>CM075470.1:7025000-8225000 GCA_037950665.1 Hypophthalmichthys nobilis
ATAAGTACTGTGCAGTATTAATTAACATGTATTATAGAGTTATGGTTAGGTTCTGATTTAAGGTTAGTTACTTAAGTAATTACAATTGTAATTATGCATAATTTACTGTTATTACTATAGTAAGTACATGTAGTAACATGTAACTACGTCACCTTAAGATATACCAAATAAAATGCACCCTTGGTGTGCACAAGAGACTTAAACAAAAAAAAAAAAAATCATAATTATTCCAAACTTTTGACAGGTAGTGTAGACGATGTGTCTCCTGTATCAAAGCAATTAGAAGGGATCGTTCATGCAGTGGAGGACTTGATAATCAATTTACTTTACTGAAACAAATGCAAGCTCACCACCAGAGTGGGATATTTTTGGACCCTCTGTGTTATCATTATTATCTCCCTTCCATCCCAATCCCCACGCCCAACCCCTCCACACCAGCCATTGCTTTTAATATAATGAAAGGCCCGCACTCTCAGGTATGCTGTGAAATGATTCATTCCAATTTTGACATATAAAAATGTGTGCGGAGGGAGACACCTACGAAGGGGACGCTTTAAGGACAGTGATTGCAAATCGAGGGCAACTCCATTTTATTTTATGGGCCTCTGGAAAGCATCCTGGATTTGCTGTGTTGCAAACTGGAAGAAGCTAAGAAGCATGTCGGAATCTGCAGCGTTAGAATTGTGAGTCTTGCAGAATACATGCACTGTTTGGTATCATGTTCAAATTATTTGATAGATTTGACTTGGTTTAATGTGTAATGCACAAAACATTTTAATATACTCTTCACTGTGAATGATTTAAATTTTATTGTAAAAGACTGTAAAAATGCAACATTAGGACATTAGGGTTTTGTGTTACACCTTATGTTGTTAAATGAATGTTTATTGCATTATTTTAGTGCCGTGATGGTGTTTTGTATTTGTGTGTATGACACGGAGCAATGGAAGAAGGTGGCCTGGTCTGATGAATCACGTTTTCTTTTACATCACATGGATGGCCGGGTGCGTGCAGTGCGTCGGTTACCTGGAGAACACATGGCACCAGGATGCACTATGGAAAGAAGGCAAGCCGGCGGAGGCAGTGTGATGCTTTGGGCAATGTTCTGCTGGGAAACCTTGGGTCCTGCCATCCATGTGGATGTTACTTTGACTTGTACCATCTACCTAAGTGTTGTTGCAGACCATAAACAATCTTTCATGGAAACAGTATTCCCTGGTGGCTGTGGCCTCTTTCAGCAGGATAATGCCACAAAGCAAAAATGGTTCAGGAATGGTTTGAGGAACTCACAACAATGAGTTTGAGGTGTTGACTTGGCCTCCAAATTCCCCAGATCTCAATCCAACCGAGCATCTGTGGGATGTGCTAAACAAACAAGTGTGATCCATGGAGGCCCCACCAACTTACAGGACTTAAAGGATCTGCTGCTAACATCTTGGTGCCAGATACCACAGCACACCTTCAGGGGTCTAGTGGAGTCCATGCCTCGATAGGTCAGGGCTGTTTTGGCAGCGAAAGGGGGACCAACACAATATTAGGAAGGTGGTCATAATGTTACGCCTGATCGGTCTATAAACACTACAGATTCAATTAGATGCAATTCATTAGATGCATAAAAAAAAAAAAAAAAACACATCAAAAAAAAGTGAGAGAAAAAAACAGCATCCAGAGCATGTAGTTACAGAAAAAGTATGTTTACAGTAAACAAATTTTGCAAATACATAAAAAGTATAATAATCGCAACTTAGTAAGGTGAATATATTGTATACTGTATGTACTGCACCGTTTTCTGAGAATGACTTATATGAACATAATGATAAAATAATGTTGCTGTTTTTTCCCCGTTTGCATTTTATCAAATTGTGCTTGTAAGAAAACGAGTCCAGCATCTGGTTTAGACTTCATGAATATCTGTTATCACATCCCACCTGTGTTAAATTGGCAGTAATTTAGAAAAAAAGGACACAGCTTGGAGGGTACGCTGGGTCGTTCCGCCCCGCAGACACGGCCTGTCGAAAAGTAAGCAGCGGACAGCATTGATTGTCTCCTTATTACCACCGTGCCATTTTGCATAAGCAGCACAACGTGCTGATGGAAACAAGTGTGGCTTCAGGTGTGAAGCAGACATCCAGAAAATGACTAGCCCTCTCTCTCTCTTTCTCATAGCACAGAAAGGCAGCTATCTAGTGAAAATGTCAGCCATGTCAAGGAGCCAGGAGCAGCCGGCGTGACCAAAGGCGGCCATCGAATGCTCTCGACCCGCTGACCTTGTGTCCACAGATGTACTCACCAACATTTGCATCAAAGGACAGTTCTGCAAGAAATGTTTCAGAAATTAAAAAATAGAATAGACGGAGATGGGCAAGAAATTCTCTTCTCTCTTGAGCCTTTTAGTTCATACACACACACACACAAACTTTGCAGAAAAATCTGTAGTACACAATCTATACAGATTGATAGCTCATACTTTTTTTTTTTTTTTTTTTTTTTTTAAGCAGGTAAAAGGTCTTTTAGTGTAATTTGTGGTAGAGTCGTAGTACACGTGTCTTTGCTGTGAAATCTTTAATGATTTTTACAAAGTAAATGTAAGAATAACTTTTATATTGTTAGTAATATTTCAAGATGAACACTTACTGGACTGAAGCAAATTTGATTTACTTGATTATCAATACATCATTGTTTAGAAAAATCATGTTAGAGTGTGAGTATAAAATATGATCCATCAGGCTTTTGAGGAACATTTATTTGTTCATCTCTCAATCATCATTGTATTGCATTGCATTATATAGAAACGACAGATCTTTGATCATAAAGCTAATTTAAACATCATCTTACTAAGACATATTATTGGCAGATATAGAGTAACAACTGATATTTATATGCATTTTATATAAGTAGTCTGCTATGTAATTATAAAGATCTAATAGATTTACATTACAAACTATCAGCCTTTGGCCATATAAACATCAGCAGCTGCACCAAATTGCCTTTTTTTGGGCAAAGATTTACCCAACATGACCCTCATGTTGTTCCAAACCTGTATGACTTTAATTTTTCTGCAGAACAAGTGGTAACTGTCACAGACACGCCAGGTTCCAGCACCATCCAATCACAGCGCACCCCTTCTCCTGAGTATTGATCATCCGCACCTGCACCTCATCTAGCCACTCATCACTGCCACCATAAAACACACTCACACACTCACAGTCACTGTCCGGTCTCGTTTGCATCAAGGATACCCTATATGCTTACCTCAAGGACTCAAACCGAATTACTTACCTGTCTCCAACGTCTCCTAGTCTCCTCGTCTCCATCGTGTGTGTGTGTGAGTGTCTTCTGTCATCCACGTCTGCCTCAACTCATCTCCACGGATCTTCACTCCTGCAATCACCACAAGGACAGTATCACTATTCATCTTCATTATACCATCATACTACACTCTATTCAACTCACCTGCACTGCTGTATTCTCTGCTGTGTGTGAAATAAAACCGTGTTACCTGTTACCTCTGTCTCTGCCCCGTCAGTATTGTAACAGAAGACCGGACCTAAAAACTGCGTCTTCACACACAGCATGAGCCATCCGGATCCCATCCAAGAGCTCGTCGATGCTCTTCGGCGAGCTCTCTCCACCACTCCATCATCACAGCACCCCGCCATTACTTCCGCAAACACCGCTACCACTCCTTCACCTCCTTTGCACGCCAGTCCCATGGCTAAACCAGCGCCCTACTCTGGATCGGGCGGAGGACTGCAGCGGATTCCTTCTGCAGTGCTCGCTGGTCCTGGAGATGCAACCGCACAACTTCCCCACCGAAACCTCCAAAGTGGCGTTTATAATCTCCCAACTGCAAGGCAAAGCGCTCCAATGGGCCGACTCGATCTGGTCCCAGAACCATCCCATCACTCAGTCATACTCCGGTTTTGTGGCCCATTTCCGGGAGGTTTTGGAAAACCCATCTCAGACTCTTCAGTTGGTGAGAAACTCTATAATTTAAAACAAGGTTCAATGTCTGTCAATGAATATGCCTTGCAGTTTCGACACTCGCTGCCTCCAGCGGTTGGAATGAACAAGCCCTCATCACCACTTATCGTCAAGGGTTGGATCCTCGCGTGCGGTTGCATCTCGCTGCATATGAGGATTCCATCGGCATAGAACGCTTCATCCAACTCTCCATCCGCTTTCGCCACTCGTATGCAGTCGTGTTTGGAAGAACACCAGGGCCAGTCGCTGTTTGCCATCTCAGCGCGCCGACCAGAATCCGTCAGCCCCCAGAACCAGCCAACGAGCCCATGACTCTGGAGGGTACAAGGCTTTCGCCAGCTGAGCGGCAGAGGCGGCTGACCCAGAATTTGTGCTTATATTGTGGTTCTCCTGGGCATGTCATCTCTTCATGCCCAATCCGTCCTCCGCGACCCTTGGTGAGTGCCATCATTCCATCTATTAAAAATATGAAACCCTCACCACTGTTGTTACTGCTGCTGATATTACTCTTTCAGTTGTTGCCCTCCTCGATTCTGGGTCAGCCGGCAACTTCATCTCCGGCACCCTCTGCCGCCAGCTCCACATCAAGGTCACGACCACGCCGACCACCTACCAGATTAGATCTGTAACCGGAGAACTTCGGAGAACTTCGGAGCCGTAAACACGTCCGTCACTGTACAGAAGCCGTCCAGATTCAAGTTGGTCTCCTGCACGCCGAACACCTCCATCTGCTGGTTCTGGAGGGATCCACCGCTGACGTGATCTTAGGGCGCCCTTGGTTGGAGCAGCACAACCCGACCCTTTCGTGGAAGACCGGCGAAGTCCTGAAGTGGGGCGATAACTGTTTCAATGACTGTTTCCCTGGACTTCCTCTTCCTCGACCTCCATGCTCCGAACCTCTTCCAGTCTGTGCCACGACCATCGAGAGTCCAGTCGAGCAGAGATCCATTGACATTCCTGAATGTTACGCCCCTTCAGCGGCGTATTCTGCCCTAAACGTGCCTCCAAGCTGCCTCCACACCGCCATGGGACTGTGCCATCGATCTGCTTCCGGGTGAACCAGTGCCTAGGGGAAGGATATACCTCTATCCATCCCGGAGAAGAAGGCCATGGAGGAGTACATCAAGGAGGCATTAGCTCAAGGATACATCCGACCATCCACTTCCCTGCTGCTTCAAGCTTTTTCTTCGTGGCCAAGAAGGACGGAGGCTTGAGGCCCTGCATCGACTACCGTGCTCTCAATAATATCACAGTCAAGTTCCGTTATCCCCTTCCTCTCGTCCCTTCAGCCCTAGAACATCTCCGTGGTGCCACTGTCTTCACCAAACTGGACCTCCGCAGCGCTGCATAACCTCATCCGGATACGCGAGGGGACGAGTGGAAGACCGCCTTCGTGACACCTACCGCCACTACGAATATCTGGTTATGCCGTATGGCCTGGTCAACGCCCCCTCCGTATTCCAGGATTTCATTCACGAGGTGCTCCGGGAGTTTCTCCATCGCTTTGTCCTGGTCTACATTGACGACATATTGATCTACTCCCGGAGCTTGGCGAACATCGCCACCACGTTGCGGAGGTCCTCAAACAGCTCCGTAAGTTCCATCTCTTCCTCAAGGCAGAAAAATGTTCATTTCATCAATCATCCGCTCACTTCCTCGGCTACATCATTGACAGCAGTGGCATCCGGATGGACGAGGGGAAGGTGGACGCCATCAGAAACTGGCCAACTCCTCTTCAGTCAAAGACTTACAACGCTTTCTTGGATTCTCAAACTTCTACCGCCGGGTTCATACACAACTACAGCTCTCTTGCCAGCCCACTTACCAACCTGCTCAGGAACAAGCCCAAGTCTCTGTCCTGGACACCTGAGGCCACGGAGGCCTTCCAACGCCTCAAGGAAGCCTTCACCACCGCTCCTCTCCTCGTCCACCCCAACCCAGAGCTGCCCTTCGTCGCCGAGGTGGGACGCCTCCACCACAGGAGTAGGAGCGGTGTTATCCCAGCAGCAGGGGAACCCGAGCAAACTCCATCCATGTGCCTTCTTCTCCCGCAAGCTCAACCCGGCGGAGAGGAACTACGACATCGAAACAGAGAGCTCCTGGCAGTTAAACTCGCCCTGGAAGAGTGGAGGCATTGGCTGGAGGGAGCTAAACATCCCTTCATCGTCCTTACAGACCACAAGAACCTCGAATACCTGAAATCCGCCAAAAGACTCAACCCCAGACAAGCCCGTTGGGCTTTGTTCTTCACCCGGTTTAATTTCTCCATCTCCTATCGCCCTGGTCCCAAGAATATAAAAGCTGACGCTCTCTCCCGTCTCCACGCTCCAGAGGACTCCCCCGAAGATCCCGAACCCATCCTTCCAACCGACCTCTTCATCAATCCCATCTCCTGGTCAGAGGAAACCTTGCCCTCCTCCAATGCCTCCACCAACACTCCGTCGGGTTGTCCCCCAGGCTTGCGCTACACCAAAAGGACACAACGCACTCCACTCATCCACTCAGCCCACACGTCACTTGGCACTGGTCACCCGGGGGCCAATGAAACCCTCTCGCTGCTGAGGGAACGCTTCTGGTGGCCCAACATGGCAGCTGATGTCAGAAGGTACGTGCAGGGCTGTAAGGAATGCGCCATCTCAAAGAGCCCACGCCATCTACCATCTGGCAAGCTTTACCTCTGCCCGTTCCTAACCGACCCTGGTCACACCTAGGAGTTGATTTTATCACGGATCTGCCAGCCTCCGGTGACAATACCTGCATCCTCGTAGTAGTGGACAGATTCTCTAAATCCTGCCGCCTAATACCTCTAAGAGGCCTGCCCACCGCTATGGAGACCGCGGAAAACCTCTTCAACCATGTGTTCAGGTATTTTGGCATTCCTGAAGATATTGTCTCCGACAGGGGACCCCAGTTCATATCCAAGGTCTGGAGAGCCTTCTTCTCGCTCCTAGGTGTGACCGTCAGCCTCACCTCGGGATACCACCCCCAGTCGAACGGGCAGACGGAGAGGAAGATCCAGGAGATCGGCCGCTTCCTCCGTACCTTCTGTCATAGCCACCAGGACTCTTGGAACCAGTACCTGGGTTGGGCCGAGTACGCCCAAAACTCCCTTCGTCAGCCCACCACCGGCCTTACACCCTTTCAGTGCGTACTCGGCTACCAACCTCCACTGTTCCCCTGGTCCGGGGAACCATCGGACGTTCCATCTGTGGATTACTGGTTCCGAGAGCGAGAGGGTCTGGGACTCAGCACATCACCAACTGCAGCGAAGCTCTGCGCAGACGCAGGATGACAGCAGACCTTCGCCGCTCTGACGCTCCCTCCTTCCAGCCCGGTCAGAAGGTCTGGCTGTCAACCAGGGACATCCGCCTGCGTCTGCCCTGCCGGAAGCTGAGTCCCAGGTTCATTGGTCCATTCACCATCTCAAAGCAGATCAACCCTGTCACCTACCAGCTTAAGTTGCCACCGCAATACCGCATTCATCCTACCTTCCACGTTTCCCTACTGAAACCTCACCACCCTTCTGTTCCTCTCTCCACAGGACCTGGCGTGGCAGCCTCCGAACCCCCCCTTCCACTCATCCTGGACGACGGCGCTGCATATGAGGTTCGCGAGATCTTGGACTCCCGGCGCCGTGGTGGTCATCTTGAGTACCTGGTCGACTGGGAAGGCTACGGCCCCGAAGAGCGCTCATGGGTTCCCAAGGATGACATCTTAGATCCCAGCCTTCTTCAAACCTTCCACTCCAGCCATCCGGACAGACCAGCTCCCGTGGAAGAGGCCGACCACCACGACGTCGGGTCCTCGGCCCTCAGGAGCGGGCCGTGGAGGGGGTACTGTCACAGACACGCCAGGTTCCAGCACCATCCAATCACAGCGCACCCCTTCTCCTGAGTATTGATCATCCGCTCCTGCACCTCATCTAGCCACTCATCACTGCCACCATAAAACACACTCACACACTCACAGTCACTGTCCAGTCTCGTTTGCATCAAGGATACCCTATATGCTTACCTCAAGGACTCAAACCGAATTACTTACCTGTCTCCAACGTCTCCTAGTCTCCTCGTCTCCATCATGTGTGTGTGTGTGAGTGTCTTCTGTCATCCACGTCTGCCTCAACTCATCATCTCCACGGATCTTCACTCCTGCAATCACCACAAGGACAGTATCACTATTCATCTTCATTATACCATCATACTACACTCTATTCAACTCACCTGCACTGCTGTTATCTCTGCTGTGTGTGAAATAAAACCGTGTTACCTGTTACCTCTGTCTCTGCCCGTCAGTATTGTAACAGTAACACTTTAAGGTGACATAGTTACATTGTACTTACTCAAATAAGTTCTGAGTAATATTAATTAACTTGTACTTACTATATAGTTATGGATATGGTTTGGTTTAGGGTTAGTTACTTGTAAATATGCAGAATTTACTGTTATTACTATAGTAAATACATGTAGTACATGTAACTATGTCACATTAAAATAAAGTGTTAAGCCCCTGAGTATATTTAGTTTTTAGTCAAACACACAGCCTTGAAAAGTATACTTCACTTGACTCGGACATGTACACAGATGTTCGACACATGCACAGTTTTGAGCAATCTCTTGCCATGAGTTACAACCCATGTAAACATCTTTGTATTCTTTCATGCTAGAGTTGTACAAATGAGGGTACTTTCTAACCTCTTTGCACAATCTCTCATCTATGTAGGCCTCCATTGTCGCTGTAGCTTGCATGTGTTCCGGTCTGTTCTGTTCATGCAGGTTTTCTTCGACTACTTTGTGAATTAACGCCCCCAGGGCACGGTTGCCACCTTGTGGATAAACTAATTACTGCAAAAAAAAATTAAATGTGCATGTGCGACCTTACAAAAAGTATTCTTCTGATGATGAAATTCGCGTCACGTACACTGTATACTGACCCTCTCGTATTCATAAAAAGCAAAGTATACTTTGGGCTTTACCCAACAAGTTATTTTGAAGAACATCGGTAACCAGTTTTGGTTACCATTGACTTCTATTTAGACATGCCGATATATGGAAACGATCTATCACGACAATGAACATGCACGGTATTGTTATCGTGGGCACTTTAAAATACCATGAATAATTATTTATTATGAATTATTTAGATTTTTAGAATGCATTTTAAGAATACTTTTCCAACAAACGGTTAAAATGTACAACACTGTGTGTGTGCTGCGTCAAAGAGGCATTCACACACTGATATAAACAAGCCCAGCATGCATGGCAGAAACAAATGAAGGAGATGTGCTGAATGAAAATGCACATTCACTCTCTGACAGCAGATGGCGCTTATGGAACCACAGAAATGCAGCGGTTACACTGGTAACCCCATAAACCAAGCAGCTGTGCTAACTTCTGTTTCTGTACAGTATTGAGATGTTTTAAACAGCCATTCAGATTTTTGTATTCACAGTGGTGTTCATCACAGCATCAAATACTTAAATAATTGAAGACTTAATAGGCTATTTATTTTCAAACTTGAACATTTTTAAATTTTAATCTGGAGTACAACATGGCCTAGATATTGATTGAAAATGTTCTGATTCTTTATTATTGTTTGGTAACACTTTACAATAAGGTTACATTAATCAACATTAGTTAATTCAATAGTTAACATAAACTGACACTCTAAAGCATTTTTAAATCTTAGTTGATGTTAGTTTCAACATTTAATAATACATTATAACCTAAGCTAACATGATCTAACAATGATCAGTTTTTTTTGTTTGTTTGTTTTATTGTATTTAAATGTTCAGTTCTATTTGTTATAAGATTTTTTTTTATTATTAAAACTTCAGTATGACAACACTTTTTTTGCAAGTTATTTCAATATTGTGATACACCGTATACCGTGATAAAAGCTTTATCAATTATCGCAACATTAAAATGATACCGTCACATGCCTATTGTATGAACAAAAAACACTGAAACATTTCTCAGAATATCTTATTTTATGTTCTGCATAAAAAAGAAAGTCATGAGGGTCAGTGTGTAGCGTGATGAAATAACTGGATTAAATTCCAATACATGTGTGATTTTCCCCCCCAAACCAGTTCAGTGCAAACTCCGCCCTGCAGCTAATTCAAATGATTTCATTACTGATGTCAATCACAGTGCTGATTGCCTACACAATGCTACAACAAATACTAAACCATAACTCTATACTCTGCACCCTAATCACAGAATTTTCACTTTTGAGCGAACTATCCCTTTAAGTGATCAGGGCTGCCTGCCTCTCATATAAGTCCCCTTTGCCAAAACAAGCAGGACTTCATTTCCATTTTTCTGCCTCATGTTTTTCACCTCCTCCCACAACCCCTTCCCTCCTTTGAAAACTGATTACAAATGGTCAGTTTGAAAATGGAGTCCGAAGTCCCCAAGGCCACTCACTTGTCAAACTGAAAAAGGCACAAGGACGAACCGGAGGCCGAGCTGCCGCCTGCCCGGAAATGGTCGAGACGAGAGAACACATAACAAATTCCCCCGTGCGACGCGGCACCGCCTGGCAAAAGAAGAGAGATGTGGGAGCGTAGGGGGACTTGGATCTTCAACATCTCGCCCACAGCATTTATATCACAAGTCTCCACAAAGCAGCGATGGATCATTCCAGTCACTTGGTGTTAGCGCTATGGAGAAAAGCCATGGGCTGTCAGCAAGTGCAGGCCTTTCATATTTTACCAGAGACAGCACCTCTCTCTCTCCATCTCACTCAAAGCTAATGCTCGCCTTTGAGGACAATATCTTCAAAATCTCTCTCTCTCTCTCTCTTTTCCTGCTGAGAGGCTATTTTTGAATATGTTGCTGCCCCAATCGGCAACCGCTTGAGGAATCAAAGTTTGTCTGTCCTGCAGTACTGGATGTGGCAAGGTTCATTTTTCTGTCAACAACAATTTAGAAAATCTTTGTTTTTGGCTGGGTTTATAACTGCTGATCTGGGTTGTTAAAAGCGATACTGGGTTTATCATTGCCAGTACTACAGTTATTTAAACCTGTTCTCTTAAAATTGACTTTACTATTTTAGTGGTTGGGGGTCCCAGAGACCCAGAGTATAAAACTAAGCTGTCAGAAATTATTAAACCCTTATGAAATACGAGGTAGCCTACACTTTAGCATACTTTTATTTTAAAAATATTAAAAATGAATGTACTGTAAAAGAATATACTTAAGTGTGAAATTAATTTAATATTTTTGTACACTTTGTTGCATGTTAATTGCAATTAAGAGAAGATGTATTGTAGTTTAAATTTATACTAAATGCAGTTTTGACCCATTTTAAGGCAAAAAAACAAAACAAAAAAAAAACACTAGAACAATGTTATATATTTTGTTGACTTGTGTACGTACATTATCCCAAATGTTTCCAAGAATGTTTAAATCCAGAGAAATAAGCCATTTTAACCAGGACATGGACCATGTCTGTGCGTCGCCTATCAATGACATCATAACCGCGTTACCCTCGCTTTTTGTAGAAACCATGGAAACACCAAGGCACTTTAATATTTTAATAATTTCTTTAATATTTTAATATTTATGCTCACACAGCACTTGGTCCTTCTCTGCTTCACTACAGTAACGTTAACAATCTCATACATGAACATGATTTCCAACCCGATTCTTTTCCACCGGCTGTAGATGTGAAGACAACACCCCCCATTATTCTGTGAAATCAAGGCGCCATCAAGCTACACCTTTGTTTTGAATAAGCGACCTCCAGTGGAGAAAATGTACATATTGAAGCTTTAAGTAGTACATCTTTATATGCAATTTCATAATTGTTTATATTGTCTTGGAAATAAAGTATGGCTGGATGTACTGACAAGAATCTATGGTAAACTAAAATTTGTAATTTCTGTTGAAACTTGTATGTCATGTATTTAATTAAATATATAATGTAAAAAATATTTAAACAATGATTTTTAATGTACAAAAGTGCACTTTTATTTCATTATAGTGCCCCTATTATGCCTTTTTTTTAAGGTTCCTAATATTGTTTTGGGAGTCTCCTACAACAGGTTTACATGCATGCAAGGTCAAAAAACACTTTAGTTTTCTCATAATATATATTTAATTTTACCTCAGTTCACCAAAGATTGGTAAATGATTCGTTATAAGAAAAAAACCCTCCTTTCCGTGAGCCTGATTGGTCAGATGGCCCAATCCTTTGTGACTGGTCTACTGCGCGCACCGTGCGCCCATTGCCATAACTGAATGACAGCTATCAATTCGCAAGACATTGTATACAATGTATGGACAGAAAAGATAGCATCGATTTTACCTTATCAATTCGAGCCCGAGTCCGACAATGAAACGTCTGAAGTAGTAAATAAACCAGAAACTGATTCACAATCACGACTGGAGTACGACGTCTATGGTAAGTGTCACCTTAGTTTGCATTATTTATAAGATGTGATAGCAAAAGTCGTGCTCCATCCTTCATCATTACTCCAAGTAATAAGACAGACAAACTGCATTAATCGACACATTTTTAGACAATATTGGACTGAATAGCAGAACTACAGAAATGTGAGTTAGCCGGTTAGCAGGAGACAGACTAGGGTGAACATTACACAACATAACATACAAAACTATGAATTTTGAACGATCACTAGAAAATATAAACATCAATTATTAATCATACTTACAGGTTGAGATTCAGAGGAGCAAGCTGGTCCAAATAATCTGGGCACTGATCCATATTTTAAGACCAAGCGTTTGGTGAATCCAGTGTTAAACTCCCCGAGGTTTGAGAAGCAATCGTCAGGAAAATGACAGGAACACAACAAAAGATTGTACACAATAAGTGGGCGGGCAATATGCTAATGTTTCGTTGTGATGACACAACGAAATGGCTTGGAATTCGTTTTTACAAACGAATCGTTTAATTGACTCTGAGTCGACTTACTTTTGAGAGACAATAACTTTATATATGGTGTTTTAGACCGCGATGGAAACGCAGACAGTAACAGATTTGGGGTAAAAAAGTTCCTGGGAAAAATTGTTCCTGGTAATTTCGGTGGAAATGTGGCTTTAGTAACTTACTCCATTTGGTAACATTAACTCCAATAAAAAAATGGGACAGAACACATGGCTTAAACTTGTGAATGAGGTAACTCAAGTCAAGCCAAGTCACCTTTATTTATATAGCGCTTTTAACAATGCAGATTGTGTCAAAGCAGCTTTACAGTGATAACCAGTATATAATTTTGGCTGCACAGCAGCTCTTAAAGAAAATGGTGTCATTATCCATCTTAAGTAAATTCAGTATTGATTCATTCCAATGTAAGAATCCATAGTTATTCATTTAGTTAATTTATCTATATCAGCACTGGAGTAAACAATGACATCATCATTAAGCTCAGTTCAGTTCGCATACAATGGTGTCAATGCAGGCAGATCAAAACACTGTTGAATATCAAATGTCAAGTGTCCCCAACTCTAACTGTAACTCTAACATCAGGTCTCAAAACTGCAAACAACTGAAGATAACACCCTTTATAATGCACACAGTTCTCACAGAGGAAGAATTTAGTGCAGAAATAAAAGTCAGCAGCCTTGTAAGTCATTTTGAGAATATTTTTCATCTGTTCATTTCTATTATAATTAGAAAGTAAAGCTTCTGATATTGTTTGGGCCCTTGATGCTTGTGATTCACCAAAGAGTGTCACTATTAAGATGAGTTGTATAATTTTAACAAAGTGTTCCTACTTCTTTTTTAAAGAAGCTTACCTAGCAAGTACATGAAGGGCTGACTCAGACAACAAAAAGAAAATTAAAATTTTTGAAGTAAATGAAATGGTGGCACAAAAACATCACAGAAAATTTGATAAATGTAAACCACATTGAGTCAAAAGTAAAAAAAAATGTTTGATAAATCTACTGCTCCTTTATCTGTTAACTGAACTAATAATCGACATTGACCCCCCCAGACATAATTTAAAAGATTTTGACCACACAAACTCAAGTCATTGCCTAAATACAAACCGTTAATTAAATTTCTGACAAGACATGGGAAATATACCACTACAGCATAAAGGACACTTAGCGCCACAACATAAACCCTACTCAGAAACTCGATCATGTAACGGTCCACCTAATCCCCCTGATTCAGGCGAAAGCTAAATTTGTCAAGCCTCTTAAAAGTTGAGTGAAGACGAAGACTGTCTTTGAGGGGCTCAAGGACAGCTTGTATTCTTGGTGAAACATATTTAAGGATGCAAACAGCTAACTCAAATAGACACGGCTACATCACTTCAGTGTGTCCCTTTAAAAATAATAATAATAATAAATAAAAAAAATTAACAAACATGTTAAATACAACAGTGATAAACCCTGTTTCACCCCAGAGATTATTGGCTTAACAAAATGGAGAACTTTCATAGTAAAAAAAAAAAAAAATATATATATATGAAGGCCTATATAAAGGCTAAATATAATCTTTAACAAAAGGTTTGCACTCAGACAGCAGCACAAAGAGAACATTAAAACTCTCAAAATTAATCATCTTGTGTGGTAGAGGACACCATGCTATCAAATCAGCAGAACAAATTGTATCACAAAATGTACTCACCGTGGAAATGAAGGTCAACATACTATAGAAAAATCAGCTGGTAGTAGATATTTACCAACAAAGAGCTTTTGTAACAGTCGCTAATACTGTCACTTTTGTACAGTTTAAAACATTTGAGACATTTCTGTCCCTCCGTTGAAAGTCTATTCACCTAAGACTCTGATGCTTCAAAATGTTCATAAAGAGATTTTATAAAAAATCCATATGAATCTGGCAGTTTAATCCAAGTCTGCTGAAGAGACACGGTCATATAATGAACATAATTTAGGCTATTATTCAATTATAATTATTTATTTTTTTAGGTTTTAACTTATGTAGAATTCCACATTTAGATCTATATTAATGTATTACACTGAAAAGTTTCAAGGACATTTTAGTACAGTATATTAAAATGCAAAATATCAGACAGTTCATAAAATATACTGTAGATACTGTAACATACTGTAAAATCAATGCCCTATTAGATGGCAGCAAATACACTTTGCACTTTTATAGTGTTCAACATGCAAATTATTATGCTAGTCTAACGGTAATGCAAAATTTTTTTTTTTCCTTTTGACTACTTCAAAATATTGGTTTTTAGATCAGTTGAACAGGTTGAAATATAAAAAGCTTTTTCTGAAAGCATTTTCTTTCCATCATCTGACCACATTCATGCTGTTTGACAGCTGGACTTGACTGAGGCTTTTTCGCAAACATGTACATGTAAGCCAGGAGACATCTGACAGATTACTTCTAAGAACATCAGCACAAATAAACAGGGATCTACACTCAAATCCTTGGCTCTGTAGTTGTCTATCAAACATCTGCGTTTCAAATTCACAGCAGGAATGAGATCTAGATCTTTATAACAGTGCAGCAGATTACTTACATAAAATGCATGTATCAGTTGTCACTCTATATCTCCCAATAATATGTCTTAGTAAGATGATATTTAAATACTTAGTTTTATTATCAATGCTCTGTAGTTTTTATTGTGGGGGGCAAAACATATAATGCAATCCAATACAATGGTGATTGAGAGATGAACAAATAAATGTTCCTCAAAAGCCTGATGTATCAAAAATTATTATGGATAATCAAGTAAACCAAAATTGCTTCAGTCTGTAAGTTTTCATCTTGAAATATTATTAACAATATAAAAGTCATTCTAACATTTACTTTATAAAAGTCAGCAAATATTTCACAGCAAAAAGACATGTGCACCACTTATTTAGAATGATACTGAAGGCATTTTATTTGATAAAAAACTATAAACTATCAATCAGACGACAGTAGGAATGTAGTAGCTTGTGAATAAAATGTTTTTAGCAATGTTTTGATCATGTTGATAATTTAGAGGCCTTAGAAATTTCTCTAAGAAATATGATACAGTACACTTTACAGGGTTAAATATTAGGTTAAGTTGGACAAACAGTCACACACCTCTTCTACAGTATAGTGATAGTCTCTTTTGATGTAAAAATCCATCTGTGTGCCTCTTGACTTTTAACATTGATTGACCAGTCACTTAACACAGGTCAGTAACCTCACACCTTAAACACTTAACCACAAGTGACCTCAACAAACCTCAAGTCACTCAAGTACACTCACACTTTTAGAGAAAACAAACAAATGCATATTGGCCTAGGCACACACACACACACACACACACACACACATGCGCATATAGACTCTTCACAATACATTCTCACCCTCCTTGCATGTCCTCACTCCCCAAAGCCAGTAAGATTTATTGCCTTTTAAATGAGCTGTCATCGAATTAAACAACAATGCTGAGAAAATGCTAGTTGGCATCCTTCACCTGGCCTGCGTGCGGCTTAAAATAGCTGGTGATAATTGTAACGACCCAGTCGTCCTCTGCCCGCCCATTGCAAAGGCACAGAGGGTCTCACGTGCGCTCGTGTGTGTTCGTGTGTTCGCCGGTTGTTCCTGACACCTCCTTGGCAGGGATTCCGGCAGAAGAGGACGAGATGGATGCTGTTTACTAAGAACGCAGTCGTCTTTCAGCACACTTCTTATAAGAGCAGATGCTTAATGTTGTGTGTTTTTTAAACTGCATCCAAAATGCCAATGAGTGAGACAGATAAACAAAATCTGAGCTGAAGTCAACATGAAAGAACACCTGCAACCCATTTCATTTCTGTAATGTGATGTATTTCCATATGAAACAGAACAAAGGTAGACCAGGACTTAATTTTGTCCGTCAGAAACTGATTGAATAGCGAAAACTGGACGTTCCATATACCTGTCAGGAGTATGTTAATTTCTTTGTGTTCTAATTTGGTTTTGTTCCTGTTTTCCTATGCATAGTCATTGTTAGTTTCCTTTGCTCATTGTCAGTTCTTGGTTACACTTATGTGGTTTGTGTTGGATAGTTTTGCTCCAGAAATCTCCTGCATGTTTATTTTAATTTTTTAAATTAAGACTGTTTATTTTGGATTTCCCTTCACCTAAGTGCCATCCATACAGCCACCGTTACAGGAGAACTGACCCAAGGATTTAAAAGAATAAGGTAATATGGATTTACCCACTGTCCGACTGCTCTGCTTAGAGCAGAAAGATCAAGCCCTTGAGGACCACACAAGTGACTTTCACATATTGGCGTGCCTCATCAACTTCCCTGTGATGGTCCTCAGGGGACTTTTGCACCGGAATTGGTGCTGGTGAATTGTGGATCATCATTCACCATCTGCGCTGCAGAAGAAGATATCACCAGCCCCATTCCGGACCCAGAGCCCACTGCAGACACAGATCCCGAGCCCATCTCGATGCCAGAGCCGATGCCTGACCCTATAATCGCCCTAGAGCCCACTTACTATTGAAAGTATGACCAGGTGTGTGAGCTGGCAACATTGCCCGTCCTAGTGGGTGTGTTTGTGGAGTATAAGGGCATGGAGGGAAGCCCCGCCTATACCCCGTTGCTGAGGGTGAGCTGAGCCTGGCCTCTGTATTATTTGATGAGAAGGTAGAAGAGGTTCTTTCATGTTGTTTCCTGTCTCCGCTGGTTTTGCCCAGCTCCAAGTCTCCTGCATCTTCACTGGTCCTTCCTAGCTCCAAGTCTCCTGTGTCTCCAATGGTCTCACCCGCCCTCCCTCTCCCACCTCCTCTACCTAAGCATTTCAGTTCTCTGGCCCCACCTTAGCTGGTTCCCTTCAGTTCCTTGGCTCCTCCTTTAACTCCACTCTGCTGCTCAGATCCGCCACTGGCCTTCTAGTCTCCAGTTGAACCTTGGCACGTGGATCCCCTGTCTCCAACTTGGGTTGCCGAGCCCATCACTCCACCTTGACCATTCAACCAGTCGGCTCCACCTGGGCTCCTCCCTCCCTTGGCTCCAGCTAGGACCATTGTCCTTACTTCTCCAATGGGCTCCATCATCCCTCGGCTTTGCCTTGGTCAATCGTCGCTCCATGGATTTCTGGGCCTTTAGCAACACCTTGTCCCTCCACCCCTTCTGTCTGCAATTGGGCTCCACCTTGGTCCTCGGTCCCACCGGCTCCACCTCAGTCCTCGGGCACCCTGGCTCCACCTCTGCTACTCGTCACCGCATCTCCGCCTTGGCCTCTAGGACCTACAGTGTTGCCTGGTCTCTATGTCTCCTTGGCTCCACCAGGGTCTCCAACTCTCCTTGCTTCACCACTGGTGGTCTGCCCTCTGACTCCACCCTGGCTCCTCCTACCATTGGTTTCGCCATGGGCCTTCGTTCTGGCAGTACTCTGGGTTGTCATTTGGATCCTCCCTCCATCAGCTCCTTCTTGGCTCTTACCTCCGTCATCTCCGTCATGGTGTTTCCATCCGTCAGTCTTGCCTTGGTCGCATCTCTCTCCAGCTCCACGTCCTACTCCAGAGCCCATACCCTTCCTCCTCTGTTGGACTTTGTTGACACTTTATGTTCAGTGGAATATTTTTTTTACAACATAGCTCTACACTCCTGGGCAAAAAGGAAAGAAAGAAAGAAAGAAAGAAAGAAAGAAAGGGCCAAGCACAAAATGGCTAAACACTAAGCTTTTAATTGTCTTAATCACAAATTATTGTTCAGGAAAGTAGCAAAATTTAAGCAAATGCATTACTTAAAAAGCCATTGCTGTCTCAGTGAAACATCAAAGACAGAATGAAGTTTTTGACAGAATATGGGAAGTTTGATTCAGAGTTTTGTGGAGTGATGAATTCCAATGAAACACGAGTTGCATGGTGATGTTCCAGAGCGGTGTCTTTGAAATTCTGATAAGAAATCTAATAATAAATGCATCTCTACCACAGTGAAGCATGGATGAAGTGGTGTCATTGTGTGGGGAGCCTTTTTACCTGCTGGTATTGGTGAGCTACTTCACTGTGAAAAGCCATTTAATGCTTTGGAGCAGAATGGCTTGCCTCCCATAATTGAAAAGTTATCTAAAAAGGATTGATCAGATGTTATTTTTCAACAAGACAATGCTCCTGCCCAAATTGCAAAGACAAGCAAGAAGTGGCTTGAGAACAAGTCCATCAGGCTCATGTTTTGGCCTTAGTCAGAGTCCAGATTTGAACCCTATATTGAATATTTGGTCCCACATTAAACTAACTGGGAGACATTTTTCAACTACTCATGAACTGTTTGAAGCCATTAACGTTGAGTGGAACAACACTGACTTCAAAATGATCTACTTATCTGGAACTTCTACTAATTTACTACTAATTTAATTTAATTTAATTTGTATCATTTGGAACAGCTAACCTTTTTTGCAAGCAACATATTAATTGCAAATATTTCATTATCTATTAATGTATATGTTTATTTTATTTTCTCACTGGGACTTTTTTTTTATAGATACTGGCATATTAATAAATTCATTCATTTATTTGTGAATGTTTACCATGATGTAACTGCAGTTATATATAAATTATTTGATAACTTTTACAATATATATATATATATATATATATATATATATATAATAATTTACAATAAAGCTCATTAATCATCGTTAATGTTAGTTTCAACATTTAGTAATATATTATTAAAATCAAAAGTTGTATCTGTTAATATTTTATGGACCTGAGCTAACATGAACAAACAATGAACAGTTGTATTTTTATTACATGTTAACACATGCCTTCATTTGAGTGGATATCAATAGAGAAAGGTGTTTTGATGGTGTAGTTACAACATCTACCAGCAGGGGCTAACAGTGCCATATGCTAACCAGTCCTGTTTTAGCATTTGCCCCAAAGAAGATGCACACTCATTTTCAACTTGAGTGATCATACACCTGCACAGTTATGAGTGTTTTTTATTTTCATTTAATTGCAACGCCACCTATGGGCACAATTTGACTCAACTAGGTGAGCATCCTCAGAATGTGTGGTTGCCTGTGTATAACCAGTTTCGTTAAGTTTAGACTTTGCATTTGGCAGATATAGGTCAATTCGTTAAAATGCGCAACTCAGACCAATTAATTTGCTCATATCTTCGCAATGCTTCAACATATATAAAAATTATTTTGATAACTTTTTGCCAGCATGGTTTATGTATAAAATTTAGTGAAAATCAAATATAAAGGCTAGTAGGAGTTTAAGTAGTTTTTTTAGAAAACTGAAAATAGAGGAAAAAATCTATAAATTAATCTGACTTCTCTGCTAGCAAATCACTGCCGCCATCCATCAGCTGAAACATAAGTAATCTTGATGATGTCATCTGAAAAGGAAATTTGATTCAGAGATAGGGCAACACTTTACAAAGACTTTATTTTTCATCAGAATAATGTGTGTTAATGAATTGTGCACATTAAGACCAGAATGTAGATATCATATTGGATGTAATGTTGACATTAAAGTTGCGGTGAAATGGAAGTAGGCTATCGGGTGAATTTTTATTTCATGCTGACTTTAAAACTCTAAAACATTGCTGGTGCTTTTAGCATCTCACCACTGAGGTTAAATATGGTGAAATACGGTGAACGTATTGATCTGATATCTAGGCTCCAACATAGAGCTCCAAAATCAATACCATATATCATTTTCACTTTGATAATAGATAAAATGGGTCTTCATACACTGTGGCCAATGCAGAGACCAGAAGAATCTGTACAAAGATACTTAATACTTTTTCCATTCTGTTTTAATGACTAATGCAATGTGTTCATGTTTGCTTACTGTAATACACATATAAATGCAGCAAAAATGTGATCATTGATTGATGTTTGACACCAGTGAGGAGTATACCATTATAGTATATATAGAACCATAAGACAGTGAGGCATTTCCCAAATGCCCAGCCCTTTATGTCAGATTTAAATTTCAGCCTATTTTCTCAGTGAATTTCAGCTGCAGCAGCGCTAAATTTCCCCACTGTATAATTAATCCACGTCAGGTAAAATAGCTGATGTATGCCTTTGATGATGCAATGGTTCAATGCCCTCCAACCCATACCATCCAGTGCATTGTTTGGGTCTGAAAGTGAAATATGTCAGCCCCAAGGAAGCCATTTCTTTACCGCTTTCATGTCTCTAATGTACACTAAAGAAGCACAGTGTTGGTTCTCTGAAGTAGGGTGCCTCTGATAGGGCTGGAGTGAGACATTTTAAATGCACTATGGTAAAAAGAAAGACAATTATAACCACGGTATAATCCTCATGTCAGTCATTGAGAAATGCTTAGTTGTTCTTGACCAAGAGATAAGAGTTTATCTATTAATCAGGGCATTTACTCTTTTAATGATTGAACATTGGGATTTACAGGAGGCACATTCTTATTTTCATGCACATGCACACACACAAATCTGTCTTACTTTAAAGAAATTATTCATTCTCCCAGCAATTTTCCAGCTGTCTCACTGATGCTGTCGTGCTGGGCCATGCTGCTTCTTTCAGGATTGAGGTATTGACGGTCCAGATGAATCATTTACAGAAAAAGAGATTCAGATTCAGTCAATTCCACCAACAGCTGTATGTTTTGACAAGTGAAGCAGATACAGGGATATAAATGTAAACATGAGAACAGGAGATGGAAGTGTGCCCTAGACTCCATTTTTTCAGGAGTTGAATATTTCTTTATTCAGGTAGACTGCACGATTTAACAACAACAACAAAATCCACAAAAATGGCATTTGCTCATTCACTCTCACTCTTTCCTTAAACCTACACAGCCACACATTCTCAAATGATGCTTCTAACCTCTCAAGACAATATATACAGTATATACTGTGTATATGTATATATACACTATATTGCCAAAAGTTTTGGGAGGCCTGCCTTTACATGCACATGAACTTTAATGACATCCCATTCTTAATCCATAGGGTTTAATATGGAGTTGGCCCACCCTTTGCAGCTATAACAGCCTCAACTCTTCTGGGAAGGCTTTCCACAAGGTTTAGGAGTGGTTTCAGGCAGTGATGTTGGCGAGAAGGCCTGGCTCGCAGTCTCCGCTCTAATTCATCCCAAAGGTGTTAAGGTCAGGTGTTTATGTGCAGGCCAGTCAAGTTCCTTCACACCAAACTCGCTCATCCATATCTTTATGGACCTTGCTTTGTGCACTGGTGCGCAGTCATGTTGGAACAGGAAGGGGGCATCCCCAAACTGTTCCCACAAAGTTGGGAGCACGAAATTGTCCAAAATATCTTGGTATGCTGAAGCATTAAGAGTTCCTTTCACTGGAACTTAGGGGCCAAGCCCAACCCCTGAAAAACAACCCCACACCATAAACCCCCCTCCACCAAACTTTACACTTGGCACAATGCAGTCAGGCAAGTACCATTCTTCTGGCAACCGCCAAACCCAGACTCGTCCATTGGATTGCCAGACAGAGAAGCGTGATTCGTCACTCCAGAGAACATGTCTCCACTGCTCTAGAGTCCAGTGGCGGCGTACTTTACACCACTGCATCCCACACTTTGCATTGCACTTGGTGATGTAAGGCTTGGATGCAGCTGCTTGGCCATGGAAACCCATTCCATGAGGCTCTCTATGCACTGTTCTTGAGCTAATCTGAAGGCCACATGAAGTTTGGAGGTCTGTAGCTATTGACTCTGCATAAAGTTGGCGACTTCTGCGCACTGTGCGCCTCAGCATGCGCTGACCCCACTCTGTGATTTTACATGGCCTTCCACTTTGTGGCTGAGTTGCTGTTGTTCCCAATTGCTTCCACTTTGTTACAATACCACTAACAGTTGACCGTGGAATATTTAGTAGTGAGGAAATTTCATGAATTGACTTATTGCACAGGTGGCAACCTATCACGGTACCACGCTTGAATTCACTGAGCTCCTGAGAGCGACCCATTCCTTTCACAAATGTTTGTAGAAGCAGTCTGCATGCCTGTGCTTGATTTTATACTCCTGTGGCCATGGAAGTGATTGGAACACCAGAATTCAATGATTTGGGGGGGTGTCCCAATACTTTTGGCAATATAGTGTATTTTTTTTGTTTTTAAATAGTGGTCTTACAATTTTGGACTCAGAGTCTGTCTCAAACGCTCTGTTTAGTTCCTGTTTCGATTAAGCCCCTCCTTCCGTTCTCTAATTGGTGTGTTGTGATTGGCGAACCACTTAGAGCGTGTCCCTGAATGTCACACCCCTTACCATAACCGCAAATTTCATCCGCTCAGGTGTAAATATTAACAATGCCGTTAATTTTGCTATATCAATTCAAGCCCGATTCAGACCCTGAGAATGTTTATGAACAAGACGATCCTGCAGAGTGGTAAGTTTCTAAAGATTGGTGAACAGCCTTACAAAAGCAAGAGCTTACAAAAGCAGGAACCCCATAACTAAACACTACATAAACACTGTAATGTTAACCAGGGGTGCAGCTGCACATTTGCTGAAGGGTATGCAAGATCATGGTTGGCGCCAGGCACTAGCATACACACACACACACACACACACACACACACATTCTGTAGTACAGTGGCAAGAAAACATATGTGAACCTTTTGGACTGGTTTTCTGCATTAATTTGTCATAAAATGTCTGATCTTCATCAAAGTCACAAGTATAGACGAAACACAATGTGACACACTAACACCACAAACAATAATTTTTTTCTTTCATGCGTTTATTGAACAGAACCCATTAAGCATTCACAGTACTGTGGAAAAATTATGTGAACATTGTGACGTTTTTTTACCAGGATGACCCACACCTGTCTTTTTTAGTGTTGTGGTTGTTGTTCATGAGTCCTTGTTTTTCTTGAGCAGTTAAACTGCTTACTCTAAACTTTTCACTTGCTTTTTTCAAAGCACTGTGAATGATTAATGGGATGTTAAATAAAGACTTGATTATAATTTTTGTATGTTATTATGTTAACCACGTTGTGTTTGTCTACTTGGGACTTTGATGAATATGACATTGAGCAATTGATGATATGATCAATTAATGCAGAAAATCCAAAGGATTCACATACTTTTTCTTGCTACTCTATACTCTATCCCCTAACTCTCACAGAAAACTTTCTGCATTTTTACTGTCGATTTAACGCGTTAATTAGATTAATTACAGTAAAAAAAATGAATAAATAAAATAATGCATTAAAATTTAATGCTTTTAACGCACTTGCCCCGCCCCAAGATGTAGGTCATCTGACATTACATACAATTGCCTGATGAAGAATATAATGCAGGGCAACAACTCACTACATGATGGAGCTTATAGAATGCAGTTAAAATGTTCATCTCCACGCAATACACAGCAGTGTTTCATTTCTGAATCTGCGTTTTGAATGAACCAAGTGAAACCATGATTCAGCGGACCATTAAGACTTGAAGCGGCGCTACACACAGACCGATCAGTGTATGACATCAAAGACTTACAGTGATAATGATAGGTTACGCTTACCAATTTCTTGTTATCTACTTGGACATCGATGTCCTCATTTTAAGACACTGTTTTTCATTTTCTTTTTTACGTTTTCTGTTCTGTGGCCCAGAACGCTTCCCTCCTCTGTCCATTTTGGACATGTGACTGTCCGTAACAAAGCAACGGCTCTTGTATGTCGAAATGGTAAGCAGTTGATATCACTTGATATAATAAAATATATATATTTTTTAATATTTTTTATTACTTTAAAATGCTAAACAAACATTTTTCAACAAACATAATTTTTAAATTTTAAACGTTTTATTCAAAAAGATTTTCAAAGAATTCTTTTGGCACAATGGCGCCCCCCTCCGTATGCACTGCATATACTGCATACCCCATTTTTGCGCCACTGATGTTAACTAGCAGGCTAGCAGAGTCAAACAGCTTTGCCCTTTGTTTATATCGTAGCAACAACATAAAACTTATAATTGGAGCTGTTAATAGAAAACACAACAACAAATAATAAAACATACTTACAGGTTGTGATCTATAAACAACTGACTGTCCCAACAAAGTGGAACAATCTTGCGTAGCGGCATTGCTCTCTCTTAGCTTCTGGAAGCTGTCCTCCATAAAATGTGCAGCACGCAGATAAATGCTGGGGTTACATTGTTCAGGAACAGTGTTAGAAATTCATTTTAACCACTGTTTTCTAAGTTTGTCTGCCTGAGGAAGGACAAACAAAAACAGTGTCTCTTCGACATGGCAACAAGCAGGTCATCTTCTTCGTCTTCTCTAGCCCTCTGGTGTTCCTCATTTGGGAGTCACATTTGTGGTCAAAAGGGACCGAACCCCTAAAATGTAACTTGAAAGAACATGTAATACCATAGAAGCATGTTCAGCTCTCTATAGAGAGGCATGTGAATTGAACATATTAACTTAATATTTTACTATTTTTTAATTTCTTTGAATATATATTCAAATATACATATACATTCTCAAAGACATTTTTTTTTTTTTTTTTGTCAATGTTTAGATTTTTTTAAGGGAAAATATCATCCTTTGATCTTACTATCAGTAATACATGTATACATGACTTTTGCTTTTTAAGTCTATGTTACATTTTGAATCCCAGATTTTAAATATGTTCTCAGTCTTTGAACCCCAATATATAATCTGCATACATAACTACAGTATGAAGCAAAGTGAAAATAAATCACTTCTTTACACGGATGTTTAAAAGTGACAATCAGCCTTTTAAGCTTGAACCTTGCAGGTCTTCCTCTTGCAAATCAGGGAATGTGAATTTATAGCTATAGGGGGGGGAAATAACTAAGCAATGAAAGAACACGCATTTGAGAAAAATGAAACAACACCGGATTTTGCAGTCAGCCAAGGATAGAAGGGCTGCTGGGAAATAGCAGTGTAAAACTTCTAAAGCCCATTTCAGCTTTCAACAGATAATGTGTTCCACTGGCGGCCCCTCAAAGGATGAGGGATTTTCAGACTCATTCTAACCCAGCACTCATTTAGAACTTATTAAACTCATTACTGACCCAATTGTACATATTTAACATTTGTGGGTCCATTTCCACTTCATGACAGAGAGATGAGGCTGAAACTAGGGAGCTTTACAATACCTATAAAAAACTGCTGAAGCATGCAGATAAGCCCCAAATGGCAGCAATTTATCAAGCGATCATGCCAATTAAGTGGTGAACTTGAACGGGTCGCTTTCTACCGGGTCTAGCAATACTGCCGGGTTCTTTTCTGAGTCTACGGAAGGTGAAACCTTAACCAAGATCTACTCGACAACAACAGGATTTAAAAATCCTGTGTAAAAATAACTTGGGTAATTTGATTACATTTGTGTGGATAAACCATTTGATGATTAAGTGGAAATTTGATACTGGAGTAATTCATGGCATGATGTGTAAATTATGTGAATACCCTTGTGAAAAACTGAGTACTAGGAACATAACACTGGGATCATGAGGCTTTATTGACTCCAAGGCTTTAGGCCGCCACATGACACTTACATACACAATTAGATCTGTTGTCCAATTGTAAAAGCTGTTCCAAATGAACAGATTTGTGTTTTCACAACACAAACTAGGAACTTGGAACACGTCTCGTAATTCAACTGTGCGCTGAAATCTGTTGGAAAAGAAAGAGTGGTGTCCTCACTGTCTTTGGATGGCTTTAAAACATGAAGGGAGAGAGGAAACAGATTGGTAGCCTTAGGTATGTGAAGGCAGGCCCATTCCCCTTGAGAGATGGATTAAGAGAGAGAGAAAATGAATTATTGCACTTTAAATAGCCTTTTGGCTTTCTTTGTCCCGTCCTCTTTCATTTTCCAAATGATGGCTGGACTTGAATGATATTCAGTTCAACCCTCCCTACTTCTATCAACTACGTTCCGCTTTATTAGAAGTTGACTTGAAGTTCATTTTTCGTCATATTACAGTCAACAAAAGTACAAAAAACTATTATGTTTAATTTAGCAAAAATGTCCATTTCTGTCTTGCGTAATTCAAATAACTAGTTCTAATTGCAAATCTATGCATAGTGTTGGTGCTATCAGTAACACTTTATTTTACAGTGTCATTGTTACATATGTTACATGCAGTTACTAGTAACAACTATAAACTATGCATAATTACATGCAACTAACCCCAAACCAAATCCTAATAGTAAGTACATGTACAGTAGTTAATTAATATTACTCATTACTTAAATGTGTAATTACAGTGTAACAAAGACACCCTAAAATAAAGGGTTACACTTTATTTTAAGGTGTCTTTGTTACACTGTAAATATACATTTAAGTTCAGAGTAATATTAAGTAACTACATGTACTTACTATAGGGTTAGGATTAGGGTTTGGTTTGGTTTAGGGTTAGTTGCATGTAATTATGCATAATTTATAGTTATTACTATAGTAACTACATGTAACATATGTAACAATGTAACATGTAACTATACCTTAAAGTACTAAGTAATAATAATGAACTACACTAGGGTTAAGGTTAGGATCAGGGTGTGGTTTAGGGCCAGTTGCATGTAATTATGAATAATTTATAGTAATTACTATAACTACATGTAACGTGTAACAAGGACACTGTAAAATAAAGTGTTACCAAAAAAGCTGTAAATACTATACCAGTCAATGAATCTTAGGGTACGTTTACATGACAGCAATATGCTAAAAGGTGCCCTAGAATTTAAAATTGAATTTACCTTGGCATAGTTAAATAATTAGAGTTCTGTACATGGAAATGACATACAGTGAGTCTCAAACACCATTGTTTCCTCCTTCTTATGTAAATTTGATTTGTGCAAAAGACCACTGAAAAACAGGCGAACAGACGCAACAGTCGGATCATCAATAGGTACGCCCCCAACTTTTGCATATGCCAGCCCATGTTCAAACCAGTATTAACGTCTGGAGCTGCACAGCGATTCATCAGACGTTCTGCAGGTATTGTGAAGCAAGCAAGGACAATAGCGAAAATGGCAGATGGATCGATAATAGCTCTTCATGATATCATGATATATTTAGTGATATTTGTAAATTGTCTTTCTAAATGTTTCGTTAGCATGTTGCTAATGTACTGTTAAATGTGGTTAAAGTTATCATTGTTTCTTACTAAATTCACAGAGACCAGAACCATGTTGTTATTTTCATTTTTAAACGCTTGCAGTCTGTATAATTCATAAACGCATCTTCATTCTTTATAAATCTCTCCAACAGTGTGTAACGTTAGCTTTAGCCCTGTTAGCCGCAGCATACTATCAAACTCATTCAGAATCAAATGTTAACATCCGCAAAATAAATACCATACTTACATGATCTGATATGCTGCATCACAAACACTTTGTAAAGATCCATTTTGAGGGTTATATTAGCTGTGTGAACTTTGTTTATGCAATGTATTATAGAGTTGCATTAACGCTGTATTCTGCTTGCAGGTCATTAGATGGCGATGAAACACTATAGACTGAACATGTAATACACATGTGCATGACGTCATAATTTTCACAGATTCACGTTTTGTTGTTTACACGGAGACCGTTTTCAAAACCTTGCACTTTGAAACCCGTTTTCAAAAGTTTGCATTTTCAGGCACCCAAAACGCTGTTGTTATGTAAACGAACAGCTAAAACGCATAAAAAGTTTTACGTTTTTAGTCGAAAACGTTGTTGTGTAAACAGCCCCTTAAACATAGCACAGTCATCCATCTGACCATATGTCATATAGAAACCATGAAAGTGAGTAATGACTAAATAATATACAGCATTTTTACTCTATATGGAAATGTAGCCCGCGAGCTTAACAAAACAACTGTAGGTGTTGTAATTATTTGTTTTATTCTGGGTTTCATTAAGGTTTCTTGTACAAAACTGAAATCTAGCTTCATCTAAAAGCTGAAACAATGTGGTTTGAAATATTTCTGTTGCCATTTTTAGGTTCTGTGGGTAAAACTTTTAAAAACAGGAATAAGAAAAACATTTAAATTGAGGCTTGATATGGTTGAATCCTAGATTATTCACACAGTCTGAAAACTCTGCCATTGATCAATGTCAGTGAATCATTTTTGAATTGTATGACTCACAATGCAATTTTGCATGGTTTAAATGTATTCCAGTTTAAAACAAAGCTGTGAATGCGTCATAAGGAGACAAAAATATCTTGTGCTGTGCTGTGCTGATCAGGGGTTGTTACAGTAACTACACTGTAAAAAATTATATGATCAATAAGTTATGACAACATATGTTTTTACATTGCTTTAACTCATCAAAATAAGTTAAGCAATTTTCCACTTTTTTTTTTTTAAAGTTATACAAGATTCAACTAATTTTTAATATAATTTAAGTTGAAATGACTTAAACATCCAAGTTCATTGTACTTAAAAATTTAAGGCAGCAGTGTAAAAACTAAACGACAAACACATTCTTGTTAACTGAAATAAAGCTGAAATGATAGAAAATATAAATATTATATGAAAAACCTAAACTGAAAATTACTAACTGGAAATAAATAAAAACCAATACTGAACAAAAACTAAACAATGGAAACCTAAATAGTAATATTTTCATTTTTAAATTTTTATTTTATAATACTATTGATTAATATCAATAAAAATCTATAATAAATACTAAAACAACACTGGTGTTATTAATAATAATAATAATAATAATAGTAATGTAATAAACTAAAACCATGTATAATAAATTATTAAAATGTATGATCAATTAAAATTAAGACATGCTACCCAACCTGAAATTCACTAGAAATGTGAAAAAGAGCATCATACTGTGAATCTACATTCTATGGAGGCTGTAAGATGGCTACAAAAAGAGTGAATTTATCAAGCCTTTCTTTCATACCTTTAACTGGACCTGAGCCAGGGGATTAACACCTGAGCTGAGCCAACATATGAAACCAGTTTGGGGGGTTTGGGCTTTGGTCAGGGGTTGACATAACTCATGCCTCTGGCTGGCTGCAAACACTGCAGAAGGGGGGAAGGGAGATCAAGATGAATGACCAGCAGGACACTGCTCCTCTATCATCATTTTAACATGTGTTTGTGTGGCAATGTTTGTGTGAGAGAGATAGACTAGTAAGGTTTTATTGCACATGGGGGTTGAAACATATGGATATGGAAGATATGGGAGTCTTAATAATGACAAAGAAGAGCGAATATGAGTTATTATATTCTTGTATCTGAACAATTTTCACACATCAATTTTATCATCGGCACCTATATGTGTATATGAAATTTGTAAATCTTTAATTCATTTGCATTTGAAGTAGCACATTTATTGACTTGGCAAAACTGCCCTTGTGTTCAGACATCTCTGTAAACTGAATGTCTGTACTAGCTAACACAAATACTAATATTAATATGTACGTTTTGGGTGATCTTTCCAGAAAGTCTAATAGTAAGCTTTAAATTTAGCTGCTAAAGGCCTGTACACACCAAGAATGATAACTACAAAGTAGTGCTGATTAATCGTGATTAGTTGCATCCAAAATAAAGGTTTATGTTTACATAATATATGTGTACTGTGTATGTAATTATTATGTATGAATACACACACATGCATGTATATATTTAACAAAAATCTATCTATCTATCTATATATATATATATATATATACACATATATACATACACACACACAAACACGGTCAACATCTCTCTCACCTTCCCTGAACTCCATTTCCCATCATCCCTCCTGTTGCTCACCTGCTCACGCTCAGCAATCACCCGCACCTGATCATCATCACCTCATCACACAGGCAGCATTTAAGCACACACTTCACTCTGGCACTTGGTCTGGTCTTGTTCGTTTTGAGAAGGATGCAATTACCTGCTACACTTACCTCTGGATTGTTAATACGTTATTCCTCCATCGTCTCTCCTAATCCTCTGTGTCTCCTTAGTCTCCCTAATCTCCTGTGTCTCCAGCGTTTTCTCCTCCGGACTCCAACGACTCTCCACTCACCTTACCAAAGTGTGTGCCCGGCTGCTTGTATTCACAATCTCCTCTAATCACCAGCAATACAAAGAACTGTCAGTATTACCATTCATTATTGCATTCCTGCTTTATCTACTATACTCACCTGCCTGTTTGCTTACCTGCCAAGACCAATAAACAGTTATTTTCATTCCTACCTTGTTGTGTGTTTGAGTTCCGTAACAGAAGACCAGACCCACTTACCGACTGAATATGAGCAGCCTTGAAAAAGATGTGTGGGAATTCGTGGGACAGATCATGGAGGTGGCGCAATCCAGCCGCGATCTGTTTGCCTACACCGCCAAATTCTGCATTCTGTTCCAGACCATAAAGGCGTTGTACAAGATTGGGGCTGACTATGACGACCCCCGGGAACTTCCTGATCTTGCTGGGCTGGACTGGAGAGAGGCCATCTCCATATGTTGGGAGAGCTTCATTCCTTCCTATGCTTTCCAGCCAGCACAAGATCTTCATCCTAAGATGGCCACCGATCCAGAGCCTCTTTCCAAGATGGCCGCCACTCCAGGATCCCATTCCAGGATGGCCGCCACGCCTGAGCCCTCGGCCAAAATGGCCACCACGCCTGAGCCCTCGGCCAAGATGGCCGCCACGCCTGAGCCCTCGGCCAAGATGGTCTCCATGCCTAAGTCTTCTCCAGAGCTTATGGAGGACCTAGGGCTGTTAGACTTTTGGTCAGAACCAAATCCAGCCCCTGACCAGAGTCCAGTGATGGCTTCAGCTCCCTTCCTCATCCAGAGGCGACTCCCTTCCTCGTCCAGAGCCCAGAGGCGGCTCCAGCCCACGAGTCCGCTCCAGCCCACGAGCCCGTTCCAGAAACCCATAGCTCCTCCCGTAGTGGCCGAGCCTGGGGTCCTAAACTGCCTGATCCGTCATGGTGCCCTGAACGGCCAGCTCCTCCCTGGTCGTCTCTGTGTGCTCGGCTCTGCCTGGGTCACCCGAGTTGCCGGCTCTGTCCTGGAGGCTTCATACCTACCTGCACTGCCATTCTCACCGTCCTGTCAAGACTCCAGGACGCCTGCCCTCCCTCCCCGCTTGTTCTATCTACAGCACCTCACCTTCCCTGAACTCCATTTCCCATCATTCCTCTAGTTGCTCACCTGCTTATGCTCAGCAATCACCCGCACCTGATCATCATCACCTCATCACACAGACAGCATTTAAGCACACACCTCATATTCATTCCTACCTTGTTGTGTGTCTGAGTTCCATAACAACATGTAAATATTTCTTAAATATATACATGTATGTGTGTGTATTTATATAAAGGCTATATAATAAATATACACAATACACACACATATCATGGGTAAACAAACTTTTATTTTGGATGCGATTAATTGCAATTAATCATTTGACAGCAGTACTACAAAGATAAATAACAATTATTATATTGGCGTCTACACTAACTGAAGATAAAGTTTATTATTTAAAACTGTGGTGTTAAATGATTAAGCTCTTTAAAGTAATGTACATATATGGAGAAAATTTTAAATGTGTTTAAATAAGTTTAAATATGCTTTGGTAAACCATAATTAAGACATAAAAAGTCAATTATGACATTAAAAATTTGTAATTGTGAGAGAGTCATAATTGTTACATAGAAAGTTATAACATGACAATGTTGCCTTTATGTCAAAATACATAATTATAATTTTATAGAGTTTATATGATGATTTCAGTTTTTTATCTCATAATTTTGACTTTTTATGTCATAATTATAATAGACTCATTCATGTCATAATGAAGATTTACCAAATTATGAGATAATCTTTTTCTTATGTGGCAGAAATGGGCTTCCATAGGATTCTGATTGACTATCAACAGGTTTATTTTTCATCAACTGAATAAAAAATGTTCTGGAACTGATTCCAACAATACAGAGTTGCTCTGTGTTGTTATAGTTTAAGCTGTGGTGTGGACTTCCCTATTCTCACAGAATTAGAATGATTTTTAAAACTTTATGGTTATAGTTATAGTTATCATTATAGTTATTGTTCTGGGTGTGAACGGCCTTTAATACAACATTTGTCATAACTATTGTTTTTGTCTCTCTCGCAGATTTAATTATTTGATCATTTTTTAAACTGTACAAAATAAACAAAGGGTGCTGCATATAATGGAAGAATGTTTCTGAAAAAGTTACAAATATAATAAAAATGTAATTGCGACTTCATTTTCTTCATAAATGACTTGAAAATGATTGAAAATGTGACTTCATATCTCTAAATTTTACTTTTTTTTAATTTTAAACTTTATCTCCTTCATAGCACATAGAACTGCAAAAAAAAAAAAAGAAAAAAAAGGAAAAAATTAAGCTAAATAAATAAATATTTTATGAAAAATAAATGGTGTTCACATTTTTTCAAGTGGAGAATGTACAGTGTTCTAATGCATTCACTGGTATTCCTATGTACCGCAATGAAAAGTGTCTATGCGTAATAAAACAAAATCACCTTCCAACATCTATAACAGATGTTAGAAGGGATTGCGAAAGGTTTTTGTTATCAGTTTGTCACCATTTATTGCAACTCTGCAACACTTAATGTGATAATATGAAAGGAGTCCAATCTAGATGGACGAACACAAGAAACGACGTGTGACTTTATACCCACCACAGCTTAACTTGAAGCTTCCAGACACATCCACATACCTGTCTGGCCAGCGGTGATGAAAATGGGTTTAGGGCGCCCCATCCTGTGTTTCTGTCGCTGTTCACTGAGCACCTGTCGATAACTAATCCTGACCTTTCCCATCCGCAAAATTGAAAATAAGAATAAAATAAAATAGATGGCGGATGCTATCAAGGGGAGCACAGTGCTGGCGGAGGAAATGGTGTTACTAATGGATTTAGAGGTGGAAAAAGAAATGTATATATATGTGATGGCCCTTCCTGGGCCAGCCCTTTCACCCCTGGGCAGGCTTCTTCCACACACCACAAGATCTCATTCCTTTCTTCGCCCAACCACATAACCTAATCCCTGATTCTAGGGAAAGAGAGAAGAGTAGGTGGGTTTCTGTCAGGACCACTATCATCAAATATGATTAACAATTAGCATACAGTTTGGATTGGCAGTATGGTTCTGTTCTGGGCAAGAACTCCCTGCTCATCCATTCAGCCTAGCATGGATAAGAACAGGAACAGAACAGAACAGAACCAACATTAATGTATTGCAGTTATCATTAATATTCTTAATGACAGTAATTTCATGTGACAACATAAATCAAGATAAATGATTTGAAGAGGAATATAATAAGGCCAAATCCTGACTGTGGACGAGAGGAGGAGCTGGGGATGGAGGAGGGTAATTAGCTTCTGAGCAACGCTCAGATAGATAAAGCTGCTGATAATACTGAATGGACCTTATATATAGGGATGCTGTGATAGGCAACAACAAAAATGACAGCAGTAAGAAAGCAACAGTTAAGAAAGCATCAGATCATAGCGATATGAATATGTTTGCACCAGCTCTGCAATTCCACACTCCAGTCAAGTCATGTCACATTGATTTATATAGCACTTTATACAATAGTTTTTTTTTTAAAAGCAAGCAGTTTTACACTATTAAATATGACAAAAGTGTCAGTGTTCATTTTCTACTATAAAGCAGCTCTCCAGTGTGTTCATGTTTTTACTCGCAGACTTCTGACATCGACAGACTGAACATAAAAAACGAACAGGAGAAGATTGTCATGTCAAAGAAGGCGGAGCCTCAGAGCACACCTACTTATTATGTAATCTCTGCAGACCAATGGTAGTTCGAAGGTGTTAGACCAGGGCTAACTTTTCAGGAGAGTTCACATTGGCAAGCTGTTTTGAACTTGTTCGAAATGGCATCACACAAGTTCATTCTTCAATTTTGCTTTAAGTACATATGGGCCAGAAAGGCCTGTTCACACCAAGAACGATATCTATAAAGATAACTATAAGGATAACTATATTAGCGCCCACACTAGTGATGTCTGCCGTTTTAAATGCTTAATCTCTTTAATATCAGGTGCATAGTATGGCAGCTCTTTTCCACTGCATAAGAAAAAAACATCACTTTGATAAATTCTAATTATGACATGAAAAATTTAAAAGATGAGAAACTAAAGTAATAATTATGAGATAAAAGTCATAATTGTACCAAAAAAGGCCCAAATTATGAGATGCTAAATCAAAATTATGACAAAAGTTGAAATTATGAGATAAAAGGTCATAATTATACCATATAAAACCATTTATACAACAGTGCGTTCTGGTTCTCAAATCTGATTGGCTGAGAGGTCTTTCCAGTCATGCGATATTCTACCAGTATCGCCATGTGAACTGTTTCACCGTTTGAATCACTCCTCTTTCAGCATTCTCACAGCGAGTGTCATGGCGAACGAAACCCACCATATTTTTATAGATACTACTGTCATTTTGTAACGGAATGTAGTTTTAAGAATTTTTAGGTGAGGATGTAGTTGTTTAGACCTCAGATATGTGATTTATATGTAAACATAGCACCTATTTGAAAATTTGTTTAGACACTTAGGAGATGTGAGCTCCAGGCCGTCAGCGACCGTTCAGCGCTCATGTACCTGCAGAGAACAGCTTCATCTCGGCTAGTCCTTTGGAAATTTGCCGCTGGCTCTTATGTAGATAGTGTTTAAACATGAGGTATAATTCGTTTTATGTATATCAAACAGGCAATCTTTGGTCTTATTAATCTATTACTTGTTCCGGAGCAAATAGATTTGGCTAAAGGGCTATATTAAGCTTCATAATGTTATATTTACATTGAAATTAAATTTTGTACTAACTAGTGCATTTGACTGAACTGTATGCTTGTGTTTATTTCTTATTTTACTACTTATAATGTTATAATGGCTATTGTTGTTAATTTGAGTCAGTCGCAAAGACTTTTATATTGAAAAGGAGTGAAACAAAGAAACAAGGACATTGATTTTACTTTAAACAACATCTTACGAGATGCAACTGACAAATGCATTGACTAGCGCTGTCATGGGAAATCCTCTTAAATGTTAAAAGGACAAAGACAAATATATCACTTTCCTCAGCAGACATTCAAACTGATTTTGTTTGATTATGCATATAAGACTGACATGAAGAATATCATCTAGATGCAGGTAATGCACTCTCTCTCTCATGATACTCTACTCAACATATTCCAATAAGCTTCAATGAAGCAAGTCAGAGTTCCTTCGTTACTAGCTCTAAAGTGATGTTTTAGAATTAGTAACGGAGGCTTGGGCTCAACTGTTAAACTGCCAACTCTGTGGCGGAAGGAAGTAGTCCCTCACAAAAGTGGGTTTTTGAAGACAATCCGTTGTTGTTTCTTATTTATTTGCACACTTGTGCCGTCGTTGTACTGTTGTATAAACGCAATATCACACTCGTAGCCGTGTGATATGGCTCTATATCAGCACGGCTGAGATTACCTACTGCCGAATCACAGCCGTGCTGATATAAAGCGATATTGCACGGCTAGTGTGATATTGCTTATTTATGACATACTAAAACATAATTAGGTGATAAAACTCAAAATTATGATATCAAAATTGAGGTAAAAAGTCATAATTTATGACTAATGCTGCCTTCACATGCTATCGGAATTATTTTAAATAAGAGTTTCCTAGTTAAAAATTGGACATGAACGCCCTCTCAAGTCGTATTTACCACTGGGAAGCTCGGGGATCAATTGGATACCCAAGTTCCCGAGTTGGGTGGGCCATAAACTTTAAACATGGCAGAGGGTAGAACGATTGCTGCTGTGACTGCTATTCTTTATTAGTTTTTTTCCACAGCAGCTACATCGCCTTGTCTTGTCATTAAAGTAGTGCATATTTACATATGTGAATAACCATTTGAAATGCATTGTATGTTTTATACACAGTGAAAATAGCTTGTATTTGACGGTAATTCCAGAATCATTAGCTCTTTTATGTCAGGTATGACTTACTGTATTCCAAAATTATGATACTACAGTAAGTCATAATTATGAAAAATTCACTCTTGGGCAGGCTTTCCTCCACACCGCAAGATCTCATTCTTTCTTTCGCCAAGCCACATAACCTAATCCCTGCTTCTAGATAAAGAGAGAGTGTGTGATGATCACTGCCTCTTTCTCTCACACACATACAGATGCTTCAGCAAGTGTGGAGACAGCATCTCGTAGTCGTTGTAGCCGGCATTGAGGGAGGGTCAGATGGGAGTTTGCACAGGTATGTGTGCTGGAATGGGTGTCCTATGCAGAATGTGATGAGTATCTACCTGCGCTTCCACTTGCATGTTCACAGATTGCTGGGAGTGAGCGTCTGTCCTCATTTGGCTTCGAGCCAGTCATACCTGTTAGAGCTGGAAATTACTTTCTCGTCTGTGCCACAAGCATCTCCATGCATCAAGAACAGTCTGCATACATTTGGGGAACATTATGCCACAACCTGTGGTGAAGATGGAATACTGTATAGATAGCTATGAAAACTGAGCCTCAAGATTGCCACTTCGCCTCTTTTAGGTCTGCATATGTTTTTCTTGGAATATTGAGGATGGTCTGTGCAAGATTGTGTCTATATATGTCTGTTTCAAACTGATGTGGGAGTATTTTTGAGGATTTGTATACAATGGTTGTATATGTAAGATATCATCCTAGTGGAGAAGAATTCAGATAGTTACTCACATTAAAGAGTTATTGGTATTAAAAACACAGCTGTTCAGTTTGTAGTTACAATTAGCATTAGCAAAAGAATTTGCAATTTTGTTCCTCTGGAGTCTCTAATGGGATTTTAGATGGGCAGTTTTAAATTTCCCTGCTGAAAAAAACAAAAAACAAAAAAACATCTGAAACTAAACTAAGCTGGTTTGCTGGTCTTAGTTGGTCTCCCAGCCTGGCCACCCTTGTGAAGAAGTGTGCTTGATTGTATTGAATGTACACTTGTAATGTAGCCTACTTGAAATCTTAAAATATGTACCAAGTTCTGTCATGAAACTCTAGATTGCGCTGGCTGATGGGTCCTTAACTCAATCTGATGACTTTTACATTTGCTACATCTACACATCTGCAGCCAATAAGCTTGCTGCTCAACATTTAATTAGCTGATTAGTGTTAGTGCTATAGCAGTTTGCAGCGCTCTTCAGAGTTCCTCTGAAACCCTCCATCTTCCCCAGCTCCACCTGTATAGATAATTTTATACTGTAAATGCTATTTGTGCAGAAGCAGTATGTTTTACATACCACAGCAGCATATCGTTGTTTGTATTGGCAGTAGTGAGTCCCTGTACTTGCTCTTGCAGCAGCGTAGCAGATCTATTCCGCCAAGACCAAATACATTAACATTTTCATATCCATTACAATGCTAAAAATCTTCAGAGTTGTCATGATAGAAATATGTATATTTAAAAAAACACGGTACTTGCAGATAATAAAATATTAATGAAGTAAGTTAAAATAGGCCACTTAAGTGCACTTAAAGAGAATAAACTTTCATGACTGTTTCTTAACACATTTAATCTTTTAAAGTGCACTTTGTAATAATGTCAAATTAAAAGTTTTACTTCAAAAAACATTTTAAAGCTGCAGTCCGGCATTTTTCCTCTTTGTCGACATCTCTGTTTGAAACCTGCAATTGCAGTCATACTTTTGTTCTGACCAACTGAGGAAAAAAGCATTAGGCCTACGAAAAATCGTGCTGCCAATGATGATTAAATCTATCATTTATATCTATCAAATCTATCATTTATATTTATAGATTGTATATATACAATCATCAGTGACAACTGGAGATTCAGCCGTGGTCAAAAAGCAAAAGGCTTCGGACTGTGGAATGGCTACAGAAATTGAAATCTACAGGTAACGCTAAAACACCCTAAATACACATAGTCAAAAATTGCTTATGTTGTTAACATTAACAATTTGAGAACAAAGTATAACAAAAAATAATAATTTGCTTGGTTTGATGCGATATGAGCTAAGCGATCGTTAGATTTAATCACCATTGTCAGCGCGATTTATTGTAGGCCTAATGGTTTTTCCCTCAGAACAAAAGTGGCAAACATGTTACTTAGTTGTTCAGATGACATTTTCCGGTGAAAATTCCTGCTTTGGTCATACTTCAAGACTACACTCTGTGATTCCGAAGTACAGTATCCACACCGGTATGGTGACTGACAGCAAACATTAGATTCATCCGCGCTGGGGAGCTGTGCCGATGCACAATGCACATAAAGATAATAATTCTGCATATAACTGCAATTGCAGGTTTCAAACAGAGATGGCGACTAAGAGGCCAATCTTACGGACAGCAGCTTTAAGTCCTACTTAAGTGGGTTAAAAAGCACTCTGAAGTTCAGCTAATTGCATTTAGTATAAATTTTAAACTAAAATACATTTTAGACACATTGACAGAGTGATACCTCAAATGTGAATTTTGAAACATTTGCTTGCTTCAGATGCTAACAAGTTGCTTTATCAAGACTAGAATGGTTGTCTGACTCGCCAGGCACATAAAATCACACCCTTATGGTAGTTGTAGTCCTTATTTAGCAACTTGTTAGGAACTAACACCTGATTGTGCATAATTATCTTGAAGTTCATTAATAAAAATCAGGAAGGTGAGATTAAAATCGTATGTAGATGCAAGAAGGTGTATCAACTAGCTTCATTATACATGCTAATTAGTCACTAAATCTCTCACAAGAAATAACTCTTTTCCCCAAATACCTCAGAATAGTCTCATAACAAATTAATAAGGATTATTTCTTTCTTCCATTGGTGAATATATAAACAGGTCTCCACATGAGATATAGGAACACATGAAATGGGGAGCGCTTGTGTCTGATGTTACGCTGGAGGCCACTAGAGGGTGTTTTGGTATAGAACAGATAAGGCTGGCCATTCTGCTGTCTAATCCTTATCAATAGTGCTGTGAGAGATTGCCTGTAAGCCCCTGGACTGGGTTTAGCTTCCATCTCTTTGATCCTTGTCATAAATAGGACAGCCATTCAATATGTTCAGTATGACAAGAGATGTTTCAAAGCAGGTCAGCAAATGGTAAACATGAGCAGCTGAAGAGGTCTCTGAACATGCTGACTTCATGTTTATTGTGCAGTGCTTATGTTTACAAAGGCACAATGTGACTGAACTGGATAAAAACATCATTTTTCAGGACATTGTATTTTTTTTTGAGTGCCCAAGTCATAATGAATACTTTTATGCTGCTTTTATGGTGGTTTTTGTTTTGTCCTCTGATAGATTTGGTGGCTATAAGTTTGAATGGCCAAAATCTACATGTCTTCTTTCAGAGTAGTGGATAGAAAACATACTAAATACACATTAGTGTTTGTTTTAATACACTTTCACTATTTGCATTTGTAGACTTAAGTTACAATACATCTCCACTTCAGTAGCACTTACATACACCAAACTTTAGAGTTTTGTTCCTATCTATATTCTGAAGATTTTCACTTACAATTAGCCTGATTTATATAACATTTTATTCCTAAAAACATGGCGAATTTTTTCCAGGTTGTGGACTGTATTTTTTTTTTTGATTTATGCAGTGATAAAACGAGATATCCAAAATCCCCTGCTGCAAGAATATATTAACCCCCCATAGCAGATCTCTACAGGTGGTGCTGGGGAGGAGGAGGGGTAAACAGAAGTTTATTCGGGGAGCAGGGTGATCGCAGGCTAGGGAACAAATATATATTATGTAGATTAGTAAGTATGTCTGGCTGGCTAATGCCATGGCGTTAGAGGAACCAATCAGTGCTTGGTTAGAGTTTCATAACTGAACTATGTATTTATGCAAGCATGATCATTCCATATTTTTCCTCCTCTCCTCTCCCATCATTCTCTTCTACTTTTTCTGAATGATAGCAATCAGTGTTTCAGCACAAACACACATATATCCACTCTGCAGCACCAAGAGTGTTATTCATTGGCACAATCCATTAGTTTCTCAGTAGGTGATGTGGCACCAGTGGTTCAGAAAACCAGCAACCTCCAGTCAGTGATAGACTTTGAAACAAGGATTTTAAATATTCACAGCCCAAGCATACAATAAACACACTCAAAGGCGTACTGACATCTCTCTAGATAAATGACAGCACTTTTATTCTATAGTCTGTCTGGACTATTTGGTAATGCCCTCTAGTGGATACATTTACAGAGACTTTTGTGCACTGTGTGTCTTCATTCATTAACTGGAAAGTTATTTGCTTAGGAAGACAGAGTGAATGCTACGGAGGGCATTTTAATAGGGTACAATTAGTTTTAAAGAACAGAATGGTGGCAAGAGATGTTTAGAGGTGTGAGAAAAAAAACATAAATTAAAGAAAACCGTCCATATCCTGACCAGGGACAAAGCTTCAGTAAGTTAGAAAGCTCTAAAATATTGAAAAAGTCTATAGCTACATTCCAAAGAGAAAATTGATTTAAAAATGGAAGAAAATTATGTCCTATTTATTTATTTAGCAAAATATATATTTTGCCGTTAATACCACATAATATCACTATAAAATTCCAAAGCCTTGCCAACTTAGTTGAAAAGTCACTTTTAAGAGCACTTCAAAAAAAAAAAAAAACAGCACTAGTAAAGCATCTTGTGTAATATAATGAAATATAAATAATTGATATGCTGCTTGCAAATTATTTTGTCAGTATACAGGGCTACTGTTCAGTTGCCTTAAATGGACAATTGAAAACAAGGCTGTGAGGGATAGACATTCGTAATTTTATTCATTTCTTTGGTAATATCACATTTTTACAGCTGATTTTTTGATGCCACAAAAAAAAAAAAAACAAAAAAAAAAAAAAACCCATTTGTATAAAAATGTACATCCATTTTAAATACAGCTTTAACATAAAGTAATGATGCATATTTGCCAGTCATACATAAATGAAATATTTCTGTGATACTATTATTAAACTGAATGTTTCAAATACACAATAACCATGTTTATATATTTAAATATAAATTCAATTTGTTTCAATCTCTTCATTTTAACTACTCACCACATACCATGTTCATACTTTTTAATGGAATAAATATAATTGTTTACACAATTAACAGATTTATACAAGCCACTTAAATAAATGCTTTTGGAAAATATGATTTTATAATTTAAATGAAATCAAATAGATGCTAAAACTATGCCATGATTTTTTTGGAATACAGATGTCTTACCCATTCATTATCCATTTCATTTATGTATGACATTCGTGCATCACTGTAACAAAGATCCACTGGGGCAAGTTGATAGAACCCAAGTGCAGTTTGTTTCTTCTAACAAGAATCTAACAGTAAACAAAGATATGACATGGCATGGCATGGCATGGCAAAACAACAAACATGAACATAATCTTACCCACAGTGGTACAGGGACAATGCATGACAAAGACTGAGGTAAACATGAGGGCTTAAATACACAAGGACTAATGACAAGACAAGACACACCTGTGTACAATCAACCAATAAACCAATGACAACATAGGACACATGACAAGGGAGCACATGGCAGGATCACATGAGGACAAGGGAATCACATGACATGGGAACACATGGCAAAACATCACATACATGGCAAGAAACAGGCATGAACTTAATAAAACATGAAACTTGAACATGAACACAAAACCAAAACTAGACATGACAGAATCCCCCCCTCTACGGGCGGCTCCTGACGCCCAACATAAAACAGAAACTAGTCAAAAGTCCAGGAGGGTGGTGGAATGGAGGCAGTCTTGGGGAGGGATGGTGGGCCAGGCCCGTGCAGGGGAACAGGGCAAGGACCTAGGCATGGCAGAGGCGGGCCTGGGTCATAAAGTATTAGTGGGCCTGGGCCATGGAGCATGGGCGTGGGCGGTGCTGGAACAACTCCAGGGTGGCGCTGGCAGTCCAGGGGGCCATGGAGGTGCAGGCAGTTCAGGGGACCATGGAGGTGCAGGCAGTTCAAGGGACCATAGCAATGCAGGCAGTTCAGGGGACCATGGCAGTGCAGGTAATTCAGGGGCCAGAGAGGCGTGGCCTCCGTGGCCATAGCAAGGGACCTATAGCACCCCCAACCCCCAAAAAAAAAAAAATTTCTTGGGCGGAGCTATGGGCTCATGGCCTGGAGCGGGTTCATGGGCTAAGGAAGTCACTGGATGCTGGTTTGGGGCTGGAGCCAACGTGTGTGCAGCCCACACACATAAAATGTGAATCTGTAGAATCAGGCGTGGCGGCCGTCTTGGGACAAGGCTCAGGAATGGTGGCCAGACATGACGTGAACAGTCTGTGGCTGGGCAGGCGTGACGTGAACAGTCTCTGGCTGGGCAGGCGTGGCAGTCGTGGCGTGGATGACTCCAGACATGACGGTCGGGATATGGAGACACTCTGGTGTGGTGGCTGTGGTGTGCACTGTGGGATTGTGGAGCCCCTCATCCACAAATCCCACAGTATCTGAGGAACCGCTCAACAGCACTGCATGGTCGATGTATTGTGCAAGAGTCCACGGAATGTTGCTTTCGGGCATTAAATAATTCAAAGTCATTCAGGTCATTTCGAAATATGCCCTTGAGGGCAGCATCTTTGAAGACCACAATGTGACATAACTTAAAGAAGTCTGCCACATAGTCCTCAATAGGGCAATCCCCCTGACGTAGATGAAACAAACTGCTGGGTCCATAGTTAACGGTCATGCATTCTGTAACAAAGATCCACTGGGGCAAGTTGATAGAACCTCAGTTTATTTCTTCCAACAAGAATCCAACATTAAACAAAGACTTTACATGGCATGGCATTGCTTAGCAAAACAACAAACATGAACATAATCCTACCCACAGTGGTACAGGGACAATGCATGGCAAAGACTGAGACAAAGATGGACACAAGGACTGATGACAAGACAAGGCAAGACACACCTGTGTACAATCAACCAATAAACCCATGACAACATAGGACACATGACAAGGGAGCACATGGCAGGATCACATGAGGACAAGGGAATCACATGACATGGGAACACATGGCAAAACATCACATACATGGCAAGAAACAGGCATGAACTTAATAAAACATGAAACTTGAACATGAACACAAAACCAAAACTAGACATGACAGAATCCCCCCCTCTACGGGCGGCTCCTGACGCCCAACATAAAACAAAAACTAGACAAAAAGTCCAGGAGGGTGGTGGAATGGAGGCAGTCTTGGGGGAGGGATGGTGGGCCAGGCCCGTGCAGGGGAACAGGGCAAGGACCTAGGCATGGCAGAGGCGGGCCTGGGTCATAAAGTATTAGTGGGCCTGGGCCATGGAGCATGGGCGTGGGCGGTGCTGGAACAACTCCAGGGTGGCGCTGGCAGTCCAGGGGGCCATGGAGGTGCAGGCAGTTCAGGGGACCATGGAGGTGCAGGCAGTTCAAGGGACCATAGCAGTGCAGGTAATTCAAGGGATCATGGTGGTGCAGGTAGTTCAGGGGGCCAGAGAGGCGTGGCCTCCGTGGCCATAGCAAGGGACCTATAGCACCCCCAACCCCAAAAAAATTTCTTGGGCGGAGCTATGGGCTCATGGCCTGGAGCGGGTTCATGGGCTAGAGGCCCCTCTGGACGCTGGTCAGGGGCTGGAGCCAACGTGTGTGCAGCCCACACACATAAAATGTGAATCTGTAGAATCAGGCGTGGCGGCCGTCTTGGGACAAGGCTCAGGAATGGTGGCCAGACATGACGTGAACAGTCTGTGGCTGGGCAGGCGTGACGTGAACAGTCTCTGGCTGGGCAGGCGTGGCAGTCGTGGCGTGGATGACTCCAGACATGACGGTCGGGATATGGAGACACTCTGGTGTGGTGGCTGTGGTGTGCACTGTGGGATTGTGGAGCCCCTCATCCACAAATCCCACAGTATCTGAGGAACCGCTCAACAGCACTGCATGGTCGATGTATTGTGCAAGAGTCCACGGAATGTTGCTTTCGGGCATTAAATAATTCAAAGTCATTCAGGTCATTTGAAATATGCCCTTGAGGGCAGCATCTTGAAGACCACAATGTGACATAACTTAAAGAAGTCTGCCACATAGTCCTCAATAGGGCAATCCCCCTGACGTAGATGAAACAAACTGCTGGGTCCATAGTTAACGGTCATGCATTCTGTAACAAAGATCCACTGGGGCAAGTTGATAGAACCTCAGTTTATTTCTTCCAACAAGAATCCAACATTAAACAAAGACTTTACATGGCATGGCATTGCTTAGCAAAACAACAAACATGAACATAATCCTACCCACAGTGGTACAGGGACAATGCATGGCAAAGACTGAGACAAAGATGGACACAAGGACTGATGACAAGACAAGGCAAGACACACCTGTGTACAATCAACCAATAAACCCATGACAACATAGGACACATGACAAGGGAACACATGGCAGGATCACATGAGGACAAGTGAATCACGTGACATGGGAGCACATGGCTAAACATAACATACATGGCAAAGAAACAAGCATGAAACTTGAACATGACAATCACATTAAGTAACACTTTATTTTACAGTGTCCTTGTTACACGTTGCTTGTAATTATGCATAATTATGTTCAACTAACCCTAAACCAAACCCTAATCCTAAATCTAACCTTATAGTAAGTACATGTAGTGTTGGGGGTAATGCATTACAAGTAACATGAGTTACGTAATCAGATTACTTTTTTCAGGTAACTAGTAAAGTAACACATTACTTTTACTTTTACAAGTAACAAATGTTTGAGTTACTTTTTCAAATAAGTAACTCAAGTGAAATTACTTTGTTTTCCCATTTATTGACTGACACCTCTCATGTCCCCTTGTTGAGAAAAATCAGGAGTACATGCAAAGGAGTTATATGCGCTGTGTAAACATGATGGTTATTGTAGTTTTAGACTAACTCACTTGCCCAAAAATACATTTAGTATTCCTCAAAATGAATGAAAACAGTGAAATGTAAACTCAGAATATTATGCAAACCTGCGATAATTAAATGTTAAATTACACAAATATTCTTTATGTATTTAATCTCACTTTATTAACCAATGTCTTTGTTGCTTACCTTCGATGATCTAATTCAACCATATAAAAAGCAAAAATGACTTTAGTTAAACACATTTGTGTTTCATTTTTTTTTTCTTTTCTTTTATAGCTGAAGTAAATAGGCTTGTTCGACTTGATGCAGTGCCGCACAGACCGATCGGCGGCTGACTTGAAGCAGTGCATGCCGGTAAGAAATTTTGTCCGACTTGAGACAGCGCCGACGCCATGTGACTGTGACGTATGGCTTCAAAGTACCGCGAGAGCAATTCGAGATCAGCCACCTGAGTCAGCCAGCGCAGTTTCTCAAGAGGAGCTGCACGAGTTCTGATGACGACACAGCTGTTTCACGATTGGCCGGATTCACCGCATGACAATGATCACGTGTGTTTCGTGTTTATTGTCACTCCTTCAGTTCCACTAATGCTCACAAATCTGTATTTTTATAACAGTTAAAGCTCTTTTCATGTAGTCGCGATGTTATATTGTGTCATGTTTATCAAAATAAAACTGATAAAAAAAACTTAGACCCCACTACATTAGTTTTTATATAGTATATGCTCATATTGAACTTTATTCTTGTAAAAACAGATGCTGTAAGCAGTACATAAAGTATTGAATGAAAATGTCTCTGAAACATTGGTGTATTAGTCAAATATTGCATTTATTTCACTTCAGCTGTAATAAAGTTTGCAAACACAGCGCAAACTTCACGTCTCTGTTTTCAGCTCCTCCCCGCCTGCACACGGCTACTCTCGCCGATCGGTTACATCCAGCCGCAGCCGATGTCGAACACACCTAAAGTGTTGAACTTTCATTTCCTGTGTCCTATTCTTCTGCAATCCAGAATGGCAGCACAGCTAAAAGGTTTGTTTGAGCTGCGCCCTCTACTGTACAGGCATGAATTTGCATTTCCTTCAGCCTGAAGCTTTTTCATTTAAATTTTGATGTGAGAGGGCCTTTACATTTGCCAAAAATAAAACTTTTTTTTGTTATTAAAACCCAGACAAGCAAGCCCAGCCCTGGTGAGAAAAAGTAATGCAAAAGTAATGTAACATTACTTTTCATTAAAAGTAACTAAGTAACACAATTAGTTACTTTTAATTACACTGTAAAAAGGGCACTTTACAATAAAGTGTAACCAAACTTTGTAATACAAATAGATGGGAATTTTATATGCAATTCAAATATACGTTTTAAATTTAGGTCTAATTTTATTTTTATTATTACTGAGTGCAATAGCACTAAAATGTGCTTTGTGTTTACATGCAAGTTTCAGGTTAATACTTCTTGACTTTTAAAAGAAGATCTCAAACCTGAGGGTTAAATGTAATGCTGACTTCAATTGTGCAGTTTGTTAGAAATAAACAGATTTTGGGAGGTTTGTTTTTGTTTTTATAACTCTAGAAATGTTTACACTGTGAGTGTGTGTGTGGCCATCAGGGAATTCAGCAGCACAAGCAGCAAGTGTCCCATGTGCGTACGTTCATCGCTTGCAATAGAAGCATGTGATGGAACAAAGCACTTAAGATATCAAAGGCAGAAGAAGGGGGAAGGGCTTCCGACGTTTGAGAATACCCAAGACGGTCAACCACTGCTTTTCCTCTCTTTCTCTCTCTCTCTCTCTGTCTGCATGCACATCTACTGTTATATCTAATGCATGACTTGTGAAGTGCATACATGCCGGAATCCACTACTTTGATCCATTGTGGATATAAAGCACTTTCTTTAAATGTGGATATGACAGACAGGATCAATATAGATGGCCCAATTTTATGCGCACAGTCCCATTCTATCTCTCACTCACACACACACACATAGACAAGCACAACTCTTTCTGTCACACTGAGTGCACTATTGACACTTGACAGCGTTGATGCAACTTAAAACACAGCCGGCGTACGCGTGTGCACAAAAAACCACCCCACACAGCTAGAATGAAAAATGTTTTTCATTTTGCCACCTGCATCAAGGATGAAGTCCCCAAAATACCTCAAATCTGTCCATCTGTCAAAGTGTCACAGCCTATGAATCATCAGTTGTCTTTAGAGCAGTGCAGTACGACAGAGCAAACTCTCAGAAAGCAAAGACAACTCTGTCACATGGTGTCTAATAGACGTTACCGAGAGAACAGACACTGTCAGGGGCCTCCGAACAACTGCTGAGGTGAAGGGTTTAAATTTTATCATCACACATTTTAAGGATAAATTTATGTCCTGGAGTCTGAAGTGCCATTATGAATTAATGAAAACTTGCCAAAAGATGCCAGAATTAATAGATGCTTTTCCATTCATCTCCCGACATGAAGGCCCAAAAGGCAACGTAATTATGCTGGTGCTTCAGTTCAGATACTTCATTTTAGCCAGATTTTAAGGCAGCACTGCATGTATCCTTTGCAGACAATGCACTGTGATGAACTTACTAAAAGAATAACACTGCAGATGAGGAGAGAAAAATGCAAATTATAAATGTCCTACAGTGATGACATATTTTTGTAGGCCAACCCAAAAGTTCGCATCACCCTCGTTCCCTCAACAATAACCTAATAGGATTTTTCCATTGGCTTTTAATCCATTCTCTTACAAAAACCTCAGAAGGCCTTTATTAACCTGCCGGAGCCGTATGTATTACTTTTATGATGGATGCACTTTTTTAGGCTTCAAAATCGTGAGCCCCACTCACTACCATTATAAAGCTTTGGAAGAGCCAGTATATTTTTTAATATATCCCTGATTGTGCTCATCTGAGAGAAGATAGTCCTATACACCTAGGATGGCTTGAGGGTGAGTAAATCATGGAATAATTTACATTTTTGGGTCAGCTATCCCTTTAAGTCCCACCTTCTACATAAAAGAGCCAATCACTGATTGGTAAAGTCATAGCTCATAGCTGCAGCACCCCCTGTTTTCACAGGACAGTAAATGCAACACAAAATTTTGTTCAGTAACATTTATTCATTTCAAATTATCATTTAATAATTTGTTTGAAATAAACACTTTAAATAGGCTATAAAAATGTTGTTGGTTTTTTAAAAGAACAACTAAGATCAAATAAAAACGCTTTACGGCTCAAGCATAGGCAGAGTTTCTAATAACGTGTTTTGCAGCGTTGAGTAATGTAGCCAATCACAGACAAATCTGTTGATTTCTGGAACGCAATGAGATGTTAGGATCCACTCACCGCTCAAAATGCCGTAGTTTTTGTTCAGACCTGAATGCTTTGCATGCTGACAAATCCTGATTAAAAAAGTGTAGACATTATTAAAGAATCATTGTGCACGCACGCACAGCACCCCCAACCTAAAACATCTTCCCACGCCCCGTGTACCAATATATTTTTATGAACCCTTGAAGTTCCTACTGGGCAAAACATTATCATTCTATTGGTAATCAAACAGTTGATGGTAACCATTGACTTCCATAGTAGCAGTATGTAAATTTTAGTAACATCTAGCGATGAGGTTGCGAATTGCAATATAGAGATGCTACGGTGGCCAACACAGGACAAAGATGTCGTCGTCTGAGAAAGCAGAGAGTAGCCAGTCAAGCAAATGCACTCTGTAGAGCAGTTTGTCCATGTAGGGCTACTGTAGAAACATGCCGGCACAAAATGTAAAGGGACACGCGGTGTATGTAGATAGAAAGGTGATAAAATCATAACGGTTCTTTATACACCACTGAAAACATAGTTATGTATATTATATTGCATTCTTTCAATAGATCCTCATAAAATTTACACATTGCACCTTTAAAGTTAACATGCAAGCTTTATAGCCTACTAGTGGAAATTGACTAACGAAATATAAAATTTTTAACAGTTTTACCATACCAATGTTTTTTATGGATCCTTGAACTCTGCACATATTATTACTGTTGAATGCTTTAAAGCTAAAATTAAACTTCATAATAGAGGTAATGGCATAAAAAATCCAAATTTTAAACAGTTTTATTGTACCAGGCTTTTAAATGACACTTTAAATTTCCATAGCTATATAAATGACTTGGCTAAATTCAAAAGCACTAAATGCAGTTGAAGGGTTTATATAAAAAAAGAACACAACAGTAAAAAAAAAAAAAAAAATCTGGATTTTGATTTAACGCGCCCTCTATAGTTACCGAGAAAGGAGCAGGAGCATTTCTGTTGTGTTGTGGCTTTTTCATTGTGTCGTGGATTGATTCTGTGGTGTTGTTAACTTATATTTGCTTTTAATTTTTGTTGCATTGTTCAAGGGGTTTTTTGTTGTGTTGTACCCCCTTGTATACCATACAAGGGGGTATGACTGATGTATTTTATTTTGTAATTGGTGGATAAGGTGGATTATTTTTTTATCTGATAAGAAGACATGCACATAAATTATGATGGAAACACATTTACTAAATAAATCCCTCGATGCGCAACAAAAACGTCACGTGATCTTAGAAGGGGATATGACTGGATAACTGTAACCAGCAGACCATTTTTACTGAACAGCTCCTCAAATGTTGGTTTGGTCATTCTGAAATGCGTGAACTAAAGTCTGTCATCAAAACGACCAAGCGACTTCCATTTTTATGAGATATTTTGATCGATTTAAATTATTAAAACTTCATAGTTATCACGTTACTTTGTTATTACAATCATACTTAGTTATCACAGTCATAGTTATCGTTATAGTTATCATCCATGGTGTGAACGGGCCTGAACTGAAACTTGTCTCTTGGATCTTTCTGTCTGTCTGTCTGTAGAGCTTGAGCTGTAAGATCAGAGCAGTGTGTGATGTGGAGGGATTTAGTGTCATACCAGGCTGTGATTCACTCTCCTGTGATGATGGAGTTCTCGCCTCGAATTTCAGCTTCCCAACTCTCACATTACCATTCTGTCTCCATCTCTATACACTCCATATCAGACTGTGTGGATCTCAGTGCTGATCTGAGGCCAGTTTCATCATTGTGGAAGTGCAAGAGACAGCAAACCCAGGACACCGATCTTAGGCCAGGTATAGTTTGAAGGACTGCCAACTTTTACAAGAGTGCCATGGATGAAGTTTTTGTCATACTTTTAAGAATTATGAAGAATGTGCTATTTTGGTATATAAATGATTGTTAATAATAAATAATTCAACCTGGGTTATTAACCCACTATTAACATGTTAAAAAAGAAAGAAAGAAAAAGCACACTTAATGCTGTTTAGTATGTTATTGCACACCTTTTTTTTTTTTTGGCTATAGAAGTATGTGAAATGATGTTACATGAAGTTTTTACGCATATGTGGCTCTTCAATCAGTGTAAATGTTGGTACTGACATAAAGACATCTCTCTCTCTCTCGGTAAGACATGGATAATGCCACTTGTCTCAGTAAAGAGCAGCCACATTGTTTGGCCAAAATGACCAGATTAAAAAACATTCAACTTGAAATGCCAAATAAGCTCTCAAAACTGATGATATCCCCTGAATAAATGCCCAGATGAGTTTATTTTGATATCAATGCTGCCTGAATTGTATTCCTGTCTATTCTCAACACTATGTGGTTTGACAATGAAAATAAATTTTAATGATAAATTAGGTTGTATTGATGGCATTGTTCATATTTAATTGCATATGTGACCCGTGCTGGCAAAATGAGTCGGAATGCACACAGGCTAGTTACGAGCTACAGGCAAAACAAGTGAAAAATGTCAGTTTTGGTCAAATTTGAGGTTTTCACAAACATTAGTTCATTAAGCCCCCATCTAGCGATCCCAATGCTTCAAATAGCAATTAAACATCTAAAAGTAGCTTTATTTGTACATTTTCTGAGAGGAGTACCTTTGCTTTATCCATGAAGATGTTTTTCTCTGCTCACTTCTCAACGACTGGCGCACAAGTTTGGTATTTTTTAAAGCACAGCATTCCAGCTTTGTGAATATTCATAGAGAATTCTCGATGGCATGAGTCTGGCATGAGTATGAATTGAACTGAAATTGAATTGAAATTTATTTGACAAGTTTTTATAAAAATAACAAGTATCCCATACACTTCACAAAAACTGTCGAGGATAAAATACAATAAAGCCATTGGTTTATTTCCATTGCGGCCCTCGATGTTAATATAAAGAGTAGAGGCTATATACAGAAGTGACAGAGCAACAATATCTCCTAATCAACTTACAACTTAAAAACTTACAATTTAAACAAATACAATCACTTTTGACAATAAACACACCACAAAGCAAGCTAACACACCACAAAGCAAGCTACAGCACACCTCACCACTGTCCTGCTCCTCTCATACATATCCTGCACCACTCTGAAATACTACTCTGCTACTCCTGACTTCCTCATACAGTACCACAGCTCTTCTCTTGGCACCCTGTCATACGCTTTCTCCAAGTCTACAAACACACAGTGCAACTCTCTCTGACCATCCCTATACTTCTCCATCAAAATTCTCAGAGCAAAAATGGCATCAGTTGTGCTCTTTCTGGGCATAAAGCCATACTGCTGCTCACAAATTTCCACTACCTTCCTTAACCTAGCTTCCACTACTCTTTCCCATAGCTTCATTGTATGGCTCATCAACTTTATCCCCTTATAGTTGCTGCAACTCTGCACGTCACCCTTATTCTTAAAGATCGGCACTAACACACTTCTTCTCCATTCCTCAGGCATCTTCTCACTCTCTAACACCCTATTAAACAAACTAGTTAAAAATTTCACTGCTGCGTCTCCTAGACACTTCCAGACCAAGATGTCATCAGGACCAACTGCCTTTCCACTTTTCATCCTCTTCACAGCCTTCCTTACTTCATCCTTTTTAATCTTATTTACTTTCTGTTCCACAGAGTTCACCCCTTCTACTTTTCCCCCCTCTCATTTTCCTCATTCATCAGCTCTTCAAAGTACTCCTTCCATCTTCTCTGTACACTCTCCTCACTTATGAGCACCTTTCCATCTCTATTCTTAATAACTCTAACTTGCTGCACATCCTTCCCATCTCGATCCCTCTGCCTAGCTAACCTGTACAAGTCCTTCTCTCCTTCTCTAGTGTCTAACCTAGTGTACAACTTGTCATACGCCTTTTGCTTGGCCTTAGACACCTCCCTCTTTACTCTGCACTGTAACTCCTTGTATTCCTGTCTATTCTCTTCAGTCCTGTCCATGTCCCACTTCTTCTTGGCTAAACTCTTCCTCTGAATACTGTCCTGAACTTCCTCATTCCACCACCAAGTCTCCTTATCTTCTTTCCTCCTTCCAGATGACACACCCAGCACCGTTCTTCCTGTCTCCCTGATCAATTCTGCTGTAGTTTCCCAGTCATCTGGCAGCACTACCTGACCACCCAGAGCCTGCCTCAACTTCTGTCTAAATTCCTCACAACATTCCTCCTTTTTCAGCTTCCACCACTTGGTTTCCTTCTCTATCTTTGACCTCTTCTTCTTGCAGACCATCAAAGTCATCCTACACACCACCATCCTATGCTGTCTGGCTACACTCTCTCCAACTACCACTTTACAGTCACTAATCTCTTTCAGATTGCCTCTTCTACATAGGATGTAGTCTACCTGTGTGCTCCTACCTCCACTCTTGTAAGTCACTCTATGCTCCTCCCTCTTCTGAAAATAAGTGTTAACCACAGCCATGTCCATCCTCTTAGCAAGGTCCACTACCATCTGTCCTTCAAGGTTCCTTTCCTTAACTCCAAACTTGCCCATCAGCTCCTCATCACCTGTGTTCCCCTCACCAACATGTCCATTAAAATCAGCTCCTTTCACCACTCTCTCACCCGTGGGAATACTCTCTACCACCTCATCTAATTCACTCCAGAATCTCCCTTTCTCCTCTGACTCACAAGCTACCTGTGGGGCATACCCACTAAGAACATTTAATCTCTAACTTCAGACTCATCACCCTGTCTGACACTCTCTTCACCTCCAGAACATTCCTCACAAACTCCCCCTTCAGGACCACACCTACCCCATTTCTCTTACTATCCACACCATAATAAAACAGCTTAAATCCTGCTCCTATACTACGATCCTTGCTACCCTTCCACCTGGTCTCCTGTACACACAGTATATCCACCTTCCTTCTCTCCATCATGTCAGCCAGCTCTCTACCTTTCCCTGTCATAGTACCAACATTCAGAGTTCCTATTCTCAGTCCTACACTCTTAACTTTTCTCCTCTCTCTCTGTCTATGCACTCTCCTCCCTCCTCTACTTCTTCGACCAACAGTAGCCCAATTTCCACCAGCACCCTGTAGGTCAACGGCGCCGATGGGGGTCGTTGTTAACCCGGGCCTCGACCGACCGGCATGAAATTCAGAGTACTGACGAATCGCATGTTCAAATTTGGCAATGTTTTACACCGGATGCCCTTCCTGACGCAACCCTCTCTATTTATCCGGGTTTGGGACCGGCACAGAAGTCACTGGACTGTGACCCCCATGGCTAGATTTAATCAAATAAATATTGTAGAATGAGGTATCATGTTGCCATATACAAATAAAGGTTTTAAAATAAAAATGTTGCCATATTCAAATAAAGATTTTAAAATAAAAATGTTGCCATATTCAGTTAAAGGTTTTAAAATGTAGGCTAAGTGTCACTAATTAAACTAGTATATGTTCAGCTAATTGTCCGCCTCTTACATGTTTACATCTTGAGAGATTGCAGAATTCAAGTGATAAACTATGTTTTATAAACAAAGTTTTGGAGGAACACATTCAAACCGTCTATCTAATCAGCTTGAGTGGAGGTATATATACACAGACAAGAGCCGACTCACATAGTTACCTCGACAGTTTTCTGTATCCCTCCGCCAACCTGTTCCTTACTCTCGGCTGGCTGGGGATATGAGGAGAACTCTGGACTTGGGCAAAATTCCAAGCTCGGAGCCCTCCATCCCCTTGGACAGCACGCCAAATACGCTTATTATATATTGTGACGGAATGGCTGCCTCTCCCTTTTTATTAGTGCCACCCCTTCCTTTAAATCGTCGCCTTCGCCAGGTTCCCGACTGGAGTGGGTGTGAGAGAGAGGAGGTGCGCTGAAACAACCAGGACTGGCGGCGTGTGATGAGGCACACCTGAAGATAATCAAGCCTCATCACCGCCGCTGTTAAATGCTGAGCGCACCTCTCCTCGAGAGACCGGTCTCTTCCCCCTGTGCATGCACGCTGGTGTCCTCGTGGGTCCAGGAAGGGAGCTCGTAGGGACTCCCGCACCGCCATAGATGTGAGTTGCCGGACCCACGGTCCGGAATGGAGAAGCATGCGTAAAGCCGGCGACAGGTTAGGACGCTGGGCCGCTATTCCCCTCAGTTGTCATGGCTTAAAGAGGATGAGCTGCTGCGCCGAAGCCGCCGCCCCTCGCGCCTTGGACCGAAGAGAGAGAAGCGCGTGCGGCCACCGGACCCCGCCCCTGGATCCATCCTATCTGCTCACTACCCTTCCTTCACATTTCCCTGGCACGACGAGGACACCAGGTCCCCTATTTATTTGGACACTTTATTTTCTGTTTTTGGGGTTTTCTGTTTATTTCTGTTAAATAAAAGCCTCTCCGAGGCCTGACACCACACCCACTGTGTCTGTCGCTTGCTCCTCCCTCCACAATATATATTTTTTACTCTATTTGATCATTTGTAAGTGTGAACTACTGAAAACAACTGCCACAGGTAATCAGGCATTATTTATTTATTTATTTATTAAAGATTTATTTTTGGCGTTTTGTCGTAGATTCAAATCTATAAATCAAACTATGTATTGCATTTATGAAGAAAAGGCTCAGCACCCAAGGCTCTATCGCTATTGCCTCAATGGTGTACAGTGTCTTTGGGTGGATTGCTGAGGCGGATTGGCACCAACAATTATTTTAGGACTGTTTTTGATTTGGTCTTAGTGAGTTAGGAGTCCTCTTGACTACTCCTAGCGTTTCACAGATTTAGGAGCTAGTTTTAGCGCTAAAATGCTTTGAGTCCTAAAATTAAGACTGACACGTCCATTATCTTTAAGAGTTTCTCCTAAATCGGCAAGTTAGGAGCTACTTTTAGCCTTAAGATGTTTTGGGAATACGGCCCCAGATGTGTAACATTATCCATGTGTACAATGTATAAAAATGTCATTAATGTTAATCAAACAATTGTGGTATCATGGGGGAAAAAAAGTTGAAAACCTATATTTTTCCTATAGATATTTTTGGTTTTGACTTGGTGTGTGCCAAATATGGTGGTATTACCAGGAATTTCAAGGTAGTGTTGCTAGGTGATTTTGTTTTGGAACATTCAGAAAACTTTAACTCTATTTTTCTAAAAATTGACTGACTATTCAAAAAGGTGTAGCTCAGTTATTTTTTGTCTGATTCCAACAAATAATACATCATTTTGAAGGCTTTTTAAATAGAGAATGTGGAAAAAAGCAATTTTATTGGTAAAGTTATGTAAAGTAGTTGTATTAAACAACAATTAGTTCACATCATCAAAGATGCCTTAACTGGGGAATTCTGTCCATATTTGCTAAATAATAAAAAAATATATATTTATACATGTAATATCCTTCTTTCTTTTATTCTGTTGTATATCCTCAAATACAAAAGATACACACAATTAAACACAAATGTGTATATGTAGTGTTACTGACCACTAGTCTTGATGCACATCAAAATCCAACAGAGATTATCTAACAGAATTATTTGTTAGTGATTGATAACTTTTATGACTGGTCCGTTACTACACTACTACAAAGTTTACTGCCACAGCTGTTCATATAATAACATGGTTGTCTAATGATTGAGCCTGCATTTTTGTAAGTATAATGTTGAATTAAATAGCCTATGAAATTGAACTGAATTTCAAACATCATTGAATGTTTTGCAAACAACACGAAGATTAATACATACAGAGATGGTTTTATTGAATCTTACACTAAAGCACAGGGGAGGTGGCAGCATGAGTACTTGTTAAACGTGTGCATGCTGATTTACCCTAATGTCTTTTAATGTTATGTAATTAGCGTGTCATTTGTCATTATTAATATGTCATGGCCTTATGAAACAGCAATAATTTCTCAGATAAAAGATCTTTTCATCGCTGACCTTGAGCCAAAATATTCAGATTTGTGAACCCACATTCAGTCATATTTCTAAATCACTAAGGCAGCTTTGTTTTATTCTTTCATAGATCAAAATATGAGGCTGAGAATGTCTTTTGCCTATAAGTGTATATTTACAAATGAATAGTTTTAATTTAAACAAATGACTCAATTCGCTGATGATGTCAAAGGCATGATGACTAATGCTTTGCCTGGCATAGCGCCACAAATGATTGGTTTTCTATTGCATCAAAATCAAAGATACATAGATCATGATAAACCGCTTGGATAAACCAATGTGGCCTGGACATCTCTTTATTAAAGACACAGAACTGAGAACTAAAATGCTCTTAAAAAGAATGATTCTTTATTTCATTTTAATGGAGATACTGCAAATATTTCTGGAATGATGGAATGTTCTTTTTGTTTCTTACAATATGAGGTTGAACTGTTTTTTTTTTCTCCTTAATTTTTGAGACAGCAGTGCTGATGGAGCTCCATAAAAAAAGTGTCGAAATTCAGTTGAAGAGGGCACTACATTCATTGTAGTTGCAAAATGAAATACAAAAATGCTCTTCCTCCCACACTCTTAAAAGAAAAGGTTCTAGAACCCTAAAGTTTTCTGTCAGGCACTTCATATATAGAACCTTATAAGGAGTTCCCATTATGGGATAATTTTATGGATTTAGTTTTAATAATAATTATTTTTAATTTATTTTCTATTTTGCTTACTTTTTATGAATTAAACAACTTGTATACATAATTTATCACTAGAAAAAAATCAAATAACCTGTCAACCCTTAAATGCATGAATGTTTCGCCAATCATTTTTACATATTCGGGTCTGTAGCGACCCGGATCTCTATCTAAAACGGATGGATCTCTACCTGTCGCGATAATATAAAACTCTCCTGATATTAGAGTAACAATTACAGAAGAATAAAATAAAGCATATTTTGTTACTTTTGGGAGCCTGGAAGGGTTCAGTTTGAGCAGATGATTTATACCATCATCAATGTCCTTGTCAGAGCTCATTTCCCAGTATACATTCAGCATCTGGCTCATATTCGCAATCTCAAACATATTCTTAAAACTCTAATTTTTAACATCTTCAAAATCAATATTTTGATTGCTGACAGCTTCACCAGATCCAAGTGACGGTGACACTAATATTTGATTGCGCTTAGTACTTGCTGAGCCATTTCAAGTTTTGTTGATGATACTTCTTGTTATTTTGTTTTCTGCCTGTGGTAACTATGAGTGAAACGTCACTTCATCATTGTGTATCAGACATTGCCACCTTGTGGAATAAAGGTGAACTGCACTCCGTCACCAAAGATTCAAGTATTGTTGTGCAGAAAAAATATACTTACACTGTTACACACTTCGGGTTGTTAGCAACCCTATACAATTTTTACAAGAAATGAATTGGAAAACAGGCATTCTTTTATAATTTGATCATTTTTTTATTGTTATATTGTTTATAATGAATTGATTGAGGAATACTAAGCAGGTTGATGTCTAACTTTAAAAAATGAAAGAGGAAGAGGATAGTGAATGATGCGGGACATTAAAGAAGTTTAAGGGTTAAACATGAAAGTATTATGCAATAATTTACAGTGTTGGGGAAAGTTAATTTTAAAAGTAATGTGTTACAGTATTGCATTACTCCCTGAAAAATATTCATTTTGAGGAATACTGAATCTGTTTTTGTGCAAGTGAGATGCTTGCATTTATTTTAGAACTACAAAATGGTTATTGTAATTCTAGAATAAATGTGAGCATGCATTTACATGTTTACACAGTGCACACAACGCCTCTCCACTTACTCATGATTTTTCTCAACAAAGGGACAAGAGAGGTGTCAATCAATAAATTGGAAAACAAAGTAACTTGCATTACTTATTTGAAAAAGAAACTAAGACATTTTGTTGTAAATTTAAAAGTTATGTTACTTTACTACTTACTTGAAAAAAGTAATCTGATTACGTAACTCACGCTACTTGTAATGCATTACTCCTAACACTGATCATTTAAGACATTTCTCCTTATAAAGAACCTTTTTGGCATAAAGGGTTCTTTAAAACTGATTCAAGAACCATTGGGTTCTATACAGAACCCCACTGAACCTTTTTTTTTTTTTTCTCTGGGTGTATTCTTTATAGTTTGGGCAAACAAATGCACATTAACCTGGATAGGAGAATGTTTTGAAAAATTGGACACTTTATTTTAGAGCTTAACTTAGTTCAATTGTAACTGCATTAAAAACAAAACAAAAAATCTGATTAGATTATTTTTCTTTTTTAAACTATGAGGCCTCCTTGAGTCAGCCAGCATTGCATCCAAGGTTGTACTTACAAAATTCAGTAGATGTGATTGTCCTTGAGTTGTCCTGGATGGCCGCCTTCACCCTTCTGGACTCCCAGCTCTATTTACAGTCCCTCTATGCCTCTGCCAAATAAGAGGGGTTCAAATAGGGCTGTTAGGGGCCACTAGAGAGGAACTCATTTTATCACAATATATGCTGAGAAATCAATGCGGCCTTTGAAATGGCTGTTTTCTTTATAGGCGGGCAGGGTGTGTGGCAAGGGGTTGTGTGTGTGTGTGTTAGTGTCTGGTTTGTGTGTATGTTCTATTTTATATGCCACAAAAGTGGAGAAAGTAAGATTGTTGGAAAATGAACCAACAGATGCTGTTTTGGACCTTTGTAAAGTTGTCATGCTGTTTCGTCGTCCTGATGGTTTTGCTTTTAAAGGGATAATTCACCCAAAAATGAAAAATTGATGTTTATCTGCTTACCCCCAGGGCATTCAAGATCTAGGTGACTTTGTTTTTTCAGTAGAACACAAATGATGATTTTTAACTCCAACCATTGCAGTCTGTCAGTTGTATAATGCATGTCAATGGTAACAAAATCTATGAGAGTAAAAAAAAAAACATGCACAGACAAATCCAAATTAAACCCTGCAGCTTGTGATGACACATTGATGTCCTAAGACATGAAAGGATCGGTTTGTGTGAGAAACCGAACAGTATTTATATAATTTTTTACCTCTAATACACCACTATGTCCAACTGCCTTGAGCACGCGCACGACATCTTGTGCGTGAGGTGTGTACGCGCTCTGGCGTAGTTTAAACATGGTGCCTGTATGACAACAGTTGAAAAAACATGGTTTTATTACATCAAAACTTCATTTTATTTTGTTACTTTTCGTAAGGGCAGCTTTACAAATAAAAAGGACACATACAAAGATCTTGTTCACAAACCGCAGTTGGATGTGGAAAAACCATATGCACTGCTGATGGTTTAAGTTGTACGTGATCCTCTCCTGGGTATGTAAAATCATCAGGGGAAAAATGATCGCTGCAGACCCTCAACAACTTTAGTACATTAATGGGTGTGTTGATATCCAGCTGAAGAGCAATAACTTCAGGCGAGCAGGCTCAGAAGTTGGGAATATATGGAAAGTCACCACTCCCGAATGAGTTCGCGTGAGAGAACGTAATATTTTAGTTTTAAGTCGGTTTGAACAATCCAGATAAGCGCAAGTAAGATTAGCCGTCGTATCTACAATGTTTGTGCACTGTGTAAACAATGAGTGACATATACGTGCGAGAGATTGCTTCCGGCGCTTGCATAAACTACGCCAGAGCGCGTACACACCTCATGCACCGGATGCCGTGCGCGTGCTCAAGGCAGTTGGACATGGTGTATTAGACGTAAATGTCTTAGGACATCAATGTGTCGTCACAAGCCGCAGGGTTTAATTTGGATTTGTCTGTGCATGTTTTTTTTTTTACTCTCATAGATTTTGTTACCATTGCCATGCATTATACGACTGACAGACTGCAACGGTTAGAGTTAAAAATCATCATTTGTGTTCTACTGAAGAAACAAACACCTACATCTTGGATGCCCTGGGGGTAAGCAGATAAACATCAAATTTTCATTTTTTGGTGAACTATCCCTTTAATGACTGAACAATCAAAAGTGTATTGCAGCACTAGTGTGGACTCTCAATGTAAACAACTCCAGAATATCATCATATTTGGATATTATTGTTTTGAGATGGAGCCACTATTGACTTTTCGGCAACTACCCAAACAGTGAAAAAGTACCATTAGAGTTTGTGCCAGATTGTGTTTGTGTCACATGACACACATAGGAAAGTCTTGGTGGAAGTCCAGCTGGGCAGTTGAGACCTTTTGCAGAAATATTTAGTTTATGATTAATCATGAGTAAAAAGCCCACGGGTTCTTTTCTTCTACACTGACAAACTTGATCCTGAAAATGGCTCATTTTAAAGGGCAAAAATGTTAATGACTTTAGTGGTATGGATACATACCAGAGACAGAGTTAAGAAAGGTATGTGATATCATCAGTGTGATATTTCTTTTCTATTGCAATTCAGTAAACAAGATGATAGTTTTGAATAACAAAATATTGTCAGTAACTTGATCTATTTTCCATCAACATTCAGAATTATATAACTCAGAGCAACACACAATAGTGGAGTTTCATTACTGAATGAATTATTGCTTGTCCACACATCATTTGAGTGAATGATTCATTGACTTGCTCATAAAGACATGTTTTGTTCCTGAATGAATCTGCATTTTTGAATGAATCACCTGAATGTATGATTAAATGACTCACTCATAAAGATGGGCTTCTTCCAAATATGCTATATAGTAGGCGAAAAACAGTATGTGAAATAGTAATACAATATGTTCTAATTCGCAGTATTCATAAAACATTAGGCAAAAAGTACAAACTACTACTTCTGTTGAGATTCTGAAATGTGCATCCAATGGACACACTAGATGTGTTCACTTGAAGTGGCACTGCTCTCTAATCGCTCTCGCGGTACTTTGATTACATGCACTGATCGGTCTGTGCAGCGGCCCTTCAGGTCAAACACACCTTTTACTATCCAATGAGGCCACGGGAAAGGAATTGTGAATTTTAGTGAAGCAACGCAACTGACACTGGTAGGTCACATGACAATAATAGCATGTAGTATGTCCGTATTACATTCATACTTCACACAATCATACTATATAGATCATACTTTTGGACACAAAGTGGTCGCAAAGTAAGTAGGCTGCTTATTCAAAAGAAGTACCTACTCAAAGCCACTTATTCCATTCATGAATGAATCAGTGTTTTTGAGTAAATTGGTTGAGTGAATGATTCAGTGACTAACTCATAAAGACTCAACACTTGAACTAACCTAACCTGCAGTGACAGTCACTGAAATACACAAACTGAGTCTTTAGAACTTGAGTATTTAGCTTTTAAACTGTTATCAGCACTCTTTTAAGGCTGCACAGCAAATCAAATTCGAGGACTGGACTCTTCATTAAGTTCTAATTCGAGGACTGGACCTAAAACACTTTTATGGAGAACTGCTAAGTTCTTATTTGGTCGACTTCAAAAAAAATAAGTAAGCTCCTATGTATTACCAGCTACATTTCTTATTTTTTTTTTATCTTTCAACGTCTCTATTATTGACAGTGTGAGTGGGTGCTATTTAAATGGTTCTGTGCATCACTCATGGCTTCTTTTTCTTAGCAAGAGAGGCTCAAAAAGTAACAAGGCTGTCAGTCACACTAAATTGCAACCATTCGCAGAGATATGTCACTCTTGATTTCCAGGGTTAGGCTGCAGTTTATCTTCCTCTTTCATCCAATTAGGATACAAGTTCTCTTTAAAAAGTCAACGCGACATTGAGCAATACCATCATGCTTGTATCCCCATCACAATCACCAGTACTGAGTTCTCATTTAGATCACAGTGGGGATAAACCAGCACTCAAACGATTGAACATGCGATGTGGCACACACACATTCACTCACACTCGCCTTTTCCTGTCCTACACATGTACAGACACCAACATGCGCTCTCACATGCACACAAACACACCATACACCAGACTTGCCGTGTGAGATAACCAGCAAACCCGGCCTGACAGGCTCGGCTGGGCCATTATTGAATTGCAGTGAAGACTATATTACTTTAGAGTGAGATAAAAGACTACATACAAGACAGATGGGAGGGGGACATCAAACAAGACCATGTCCATATTGTGCCAAGAGTAATCCTGTTGAAGGCAGCCTTGATTTCCCTTAGGCCAGGTGCCATTTCTCCTTGAATAATTCTACTCTGGCTTTGGCCTTTCTTCATCATCCCCCTCTCCTCTTCTTTCTTCTTGCTTACTCCAGCGCACTCCTCCCATATCCGATGTACAAACGCAAGGCTCTGATGATATGATTGAAATTCTTCAAAATCTTTTAATTTCACCAGGTGTGCTGGTTCCCATGCTAGATGCCTGAGCATACAAAGGAGGAAATCCCGAGGGAAGTCCACAGCACATGCATGCAGGAAAGCCTTCCAAAGCAACAAGCACCGATGTCAAAGCAGCTTGCCAGCAACAAGCTATTCATTATCTTAGGTATTTATTGGACTTGTCACGGTCCAATAAGCATCATTCATGCCCTCAACAGCAAATTAGCTGTGATGCACTTGACAAGACAAAGCAAACTAGGGAATGCTGTCGGGAAAGTAATAATAACTCAAAAAGTATATTTAAAAAAGCTCTTAAGGTATCTTGTTTTACTTAAGTAGTGTTTTTTCCCATATAAAGGCCCGGTTTCACAGACAGGGCTTAGCCTAAGCCAGAATTAGGCCTTAATTCAATTAGGATATTTAAGTAGCTTTTATAAACGTTCACTTGAAAAAAACATTACTGGTGTGCATCTTGAGACAAAACAATGGCAGTGACATATTTTAAGATATGTCAATGTAAGTTACTTTCAGTTAAAACAGCTCAAACATGCATTTTAGTCAGGACTAGCTTAAGCCTTGTCTGTGAAACCAGGGTAAAAGTTATAATGGTCAAAGGGATGTGTTTTAGATATATTTGTCGAATGAAAATCAAAATTGCATTGCGAATGGAACTATATTTATGTTACACCAAACATTCCAGTAGTGGTGTTTGGTTAAATTAGAATCACTATTACTGTTGCTCATATAGGGTTAAGGGTCCTAACAAACCCCTAATCCTAAGTATTAAAATTGGTGGTGGACTCTCTCATAAGCTTTCCGTAAAGTAATGCTTAGTTGCATAATATGGTGTTTACTTTCAATACCAATATCCAATAGCAGCCTTCAAATTTGTGAGAAGAAGTTGTGTTGAAACGCAGTTATGGATGGTTCTAATGTAACTAATGGTAAAAATAAGTTTCCATTGAAATGCGATACTTAATCATTAAATAACATAATAAGTATTTTACACTGATCAGGCATAACATTATGACCACCTTCCTAATATTGTATTGGTCCCAATTTTTTCTGCCAAAACAGCCCTGACCCGTCGAGGCATGGACTCCACTAGACCTCTGAAGGTGTGCTGTGGTATCTGGCACCAAGATGTTGGCAGCAGATCCTTTAAGTCCTGTAAGTTGCGAGGTGGGTCCTCCATGGTTCGGACTTGTTTGTTCAGCACATCCCACAGATGCTCAATTGAATTGAGATCTGGGGAATTTGGAGGCCAAGTCAACACCTCAAACTCGTTGTTGTGCTCCTCAAACCATTCCTGAACCATTTTTGCTTTGTGGCAGGGTGTATTATCCTGCTGAAAGAGGCCACAGCCACCAGGGAATACCGTTTCCATGAAAGGGTGTACATGATCTGAAACAATGCTTAGGTAAGTGGTACGTGTCAAAGTAACATCCACATGGATGGCAGGACCCAAGGTTTCCCAGCATCACACTGCCTCTACTAGCTTGCCTTCTTCCCATAGTGCATCCTGGTGCCATGTGTTCCCGAGGTAAGCGACGCACACACACCCGGCCATCCATGTGATGTAAAAGAAAATGTGATTCATCAGACCAGGCCACCTTCTTCCATTACTCCGTGGTCCAGTTCTGATGCTCACGTGCCCACTGTTGGTGCTTTCGGCGGTGGACAGGGGTCAGCACGGGACCCTGACTGGTCTGCAGCTATGCAGCCCCATACGCAACAAACTGCGATGCACTGTGTATTCTGACACCTTTCTATCAGAACCAGCATTAACTTCTTGAGCAAAAGCTCGTCTGTTGGATCGGACCACACGGGCCAGCCTTCACTCGCCACGTGCATCAATGAACCTTGGCCGCCCATGACCCTGTCGCCGGTTCACCACTGTTCCTTCCTTGGACCACTTTTGATAGATACTGACCACTGCAGACTGGGAACACCCCACAAGAGCTGTCATCTAGCCATCACAATTTGGCCCTTGTCAAACTCGCTCAAATCCTTACACTTGCCCACTTTTCCTGCTTCTAACACATCAACTTTGAGGACAAAATGTTCACTTGCTACCTAATATATCCCACCCACTAACAGGTGTCGTGATGAAGAGATAATCAGTGTTGTTCACTTCACCTGTCAGTGGTCATAATGTTATGCCTGATCGGTGTATATGTAAATTACATTGAGAAACTGTATTTGAAATTAATAAGGAGCAATTTATAAATGATATGATATAAATTACATTTATTTATTATGATTTATTTCATTTGACATGTACACGGACTAAAGAGCCGCTAACAAGCAGTGTTGGGCACGATACTTTAAAAAAGTAATTTGTTATAATTACTAGTTACTTCTCACAAATAGTAACTGAGTTAGTAACTGAGTTACATCATTATAAAAGTAACTAATTACCAGGGAAAGTAACTATTGCGTTACTTTTTATTTTTTTATGTCAAATAACTTGGATGCCCCCAATATTAAATATGTTAAATGAATGAAATGGACACTAAATAGAATACATTTTTTATTATAAAACATTGTACACTTATCTACACTATATTATTTGTGTGTGACTAACCTGTACTATTTCTTTACAACAAAACGCTTTGTAGGTCTATCATCTCTAGTCACACACCAATCATCATCAGTTTGCATGTGTCCCACTCCACCCCAACACATACACCAGAGAAAAAACTTTGCAGGTTCTATGGCTAAGAGAGAGCCTACTCGGATGAAAAGTGAGCTCAATTATAGTAACGCCGCATTTTATTGTCAGTAACGGTAATGGCGTTGTAACGGGGGAAAAGATAATTCGTTTGATTACTCGTTACTGAAAAAAAGTAACGCCGTTAGTACCGCCATTTATTTATAACGCCGTTATTCCCATCACTGCTAACAAGTAATTCATTCAAATTATTTTATTCTTATAATTTAAATATTAACATCATCATATATGGCCAAAATATTGAAGTTTGTCAAAAACATGAGCTTATGGATTCAATTAAATCAATCAGTTTCATTCCAAACGTTAATCCTGGTCTAGGACTTCCGTAAATATTTAGTTATACAAATGTTATAGTGTAATTATGATTCACTAAGTTTATTAGTGCAATGCAAAAATATTTAGTAATGCATAAGTTGTAACCCTTTACGTTGCAACTATGTTAAGTTAACTTATGCAAAGATGGTGCATGTAAACTTGAATTCATTTTTTTTCTCTATACAATCTACCAAAATGAAATACATTTATTGATGTAATATATAATTCAGTCAAAGTGAGTAAACCAAAAACTATCACTGAAATATTTACTGATGCCTTTTAACTCATTTTGCTTGTTTTTGCTTTAGTCAATCAAGTCGTTAACAGGAGGCGTTTAGCTCTCAAAAGGTTCCCTGAGGGAACACTACTGTTGGGGAAGCTGCTTTGAAACTGTGGCTTGTCAAGCTGCAAGTTGCTAATAATTCAAAGTTCAACAACATTCAAGCTGCTCTTTTGAAAAGGGGTATCAGGCACAAAAACACTGAGGATCTGAGTTAGAATGAAGGCCTTAAACAGAATTTGATCAGATTAGCTCACACTAAATACAGGGACGTATAAAATCCACTACTGACAATACAGGCTGGCAGAGGGAAACTCCTGAAAAGTAATTTACTCTGTCCCATTAAGTATGCAGCAATTTGCACCTCATCATTGAGTTTGTCCAAATGATCAAGAAAGCTGTGCATTAAAACTGTTGCTCAGGGATTCATCATGAAAACAAGTTGCGCCCCCTCTTTAATTAAAATATGAACAAAGCATCATGAATTTATAAACGGCATGCAAAACATGCCACATCCGCTCAGCAAGGTAACGACTCAGCTTCTTTGCGTTTTTATTCTGTTACGGTTTGTGTGTGGCGATAATATTAAGAAGAACAATTAAGTAACATTATTAATTTTTAATGAGGCCTAAATAATGTCCCCCTTGGGCCTTTCACCTCATGGTTTTAATTAATAAGCACTTGGTACACATTACAGCTTTCAATTATGAATGGGGGAGGAATGGCCAGGCAATCAGTGGGCAAGTTTAATCCATATGCTCATCGAGGGTCGGAGAGGTGGCTTTTTAATCAAGCTCCTCGGGCCCAAACATGGAGAAAGGAATTTGTCCATCCATCATAGTGTGAAGACAGAAGGCAGGAAGGAGGGGATTTTTGAACTTCAAGAGTATTCCTTAATGAGACGGTAATGTAGATTGAAAAGAGAGAATTCATACGAGGGAAAAAAGAAGCAGAATTCCACGAGGAGGAATAGGATAAATGAGATGCAAATTAGCACACGTTTGTTGGCGGTTAAGGACAGCTGAAGTGTCTCATCAACAGTAGTGAGTATTAGCAAAACAAGTCCAACAGTAAATTCAAAATGAATGGAAGCAAAATTGTACAATTTCAATATTTCCTGACAATATGCTAGTCGCTTGGCTTTTATTTTTGGTGAGATTTAAACCAATAAAAAGACTTATGCTACATTTTTAGTTTGTTTGCCAAATCTATGGTCTACAATAATTTTACAAACATTCCATTTTGGTTGCAGGAACAGTGAAAGCTACACTATGGGTTTGTCTCAATCTGCTCCCTAGGTCATGAATCAGTATATTGTGTACACAAATTCAGGCACTGGTAAGGACAGTAAAGACCCTGGCTCACAACACATTAGGACACTGATGGTGACATGACAATGTCTTCATCGTAAATACTTTGATTGTTACATATACCTGCAGCCGTAACCTGTCACAGATGACCTAACCCTAACAGTTAAATGTAATGCTATGCAAATGTTGATTTAAGTTTTATTATGAGTATTGTCAATTTCCCATTTCTGCTTGCAAACTCTTTCAGGTTTGAGGTTTATTTTTTGTGGCTTTACACTATTACGACACATTTCACCCGTAACCTTTAAAAGGTTAGTTCCCCAAAAAAGAAAATGCTGTCATTAATTACTCACCCTCATGTCGTTCCACACCCGTAAGACCTTCGTTCATCTTCGGAACACAAATTAAGATATTTTTGATAAAATACGATGGCTCAGTGAGGCCTGCATTGACAGCAAGATAATTAACACTTTCAGATGCCCAGAAAGCTACTAAAGACATATTTAAAACAGTTCGTGTGACTACAGTGGTTCACCTTAATGTTATGAAGTGACGAGAATTTTTTGTGCGCCAAAAAAAACCAAAAAAAAAACAACGACTTTATTCAACAATATCTAGTGATGGGCTTCATGAAGCTTCAAAGCTTTATGAATCTTTTGTTTCGAATCAGTGGTTCGGAGCACGTATCAAACTGCCAAAATCACGCCCTCCAGTGATGAACCATTCAAATTTCGAAACACTTATGATGTAACGAAGCCTCGTTTACTGAAATCACGTGACTTTGGCAGTTTGATACACATTCCGGACCGCTGATTCGAAACAAAAGATTTGTAAATCTTCGAAGCTTCATGAAGCAGAGTTTTAACTAACCCTTTAAGCCACTCAAGAATTTCAGCATCCACTTGAAAATTATAATGTTTAAAGGGCGTTCAAAATTTTTAAAATACTTTTATAAAATTGTAATATCATCAAAAGAAGATCCCATGAAAGTTTTTTTTTTTTTTTAAAGAATGTTTGTTATAGCCTTTAAAAATAACTTTTGCATAACATTAGTTAAAGTTGTTTGAATGTTTACTGTTTGGCGGATAGTGGTTTACCCCCATATTACTCGTAGTTGCGTGGTTGGTTGGCAGGGTGTTGCCATGTGTTGCTGAATTTGAACTAGGGAACTTTCAGATCAGAGACAGTCTTGCACACTTACTTCCTGTCACGTCCATGCGCTCTCAAGTGGCCAAGTGTGAGGGTATTTGGACAGGCTCAGATTCTTGTCAGGTTGTTGCCATGTGTTGGTGGATTCCAACTAGCAGGGACAGGGCCATGGTAGCTAAGGTGTTCTGAATGATTTTAGTGCATTGCTCTATGGTTTACGCTACAGTGTTCTGAGTGTTTGTAGTGTATTGAAATGGTTGCTAATGTGTTCTAAGTGTTTTTAGCACATTACTTTATTGCGGGATGGTTTATGCCGATTAAAGCTGGTCAAATGCTTGTCTTGCTGGCCTGAGAGATGATCTCTGTGGGATGATTTTTCCCATGTTCGTCTATCTCTTCCCACACCACTCTATACTGTATGCCATTTCACTGAATCAACTGATGCCTCAAGCTGAGTAGAAGGTGAGAGGGCCAATGCCCTTCTAGTTCAAAGCACACTTTAAAGGACAAAACCACTTCTAAACCTTCTCGCAATAGGGGGAAGGCCCTCTAGTACCCTGCTTTCATTAGCAACTATTTCTTTTTAAATTTTGCTGGTGTACAAGTGTCTTAGGCCCCGATGAAGCAATCTTGACTTGTCTTATGTAGGCTTCTTAACACCTTGAGTCACAGCCGGCTGACTGAAAGCCATCAGCTTCAACAACAATAGGTTTTATCCCCTGAAGAGAAGGAGATAATTCAGAACACTCCTGCAGAGAGAAGCGCATTGGTGAGAATGATAGAAATAAGGAGGTCTGCCATGGTTTCCTCTGATGTTTCAAGAACAGAGGAGTTGTTTTGATGTGTATGATGTCTTTTGGAGTGCATGAGGTTTTAGAAGAAATTGAGGACTCTACTTATTGGTGGGGTTTAGTGCCGACTGAGGCTTGTATACAATGGGAATTGTCTGTGAAATGCTGGCACAGTTTAACTGGAGTGTTTTTGAGAACTGATCTTAAAATATGCACCAACACGCACACATCTAGAAATCAGTTAAATAAAATGAAATAAAAACTCCCTGTTTGACATTTGGGAGTTTTATATTTGTGTGTACATAAGCATTTATGGAAATCAGTTGTAAAATGCATTGTAAAATGGTCTCATAATATGCACTACCAGACATGGATTTGTAAAATTATTTTAATGTTCTGTGAGATTCATTTATAATGTTTTTTATTTATTTATCTTTGCAAAAACCTTTGTAAATACTGATATTTTTTTTGGATACAAATTTTCACTGTTCTTTTTCTCTTGTTATTGCCACTGATGTAAGCAATAAATACCCCCAGTTTCTCTTGAAGCCAATACGGAAGTGACTAAAAAACTGCAATTCATCGACTGGCCGCTAGGGACAGGCTCCAAAAGAGAGCAGAATCTCATTGAGCCCCATGTTAAAATGCCCTAACTTTACAGCAGAAAAAAGCATGTTTACAGACTGGTACAAATTGTGGTTTTGGTCTATACAGCTAATTTTGCCCTTCATGGGTGAATTTTTTTTATAACTCATCCGTTTAAATTATATTAAGCCTTCTGCATAATTATATTAAGTTCTGCATAATTAAGGGCGTGGTCACTTGAGTGATAGGTAGATTGCGCTGCTGTCTGTGAGCTCAGCTAATTCTAGCCGCTGAATTTGGCATCTCTGGAATGTTTGTGCTTTTTTTGGGATTATTTTATATAATTATCAGATAATATGGCTTGCTGTGCTTATGGTCGAGACAGATGTAGGTCTGTGTACATGTGCACACATGCGGAAGATAAACAACACATGTTGTTGGATCGTCTTGGCATTGGCTAAAAGTTTTGTTCGTGAGATTTACTACAATGACAATTGTATGTGATATGCCTCTCAAGACTCCACAAAATCTGACAGAACTGCTTGGATATTATAACTAAAACTGCTGCACTATTTTGGACACGAGCTCATTTATTAGTGAGAGTCCAATGTATACGATCGTATACGGTTTTACAACATAAACGCTGCTCATATTGCATAATTTCTTGAAGAACGATGATGGATAGCAGATCATTCAGAAGAAATATGATGCAAACTATGGACAAAATATCAATATTTCATGGATTTAACGCTTATGTGGACAAACAGTGTTGTTGTTTGTTTTTCAATGGATGCTCATTTACCCAAGTGTCGACGGATTGGATTCATCTCACGATCGCTATTTCATTATAAAGGTATGGAGTCCCTTTTTGATTTTGCGTGTTGTCATTTGCACACTCTACACAAATTACAATATTACTGTTGCTCGAGCATCTATATCGTAAAAAAGACACCGTAGATTGACAGTACACCTTTAGAACTTTCAAATGATATAACTTATCTTTATTAATCTTTTAGATAGTGTCTAAGATAGATAGATAGCTCCTTAGCCTAATAACATGATCAAGCCGCACTAGGTGGGTATGGTTTCAGCAACCAGGCACCTCATTTCCAACCACGTCCCGCCTCTTTGCCCATTTTCAGTTATCCGGGGTGACGCACGATGACACATTGCTAACTTCGCTTCAAAAATGCTCTTCAGAAATCTACCGGTGACGTCACGGACACTACGTCCATATTTTGTTCCTACCTTCCCCCTCCCAGTCCACTAACAGTCTGACTTGTAGCATGACACAATTTATTCATTTTAAAATTCATAAATGTTACCTTCTCTTCGTAACACTAGATTGGAGTATAAGTCTGGGTTGTAACAATAACCCTCATTCTGACCCTCTTTCTGAAATTATCCATTTTTAAGGGATGGCCCCTTTAAGAGTTCAGTAAACGGCCACTGTTATGATTGGCTAACAGCATTGCATAAGAAAAAAGTATCAATGCCCCCTTGCTATTGCATGCGAGTGCAATGTGTTGTACGTTTTAAACCGTGCAAAAAAACATTGTAAAACCGTCATTTACAGATAAGGCATTATGAAATTGTTTAGTTACAGTGTGCGATATATTGCTGCTGTCAGTGGCAATGGCAGTTGCTTCACTAGCACAGGATCACACGCTCTTAACTCTTTCCCCTCCAGGTTTTTTTTTTTGCCAATGGCAGATTTTTTTAAATAATTTTCTTAATATAATTTAAACAACATTTCATTCGCTAACGTTAGGCAGTTTTGATTTATATGCTTTTGAATGTTTGATGATTACGTTAGTTTATATGTGTAAGCAATGCTTGTTTCTGCTGCTTCTTCACTTGTGTTTTGAGCCAGAGATTCTGTACTAATTCAGAAGATGCATAATACTGCCCCCTACCGAGCAATAGTAAAAACAGATTACCGGAAAATTGGCGGGGAAGCATTGTGTCAAATGACAAAAAAATGCTGCCAATGGTAGTGAAAGAGTTAAGAATAAAGGTTCCAAAAGGGAATTTATATACTGATGCCATTGAAGAACCATTTTTAGCTTCCCGAAAAAAACTTTTCAAAAAAAAAAATCTTAGGAAACATTTTAATAATCTAAATAACCTTATTTTTTGTGCAATGGAAAGGTTTCATGAATGTTTAAAGGTTCTAAATGGAACCATCAATACCAATAAAGAACCTATATTTTTAAGAGCGAGATGGTGTAGATATAGCATCTACCAGCAAGGCTATGCTAACCATTAAACGCATGACCCTTGAGTGCAGCCAAATTGTTCAACCCAGCAAATATTACATGAGTGGCTCAGAATTGGACACATTCAACAGTATCGCTACAACAAACACTAATTCCCACCTTTAATTATGCACCGTCCTAATCATGGAGTCCATTGACAATATAATCATAGCACAGTCAGGTTGTGAATCACAGGCAATTTGCTAAGTATCACGACATCTTTAAGGGGTTGTCTCAATTGACAATTTGCAGACAGGCGCCTGAAAAGGGGCCAATTAAGCTAATGAGAGGGTGGAATCTAGGTATCCAAGACTGCATTCTGAAACCACTCTACTCACTTTGCACAGATGAAGCAAACATTAGTGCTGTGCTTGCACTGAAACACCTGGAAAAGGAAACTGAATACAATATTTAGCACAATTTGATTCAGTTCCAGACTGTACAACACAGGTGTCAAATTATGCTTGATTTGGTCCTCAGGATGCACTAAATCTAATGCAGCATGATTTCCATTACTTAGTTATTACTGCAGAAGAGAAAGTTAAAGGTTCACATTTAAATCTCACAGTTGATATTATTAAAATTCTGGGCAGCCAGATAGAGCTTGCTTTGAAATGCAACATTTCTGAATACATTTAAAGACATTTGTGATTGATTTTGAGTTTAGATGTGAATAGTAAAGACATAATATTTGAACACTTATTTTAAATAGAGAATTACAGTTTACCCCGCTTCTTATAACTTTTTGAAAATGTGCATTGAAAGCTATTTTGCTGACGCAAGTTGATACTCTTTACTAAACCCATATTGAACTGGATGTGTAATACAGAATTGGATTGGAAATGTTAAAATAAATGCATGCAAGTCTTTCACAAATGTGCTGCTTTCTCCCCTCGTTCTTCAAATATGAGGATAACAAAAAGAAAAATATACATATTAATGCCCTGTGCCAATTTATTTAAAAAATAAATAAATAAACCTCTTTGAAAAACACTTCAGAAAGCGTATGTTTGGAATATGAGCTAATCTGAGACTTGGGGGGAAAATAGTCCTTCTGACCAGACTTCTTCTTAAAAGTAATTTATTTTGAGTTGATTAACAGCCTAAATGGGAGACTGATATCTGCAAAGTGTAAAAAAGAAAGACTAAATTCAGCTATAGACTTTGAACCTTTTGAAATAAAGATGGCAAAAGTCCACCGCAACAAACTGGTGTATCAACAAAAGTAAACAAAACTGACTACAAATGATAATAATTAGTTCAACATAACATGGTAATATCAATTAGTTGGCATAGTGTTTTCATGCTGTGCAAGGTTTTCAGTCCGCTGTACTGAAAGGCTAATACAAATGTTACAATACGTGGCCTACATTTCTTCAGCACTGCTCCCTGTGTTCTTCAGAAATCCTTTATGTCAAGTTGCTGTTGGACGTCTCCCAAACCCCTCAGGCTTATTGGTACTGTGTCTGCAGAACTAATAGAGGACAACCAAAGGTAACAAGGCATTTTGGAACAAATGCTAAGTACAGAAAATGTGGTCACAGTGCTACAGGGGACTCTACTGTATAAGACTTAAAGTGAACTGCTGTTAAATTTACTACAATCATTGAGGGCTGAAGTAATTTCTGTTACCACCAACTGAGGTTATATGGCCTGCTACAGCAGTCAAAAATAATTTTATTCAGAGCTATAAGGCCATTATTTAGAATTAACAGAGCATGTAAGACATTTTGTGATCTTGCATTTTCTTGCATTTTTCATTTTCTTCACAGTAAAAGGTAGAGTGAAGGTGCTGCAAAAGATGGGAGACACGAGAACTATCTATTGAAAGTTGCTTTATATTTTTAGTGGGGTTTGCTTCAGAACCCATTGGAAATCAAGTGCAACAATGAACTACAATTGTTTATCCTACAAAATCAAACAAATATATTCTAAATCAGAAAGTATACTTCGGTTTTTTTTTTAACGCATAGCCTTGCAAAGTATACTTCACTTGACTCGCATGCGTACACAGGCATGCGACGCATGCACATTGTGACAAATTGCAATACCTCTTTGAGTTACAACCCATTTAAACATCTTTGTACGCGCCGGTCACGCATTTAATTTTTTTTTTTTTTTTTGCAGTAATGACTTTATCCACAAGGTGACAACCTTGCTCTGGGGGCATCGATTCACAAAGTAGTCGAAGAAAAACTGCATAAACAGAACAGACCGGAACACATGCAAGCTACAGCGACAATGGAATGCATACGAGTCAAGTGAAGTATACTTTGCAAGGCTGTGTTTTCAACTATGTGCGTATGCTAGCATATGCGTAAAAAAAACAAAAAAAAAAACAAAGTATACTTTCTGCTTTACAATCATACTAAAATTTACTTACGTAACCATAAACTGCATAGGCTCAACAATATAAAAAAATGTCTTGAAATTAAAGCCTTGTAAAGTGAAGGTGTTCCAAAAGATGGGAGACACAACTACAATATCTAGATATCCATTAAACGTTTTGGGGAACACAACTTTAAAAGTGAAGTTTTGCAATCTAGGCTACTTATTTTGATGTGTTGACCAACATACTAGCATGTAAAGTACTTTAAATGTAATATTAACACACTGCAATTCAAATGATAATAAAGTTAATATATTTTAAATGTACTAAATGGCAAGTTCATCATTACAAATGTTTAATTACAAGTATATTTAAATACATGACTTACAGTTTTAAATAAATGACATTAAATTACATATAATGCCAATTACATAATCCTACTGTATTACATATAATCCTACTTAAGTGGCTCAAAAAAATCTAGGGTTCAGTTGCATTTTATAAAAATCTAACCAAAAACATTTTCATTTATTTGCAATTAACATGCAAATTAAGTGTCCAAAATCTTTACATTCAGTTCACACTCATGTATATTATTTCTGTAATAAGTGCTCTTTTTAAACGTATGCTAAAGTGTGCTTCTTTTTCACAAGGCTACTAACAATGTAATGTAATAGTTTGAACGTTTTATATGAGTATATTTCATGGAAAGAAACGTTTAAGATACTTTTGCATTTGCATTGCATATTTACATTGGAAATGCTATTTTTGATGTGAACACGTGTTTGCTTGCATTGAAATCTAAGGTCTAAATGTCTTGAATTTAATGGTTTTCATGTCTCGACAGCCATTAATTCACCATCCAAAATGATGTTGCAACATCAATGTTACTATAGTCTGTAGATAAATTAATGATGTTTGAAATCATTATTCATTAAATCATTTTTGAAACATATTGGGGGAAAAAATGAAATAGTTACTTGGATATTGCAATAGGAATGTAAAAATAAACGCATTTTACTCATAATGAGCTTTGCTCATAATGAGTGACTACAACACTGTTACATGCACAAACACACTCCCATATATGCATATGCAGAAAAGTCAGCCTGAGAACCTAAAATCAATTATGCACATCAATCTCTGGCATTTCTCTCTAGCTGCACAAACTGTCAGTTATTAAAACTCAATTTTAGAAAGGACATATCAGAATTCACTCTGCAGATCATTTCAGGCACCTCTCGTTTTTCCACTGTTAGGCAGGACACTCAAGTTGTCCTGTCAAAAAACAAATGAAGCTTAGCTTTCCTGCTATAGTTAAAGCAGCATAGTACAAACAGTTTAGTATGCAAAGAGTTAATGCGTAGAGGTTAATCGGCTGGAGGCAAAGCGTACCTCATTGCTGATAAGACTGTTTGTGAATTGATTTGGTTATGCTTCATTGATAGTAATAGGAGCCAGCCTTTGTTTCAGAGACACACAATGTCAAAGCCCCTTCAGCTCTGACGTGGAATGGGAATGCAGTGGGTCAGGTTTAAACTAGAAGGTCAGACAAGGAGAGAAGGTGGAGGACTATTTTTTTTATTTTATTTTTTATACTGGTTTGTGTTGGTTTTAGTCTTGGTCCAGCTGGTATACTTAAGGACTCAAGGTTTGGCTGGTTAGCATGACCCATAGCTCCTGCTGGTAGATGATGCAAATACACCATCTGGCTGCTAAGAACATCTTTCTCCATTGATAGCAATTCAAATGTAGCCATGTATGCTAATGAAAGAACAGTTGAAATTATTTTTTTTGTAAGCAATATATTATAGAAGATGTTTCACCAATGCTGTTTTTGGACATCCTTGTAAGAAAGAAATGCACTTTAGCATATTCAAAAAAATACTATAAATTAATAGGCTAAACTAATATTTTGCATGTTTATAGCAATTAAATAAAAATGTTTTAGTTTAAATTTAAATTTTAATGCAATAATAATAATAACTAAAGCAGGGCTTAATTACATCTTTCACAATTCTATTGTTATTGAAATATGGTTAAAGTGTACTGCCGAATGTACTGACAAACATTTATGGCAAATATAATTTCTATTGAAACTTGTATGTAATGTATTTAAACATATTTTTAATTACACATATTTAATGACGAAGTCACATTTTAATACATTTAATATACACCGATCATGCATAGCATTATGACCACTGACAGGTGAAGTGAACAACACTGATTATCTCTTCATCATGGCACCTGTTAGTGGGTGGGATATATTAGGTAGCAAGTGAACATTTTGTCCTCAAAGTTGATGTGTTAGAAGCAGGAAAAATGGGCAAGCGTAAGGATTTAAGCGAGTTTGACAAGGGTTAAATTGTGATGGCTAGACGACTGGGTCAGAGCATCTCCAAAACTGCAGCTCTTGTGGGGTGTTCCTGGTCTGCAGTGGTCAGTATCTATCAAAAGTGGTCCAAGGAAGGAACAGTGGTGAACCGGCGACAGGGTCATGGACAAGCGGACGCTGGATCCAACAGACGAGCTACTGTAGTTCAAATTGCTCAAGAAGTTAATGCTGGTTCTGATAGAAAGGTGTCAGAATACACAGTGCATCTCAGTTTGTTGCGTATGGGGCTGCATATCCGCAGACCAGTCAGGGTCCCATGCTGACCCCTGTCCACCGTCGAAAGCACCAACAGTGGGCACGTGAGCATCAGAACTGGACCACGGAGCAATAGAAGAAGGTGGCCTGGTCTGATGAATCACATTTTCTTTTACATCACATGGATGTCCGGGTGTGTGTCGCTTACTTCGGGAACACATGGCACCAGGATGCACTATGGGAAGAAGGCAAGCCAGCAGAGGTAGTGTGATGCTGGGAAACCTTGGGTCCTGCCATCCATGTGGATGTTACTTTGACACGTACCACTTACCTAAGTGTTGTTGCAGACCATGTACACCCTTTCATGGAAACGATATTCCCTGGTGGCTGTAGCCTCTTTCAGCAGGATAATGCACCCTGCCACAAAGCAAAAATGGTTCAGGAATGGTTTGAGGAGCACAACAACGAGTTTGAGGTGTTGACTTGGCCTCCAAATTCCCCAGATCTCAATCCAATCGAGCATCTGTGGGATGTGCTGAACAAACAAGTCTGAACCATGGAGGCCCCACCTCGCAACTTACAGGACTTAAAGGATCTGCTGCTAACATCTTGGTGCCAGATACCACAGCACACCTTCAGGGGTCTAGTGGAGTCCATGCCTTGATGGGTCAGGGCTGTTTTGGCAGAAAAAAAGGGACCAACACAAAATTAGGAAGGTGGTCATAATGTTATGCCTGATCGGTGTATATTAACAGGTTAGTTCACGCAAAAATGAAGAAAAAAATGTCATCAGTTACTCACCCTCATGTCGTTCCAAGCCCATAAGACTTTTGTTTATCTTCAAAACACAAATGAAGATATTTTTAATGAAATCTGAGAGATTTCTGTCCTTCCATTGACAGTCCACGCAACTACCACTTTATCACTTCAAAAAAAAGTTCATAAAGAGATCATAAAACAAATCCATATGAATTGAGCAGTTTAGTCTAAAAGTTTTCTGAAGAGACACGATCACTTTATATGATGAACAGACTGAATTTAGGCTTTTATTCACGTATAAAAAATGATCAGCGAACATAAACAGAAGCTCAACTGTACTGGCTTGATGCATAAGAGCAAACCTCATTGGTTCTTGCGGAAGCTCAAAAGTGCTGTGAAACACACAAGAATGAATGGTTCTTATTGGTTCTCGTACATCAAGCAAGCACGCTTGAGCTTCTGTTTACCACATCTGATGTGTGCGTTGATGAATGTTTACAGTATATGTGAATAAAAGCCTAAATTAAATCTGTTTATCATATAAAGTGATTGGTCTGTTTAGAAAATTTGGAATAAAACTCAATTCATATGAATTAGTTTTACAATCACTTTAAAAACTTTTTGAAGCGTGTGGTAGCGTAGTGGTAGCTTAATGTAGTGGTGGTAGTGTTACTGTCAATGGAGGGACAGAAATCTCTCAGATTTAACCCGAAGTCTTACGGGTTTGGAATGACATGAGGGTGAGTAAATGACAGAATTTTCATTAATGGGTGAACTAAAACTTTAACTTTAAATGTAATATTGAATCACACTACAGTTAGTGCTTTATATGTGCTTTTATATGCCTACTTTAAAGCATGACAAAGGATTATTAAAAAAAGGATTTAAAATGTAACATATACGTTTAAGATTTGAAGGATACTGCAAATGCACATTCAATACAATTAAAGCACGCTTCTTTTTAAACATAAGACTACTTGGGATAGTCACTTATGAAGAGTTTGGGACTTTTTTGGTGCCATCAGCATGGTTGATGAATCTTGTTGACCAGAGAGGCTTTGTGGTTACTGATTAGTTGTCAATATTGTCTTAATTTACAAGCAGAAACTGTATATTGACCTATGCTGGGTCTGCAGAATGCCCCGAGAAGTCAAACTAACTGGTGTTTCCACCCGTTGTGATGAAGCCAGCACTGTCTTTCCTGAATATCATGCTGGAGAGGTGAACTTTACACTCAATGGCTTCCAAATGACCATGACGCGGGCACAGTATCGAATTCAATTTACATTGCCATATAACCTTGACTAAAGTTTTGAATCATTTGATTAGTCTACCTTTAAACCTGCTCAGTGGTTTTAATGGGATTGTATCACTCCTGAAATATGGCTTCTGGAAAGATGGCACTGCTGACTCACGAGATGACCTTATGTCACATTTCTTTGATCATTAGTTTGTTCATTTAGTTCAGACAAAGCCTGAACGGATGTCCTTTTCTTTGTTCTCAATGAGAATTTGTCCCCAACATCCTCCTGCTGGTGATAAAATGCTGTTATTAAAAACATTTCAAGAGGTAGCCAATAAAACAAGTTTAAATAAGCAGAATACGAATCACCTATTTAAGCTCATGAATCTGTGCCAAACGATGAGATTTATTAGGTTGTGGGATGGCGAGTCTAAATTTGTAGCTCCATGAATACCAACCTAAGATCAGTGGAACTGAGAGAGATAGAAAAGGGGTAAAAACAACAAAACATTGACCAAGCAGAAAGAACAGGCTCAATTATCATAAACATCCGGCCCGGCACTTGCTTCGACTGTAAATCCCTGCAGCCGGCTCATCAACATTCGGTGGACCTGCCAGATTACCCAGGGCACTCTGTAATTTGCAGTAAAGAACAAAGACGAAGGCAAAACAAAAACAAATATGAGATGATACAAATTAGGAGTTCGCCCAGTTAGTCTGTCAGCGCTGTAAATTTCCAGCGTGTAAAAATGCCGGTCCTATGAAAGAGCATGAGGGAATTAATGAGCTGTCCGTCTGCGTTACTTTATTCCCTCGCAACGTTGGCATCTCCCGAACGGCAGTGAATCAATCTGCCTTTATGGTAATGATGCTTCAATGCTTGAAATTATTACATTAAATGGATTGCATTCGTTTGGAGTGTATGAAGGCACGCAGCATGTTTGGCCACGCGTCACATCCCCCTCACAGGGCCAGGTGGGGACAGACGCTGAAGGTTTTGGATGACTGTGTCTTTACTTTTCTTCACACCACATCTGTTTATGACTAGATGCCTTCACACTACTCTCATACTTGAACATTTCCATCGATTATACACAGACCATTAAACCATATATTTGATATAAGTGCCAGACTGTTGTTTGGGTTATTTTATCACATGAATAAATTTATGTCTCCAGAACTTCAAGATGCCATTATATTAATTAGAAATTTTAACAAGGTGAGATGAATGAACTTTGAAGCAGAAGAATCTGTCATTCAAATTAAGGATCTGCAAAACTACATTTTTGGTAATTGAAAAAAAATATAAGATGAAAAACGAAAATTAGAAATGTTGCTAAGTGGAAAAAGTTGATAGACTAAAATTACTAAAACTAAAACTGAAATAAATGAATTGAAGCAAAATCACTAAAACAAGGTAAAATTAAAAAAAAAAAAAAACTGAACATATAAAAATAGGACTAAATTTAACATACTAAAATATGTATAGCAACTTTATTTTGTGTGTGTGTGTGTGGTCCTGATAAACCCCACGTGATGCGGGCAAAATGTCACAAATATCGCAATTTTCGACATCTGCTCTAAAAAAGTGTTGATTCACTTCTGTTGTAAAGATCAATCTTTTGACCAGTACTGCATTTAATGTAAAATATAATAGGCCTATACAAAATTTTCTTCACACGATGTGCAATAATACATGCATGCATGCATGAGATCACAAAAATCATGTTTTCTGTTAAGAGTGGACATTATATTTATATTTATTTCCAGGTAAAACTGTATACACAAAATGTGCCCTCATTTATTCAAAATGTGTCTCATTTATATTGTTAACTATATTCTAAATAAACTACAAAATAAACTACGTTGTCCTCAGATTCTTTAGTTCTCTCTCACATGGCCTACCTGACTAAAAGGCTCATTATGTGGGTCATTGTCTCCTCAGGTGTGAATCACAGCATTATTCAGGATTATTCACTCCTCCATGCATACTGTCTTTCTAAACAAAAAGTGTCTTACAAAATTTAAATCAATATATTGTTTTATGTGAATGAGTAGGCATGATGATTTTCACATCATTTGAAGCAAAATTCTAGATTCTATGTGTTTTGTGGCCTTATTTCAGTGACTTTTTTTTTCAATAACCATGCATAAACGTTATTCTCTCAAAAATACAAACATGTACATACATGTTGCTCACATATTATGGCAGCCTAGTTCATACTGAATACAGTGTAATGACACTTTTGCCATTAACATGTTTATAAACAACTGAAAAAAGCACAAATGTCATGGCATGTCAAAAGTTCTCCAGGGCCCCAAAAATCCTCAGACCCCAGAGAGTTAAATTAGTTTATTTCATCTATAAAGCAGTTCTGCAGAAAAACTGTGATATCATCATCCAGCTCAGTTCAGTTCTCATCCAATAGTGTCATTGCAGTCAAATCAATAATATTATTAATTATTATTATTATTATTATTATTTATAATATTATTATGTCTATGTAATGTCTCCATAAAACATGAAAACACTGTGTGTGTGTGTGTGTGTGTGTGTGTGTGCGTGTGTGTATATATACATATATATATACATATACCTGGTAAACCCTATGATATGGGGGCCAAATGTCCCCTCAAGGATAGTAATACCAGTAATTTTTGACACTGTAGGGACATTTTTTGGTCACCATGAGGATTACAGCTTATAAATCATACATACATAGCATATACATTTATGGTAAAAGGCTAGGTTTAGGGATAGGAGATAGAAAATGTCATTAGCTCAGTATAAAAACCTTTATATGTAATGTCCTCATAATTATAGGAATACATGGTGTGTGTGCACGTGCACACATTTTTGTGATTTATGAGGACACAAATTTGTATAATGACATGGGTATTACACTGGTATTACGACGTAAACATGAAATATGAGGACATTTCATGAGTCCTCATATTTAAAATAGCTTTAAAAACATACTAAACAATGTTTTATTAAAAATGTAAAAATGCAGAATGTTTTCTGTGATGGGTAGGTTTCAGGGATGGGAAGGTTACTTTTAAAATGTATTTCACCACAGATTACAAAATACATGCTTTAAAAAGTAATTTGTAATGTATTTCGTTACATTACTCAAGTTTAGTAACTTAATCTAAATACTTTGAAATACTTAAAACAAAGGACCATATTAACTTGATGTCCTGTTTTAAGTTTACGTCCTGTTTTAAGTTTACAACCTGTAAATAAAAATGACCTATATGCATCATAGGATTTGGTTTTCCGCTACAAAAAAGTGCTTTCACAGGTGCTTTCAAAAATACCATGGTACATTTTTGGACACCATGGTATTTTTGAAATGCCCTTCTGCATACAGGTTGTTTTATAGGTTGTTAGAGTCGAATCGACACAGTGGTTTAAATTATGTTTAATAAACAAAGTTTGTTTGTAACATTTAGAACATTTATAAAAAAAATGTTCAAATGACGTACTCCAATCATCTTGAGAGAAGGCCTATATATTCATATAACAGCTTTTTGTATTCCTCCACCACCATTATTCTCTTTTTGTGTTTCACAAGAAAGCAATACAGGTTTGGAAAAAAAATATGACAAATGTCATTTTGTGTGAATTATCCCTAGTATCCGTTTCTATTGCAGCAAGCATCCTGTCAGTAAGTTTGGTCTTTACAATAAATCAAAGGAAGAAAAAAAATAAGGATTTTTTTTTTTATTATTATATTGCAGTTAGGGATTCAGAGTTAAGCTTCAAAATGAATCCAAATGTGCCAAAGGAATAATAAAAGTAATAATAAAAGTAGCCAAAACATCGGGCACAGTTCTCCAAGTAATACAACAGATTTGATTAATGAATGGAGAAAACTTTGAGTGATTCTTTCACTTATTATCCTCTCTATGAAGAGAGAACCACAACAGAATCGCTGAGTCAAATTAGTCAGGATGCGTTTCGCAAATCAAATATGTTCGCAATGAAGTTCAATGGAATTTACAACTAGTTATCTAACGATGCTTTCGGGAAACACACCCCAGATCTATCGAATTTGTGAATAATTCATTCACAATATTTTTGTAAACAAAAACAAATGATTCATTAAAAAGATCAATTTGTTTACGAATCGGATCATGAACTCGCATAAATGTGCCATATAGGCTACCTGAACATTTGGAATGAATTATTAAGATTTAAAGTTTATCTGTAGGGTACAAAAAGCCATGGCTTTATAAATCATTATTTAACGCATGATTAATCGGATGTTAATTCCGTTAATGCATTACGCGCTGGTTTCCCATTTTGCATGTCTGCACTCTGCAGGTTGCTAACTTTTTTTTTAAACAGAGTCGGAGAATCATCAACAATTGCCTCGTTGTTTAAAAATCCGCAAACAGCTTTCGTTAATATTAAATGAAATAAATGACATTAAAATTCAAAGTAATCACTTTGGTAATCTAAAATACTTTTTGAATGTAACTGTAATTTGATTACCATCTATTTAAAATGTAACTGTAACGAAATACAGTTACTCAAATTTTGTATTTTAAATACGTAACGTCGTTACATGTATTTCGTTACTCCCCAGCCCTGGTAGGTTTAGGGGAAGGGGTAGTGTAGGGGGATAGAATGTACAGTTTGTACAGTATAAAAACATTACGCCTATGGAATGTCCTCACTTTGATAGCAAAACAAACCTGTGTGTGTGTGTGTGTGTATTTCTTTGACAATAGAATAAAACAAATCTTACTTATCCCATGATTTTCAACAGTAATAATATCAAATATTATTGCATTAAAAATGAATTAATATTCTAAGGTAGCAAGTTAACTTAACAATCCATAATCTTTTCCAGTTTGAAAACCCCCGGACCATAGTGACCTGTCTAACTTTTAGCAAACGATTCTCAGAGGATATTGACTTTAAAGATCAAGTAAATAGATTGAGTCCTTTGTACATCTGCGGCAGCTTCTCCTTCATATAGCCATGAAATAACCATGTTGTGGGTGTTCATTACATGATTTATGTGACAAATAAGGAAAAGCCAGCAGAAATGCTTTCTGCTAGTGTATCAGGTCTCCAGTGCTCCCAGTAGGGCTGCAGGAAGCAACTGCACATGCACTTCCTCGCGTCAGCACCTGTGCGGCCAAGTGGAGCATCTCTCCAGAGGGTCCAGCCACATGAGTGTCATATGTGACACCCACCTGCATGTGTGTAAGCAATCCTTCTGAGTTTAGAGCAAAGGACAGGAACCAGGTTTTGCTCCGTGGCGCAGCACGATATTTGCAGACTGTCCAAATGCTTGTCTCATATTGAATGTCTTGTTCCACTAATGGATGACAAAGATAGCATTCAAGGTTCACTGGTTGGCTTTCTAAAAAAAAGCTGGGTCTCTATTGGGTCTTTGGAGTTTTCAGCATATTGAAGAATTGATTGCTTCAGCATGTATATTTTGTTATAGATGGAATATTTTGTTGGTAAAACAGCTTCTGCCAAGTAAAATCATTTAAATGATTGAACAGATAATTTGCATGCATTTGCTGAAGGCAAAACTGTTCAGATAACACATAAGAGGCTTCAAAGTGCCCTTCTTCAAAAGACTGTTATACGGGTAGGTGCTGATAACAGACTATCTATAGACAGTCTAGGCTCAAGGATTTGTGTAGTTTAGTTGAGTCCTCAAATGCATAGAAAGAAATATTTCACCTCAAATTCGTAAAATTCTTTTCTGCAGATGCTGTGTTCGAAATCGCCCCTCATACCCTCATTCACTATTCCCTACATTTCCCCAATAATATAGTCTACTTGAAGGAGTGAATGAAAACGAGTGAGTGAATTCGGACACTGAGTGCACCGGAAGGGCTGCCGCTTTTACATAGTTTGTGCTTGCTGTTTAATGATCATCTGAAACTTAGCAAACTGGCAGCTTCAGTAGTTATATTTATCTTTATCTTGAACTCTGTCTTTGAAACTATGTGAACATTAATTATTTAATAATCACTTAAAAATGAATGTATACCCGTATGATATTACGCTGTAGCCACATCGGACCAGTGGTTTGGAAAATGGATGGATGAATGATTCAGCTGCGGGCGCCATCTTCTGGCGAGATGCAGGAATTCATTCAGCGCGTGGCTCTCACAGTGCATTTTGGGTATTCTCTAACCATTGAGCATGCATCAGTTGTACACTCATTATTGCGGTGCATTGTGGGATTGAATGAGTGCACTCGATATCCTCCACTATGGTTTTGGACACCTCTACAAATGGCTGTTCCCTCAAATACTGCCCTATTTAAGGGTATAGGGGGTGATCAACTGCCAAAGTCACATGATTTCAGTGAACGAGGCTTTGTTATGTCATAAGTGTTTCGAAATTTCAATGGTTCACCACTGAGGGCGCGTGACTTTGGCAGTTTGATACACGCTCTGAACCACTGATTCGAAACAAAAGATTCATAAAGCTTTGAAGCTTCATGAAGCAGTGTTTTGAAATCGCCCATCACTAGATATTGTTGAATAAAGTTGTTATTTTGTTTTGGGTTTTTTGGCGCACAAAAAGTATTCTTGTCGTTTCATAACATTAAGGTTGAACCACTGTAGTCACATGAACCGTTTTAAATATGTCTTTAGTAGCTTTCTGGGCATCTGAAAGTGTTAATTATCTTGCTGGAAATGCAGGCCTCACTGAACCATCAGATTTTATAAAAAATATATTAATTTGTGTTCCGAAGATGAATGAAGGTCTTACGGGTGTGGAACGACATAAGGGTGAGTATGACAGAATTTTCATTTTTGGGTGAACTAACCCTTTGACACTATTTCAGTTAATGAAATGTAAGTTTTTTTTTTTCTGTAAATGTAACTGATTTGTTTTACTACTCATCAGTAAGTTTAGATTTGCTAAATTAGTGTTCATGATGTACTGATTGAGTCACAGAAAAACTAAGGAGTGGAAATGTTTCAGATGCTAAATATAAATGTATACATGCGTGCTTTCCACTGCACAATGGGTGAGATGCTTGGCTGAAGGTGTCGGACTAAAATAATCCATCATGTCAGGCAGCAGGGTAAATGGGAGTGGCCTCCTCAGTCGACCCAGTGCTCTGATGTCAGCCGGCACTTCCTCTTCTCCCAGGGGCCCCCGTGGTTGTCGAAACAGAGGCTTACGAGAAGCAAAACACAAAAATACCCCGTCCCTTCAATGCCCATGGGCTTTGGCTGCCTCCGTGTATCCATTACTGGTGCTTTTTGCAGCTCACACATCAATACAGACAGGCAAAGAGAGAGCGACTGGCAGACCCAGATGCTGAAAAAGTATGTCTCCATGGATCAATAGCTTATTAATACTGGACAATGGTGCACAGCACTGCCGGGACCCTTCACAGATGGAGCAGGTGCCCCTGTGGAAGGGTGAAACAGCCTGGAGTGGCTGATTTGGGCGGCTGAGGCTGCTGATCTCAAGGGTGATTGGTCACTGAGGTAAAGCTAAATTAAAGTCAAGCACAAAAAGGTTGTTTGTTATCAGTTTGCAAAGCAACTAGGAGTGTATGCATGCATTAGGTGTGTATTTGTTTGTTATTAGTAGGTCTGTTCATTTTACCTAATCATTTAGTACAATTATGTAAATTGAATTTTGCATGGAGTAGAACCATCACGGTCTCACATTTCTTGTCATCCCCTACCGCTACAGGATGTGTTCTTGTGTTCAAAATCAGCTTTGATAACAGACTGGTATAAAACACTGAGGTCTTCAGATGTGTTTTTCAGTGTTTTTAAAATCGACACACCATCTTTAAAACATGGTGCTCATGAGAGGAGATACTGAAAAGATAGCGAGGACTAATGGACTAAAAATAAAATCAGTGTTAAACAAACAATATACTGACTTTATGTAAACAACATACAACTACATAGTTTACAATATGTAAACTATGATTTATGTCATCAGTAATTTTCATGATTTGTTATTTTTGTTAACATTTGTCAACATTTTTTTCTTTTGTCAAATCAACTTCAATAATTAATGTAGTTCAGATAACATACTATTTTGAGTTTCTTTTGATTAAACCAATCACCTTCATTGTATTAACTCAAATTTTTAATTTCAATAAACAAAATTTTAAGGCAACCAGTTAACTTACTTTTTTACGTTAAACCAACAATTCCTTTTTACAGTACTTGTGACTATTTAACCCAACAAAGGATTTGAGATTTCAGAAATCTAAAATGAAAACCTGTCAAGTTACTACATTTACCATCTACTTCTTCTCAGTAAGACATTGTTTTATGATTCTTCTTGTCTTCTGTTCTAGCAGGAGATCAAATAGCAATAGTAATTCAGCTGCTAGGCACTAGACACTTCAGAATAGGTGTTGTCACATTGTCATGGCTATTATTTTATGCATGTGCTCTGCCATACGGCCACTATTTCAAGGTGTGATTGCATGTCAGTGGCGTGCGTGTTAATTTTGTTAAAAGGCGAGAAATAAATCAATTCTCCATCCCCCAGACTGGCTTGTATTGGACATATTGTCTGTAAGTATGCATTACAGAAAGCAGGTCATCACTCATAGTCTTGTCGAGTGCATGCCTACACACAAACATACATATATAGGCATGCATACAGATTCAAGGGTGCGTTTGTGCTGCTGTGTAAAGATGTTGTTTTCCATTCCAAGGCCCTGCAGGGATCCAGTTTACAACTTTTATTAAACTTTTATGAAGGTTTACATCACATGTTCACAAATGCCCTCATACATGCAAAGCTCTACTCTGCGAATCAATTACCCTGTGTTCCTCTCTTGGTTCAGGGTCTCAGAAGGTTGACTAGTAGAAGAGAACTTGCATCATTGTGAGCTCAACCACTTAATAGATAAGAGGGAAATGGTCTAAAGGCCAGAAGCTCGAAAGGTTTTGATTTTGCTCTGTTACACCTACTGTAAAAAAAAAAAAAAAAAAAAAAAAAAAAGGAATAAAAACAATTTTCACTCAAAAATTGCAAGTAAGTTTCACAATTAATGACAAAAACAACAACAAATAACATGGAATACATCAATAATCTTTTATTTTAATTCAAAAAAATATTTTTTTACAGTGTAGAACAAAAAAATAAAAATGTAAAACTAATGACGTTTTTTAATGTCCTTTTTAAGAGAAAAAAAAAAACTACGAATTTTAGACATTGTGTGGATTCATTTTTATAATTTTTTATCAATGTATTTGGAGCTGTGAGGAGAAACATAACAAAAAAGAAAAAAAAAATCAAAAATAATTCTCAAGCACCTATTTAAATTTAATTGTATTGCTAAGGTTCTATGAAGACGAAGATGAAGGTAACACAGGGTTTATTAATACAACTCAAACCAAAAGACAACAAACGAGACAGTGTACACTGGACACAAACACAACAGACCACCAACAGAACTGAGGGAGAAACTTAAATACATGGTGATGATTAACTCAAAAGACGTACAACTGTGATGAATAGTTAGTGTCCATGGTGACTGGTGAGTAGCGGCAAATGAACAAAGACGACTGAAATGAAAACAAATTGAAAGTCCATGAAAACAGAAACTAATAGAAGAAAACTGTGACATCATGCGCCCCTCCGGCAAGGCATGACCTCGCGCTGTAACAGAACAGTCCGGAGGTGGACGAGGTGATGGTGAAGGGATGGTGAGAGGCAGAAGAGGAAGGATGATGGCAGGATGAGGCAAATGGATGGTGATGGGAGGATGACGAGACCCCAATGTAGATGGTGGAGGAGTCCCGATGGCACAGACCCAGAGCTTCCCAGTGCTGAAAGCCCACGGTGGAGATGAGGGAGGAAGGAGCCAAGATGTTGCTGGCTTGGCTGATGACATCTGGGGGACGACCAACAAAGACAGAGCTGTTGGATCAAATGGTGCAGACCGAGGGTTGAGGCAGCTGAGCGACATTGCTGGAGCAGGAGACCTAGGCGATGTTTCGCTGACGGGCATTGTAGGTAGAGCCAGAGTACCCGTGGGCTGGGGCGATGATGGTGTGGGTGAGGACAGAGGCATTGCCAACAGGAAGGAGGAACCCGCTGCAGCCAAAGGGGTGAAGGGACGGAGCACAGCGGATGGCCCGTAAGTCCGTAGCGCAAGTGGTGTGACGACTGACCAAGGGGGAGCCTGTGGGACGAGGGAACCCAGAGGGGCCACTAGACTGAGCGTCTCTGGTGGAGCCAAAGGTGGGAGAAGCCATGACAGAGCGCCAACAGGTCGACGGGCCGAGATGGAGCAAAGGGATCCGAGGCCGGAGGCAGAGCCGAAGGATCCTCCTGGACAGTTCCCTCAGCCGCTGGTGTCTCGGGCTCACACCCCTGGTCAGATCCATGCTGGGGCACTGCTTCCGGGGCAATGGTAAAGCTCTGTTCCCTTATCCACGGGCTCTGGCTCACTTATCATGGCGGGTGGTGTTGTTCGGTCTGCGGGGGCTCACGTGACTTCTCTGCGATGGTGGTGAAACTTGCTCTGGGTCTTGCTCGGTTCCGGGACATGACGCAGTCGAGACACTGAATTAAGGTGTCCCTCCAGTTCAGTCCTGAGGTGTCTGGGAGGTCGATGGGGTGGTTGAATGTTGCCCCAATCCAGTACAAGGTCTTTAGGGTCTTGGGATCGAGGGAGAAAAAAATTCCATCGAATACTACAAGAAATCGTGGCTCTCCACGGTGACAAACTTTACCCGTTCAGTGTGCACTGGACACAAACACAACAACCGACCACCAACAGAACTGAGGGAGGAACTTAAATACACGGTGATGATTAACTCAAAAGACGAACAGCTGTGATGAATAGTTAGTGTCCATGGTGACTGATGAGTGGCGGCAAATGAACAAAGAAGACACGAGACAAATGAAAACAAACTGAAAATCCATGAAAACAGAAACTAACAGAAGATAACTGTGACATTAATGTGATTCTTAAAGTGCAAATGTTTTATATACTTGGACACTCAACTTTTGCAGTAATAAAACAGTTGATTTGGCAATGAACTCAAAATCTACTAAAGCTTCAAAAATGATCATCACCCACAAAATGAGTGCTATGATCATCAATATAATCCCTACTTTGTTTTCAACAACTATGTAACCTCCCATCTCAGATATTTATAGTTACGTCACAGTGTACACATGCAGCTGCACTAAGTGATTTGTGGAACTTGGCAAATTGATTTAGGAGTCTGGGGGCCTGACTGCCAGTTTGTTATCAAAGTTCATGCATCGTATTTACCCGGGTGCGATTAACTTAACAAGGGACATATATCACATAATTAATCCGACTGATTACCATCAAAAATCTATAAAGCTGCAGCATGTTTCTCTGCTTCACTTCCATTAATTATGTTTGCCTGATAAAGAGTGAGAACGGAGAGAGAGCACGAGTTATGCACTCAATGATGTCAGCAGTTACCTAGACTGAAGCTGCTTTTAATTGAATACGTTGGCTTGGGTTTTGGGTTTCATTGATGCTGGGCCGTTTACGCATTTTAGGCAGCATAAGGGCTGAAATCAGTTTCAAAATGAAGAGTGATCATAACTACAGTTCAGTCTTGCCCATTAGTTATCCTATTTAACTTAATGAATGGTTGGAGAGATTCATTCCACTCCTGCTATCAGTCTTGCTCCAGTTAGGACAGTGTATCTTTCCCAGCATGCATTGCAATGGCTAATTTTTAATTAGTTTGCTTTTACTTTGTTTCATGTCATGTACTGTTTTCCTGTTTATTAATGTATATACAATCTTGGTTTATCTATGAGTGTTTCTTGTTAAGGTTAAGGTTCTTGTTCTGTTTTGTTCCATTTAAAATATTTTTGACACCCGTTTTAATATTATAGTATTATAAACATTATCATAATTGAGTGAGCATTTGCTAATCTTTATATATGTATATGTATATAGTATGAGAATAAGAATGATGTAATTCACAGATGACACAGTCTAGATTTGTCTGCTGAGAGAGTCTAGAATGAAGTCCTTTAGTCTAAGATAAAAAACTTCTGTTTATAGCTGCTTCTCAGGTAACCTCCCTCGCTATACCAGTGAGACAATTGCTTCTGGTCTCAGTAAGTGAAGACAGTGGAAGAAAACAGAGAGGGGGGTTAACTGATTGCCAAACTCCATACACCTTTCTCGGACAGGGCCCCTTGACAAACATCCATCAGCAGAGACAGCCACTTGTGCTGGGGTTTCACCTCATAGGGGTGAGGGGTGACCTGGCCGTCTTATCATCCTATCTGACTGGTTGTCCTTCATTTCAGTCTGCTGTCTGGCCAATGCAAGACTTGTTCCTGTCTTCCCACAGTCCTGACTTAAGATCTCATCTTCTCACATCAATCAAAAGCATCATCTTCAAATGGTCTTTGCCTTTCCGTGAGCACAGACACACAGTCACTTCCCTTTTGTCTACATCTCTGACTGAGCTCTTCTTTAGAGGATTGACTTGCCATTTTTCTTGCTGGCACATATCTGTCTTCATGCTTTCCCTCTGTCTGACATTCTGAATCTCGTCAGAATATGCTTTTACCCTCTTATCCCAAACACTTGAAATTTGTATGCATTATTTACTGATAATGTCTCATTTACACGTCACAAATGGCAAAAATGAGAATGGTATATAAGGACGATGCAAACGGAACCAAATATGTAGTGTCAACTGGTATTGAACGTTTATTTATACTGAATTATCTAAATGGTAATGCATTACAAGTAACACGAGTTACATAATCAGAAAACTTTTTTTAAGTAAAGTACTGCATTAGACTACTTTTACATTTACAACAAAATATCTGTGTTACTTTTTTCAAATAAGTAACGCATGTTACTTTGTTTTTCCATTTATTGACTGACAGCTCTCCATGTTGAGAGAAATAGGGTAAGTCTAGAGGTGTTGTGTGAACTGTGTAAACATGATGGTTTTTGTAATTCTAGACTAAATGTGAGCAGACAGTTAATAATTTACTCCTGCATCCTATTCTTCTGTATTTCAGAATGGAAGCATGTGAAAGGCTTGTTTGTTTGAGCTGCGCCCTCTACTGTACAGGCATGAATTTGCATTTCCTTCAGCCTGAGGCTTATTCATTTCACTTTTGGGGCCCTATTTTAACGATCTAAGCATAATCTTAAGCGTAAGGCGCAATATCCGAATCCATTTTTGCTAGTTTAAGGACGGGAAAAATGGTCGGCGCGCCCAGCGCATGGTCTAGAAGGGTTGTCCCTATTCTCTTAATGAGTAATGGGTGTGTTTTGGGCGCAACGTGCAATAAACCAGTCAAAATTTCATCTCCCATTCCCTTTAAAAGCCAGTTGCGCTCGCGCCATGGTGGATTCGCTATTTAGATGGTGGAATTTGCAAGCAGAAAAACTGAAAGCTTCTCTAGCGAGGAAACGGATCTGCTCGTACGCGAAGTTAAAGCGTGCGAGCAGACCATCTACAGGACAAGCCAGATTCCACCAAAGCATTTTTATCTTTATGCACACAATAATAATCTTTTACATTGTAATCCTTTTATTTTTAATATTTGGCATGTTTGTGTGCTGCTGCGCGTCCTTGTGTGTATAATAAGCAGAGTGTACGCGCACCTATACATATATATATATATATATATATATATATATATATATTGCGCCATTGACTTTAGACCAGGTTTCAGTTGGTCAATTGCGCAGTCTATTTCAGTTGCCTCAAAATAGCACGCCAACAATGTGCCTGAACACACCTCGTTTTCAGACCAGCACGTCCATGGGCGCACAAATGGGCGCAAATGCATTTGCTATTTAAACAACGTGGTGCAGGACATGATAATGATAACTGCGTCGGGCTGAAACTAGCAAAAAACTAGCCTTACGCCAGGTGTATGATAGGGCACTTGGTGTGAAAAGGCCTTTACATTTGCCAAAAATAGAACTTTTTTGTTGTTATAAAAACAAACAGCCCAGCCCAGATGAGAAAAAGTAATGCAAAAGTAATGTAACACATTAATTTCCATAAAAAGTAACTAAGTAACACAGTTACTTTTTTAGGGAGTAATGCAATATTGTAATGCATTACTTTTAAAAGTAACTTTCCTCAACACTGGTGCCATATATAAATAAATAAATGAGGCCAATCAACACAACATTCGGTCGGTGCATGGAGTGCATGTGGCAAAAAGATTGTGCTATTATTCTGTATATTATACATTTCTAAACCAATCGATCAATAAATCACTCAATAAAGGGAGATAAAAAAAGGCTCTCAGATGAAAACCGATTCCCAACTGAACGACATATGACTACAAATAAAACGCAAATAGCGAGGACTAATTAAATGAGTATGATAATATTAAATATACGATATTTGTACAAATGTTGAGTTTAGGTTAGATTTCATTGCTGTGAAGAATAACTTCTGGTGAGAGCAATGGGAGTAGAGGAGTTGATTAGTATTGGCAAAAAGACTTTGAGTCTGTTTGCTCAGCGTGTTCCTCCACATTTAATGGTACACAAATAAACAAAATGTCCTTGTTGAATATTCAAAAGAACAATGGTAGATCATTGCAGCATAAACAGAAAAGTCACAGATCCAAGAATGTGAAACCAAATCTGTCATGTAAGAGATGAGCCAGTCAACTCAGCATGAGTCTGGGTCTGTGTGACACAGTCCTGACAATAGAAAGATATAGATGGCAATCTGACGACAGACATTCAGCTTGACTGGATGTCTGACAATCATGCTGTAAAAGGAGAAAATATTTTTTCTGAGCCCCCTCCCTCCTCCTCCCTCCCCCTCCCCCTCCCCAATGCAAATGAAAACGTCTAATATTTAATGCGTCCATGACAAATCTATCATGTCCAAGATGATGAAGACAAATATGAACATCTAGTTGAAAACGCATGCCTAATACAACCGCATTTCCAGAAAAGTTGGGACATTTTGTAAAATGCAATAAAATCAAGAATTTGTGTCATTTGTTACTTCTCTTTAATCTTTATTTAACTGAGAAAGATTTCCAATGTTTTCACTGACCAACTTAAGTGTATTTTGTAAATATAAACAAATTTTGATTTTGATGGCATGTTTACTACTGTGTCATATCACCTATCCTTTTAATTACACTTTTTAATTGTTCAGGAACTGAGGATACTTATTGTTGCATTTTTGCAAGTGGAATATTTGCCCATTCTCGCCTGATACAAGACAGCTGCTCAACAGTCCGTGGTTGTCGTTGTCTGATTCTCTTTTTCATGATGTGCCATACATTTTCAACAGGAGACAGATCTGGTCTGCAGTCAAGCTCATCCCTTATGCTGTGTAGAGTGTCTAGAAACCACTTTGTTTTACCATGTGCAGAATGAGGCCTGGAATTGTCTTGCTTCCCAGGAAAGATGTCATCTTGATGGCAGTATATGTCTCTGTACAATCCCAATACATGCCTCCATGTCAATGGTACCTTCACACATATGCAAGTCACCCATGCCGTTTGCACTGATGCACCACCATACCATGCCAGATGTTTGCTTTTGCACCTGTTGCTGGTGTAAGTCTAGATGGTCCCTTTCATCTTTGTGACTAAGAACTCGATGTCCATTTTTCCCAAGCTGAAATGTGGACTCATCTGACCACAGCCCACATTTCCACTGTCTTTTGGACCATCTGAGATGAGTTCGGGCCCAGAGAACACGTGGGAACTCTGCATAGAATCAATGTACAACTTACTCCTTGTGTAACAGAGATTCAACAGATTTGGTTTCTCATGTAGTGCCATTTGAGGGCTCGAAGGTCACTCACATTCAACAGAGGTTTCCTGCCTTGCCCTACCCAGACTGAGATTTCTCTAGATTCCCTGAATCTTTTCACAATGTTATGTATGCTAGATGCTGAAAGACCTAAATTCTTTGCAATCTTGCATTGAGAAATTTGATTTTGCACAATTCTGTTATGATATTTGGCACAAAGTGGTGAGCGATGACCCATCTTTGCTTGCAAAGACTGAGATGCTCCTTTTATACCCATCATGATACCCTCACTTATTACAAATTTACCTGCTGATTGCGGACTATTTCAAAACAGTTTACCTTTGATATTCTATAACCTATTTTGCCCCTGTCCCAACTTTTTTGGAGTGTGTTGCATCCATCGATGCTCAATACTGAGTTGGCGTTCAGACGTAAACAAGGAAGCCTGCACTGAGTTCACTATGTATGACAACGGTTCAAATTGTTGAATAAAGTTTGTTTTGTTTTCACTCACAAAAAGTATTCTTGTCGCTTCATAACATTAAGGTTGAACCGCTGTAGTCATGTTGACTATTTTAACCATGTTTTCAACTACCCTCTGGACATCAAAAGGTGCAATGACGTTGCTGCCTATTTGTGGATCAGATACCCTCGGATTTCATCAAAAATATCTTAATTTGTGTTCCTAAGATGAACAAAGGTCTTACGGGTGTGGAACGACATGAGGGTGAGTACTTAATGACAGAAATTTCATTTTTGGGTGAACTAACCCTTTAAGCACTGTTGTCAAAGTAGATTTTTTTTAATCAATATGAATATGATTAAATTAAATTTTCATCTATTTATTAAAACACCTTTGAAAAAAGACTTTTTAAGACACTCATTGACCCTTACACACAGCCTACAGGGGTCTTCTCTGTATAATTTCTGATATGTGGTTTGGCACTTTTGGCACTTATTTTAATTATTATTATTTTAAAGAGACTATATGCATGAATCTTCATGTATTAATCACTTTTTACTTGACATTGTGTGAACAGTTTGTAACAAAATGAGACCTTCCCCAACTTCCTATAGGTTGAAAGCCTGTAGACTGATTTTTATGTGAAGCACTTCACATAAAAATCTTTGCTGGGAAAATCAAAAGGATGCGACATTTATGTGCTCCCGAGAGTGTCCTCCGTTCTATGACACATAAAACAAATGCTTACAGTATATACAGTGTTCAGGATAATGCCGAAAGAGCCATTCTGCCTACTGTAATGTCAATGTGTCATGCAAAGAAAAGGGATTAATTCAATAAATAGTCTCACAGATCTATATAATCTATAGTCTCAAATATACTTTATAATCAAACTATCATAACAGAGTAATTTTAATTACCTTCTCTGTCAACATGATGCCAGTGAATTGCAAAGCTGGTGCAAACATATCCACATCACTTCGATCAGATGCTTTCTTAACTGCTGCTTTCTCACCGCTGACATTTTTGTATTAATTTTGTTATTGAGAGGAAAGCGCGCAGCATATATTTACACTTTCACTAGTGTGGATGCCATCTGGATGTTTGTTAACAGTATATCACTGCAAAGGTATTTCCAACTTCTTTTTACTCCTAAACAAAGAATGAAAAAGAACTTTGCGGTTCAGTCTCTTGTATGTTACGCAAGCATGTGCAATACGTTTCTGGAGGCAGTTCACTTAACAACCACCAGTGTCACTAATAACAAGCTTCTGGATTCTACATATAGCCCCTTTAAAAACATGCTATAATATTTTAACAAAATAATCAGTGCTGTCAAACGATTAATCGCAATTAATCACATCCAAAATAAAAGTTTGTGTTGTATACATAATATATGTGTTCGTACTGAGTATATTTATTATGTGTATATATAAATACACCCACATACATGCAAATGTTTAAAGAAATATTTACATGTATATACAGTGTTTAGCGTAAATGAGTACACCCCCTTTGAAAAGTAACTTTTTAAACAATATCTCAATGAACACAAAAACAATTTCCAAAATGTTGACAAGACTAAGTTTAATATAACATCTGTTTAACTTATAACATGAAAGTAAGGTTAATAATATAATTAATAATAACATTTTTCAGTTTTACTCAAATTAGGGTGATGCAAAAATGATTACACCCCACAACAAAAACTACTACATCTAGTACTTTGTATGGCCTCCATGATTTTTAATGACAGCACCAAGTATTCTAGGCATGGAATGAACAAGTTGGCGACATTCTGCAACATCTATCTTTTTCCATTCTTCAAGAATGACCTCTTTTAGAGACTGGATGTTGGATGGAGAGTGATGCTCAACTTGTCTCTCCAGAATTCCCCATAGGTGTTCGATTGGGTTCAGATCAGGAGCCACTGAATCACTTTCACCCTGTTCTTCTTCAGAAATCCAACAGTGGCCTTAGGTGTGTGTTTAGGATCATTGTCATGTTGGAAAAGTACACAACTGGATGCTGGATGGAGAGTGATGCTCAACTTGTCTCTCCAGAATTCCCCATAGGTGTTCGATTGGGTTCAGATCAGGAGCCACTGAATCACTTTCACCCTGTTCTTCTTCAAAAATCCAACAGTGGCCTTAGGTGTGTGTTTAGGATCATTGTCATGTTGGAAAAGTGCACAAGGGCACGGAGTGTAGCATCTTCTCTTTCAGTATAGAGCAGTGCATCTGTGAATTCATGCTGCCATCAATGAAATGCAGCTCCCGACACCAGCAGCACTCATGCAGCCCCACATGTTTCGCTGTAGGCACCATGCATTTTTGTAGAACTGACATATTATGACTATACAGTGAGATCACTGTATTTTGAAAGTTATACAGTAAAGGGTTCCTGAGCTAGTACTTATTTATCAGCCTTAAAAACTAATTAATCTCACTCTGCTTGAGAAACAACAACAAAAAGCAACAAACAAACAAATAAATAAATAAATATTTGAGCCTCCCCATTCATAGGTCTAAGTGCCATGTTGGCATTTATTTGGATGCCGACTCTGTTTGCTAACCAAGATTGAAAACAGCTCCCCTGGGTAACAATTCATTGTGTGTCAAAATGTAAATGTGAGCAGTTTGTGAAAGGGGATGCCATCCTGCACAAATCCTATCCTATTAAGATAAAACTGTTACCTTGTGATGTAGCACAGGTGATGCTATCAGAATGGAAAAGGTCACTTTGGAAAGTGGAAATCTAATATGTGATTTTGGAGGCCATTAAGCCCACTGAGCGATTAGTATTCATGTGGCGGGAATTAATAGAAAACAGATAGATTAAACTCAGTGAGTGCTGAAATTTTCTGCCTTAGGATGCAGTATCTCCACTTCTCTGTTCTGGCCTGCAATTAATATTAATGGACCCTGGACTGTTTATAAAAACCACTGTCAAAAAGCTCTTTAACACAACTGTTGTGGTTAAAAGTAATGTGCTAAAACATGCCTAACTTTGTTACGCCTCAGCATCTGGTTCATCGATTATCTCACCAAGTCACCTTCATCTCAGTTTTATACATGAAACGTGTTGTGACATGTCTGTGGCAGCAAATGGTGATTTGTTGTGTTTTAGTTTGCTTTATGTCAGGGGTCAGCAACAACCTTTTTGTCATGAACCTCCATTATCTATTTTCCTAGTAAATATGGAAAAAAATTATAAATTTATAATACAATATTTCCAGACATTTAATTGCATGTTAATTGCAATTAAATGAAAATGTATTATAGTTTAAATTTATACTAAATGCAATTAGCTGAACTTCTGAGTGCTTTTTTGACCCACAGTAGGACTTAAGTACATCTTTAACCCCCAGTTTCACAGACAAGGCTTAAGCTAGTCCCAGACTAAAATGCATGTTTGAGCTGTTTTAACTGAAAGCAACTTGCACTGACATATCTTAATGCTATTTCATGCATTCTGACTTATTTACACTATTAAAGAGTTGGATTCTCATGCTAAACATGGCCAAAGTTTCAAAACACGAGCTGGACATAAATGTGCCAAAAATACTCTTCCAAATCCTCTTAAATTTCGGAATCTTTTTTTCGAGTATGTGCCTGTGTGACATCAGAAAGGTTGGAATTCCTTGTACGGGCACTTCTCCTTGAAGAGCGCGCGCGCACACATCGACCAGAGCGAGAAAGCAAGAGCACGCCCATCAACGTGCTTCGTTCGGGTTTACAGAAGTCGTCGGCAGCGCTGCACAGGACTTGCTCGAGAAAGATTTGTTACTTTGTTTTTAGATCACGAAATCAACAATGTCACCAAATAAGCGTGTTTTTGGTTGTGAGGGAAAGATAACCTTACTTCCCAAAGAACCCAGTGTTAAGTGGAGCTGAGAGATTTGTGCTCACGCATTACATTGATGCGCTCTCGATATCTGTTATTAAAATAACCATAGAAACTGATAGTTGCAATCACTTTTTTTATTGGTTAAAATTAATGGAGAATATCTCGTGTTTTTCCGTGGCTGCTTGAGCCCTCAGGATCGGCGCTTATGGTTTTATAAACAAGGCCCAGTTCAACGCTGGATTTACAGATCGTTTGAAACTGAAAGATGGAGCGGTCACAGCAATAATGATCCCAGTTATGAGTCGGAACTGCAGGTGATGAGTAAAACTGCATCAAATGTCTGTTTTGTTGGCAACAGGTGCCTAAGTGCATGTAATGTAAACAACATGAACGTATTATTCATTATAGTGATTCAAAAGTTATCCATGGATAATGCGATGGTGTATTGTGTGTTTAAATACAGTTGTTTAGCTGACCATTGATAGCTTGCAGACGATCACTACGCAAAAGCTGCGCGTGCTTGTCACTCTTTAGCTTCGCTCACACCACACGCCTCCAGGCACTCGGCTGTTTTCGGACAGACTCGGCATAGCGTATGTATCTTTTATAAATATGATAAAACTAAAGACTTTTCGGCGATATGAAGGATGCTATACTATTCTATAGGTACTCAAGATTAACATGAGATTGGCAGAAACTGTGTGTGATTCCCCCCCTTTAAAATATTACATTATTTGCAAGTATGTTAGGATTTGAAGTACACTACAAGTGCACATTTAATACAATTAATTGCACTTCTTTTTCACAAGGGGATACACCTCTCTTTCTCTTGCTTATGTGCCAGTGATTACCCAGTGCCATACGTTGCCGACCCTAGCTTTACGCTGATTTGTAATTTCTCTGCTATGTTTTCAGTTACTTGTTCTTGATACATGGTTGATTCTAGAATTTCTTGAATTGGCAATCTCTACTTGCATTCAGCACTCTAGGAGCTAAAGCACATTGAGCTGTGGAGCAGCAGCTTTGCTAAAGCAGCTCTCAGGGCCAGAGCGGCCGCGGCTGGCACATACACATACAACTGCTCTCCACCACCCGCACCATCTGTCTGCCCGTAACCTGCTGGAGCACCTCACATAGCACATACACCTGTGTCTGCCACCTCCAATGGAGCTCAAACGCACACAAACTGTGTCCATGATCCAGTTAGATTTTAGTCAGTTTTAGGCTGACTTAGAGCTCAGGAAGGAATATGTTTTAAGCTAAAACTGGCTGTTGTTTACAAGGCTGTAAATAGATTAAAACTGAATACAGACTGTGCGATTTTGGCAATCCTATAAGATCACTACAAACCACACTGTATGATATGGATCTAATAAACTTGGGTACGACGTGTAGACTGTACGATGATGACACATATTGAATCGCAGGCTATGATGCAAGTTAGAATAAAAGAATAAAACGTCATCAGTATGCGCTAGTGGTAAACAAATAGAGCAAGATGAATCACACTTTGGCAATTGTGTTTTTTTATGTGCACTGAAAAATAAAAGGAGAAGGAAGCGAAAGAGGAGAATATGGATGCGGTCATGGCTAGGGAAAAGAGGCCAACTTTGCATGCCAATTTTGAAAATGGAGCTTGAGGTAAGTAGTTTTAGGTTTTAGCGCCATGTCGCATTGATCAATATGCCATTTCATGTTGCATTTTTATTGGCTAGTCAGTAGATGTAGGGCGTAGCATCAAACTGTGAGATGATCATGCTAAATTTCTGACACTGTCAGAAAATTATAGCAGACTATCTTTGGGTGCAAGACAATGGCCATCTTTGAAACTCTCTCACTTTACCACGTAGAACCACCGTTTAGGAGTCACGACCACAGAAATCACCACAATTGGTCATCTTTTGTCTGGGACTGCCCAAAATCGTATAATGTGTACCGGGTATAAGTATCTTGAGTATTTTGTTTTGAGTTTTTAGAGTTAATGTGATTAGATCCTGCTGTTTCTTGCATTTACCTCAACAGAAGATGACAGTAGGTTAATAAATTAAATGAATCACATACACTAATATTTGCAGAGAAAAGGCCCAAAATACAGATCGTTCACAGAAACATTATGGTGGCAGATGAAAGAATCAAATGTGAAAGACAAAATGTGACTTTGAAAATGAAAGACAAAATCTAGCTTTAAAAGTCAATTATTTCAACCCTATAAAGCCTATACTTTATCATATTTGATATTTAAATTTCTAAGGCCTCTGACTTCACATGATCTAAACTTGCTGAAAAATAGTTGTATACAATCAACTACAATCAACTTTTTTTTTTCTTTAATTAATAACACTAAATTAACATGTTGATTAGTCAATCCTAGTTTTTAGTCAGTAACAGCATGTCTAGAAGGTGCATCAACTATCATTCTACTGGCAGTTTGTAGAAGTTGGCATTTAGTGAAGTGGGCACAGGGCCACATTTAGTCTTTCATCAGGAAACTCACTTCCTTTCTCTGTGATGGTACTGTGACGTAAAGAGGACAAGAGAAAGGGCCTTCGGGGCACTCACTGCTATACTTCCTCCAGCAGAGGAATGGGAGGATGAATTTCAGTCCAGAGAGAGAAGAGAGCAATTAAGTGAGCGGGCAGGGGAGCACGTTGTCCAGACGACTCGTTTTTCAAGCTCCTGTTGTACATAGTTCATTTTTTTGTTCTTTTTTTCTCTTACAGATGGAGTTGGACTCCAGGGCCCTGCCCATTTGACAGCAGTACGTCATTCCAGATCACTGCCATCTGCCTACCTGCGCACTTCATCATATTGTGTTTTGCTGAAAGTCCATATATAGATCACATAAAAACTTTTTAAAGAATGTAATACATTATGTATGCAAGATAGTAGGGGTGTAAATTGGAAATTTTTTCATGATGTGATCCGACACAGATACCCTTAGCCAGCGATACAATATTTGCCAATAACACAACACATACCTATGATGCGATTAGCATCCGGTTAGATTGAGGGGTATATCAATCAAAATTTTGATATTATGTACAACCATCAGGGGTTGCTTGCCTTAAATAAAATACAGAGATGTGTGATGCAGAATGAAGGAATAGAGACTATTTAATGAACAATGGCCAGAGGAGAACTAAATGCTTAAATACACGAAGGCAGACAGGAAGACACCAAAGGGCGAGGAAGACACCAAGGAGATGATGACCAGGGAGGAGATGAAGGTGGGAGGAGCTAGGGCGGATACAGGAGGAACCAGACCAGAGACAGGAGGAGCAAGAGGATGACCTAAAGCCATGACAGAAAGGTCCACGGTGGAGCTGAAGGAGGGAGGAGCCATGGTGGGGCCTTGGTAGAGAGACCTGGCGGAACCAGGGAGACAACTGACTGAGATGGAGATGTGGAGACCAAGGGAGAGCTGAAGAACCAGGGTGATGCCGAGGGACAAGGTGGAGTTGCAGACAGACAGGAGGTGGAAGCATTGGCTTGGCAGACCAGGGCGGAGATGGTGGGAGTGAAGGCAATGGTAGAATCAGAGGGACGGAGGAGTCTGGCGAACTAGAGGGGTGAAGGGTCGAGATGAAGCTGCTAACTCAGAAGTCTGAGATGAAGCCAAAGTGACGATGGAGCAAGGTGGAGCCAGAGGGACAAGGGAGCCCAGCGGAGTCTGAGGGATGAAAGTTCATGGTGAAGAAGGGAGCGTTGAGCCAAAGTGGAGCTGATGGGTCGGAGGGCCAAAGTGGAGTCCGGGGTTTGGAGGGTTGAGGTGGAGCTGAGGGATCCATGATGACTTGGAAGCCCATGGCGGATCTGTGCAGCTGAGTAGAGCCACTGGAGGAGCTGAGGGGCTAAAGGGAGACAGCAGAGACAAGGCCAATGGTCAGTGGTGACTGGGACGACTTGGAACTGGATGGGACCAGTGGTGACTAGTGTAGCGGGCCCTTCTTCATCTAGTTCATAATATAACAAATCCTCCATAACCCAGCTCATAGCACTAACCTAAGCAGGAGGGCGGGGCTCCAATCCATCCGGATGACTCCACCAATATGCCCTTGACAACAGATGCTGTTGCCGGCTCACACACCCCGACAAACTCTGCATTGGGCTCAGGCTCTGGGATAAATTCAGCCTTTAGCAATCGCTCCGGATCTGTTCTCATGGCAGGCTCAGGCTCAGAGTCAGCGGTGGGCCCTGGCATTTCTATGGCGGGCATGATTTACGGCTGGCAGGGCTCTGGATCTGGAGTGGGGCTAGCGATGTCCTCACCCTTGAGGCAGTCATCTGTGAGTTGTTTTGTACCAGTACCCACTCCACAAACTCGGGCAGCCATGCCTTTAATCACTCACTAAGCCCGATGTGGTAGAAAACACAAAGCAAGTGGTCAGTGAAGTGAGTGAGGCATGCCAAATTGAGAAATTCCCTTGTGTAATCCTCGAGGGAGCAGTCCCCCTACTCCATCAGGAGGAGATGGACTGTGGGGATATCCGTAATTTGAACAGCAATTAAATCCTGTCTTGCGATCTTGTGTTCTGTCAGGGGTTGCTTTTTGTAAATACAATAATAGAGATGCGTGAGATAGAATGAAGGAATAAAGACTATTTAATAAACACAAAGAGATAACTCAGGCACTACAATTCATGAAATGTTAACACAAGACGATGGACAGAGGAGAATTGAAGGCTTAAATACACAAAGGATGATAATCAGCGGAACAGGGAACAGGTATGGACTAATGAGAATCCAAGACAACTGATTAATGACTACAACTAAGGCAAAACATACAATGAAAACTATGACTAGAACTAAAGCAAAACATAAAATGAAAACTATGACTGAAAACTAAACAAGACAGAAAACCAGTTAGATTTTTATTAACTTGCAAATACAACCAAAATATAAACATAAACACTTAACTGAAATTTGCAAATCCTCTGTCCCAAATGGGACATCCACAACAAATATACACTTTAACATTTTAAAAAATATAGACAAAAAAGCAATGAAAACAATCAATATGGAAATTCAGTGGAAAAGTTGAGGGTTTAAAATTTACAACACTGCATGTATGCTGCGTAATATTTTCGAATGAAAATGCAACTCCGACAGTAGGTGGCACTTATGGAATAGCAGAACTAGTTTCCATGGTTACCACTGTACACAAAAGCAGTGTTAATAGAGTACTGCAGGAATGACGTCAAAACCCGGAAGACTAATTTTCTATATGGGTGTGCGTAATTGTAGAGCAAAACATCCAAGTATCATCAAGTTGTTAACAACATACCTTACTTTACTCATAAACTAAAAAACTAAAACCCATTGTAAAAATAATTGGCTCTACTCACTGGCAAATTATTGTTCCGGGTTTTGGACAGGACAGGAGAGAATATGTTGTCTGTGTTAATTTTTTTGGCAGCCGTTGGTGACAATACTGCTAGGTTGCTGCATCACGATGTACAAAAAGAGAATGCACACTTTGACGGAACTGTGTAGAACAGTCAATAGAGATTGCATGCAGATGTGGCTAACAAGAGTGTCAAAATAAAGGTGCATTTTAAAATATATACATAACGATTTTCAAGCCTTTGTACATCAAAGGCTAATCAAAGTTGTCCAAAGCACTAAGTTGTCCTAAGAAGAAGGTTTTAGGACAACTTTGATGAAAGGTTTTGATCCACTTCAAATGTTGACTACTATATATATATATATATATATATATACATTTAAGAGTCAACAGCAATATTTTCAGATTCCTTATTTTCAAACCTTGGCAAGAAAAGAGGCCATAATTAGTCAGCATTAGTCATAAATGAATAATTGATCTCAATTTGAAATTTAGATGAGGTAGCATTCAGTTTCCACGCTGTGCCTCGTGAGCCACTGAACAACAAAAAGCCTGTCGCAAGAAAATAAATGTTTTAGTACCGGCGGCAATTGCCACTTGCCATTGTGTTAAGCAAAATTCGGCTTTTGTGTAGCAAATCATTTTTTTACCCAACAACAAAGACATCTATTTGGGGCATCCGAACGGCTTTGCTCTTTTGAATATCATCTGACGGTGACTATATAATAACCGTAGTCTGCGTTTATTTACTAACTGAGAGAACGCTTGAAGCACTGTATTGATTTCCAACAACTCACTGAACTTTTGAACTTCTGAAAGGAGGACAACTCTGACAGCTCAAAAGGCTGTAAGCTTCCAGCCTCTCAATAAGGAAAAGCAAATGCAAGAGGTTATTAGACTTCAAGACATGGTGAAGATAAGACTGTTACCCAAATATGCTAGCTTAAAGAACTATCTCAGAGGAGCTGAACAATTATGGCAGCTGTCACTTGTCAGTATTGGCTGAAAAGCTCAGCAGCTGAGCACATACATTTCAGAAGTTTTGCAGAATACTTTAAGAAAGAATAACTGTGGCAGTAACCTTTCGGGGTTGTACTTGTGAACTGTTGTGATATTTTTCCAACACTCAAGATGAAGTAAAAATAAGTGGATGGAGAGAGAAGCAGACAGGGCCTAGCATCTGTGTCCTTTTAGCAGCTTGCAGCTTGTATATGATATATTTCCAGACTACAGCTTTTCACAATTTGATAACGGCTCCCATTTTGAATCCAAAAGGGATTTTTGGGGCGCTTGTCAGATAAAGGGCGCAGTTGTCATCCAACTTGGCGCCCTGATGCCAACAACGTCTCATTTCCCCTCCCTCTCAGATTCAGTCACCGCTTCCCTAAATCTGTCATTGGGCTGCTGGAAAAGGCTCTTTAGCATTTTCTCTGCTGTACCTTTTTGTTTTATCCATTTATGTGACCAACACTGAGTTTTCCAACCCAGACTCACTGGAAAAAACATGCTTCTACATACATTTTTGTAAAACTCCATAAACTTACCTATACACACAATTTACTGCAGTTTCCAGTTGAAGTGAACACTAGTGGAAGTAAAACACTAACAACTTTTATTTCTTTTCACACAAATTGTGATTACAAAAGCAGATTAATAAAGACTTATTTTCATGTGGTTTCTTGCACAATACTATATTATGGCCTCAAAAGCTTTTACTATAATGCATGATTTGTAAACAAATACACATTGACATCACATAACAAGCTCAATATGTACAGCTTTTCTGGTGTAGTAAACTTGCTCGGAAGCTCAACTGGTACAGCGGTGCACTTGCGACGCGGAGTGCTTGAGTATGAATCCTGTGCAACACCAGTCACGAAAAAAGATCTCAAAGACTTGTAGAAGCAAACTCAAATGGCATGGTTGCTTCTACAAAATCATAGCGGTTACGTTTAGAGTAGGGTTTCATGTAGGTGGTACGCGATAGAGCATTTCATTTCTGAACTGCCATGATACATACGACAACCAAAGTAATGAAATGTGGGCAGGTTCTGTTTCGGTATAAACTGAAAGCATTTTTTTTAACTTTTCAAAGTGTCACAAAACATGCAAGAAGCAACTTTGGTAACACTTTCTATGAAGACCATGCTTATAATGATTTATAGCCCCATTTATACTTATTTATAAGTATTACTATTCTATAAATATATTTATAAAGACTCATTAAGACCTACACAACATTAAAAGAACAGTTATAGATAGTTATATTATTTTTATAATTACTTATAAGCCATGCATTTGCTTTTTCAATGCACATGCTCATAATCCATTATACACTGATTTATAAATGATTGAATATAAAATAATTCCATAGACTCTTGTGTCACAGTCACCATTTTGTCCCGTTTGTTTTGGTTGTCATGTGCTTCTTTGTTCTTAGTTCCTGCCACTCATCATTCACCATGGACACCAATCACCCTCACAGCTGTTTGTCATTTACATTGTGTATTTAAGTTCCTTCCTGTCTTCAGTTAGTTGTCCGGTATTGTTTATGTCAAGGTGTGTGTTGCTACCCGTTCTTCTGTGTGTTCACAAAATAAACTACGTTTTGGATTACCTTTGCCAGCGGCTACCCGTGACATCTTGTTTCCTGTACCAGTTAGTTATTAATTATGTCTTTAATGGCTAATGTTTGCATTAGAGGTCATGAATGTAGTTTTGATTTGTTAAAATCTATATCTCCTCAGCCATTTGCATGGTATTGCTTATAGCAGTTTGAAATGATACTTTAAAAATATTGTTGCAGTGTTTTGCTAGTATGTAACATTAAAAAAAGGGGGAAAAAAAATAAACTGTTTGAATTAATGATTTCTGTTTTTTATTTTATTACAGGAATTACAGTTCATTAGTTACATTTACAAGTAAGCAACTTAAAATGTAAAATGAGCACATCTTCATGATTTCTTAACATTTGATTTAGGAAAATTGCTTTCTATGTTTTCACTTTACTTAAAGCAATCAATAATGCATGTATAGAGATTAGTAACTGTATTATTACTCACAATAAGTATTTATAAGAACACAACATAGCTATTAATAACAATATATTCACTAATTTGACAGAAATAAATCTGAATAAAAAGACAATGTAACTATAATATAATAGCATTATAGCAATGCAGGCTGCATTTTTATGAATACATTCTTGGAACCATACGACTGACTAATTAATACTTATAAATCAGTGTATAATGGATTATGAACATGTGCATTGAAAAGGAAAATGCATTTAATTATAAAAATAATATAAATATAACTATAACTGCTCTTATAATGCGGTATAGGTCTTAATTAGCCTTTATAAATATGTTTAGAAAATAGTAATACTTACTTATAAATAAGTATAAATGGAGCTATAATTCATTATAAGCATGGTTTTCATAGAAAGTGTTACAGAAACTTTGTCATAGGCATGCTTTTCCAATGACCCTGGGTTGGAGTTTTCTATTGCTCCACGAAAGGTCCAGCAAAATGAAAAAGGTTCTAGTGTGTACTTGTACCTAGAAAAACAAACTGAATGCTAATTGGGTTGCTAAAGGATACAAAGTCCCTGGAATCAATAAACACAGTAACACGTTCTACTGATTAAAACTTTGCATTTTAATTGTTAATCATGTGTAAATTATGGCATACTTTTATGTCATCCTATATTGCCGCAGGGATAATATCATTTTGAGATCATGAGTCGAAAGCTGAGGTAGCAAAGTGGCTATGTTTTGAAGTTTGATCAACACAAGACATGCTGCTTCTGGGCCTAGATTTTCTTTGACAAACAGCCTGCGGCAATGGCAGTGGATGCTGAGTAAATGTAAAGAGCAACTTAATGTCAGATAAAGTCAGTTAATTAGTAGTTCTCTTTACAGGTTAGCAGTCAAGACCATGTATCTTACCTTAAATGAAAATGTTAATTTACTCACCCTCATGTCATTGTATGACTTTCTTTCTTCTGTGGAACACAAATGAAGATATTTTGGGAAAAAAATAAAATAAAATAAATTACTCAGTTTGTCCATACATTGACAGGCCCAATGTTGTTTTGGATCCCACTGACATTCAGTGTGTAGACAAACATTCTTCTTTTCTGTTCCATAGGGGAAAAAAAGAAAGAACAAAAGATATATTACTGTCTCCGTGAAAATGAATAAAAGTTGGGACTCTTTTCTGATTTAGGCTGAAGCAAAGTAATACAGGAACCAGGACAATCCAAAAGTACCAGTTTCGAACACCAATCAATAGTCTCATTCACTCAAAAGATTGATCATTAATAACCTATGACACCTATCCATTGATAATAGACCAGTGAATGGATAGTTCAATAATGAAACCTAGACTGTGTTCACAGTAGACACCATTTGATCAATAAGCTCAGCTAAACAGACTAAAATGTATCAACTTCTGCAACACATCTCTATGAAGCAAATTTACTCAAATACACTTTCATTTCAGAGATGCAGTGACATTTTTGCAACACTGTTGAGGTCTGTATAATGGTATTTAAAGCATCCTGTACCTCCACTGCAAAGAGTAAATTTTGACTTTTTTTTAGTAATAGACAATGTTTATTTGCATATGCACTATAGTAGTTCCATGGCATTCTTTAACCCTATAAAGCTTACTATATCATATTTTATATGCAAATTTCTAAGGCCTATAAATTAACAACATGATCGAAACCCAATGCTATCCCACGACCAATTCGTACGTATTTTACGAGGTGGCAAGTGAGGTCGTACGAATTCATACGATTTGTCTAAACCCCAGTGACGGGTAGGTTTAGGGGCAGGGTTAGGGGTAGGTGATTCGTATGAATTCATACAAATTTGGCAACTCGTAAAATACTTATTCTTTAGCAAAAAACCTACGAATTCATATGGGTGAGGTCGTACGAATTAGCCACCTCATAAAATACGTACAAATTGCTGTGAGATCGGGTTGTCAAAACCTGTTTTACACAATCTACTACATGCCTTCGGTCGTCTGATTGATAGGTTATTATTTTTTTAACAAATAAAAGGCCTTTTAGTAAAACTGTAAAAACGCTCCCTTTCAGTTTGTGGTAAACGTGTCTTTTTACTGTGAAATCTTTACTGATTTTTATAAAGTAAATGTAAGAATAACTTTTTATTGTTAGCAATATTTCAAGATGAACACGTACTGGACTGAAACAAGTTTGGTTTACTTTTATCTTGATTTCTGACTATTATTTCACATGTCAGGCTTTACAGGGTTAAAGCACTGTGTCCGTTCCATGGTATGAATCAGAATACCACGGTATTATCTTCTGATACCGTTGTGGTGATATGATGACCTACATATAAAGGTGGAGCACCTGTAAAAGCACTGGCCCTTTTCCTGCTCGAGGAGTTGATATGATTGATTTGAGAAAATGATGAGTTGTCTCATACCAAAGGGGAAAAAGCCTGGCTTGGGATGAGAGATTTCTTCTCTAGCCTCTCTGACAAGACTGAAATATGGTTTGTACTGGTTAACCAAAAGGAACACATACATTTTCTACATTAGAAGAATTCCCATTATTTCTCCCTCAGCCATGAAAATCAATTCTGAAATGATTGCGTTCAGGGAGAGGGAAAAATAGTTGTGTGCCTTTGGCTGGTCAATGGACAGAGAGAGGTTGTTGAGTGCTTCTTTTTTCTTTCTTTCTTTCTTTCTTCTTGTGCTCCATATTTCTTTTACAACCCCATTGAGAGCGTTCTATGAGAAACGACTTATGCTTGTCTATTTCTATGCTTTTTCTTAAACTCCAAGTAAGTCTTTTGCAAGCTCCCTGGATGTTCTTTCTTTTTTTTTTCTTTTTTTGTGAAGTGGGTTGTATTGGAGGAGTGTGGTTTGCCTTTCTGTTATATTTGCATTTTAGTGCTCTGATAATTACACAGGTATGTAGAATATTAATTGCATTTCCAGGATTAAGTTAAGCTCTCCAGTCGTCTCTCATGAGTGACCCTGGCCATTAAGATGTTTCATAGAATATATAGTCCAGAGTGCTGAATAGAGATTTTTGCCTCAATATTAGAGGTGTCCATCAAGGAAAGGGTCTCTGTTACACTCAAGCTCATTTTAAACTAAGTCAGTGGTTCTTAAACTCCCCGCTTTGATCAATTAGAACATCAGTGTACAATATCAGAACATTCCCCGATTTTTTTTAACCATTTAGACACTTAACTGACACCTTTTTGAGCAAGTCATATTTGATTATTGTCAATATTATCCATATCAAGTTTGCTGCTTGTTAGTTTTCTATCCCTTTAATTATTTATTATATATTTCTATATTTTATTTTGTTTTGTTTTGTAGCCAACACTTTACATAGGTTGACTTCAAAATACCCTGAAAAATTTTACGCCGAGAATTTTAACTCCAGTCTCCCCTATAACATAGATATTTCTTTATTATTATTATTTTTTCTTTTTTACCATCATTACACTAAACGGACACCTTTTCGAGCACAAGTCATATTTTGAATAATATGAGGTCAATGATCATACTTGTAACCACAAATAGATAAATATTATAATATATTATAACTGTTGTTATTATTACTCATGAGATGATGTAACATACTAAAACATTTAATGTATTATACCTCCATTATAATGCATTTTAAAGAAAAGGCTTTGGAGAAAGGATTATTGAGAGTGTTTTGGTGATTTCTGAGCTCTCACCTTGACTCCAGTATGTAATGTTCATCTGAGACTGCAGAGACACAATTGTATCATCTAAACTAAATTCTAATATCATCATATTTTGTTATCACTGTTGGGTAACAAAAGTACACAACAAAACCACACTGACATACATTCAGACATGAGTCAGCTATATAACACATTTTAAACAAAAGGTTTATTTTAATAGAACAGCATTACAAATATATATATATATATATATATATATTTTTTTTTTTTTTCCTCTGTAGCCAAGACTTCAACAAATGTGTTTTTCAACTATATACTGTAACACAAGTAGATTTTAACCAAAAGGTTTTTTTTTTCTTTCTTTCTTTCTTTCTTTTTGCTTTGTTGTGTAGCCAAGACTTTACATGGATTGACTCCAGTTAAGATTTCTCAGGGTAGGTTTATTTTGGGGTACAAAGTGTGACATCTAACCCCAGTCTCCCCTATATTAGATATTTTAAGACTCAGAAAGCTGCAAATATGATAGGAGGCTCTATTTAGACCAAGAGCACAGCCATTACGAAAAGACCGTCACAAACATGACACATTTCCACATAAAAATCAGATCTAGAAACGCTGGAAATATATTTGGTGGCGTTCATAAAATAAGAGGAAAACTGGCTTGTCCATGTATGACTAGCCTCAGATTTATGCTTTACAGCAGTAAGTCTGTTTGCGTCCATATCTCTTATGTGTACGGCACGTATTTCTGCCTCGGCGTCCTCGTGTGATGTATGCGTGCGAGGTGTGCACGTCTGTACGTGTGTGTGAGGAAATTAAAATGCCGGCTCTACATCTGTTTGAGTGCTTTAGCACCATAGCTCATTCCAGATATATTCATCTGTTAAAGTGGCACCGAGTGACATCCACAAGGAGCCATTGCATCCTACAGAGAAGCGTGAATATAAATGAGAAGCTGCCAGAGAAGAGAGAGATAGACAAAAAGAGAGAGAGACCCCCTGTTCTTCAGTGGGACTGCCACCTAAAAATACCTCCTCTTAGATCGATTGGCACATTTCCTTAAATTACCCACAATCACTTGGAGAGAGGTGATTTGCAAATTTGAGGATCCTAAATTTACATGCCGCACAGAGGAAGTTTTTTTTTTTTTTTGAGAGCTAACAAAATGCAGGTTGCCTGTGGTATCTGAGCACGAGAACTAGTGCATCTGCATATGTGAAAGCGCCGTGACCTGTCTTACCTGACCTCACGTCTCAGTTGTGACCACACTGAATCGATTAAAAATGCATGAGGACGTTTCTGTACGGCTCATCACTCACCCAGGGTAAAGTGAGTTCGGCACAGAGGCCGTGTCTCTCAGCATATACATATGAGACATTTTCTTTCACCTGTCGCCAGAGTTCACCGCTTTAGTGTCTCATGGTTTGTGATGCTGAAACCTAAAAATCTGAAAGTTGAGCATTTTGTGAACAATTTACAATTAGGAAAACATTGGACACTCTATTAAAGGATTAAAAAAAGATTAGTCGAGTATGTTTTACAAGAAAATATTTTAGTATAGAAAATATTTTTGTCTTTATACCTCAAAATTTCATGTTTAATTCAATGTGTTACTTGCAATTTCTTTAAATTATTTGTGAAATCTACTAGCAATTTCTTAGTTAAAACTGTTTAAAGGTAAATCCTAGACTATTTTTTTTTTTTTTTCAGTGTACATGCAGTACTACACTGTTTTTTTTCTTTTTATTATTGTAAAAATATGGAGATGATTGTTGGTGACTGTAAGTTACAGCTCCTTATATATATATATATAATGTTAATAGTATACATAAAATTGTGTAAAGACCAACCAATTTTAGCAATCAATTGAGGCTGTTTTTACTCTAAAATGTACTAATAACAGCAATTCAAAGCCACATGAAGACTAAAAATGCAATAAATTAGCTACAGTAAACAGTATACACTAAAAAATAGTTTGTTCATTGAACGTATTTGAATTAAGGAAGACTTTTCCACACAATTAAGTAAGGTTCATACAACAAATAATACAAATAATAGTTTGTTGAACAAAATTAATCAATTTAGGTTCTTGTGTCAGAAAAATAATTTGTTGAGTGAACTTAATTAAATTAAGGAAAACGTTTCAATGAAATTGAATTATATTTTTCCAACAACAACAACAACAAAAAAAATTAGTTTGGACTGATTTACTGTAATCTTGTTGTATGAACTTAAATTTGATGTGGTTGCTATTGTGGTGAAGAGTGAGGCTTCAACATAGAAACTCTTTTAAATGTCCAGCATAACTTTTTGAGTAAACAGAACACAAATACAAATTATAGGGTCATAACACATGCAAATCATACTTTTTGTTTGTAAAAAAAAAAACAAAAAAAAAACCCACATTGTTACAAAAATGTACAGTAAGGTTTTAAATTTTTACCATAGGCTATATCATCTTTTAAATATACAATTTTATTATAACTTGTTACGTTTTTGTAGCATTTTTACATTCTTTTTCCTTTGAAAATACATTTATTATTTTTTTATTTTTACAGTACACAAATACACTGAAAAAATCCTGTAGCATTTAATTTGAAATAATTTTCACTCAGTAATTGCTTGTAAATTTCACAAATAATTATAAAGAAACAGCAAGTACCACATTGAATTAAACATGACATTTTTAAATATTTTCTTGTAAAACATTGCAATAATTTTTGGTTTTATTTACAACTTAGAAAAATCATTTTTTCATTGTACACTCATTCATAATGCACAAACTCATTCAAATATGTCGTCCAAATATTTGCACTTCCAACACAGTATGCAAAAAAAAAAAGCATTCACTCAGTCTCACACAAGCATGTCTAAATACTAAGCATTCATGATACAGATTACAGATTGTGAATTGTGTTTTAAAGTGTAAGTAATATATTGTACCTGCATCCCCAGAATGCACTTCATCAACAGTTGAAAAGTAAGTTTGAATATAATACATACTACGAAAGGAATTCAGCTTCAGCCGTAGACCTGCTTCTCAAAGCGCAGAAATGGCTTCAGTAGTATCTTCCTGGTCTGCACATTTAGCATTCGTTTCTGTCCAAAAGCCGGCGAGTAAATTTCATCCAAGTACTTTGACAGTTTAAGTCGAAAAGTTTGGCATGAAAGGGATGGTTGAGAGAGAGGAACAAGGGAGGTCAGGAGAGAGAAGGCGGGCTTCAACTGTTTATCGATCAGACGGGAGTCATACATCAGGGCCTTCTCATATTCACCAGTCTGCCAGCATTCACTCCCAGTCCCTCAGTGAGAGAAACTTTCTTCAGTGTTTTGGCAACCTGCATATAACAGAGCCGCTGCACTTCAGCAGATGAAGGGAAGACATTGACAGTGATTAGTGTTGGGGCCTCAAGGCTACTTCACCTGACACCAAAGAAAAATTTATAGTACTACTTGTGAAGCTAAGCATGCATCTCTGAAATAACAGAAGGTTAAATGCAAAGCTCATCTAGTCATATTAAAGTCCCCGTTAACCAGAAATTGCAACCAAATTTAATTCAATGTAGTGACTTATATCCAAGTGAAACGGAATATTGAATAGAGGGTGGGGTTTTACTGTAGCGCACCGCCATTCTAGAGCAGAAGCAAATTTTCAGATTTTGATGAAAGATTACCACGACAAACTTTTTTTTTTTTCTGTGCATCAACTTGCACAGATTAATTGTTCACCACAAGACAAGTAAATAAGTAAATAAGGTCTATTTTGATTTCATAATGACTTTAACAACATGCCCTTGTGTCGCCTTTGGCTTGCTTAGTTGGGGACACTTGACATTTGATATTCAACAGTGCTTTGATCTGCCTGCATTGACACCATTGTATGAAAACTGAACTGAGCTGGATGATGACATCACTGTTTACTCCAGTGCTGATGTAGATAAATTAACTAAATTAATAACTATTGATTCTTACAACAGAATGAATCAATACTGAATTTACTTAAGATGGATAATGACACCATTTTCTTTAAGAAAAAATTATATACCAGTTATCACTGTAAAGCTCGTTGCAGCGCGTTTGTCTATTTGTATGTGTTGTGGACTTTTGCAGCGCGTTTGTCTATTTGTATGTGTTGTGGACTTTTGCAGCGCGTTTGTCTATTTGTATGTGTTGTGGACTTTTGCAGCGCGTTTGTCTATTAGTATGTGTTGTGGACTTTTGCAGCGCGTTTGTCTATTTGTACGTGTTGTAGACTTTTGCAGCACGTTTGTCTATTTGCATGTGTTGTGGACTTTTGCAGCGCATGTGTTGTCAAACTGATGAAGATGTTTTCTTTATTTGCTGGTGTTTTTTCTATTTGCATGTGTTTTCTTCATTTGCAGCGCGTTGAGCTCTCTCGGCCACCGTATTTTTGCAAGTATCGTACATTTAAACAATAAACAGCGATTTAGTATTAAGTTGTGAACCCCTTTGTTAACAAAGGTGCTTTATAGTGAGAAACTGATGGTTCTTCCAGCTTGTTAAATTACTCTTTTCATAGCTCCATTCCCCTGTTATGCCTATACATTTCCACTCTCTCATTTCCTATGTATGCATGATTTGTATGTCTGTGTGAGTTTAGTCTAGCTATGTGTTCGTGATTTAGTTAAATAAAATTTGTGTGCACATTCTTGTGAGTTGATTCTGATCTGCTTATAAACCAATGTCACTGATAACGATTATGAACACAGCTACATGCTAAGAAATGTGTGGCCACAGAAACTTCCCTTTTGAGCTAATACTTGTTACTTTTAACTGTAGTGTGTTATTCAATATTACATTTAAATGTAATATATTTTAGGTGTAATACACTGCAACTTCATCATTACAAATATATTTAAATACATGAAATACAAGTTTTAATAGAAATGACATTGAAGTATATTAATTAATTAATGACCATAAATGCTTGTCAGTACATTTGGCGATACACATTTACCATATTTCAAAGACAATAAAATTAATTATGAAATTACATTTAAAGACATACTGAAGTTTTTAGTTCTTAAGTTGGTCAAAATAAAATTCAGCTAACTGCATTCAATATAGATTTAAACTATTATACATTTTCTTTTAATTGCAGTTAACATGCAGTTGAGTGTCTGAAAACATTACATTCAGTTTGCACTCAAGTATATCCTTGTAAAGTATGTTATTTCCATAATAAGTACTCTAAAAGTATTCTAAAGTGTACTTCTTTTTCCTCACAAGGGAAATGTCTTCTGTGTTCCACGGAAGGGGAAAAAATATGGGTTTGGAATGATATTAGACCAAATAAATGATGGCAGAATTTTAATTTTTTGGAGAAATTACCCTTTACATCTGATGAATTTGCCTGTAGTTTGTGGTGAAGTAATTCAGTCACCTCTAAAGTGCTATAAGCAGACAGGCACATGTGTATCAACACACATGATGAAGTTACGCTGTGCTTGGTCCACACCGCACCCAGAGACAAGTTAATCATGCTGCGGTTGTCTCTCCTATCACTCGCAGGCACTTTAATCAAATTATGACCTTGTAAAGCATGCACTTGTCATTTGGGACCTGAGACTCTATACTAATGACTAATTAGCCCCATCACCTGTTCCTCCAAACTTCCATTACACCCATAACTGTGCATAATGAAATAAACAAAAAGAAAAAAAAAAAAAAAAAGAAAAAAAAAGAAAAACAACCATCAATGACAAAACTTCTAAGAACACATCAATCAACATGATGGTAATTTATAATAGGGAACGTAGTTGTCTTCTCGTGTGAAAGCCACCCCTCATTGGGCTAGAGGACGGTAAGGATACACATTAATTGCTAATTAGTTTGCGATTGCTTCCTCGCAAGGGGCAAAGAGCAAAACGCTCGACTCAGAGCCATGACCCTTGCAGAATTACCAACTCAGCAACTAAGTAATTAGCTGTTAAATAACAATGCTCATATCATAGGTTCTTTGACTTATTTACTGCATTAATAAATAATGAGATAATTGCATTTCTTTTTCAGAAATAAATTTAAAGGTCTATTCACTGTCAATCAAAGATGCGCTGAACAGCAAATTATAAATAAATAAATAAATCCTCTGATTGGGGGCGTTATGCATTAATTTATTTATTTATTTATTTATTTATTTATGTATTTTAAGGGCCACCAGTACAGTAGCTCATTTTTTGGCTTAGGACAATGATAACCATACAAATTAAACTACTTAAATATTTAAATTGTTTAAATTTAAACCAGTACTTGGTATGGATGGCTGAATAGCCTAGTACCGTTTAGGAAATGTGGCATACACTCTAAAAACAAATGTTATGACAACTTCTAATGAAATTATTTTCAACCAATAAACTGAGTTACAGAACTTAATTTGTAACAAACGCAGATTTTTATGATTAAGACAATTGTGGTCTAATGGTTAGACAGTCGGATTTGTAACCCGAAGGTCGTGGGTTCGAGTCTCAGTACTGGCAGGAAATGTAGGTGGGGTAGTGAATGAACAGCCCTCTCTTTCACTCTCATTACCCACAACTGAGGTTCTGTAATGATACTCTGGGACACGAATGGTTGAGGATCCAAATGCAGTATATTTAATTAAAGAGTAATCCACAATCGTATTCCAAAAATCCAAGCAAGGATCAAAACACAGGTGAGCAGTCCAAACAAAGAGAATGTCCAAGGCACAGGCAAAAACAGAAAATCCAGGAATAATACAAAGAAACCAAAAAACGAAGACACGGAAGAAAACAAGGTACAATGACTCAATTGCAGCGATTACAGACATACAAGACCTAGCAGAGAATGACTGAAAGAACCAGGTTTATAAAGACACTAAGAAGTAAATGAAGTGATGAGACACAGCTGTGAACAATCATGGCAGATAGTCCAGGCAGTGGGTTATGGGTAATGGAGTTTTTTGACAATAATAATAGTCCGGGTTGGAGTGCCCTCTGGTGGCACTGACGGGCACTCTCACTGATGATCGTGACAGGTGCCCTTGAGCAAGGCACCTAACCCCCAATCGCTCCCCAGGCACCACAGCAAAAATGGCTGCCCACTGCTCCGGGTGTGTATTCAATACTCACTGCTGTGTGTGTGTACTTGGATGGGAGAAATACAAAGCACAAATTCAGAGTATGGGACACCATACTTGGCCACACATCACTTCAGTTATTCCAAATAATTAGAACCATTTCATTGTACATATTTCAACAGCTATAGTACTAAATTCAACTCATTGATTGTGCAAATTTAATGAGCAAGTTATTATTTGTCACTGGCATTAACATGTCATTGCACATTAGGTCAGTGTAGTTTATACTTTCATGTACCTAAACACAACCTAAATATGAGCTGTACTCTTCTGCACAATGGTAACTAGAAAAACTTAAACATAACAGAAACTCTTTTAAATGTCAAACAATACAGCATTAAACACCAACAGGTCTAAAAAAAGATAATTTCAACATTTATTCTTCTTATCCAGTCCTATGCAAAGCATGATGGGAACTAGAAATCCACTGCTCAATTTCAACTAACAGAAAATAAATCAATTAACAGAAATTTGAGTTTAAATTACTCATAATATTATGCTGATGTGATGATTAACATTATTATGTCAACATAACTCATTAAAATAATTTGACAACTCTCTGAGTGTTTGGCATGGTGTTGGATATGACAATGTTGATATGTTTTGTCTTGGTGGAATAGATCTGCTACGCTGCTGCTGCTGCAGAGCAAGTACGGGACTTGCTACTGTCAATACATACACGACACACTGCTGTGAGCAAGTAAGCGGAAAGTGTGCTGCTGCTGCTGTACAACATAGCATACATGAATTACCTGTAGCAGATCTATACAGGTGGAGCTGGGGAAGGTGGAAGATTTCTGAAAGCAGGCTGCAAATGTTACAGTAAATGCTGACCAAGTATTTGAAGGTTGAGCAGCAAGCACATTGGCTACTGACACAGCAGGAATCAATCAACTGTGCCCTATAGAGAATGACTGAGTTATTGAGTTAAAGTCCAGCCTGCGCCATCTAGAGTTTCATGACAGAACTTTGTATGTTTGCAAGTTAAAAGGTTTAATTACATCAATAAGTTATCATTTTTAACTTGCAACCAGTATTTAAGGAAAACGGACTTGGACAGGGAGTGATCACTAGAAATGTATAATTTTATTAACAATAGCAGTTTGATTCCATAAGGGAGAAAAAAAAAATCAAGCAATTTTAATTTAAAGCAAATGATCTGCGGAAAATGTGACAATTGATTTGACTATATTTAGACGTGAATGTGGAATTTTCAGTCACAGTGTTTTAGACAAACATCTTTTTTCTTTCTCTTTTTTAGTTTCATTTAGCATCCTTTTAGAATTGACGTGTCCGATGTTCAGGTTGAATGGTTGCTTCAGTGCCTAATAATAGAATTGCTCTCATAAACATTGTGGAATGAAATAGTTTAGCCTTTTTTTGTCCTCTGGATAATAAGTGTTACCTGTTAGAAATGAGAGTCACTGAGAGAGAGATTACAGATGTAGTTGGCGCTAAGCATGGAAGCAGTCAGGACGATTCATTAAGGCTTTTATTTTACAGAAACTCTCTCGGGGCTTCCAAGCATCTGCCTGCGATACTAGATTGAGGGGAGCGCAAGTCAGAGAGATAGCTAATAGGACACGATAAAAGAGAGAAAACAAAGAGAGAGCTTTACTTTGAAAAATACCAAAAGAAAAAAAGTGAGGTTATGAAAAGGTGAGGCAACAAAAATAGCCTTTTTAAAGAAGAACAAGAAAGGTTTTTACAAAGAAACAGTGTGTCCCAGACTCCACATAACAGTCACATCTGGCTCAGGAACAAGATGGCTTCTCATTGAGGGACACATGTGGCCAGACCAGTTGCTTCATCAAGCTCCTCTGGGTTTTTTAACCTAGACTGTCACAGCGCTTCAACTGAGCTTAGTTTAGCAGTGAAAATTCAAGATATTTTGTGAAAAACGTTTAAAGGGTTAGTTCACCCAAAAATGATGTCATTTATTACTCACCCTCATGTCGTTCTACACTTGTAAGGCCTTCATTCATCTTCGGAACACAAATTAAGATATTTTGATTAAAACCGATGGCTCAGTGAGGCCTGCATTCAAAGCAATGACACTTCCTCTCTCAAGATCCATAAAGGTACTAAAAACATATTTAAAACAGTTCATGTGAGTTCAGTGGTTCTACCTTAATATTATAAAGCGACGAGAATACTTTTTGTGCGCCAAAAAAACCAAAATAACGACTTTTCAACAATATAGTGATGGGCCGATTTCAAAACACTGCTTCGGAGCTTTACGAATCGAATCAGTGACTCGGATCTCCTATCAAACGGCTAAACTGCTGAAATCACGTGACTTTGGCACTCCGAGTCACTGATTCGATTCATAAAGCTCCGAGCCATCGGATTTAATCAAAATATCTTAATTTGTGTTCCGAAGATGAATGAAGGCCTTACGGGTGTAGAACGACATGAGGGTGAGTAATAAATGGCATTATTTTCATTTTTGGGTGAACCAACCCTTTAAAGCTAACCAGCAGTTGCAACCTAAATCAGTTCCCAGGAACCAAGCATACTAGAAATACCAGTAACACTTTACAGTAAGGTCTCATTTGTTAACTTTGCATTAACTAACAATGAGCAATATATTTTTGCAGCATTTATTAATCTGCATCATGTTAGTTCATCCGTGCATTAATTAATGTTAACAAATACAACTTTTGATCTTTAAAATGTATTAGTTAATGTTGAGATTAACATTAACTGAGATTAATAAATGCTGTAATATTGTTAATTGTTGGGTCATGTTAATGCAGTTAACCCTAAAAAAAAGTATCACATTTGATATGCAGATATCATAGAATATGAGCCATGATGTCTGTTGTATCAAATATGATACTCAAAAAAAAAAAAAAAAAAAAAAAAAAAAAAAAAAACACATACAGTATCCAAACCTTCTTGTTTGACCTAAAGTTTCAATAAACTGAAGAAGAAAAAAAAAAAACTTTTCTGACTATTACTTTATTTATTTAATTATTTCATGTCAGGCATTACATGGTTAACTAATGTTAACAAATTAAACCTTACTGTAAATTGTTACTGAATCAAATGTATTCTAGGCTGCATTTTAGATGTTTAAAATGAACATTAAAAAATGAAAGAAAATCAGAAAGAAAAATGTAAAGTAAACAGTTGCCAATTTGTACTTATATGAAACTGCTGGTGTGCTCTACATGCACATTTTTGATCAATAAAAGTAAACAAGTGAATTTTGGCATTTAATATGCATGCAAAAATATATAAATAAATAACATGCCAAATAGATGCATGAAATTGATAGATGGGGTTGAACACACAGGTTCTCAAATATATTTCACTTACAAAGCATCTCAAACAAAGCTCTGAATATAAAAATTGATTGCATGAACCTTGCAAACTTTGGCAAATCCAGCATCTAGTTTGTCCACCATTTTGTGTTCATTATATCATCCCAATTTTACTTCCTGCTGAACCAATGTTAACTTGTGGAGCCTGACTCCTTGAAATTGCATCACAGCAAGCCATGTAAAACAGTGTAACTTGTTGCTTAACCATCGTAGTACAATGCATTGTTGGAGAAATTAATGAATGAACATGGCATTTGATAACGAACATTGCATCTGAGGACTACTTCACTATTTTTGTTCCCCATTATTTTGCTTTATTTAACGTTTGATTCATCACAGATTCCTCCTTTCTGTCATACACCAAGATTTACTTAGACCAGGGGTACCCAATCCTGTTCCTGGAGATCTAGCTACCTGCAAAGTTCAGATCCAACCCTGATCCAGCACACCTGTCTGTAATTATCAAGTGCTCCTGAAGATCTTAATTAGCTGCTTCAGTTGTGTTTGATCAGGTTTGAAGGAAGATAGATCTCAAGGAACAGGATTGGGCACCCCTGACTTAGGGAATGTTTACATGACAATGATGTACTAAAAACAGAATAGTCTTTCCTTCACATTTTTTGCTTACAGACGACGTTTTCAAAACAATCCCCGTTCACAGAGATCTGTGAAAATGACTGAAAACGCTGTATTTTACCTCTAATACACCACTATGTCCAACTGCCTTGAGCGCGCGCATGGCATCCAGTGCATGAGGTGAGGCAACTAAAATAGACTGCGCCATTGACTTTAGACCAGATTTTTGTTGGTCAATGGTGCAGTCATTGGGCTTAGGCTGGCCACAATACAAGGCCACTCTAAAATGTGCAGTTTTATCTCACAGCACAATGCCACAGATGTCGCAAGTTTTGAGGGAGCGAGCAATTGGCATGCTGACTGCAGGAATGTCCACCAGAGCTGTTGCCCGTGAATTGAATGTTCATTTCTCTACCATAAGTCGTCTCCAAAGGTGTTTCAGAGAATTTGGCAGTACATCCAACCGGCCTCACAACCGCAGACCACATGTAACCACACCAGCCCAGGACCTCCACATCCAGCATCTTCACTTCCAAGATCGTCTGCGACCAGCCACCCGGACAGCTGCTGCAACAATCGGTTTGCATAACCAAAGAATTTCTGCACAAACTGTCAGAAACCGTCTCAGGGAAGTTCATCTGCATGCTCGTCGTCCTCATCGGGGTCTCGACCTGACTGCAGTTTGTCGTCATAACCGACTTGAGTGGGCAAATGCTCACATTCGGTGGCGTCTGGCACTTTGGAGAGGTGTTCTCTTCGCGGATGAATACCGGTTTTCACTGTACAGGGCAGATGGCAGACAGCGTGTATGGCGTCATGTGGGTGAGCGGTTTGCTGATGTCAGCATTGTGGATCGAGTGGCCCATGGTGGCGGTGGGGTTATGGTATGGGCAGGCGTATGTTATGAACAATGAACACAGGTGCATTTTATTGATGGCATTTTGAATGCACAGAGATACTGTGATGAGATCCTGAGGCCCATTGTTGTGCCAGTCATCCACGACCATCACCTCATATTGCAGCATGATAATGCACGGCCCCATGTTGCAAGGATCTGTACACAATTCCTGGAAGCTGAAAACATCCCAGTTCTTGCATGGCCAGCATACTCACCGGACATGTCACCCATTGAGTCTGTTTTGGATGCTCTGGATCGGCGTATATGACAGCGTGTTCAAGTTCCTGCCAATATCCAGCAACTTCGCACAGCCATTGAAGAGGAGTGGACATTCCACAGGCCACAATCAACAACCTGATCAACTCTATGTGAAGGAGATTTGTTGCACTGCGTGAGGCAAATGGTGGTCACACCAGATACTGACTGGTTTTCGGACCCCCCCCCAATACAATAAAACTGCACATTTTAGAGTGGCCTTTTATTGTGGCCAGCCTAAGGCACACCTGTGCAATAATCATGCTGTCTAATCAGCATCTTGATATGCCACACCTGTGAGGTGGATGGATTATCTAGGCAAAGGAGAAGTGCTCACTAACACAGATTTAGACAGATTTGTCAACAATATTTGAGAGAAATAGGCCTTTTGTGTACATAGAAAAAGTCTTAGATCTTTGAGTTCAGATCATTAAAAATGGGGGCAAAAACAAAAGTGTTGCGTTTATAATTCAGTGCTTAGGACCAGCTTAGGACCAGCACTTGACCAGCTTAAACCAGTTCATGAACAGCTAAGGACCAGCATAAACTAGCTCAAACCAGCTTCAAAACATGCTTTGAAACATATCTAACCAGCATATGCTGGTTTTTTTCAACAGGGAATGCTTTCGAGAAACGTATCACTGATGGAGACTGATGAATTCAGCCTGCCCCTGCTAGTTTTGTGTGCACAGATGATCAGAGATGATCAAGAAACATTTTTCATTCCGTCTCAGGCATATTTAAATGAGACGGTTCCTTACATCTGTGATTTAGCCTTCTGCATTGTTTCATAAGTAAAAGCAATTTATACGCGAGTGCTTCTTTTTGCACTTGTTACAGTTGCTCCTTGTGTTGTGGCATTGCTCCAGTTCTTTATTGAATGTGATGAATTGAGGTCTCCAGTGTCCCAAATGAAGATACCCAGCCTTCTCTTCCATTGTAATGAAGCACTTCAAAATAATGTGGCCAACCCCAATGGAGGTTGCGTTAAATTTGATCTCATTCAATTTTGTTAAACTATCTGCCAGGCTTGCAAGGACAATGTCTGTCTTGTATAAATCATAGCATTAAAGGGCACTTGGGGGTTGTCCCTGGGGTAAAAATAAATAAATAAATAACGCCAGGCAAATAACAACAAAACCTACACGGCCTTAGAATAGCCAATGAGGACAGGTCGTGCTGGGTTATGATGACTTGATGAGGTCTAAACTTCGGACTCTGTATTCAAGAGATGTTTCGGGATGATCAGAATATTTATGATGCACCTGATTGATACTGTACAGCTGTGTGATTTGACTTTTATTGACTGACATATGTCTCCGCTCGTAGTTGGTTATGTTGTTTTGATGGTTAGCATAGCAGGTTAATCAATTCCGCTACACTCAATATTCTCCACAGACTCACTCCTGTCCTATGCACTGCTCTCCACTGTGATAATCCACCTTATACTAATAAGATGACATATCATGTGAACAGAATTTTAAATGGAGATTACTAGTGCTGAGTACTGACTGCAGGCTATGGATCCGTGTGAGGTGGTGGGTCATTATAAAGCTTGGATCGCCCCTAAACGTCATTACTTTGGAAAGCCGCAAAGATTAACTTTTACAATTAACCTTTATTTATCACAGACACACACCTACAGCCAGGTCAAATGGTCCATTTAAAAGCAGTATAACAGAGCACATTTTAACAGGAGAATAGAGCTATCTGGACAAAGCATCATTCACCTACTAGCAAAACACTGTTGGGCAGACTGGGTATGGTTGTAAGATTTTTGCTTTAAAAAACTTATTTAACCATTTACCTTAAACTTAAAAAGGAGTTGTTTTGAAGTCTACAACTCTTCCCTAAAGCATGCGAATTGATGTCAAATGCAAAGAGTTACAGCCTGTTGTTACAAACTAATACCTGGTGAGCTGTAACATTAGTCTGGATTGTAAAGCCCGGAACACACCAAGCCGACACCGACAAACTAGTGGCGACGAAAGCGGACTGCAGGGTTGGCTCACGTCGGCAGCGTCTGGGTCCAAAGTTGCCCTGACACACCAAACTGATTCTCGACACCCGATGGCCTTTCCGTACCAGCAGGTGGCAGTAGCTGAACAGCCAATCAGAATGATCAGATGGCCCGACTGACCGATGAGCTCAGACGCCGATTCAACATGTCAAATCGGCCGAAAAAAAGCAGAAAACAGATGTGTTAAAAACAACACAACCTGTGTTAGAACACACCCGTGTGTCTAGTTAAAGACAACACATTTTGTGTTACTTTTAACTAAAACGTGTTATTCCTGCTCATTTTCTACACACTAATGTGTTATATTTACACAATTTGTGTCAATTATGTACACAAAATGACACAAAATGTGTCACAAAAAATAACACAAAAAATGTGTTATTAATTAACACATCCTTTTTGAGAGTGTGAGAAAACTTAGTCGGCCGACGAACAAAAACTGCCCGACGGCTGACCATCGGCATGGTGTGTTCTGGGCTTAACACATGGATATCAGTTTAAATGTTGTACATGATTTTTTTTTTTTATTAATATACTTAACTGCAAACTAAATGTAATGTTTTCAGACACTTAATTGCATGTTTACAATTAAATGAAAATGTTTTATAATTTAAATATATGTTACATGCAATTAGATGAACTTTAGAGTGGTTTTTTTTGACCCACATAGGTACATTTACTTTAGACCCTCAAAGTATATCCTCATATATAGATTCAATATTTGGTTGTCTTTGAAATATGATTAAAGTGTTGATTGTGTACTGCTTAATGTTACTGTTGTACTGACAAGCATTTAATATACTTTAATGTCATTCCTATTGAAACTTGTCATGTATTTAAATACAATCCAAAAGTTGGTACGTTTTTTAAATTTGAATAAAATGAAAGGTAAAAGACTTTCAAATCACATGAGCCAAAATTTTATTCACAGTAGAACATAGATAACATAACAAATGTTTAAAGGGAGAAATGTTACACTTTTATCCACTAAATGAGCTCGTTTCAAATTTTATGCCCACTGCAGATCTCAAAAAAGTTGGCACGGGGGCAACAAATGGCTGAAAAAGCAAGACATTTTGAAAAGATTCAGTTGGGAGAACATCTAGCAACTAATTAAGTTAATTGATATCAGGTCTGTAACATGATTAGCTATAAAAGGGATGTCTTAGAGAAGCAGAGTCTCTCAGAAGTAAAGATGGGCAGAGCTGTGAAAGAGTGCATGAAAAGATTGTGGAAAACAATGTTTCTCAACGTCAAATTGCAAAGGCTTTGAAAATCTCATCATCTACAGTACATAACATCATCAAAAGATTCAGAGAAACTGGAGAAATCTTTGTGCGTAAGGGACAAGGCCGAAGACCTTTATTGGATGCCTGTGGTCTTCGGGCCCTCAGACAATACTGCATCACTCATCGACATGATTGTGTCAATGACATTACTAAATGGGCCCAGGAATACTTCCAGAAACCACTGTCGGTAAACACAATCTGCCGTGCCATCTGCAGATGCCAACTATCATGCAAAAAGGAAGCCATATGTGAACATGGTCCAGAAGTGCCTTCGTGTCCTGTGGGCCAAGGCTCATTTAAAATGGACTGTTTCAAAGTGGAAAAGTGTTCTGTGGTCAGACGAGTCCAAATTTGACATTCTTGTTGGAAATCACGGACGCCGTGACGATCTCTGATGGTATAGGGGTGCACAAGTGCATACGGTATGAGCAGCTTGCATGTTTTTGGAAGGCGCTATGAATGCTGAAAGGTATATAAAGGTTTCCAGACGACGTCTGTTTCAGGGAAGGCCTTGTGTATTTCAGCAGGACAATGCAAAACCACACACTGCAGCATGGCTTCATCGTAGAAGAGTTCGGGTGCTGAATTGGCCTGCCTGCAGTCCAGATCTTTCACCTATAGAGAACATTTGGCGCATCATTAAACAAAAAATACGTCAAAGACAACCACAAACTCTTCAGCAGCTGGAAACCTATATCAGGCAAGAATGGGACCAAATTCCAACACCAAAACTCCAGAAACTCATTACCTCAATGTCCAGATGTCTTCAAACTGTTTTGAAAACAAGAGGAGATGCTACACCATGGTAAACATGCCCCCGTCCCAACTATTTGAGGACCTGTAGCAGGCATCAAATTTGAAATGAGCTCATTTTGTGCATAAAATTGTAAAATTTCTCAGTTTAAACATTTGTTGTGTTATGTTCTATTGCTATGTTCTATTGTGAATATATGAAATATTGGCTCATGTGATTTGAAAGTCTTTTCGTTTTAATTTTATTTAAATTTAAAAAACGTCCCAACCTTTCCGGAATTCGAGTTGAATATTTTTAATTTAATTTTTAATGTACTGCAATTTAGTACATTTAAAATATATTAACTTTAAATTTAATATCAAATAACGACAGTTAAAAAGAAAATGGAGTACTTTACATGTGCTTTAGTATAAGTTAGTCAACACATCAGAATAAGGCTGCGTCCAAAATCGCATACTCTCTTGAGTAAGTGCTTACTTTGAATAAATAATTACTTCACAACCACTAAAAAAGTACTTTATATATGAACGTGCGTAGTATGAATATAATTTGGACATACTACATTCGCCATACTGTCATTATCATGTGACCTACCAGCGTCAGTTGGGTTGGTTCACTGCCATTCACAAATTCTTTCCCATGTCCTCATGGGATTGTAAAGTGTCCATCGTATACACAATTCAGAATCTCGCCAGAAGCAGTAGGTCACTTTTTGCCTACTCTTTTATTAGTACTGTGAATTCAGACATACTTATTTTGTTACATACTGTTTTTCACCTATATTGTATAGGGAAGTATGCGATATGTGATAATTTGACATTATTACAAAGTGCACTTTTGGAAAGTGTATTTAAGTGTGTTGAGAAACAGTCATGAACGTACGGTATATAGGCCTACTCTTTTAAAGTACACCTGGCCTTTTATTTCATTAATATCTGCAAGACAAGTAGTTTTTTTTTAAATATACTTTTAAAATTTTAAGTACACTATAAGTACACATTTAATACAAATAAACACACTTATTTTTCACCAGGGAATTGTGAAATATTTAAGTTCAAAAGAGCAAACACGTTGAAAACACTGGCTTAAAAAACAACAGTGTTATTAGTCTATATTAGTCACTTTCAAAATGGTCAAATGTCAGCTATATAACTGTTCAATTTTGTCAGTCTTTGTGTGATTTCACTAGAAGTGAATACAGAAGGTAGTGTTACAACCCTCCTCTGCTTCCCCTATACTGAAAAATAAATATATTGGCTGTTATCAAATATCAGTAATCCAAAACATCAGGTTCATAATTTTAGTTTGGTCTGACTGCAATATTTTCAAAAATGGAAAGGCAACTCCATCACCTTACGGTCTTACAGCTTCTGACGATCCCAGTAAAATGTATGTTTTTCTGATCACACCCTGTGAAAAACATACACTAGAGAAAATGAATGCCTTCCTATGTGGCATACAACAAAATGATTACACATTTCAGAGCAATCTGCTGGTCCTGTGGTCCTAATCACTCTGTCGATAGCCCTTCCAGTGTGCAGGTGTGCTGTTACAGATGGTTTTATGAAGATCCATTAAAAATAATTTAGCTCATCGCTGGGCCCAGGAGGGGCTCATTGGCTTGGACTAGCACTTCCAGAGAGGCACTGCCCCTCCCCCAATAACACCGTGAGCCATTGCCATGGGAACACAGGAGTCAGCCACCTGATAAAATCTAGCCAGAAATGCCTTTATATATATATATATATATATATATATATACAGTATATATATTTATATCCTAATCCATTAGTTATATGGCCAATCAAGTGATATGCAACAGTGGCATTGTAACATTGATTTGATGACCGTATGACAGTGACATATTATTTACATGCTCTGTGGATGTTTGATTGGTTGAGGTCACATCATGTGGCTAACACTGTGTGATATGTGTGCAATAAATAATCATTTTATTGTTTATTAAAAGAACAGTTTACACAAAAATATCAAGAATCTTATTCACAGGCAAAACTGCACAGCTATGCAATACTTTTATGTAAGGGTCCATTTTTTCTGCAGTATTTTTGATCATTTTCACAAAACTTTCATGGCCCCCAGAATATTTTGTTTTATGAATATCTGAACATAGTGCGTAGTTATGCATAGTTATCACCAAAGCTCACTCTATTTTGCTGTAGATCTTTAAACCATTACAGTGCCTCAGAGGTTTGTCCGAAATCTGTTCTGTGAGGTACCTTTGTGTGCAAACGCTGCCTAAAAAGTCATTGCCTGATAAGGCAGTGAGGCAACAAGTCAGCTGACTAAGTTTTCAGACATAGCCATTGCTTGCTTCTGCTTCTTTTCCGGCTGTGTTTTGATCTGGAGATTCTGTACTTTTTCAGAAGAGGCGTAATAGTGCCCCCTACCACATAACAGTGAAAACGTGGATTGCCAGAAATTTCCATCAATGGCAGCAGGGAACTTGAAAGGGATGGTTAAATTGCTGTCTATGGACAAGTCATTTACCAAACAATGGCACTGACATATTTTTAAGATATGTCAGTGCAAGTTACTTTCAGTTACGAAAGCTCAAACATGCATTTTAGTCTGGGCTTTAGCCTTGTCTGTGAAACAGGAGGATAAAGTACTTGAATACAGTTTTAACTGTAGTGTGTTATTCGATAAGATATTTAAAGATAATATATTTTAAATGTACTAAATTGCAACTTCTTTAATCACCAATGTGTAATTAAAAATATATTTCAAAACATGACAAACAAGTTTAGAATTGACAGTACATTTTTTAAAGTATAGTTTACCATAAATACTTGTCATATATTCAGCTGTGCACTTTAGCAATATTTCAAAGACAATAGAAGTGCTTATGAAATTACATATAAAGATGTACTCAAGTCCTACTTAAGTCGGTCAAAAAAGCAGCTAATTAAGTGTCCAAGTCAAGTCTATTCTTTTGAAGTATATTATTTCCATATTAAGTATTGGTTTTGAAATTATGCTGAAGTTAAGTTTGGAATGACATCTGGGTGAGCACATTTTATTTTTGACATATTTTTAAAAAATCCTCTATATGTGACTTTTGTAATTATATATATTAGCAACAGAGAATCAAAATAACATTTTTTTTTTTGATATTATCAGTGATTGCATGAGCTCGTATGTTAAAGAAAGCTACAATGAAAGATACAATGGTGCCTTACCACAATCCCTCAGGCTTCAGATCTGGAGAAATGGCAAATATTTTCATGGTAAACAGAAATCTCCGGCAATTGTTTTGTCTCTGTTATTCCATGTGATTGAGTTCTTTAAAAAAAAGCTCAGACAGCAGAGACACTTCCAGCTAAATCTCACTTTGACAAAAACTAAGCAGCTTTGGGCCATATTGGTTTTGGTTTTAGGTTAAAAGATCTGGCTTTTCCTAACTCCTGTTTTGGAGCATTAGGCAAATCGTGACCTCTGGTTGCTGAGTCTAATTCCAGGAACTGTCAACAAAGCACTGTGGTTTCTGCACTTGCTCAAACTCTTGAAAATGGCAAAGTGACAGATGAGAACAAACCTCTCTACCAAATCCACCCTCATTCTAGATTAGCTCTTCTCAGCAACAGATGCTAGGGCACGCTTGCTGAACCAGCCGTGCTGAAGTCCCACAATTGATCTCCTATTACTCTCCTCGACTCTCTATCATGCTAAGGTAATCATGTTAAAATGCCATATTTGTGCAGGTATTTACGCAAACTGCAATATACGCCAACTAGAAGTCTGCCCTACAAGAGTGTAATGCATATATCTAGGGTTTACAGTAGCCACATTGGATATATTACACATCAATCTTTGCATTAATGTAAAGATTATGTAAAACATTTCCTTTCAGAAATTGCTAGTAAATTTCACAAACAATTACAAAGAAATGGCAAGTAACATTAAAATTTTTACCGGAAATTGTATTTTCTTGTTTAAACATACTCCAATAATCTTGGTTTACAACTTTGAAAAAAATAATTTTACAGTGCAGTTTCTTTTTCTTTCAGCAATTGACCTGAAGGATGTCTTGATGTTATCTTGACAGACCATTCCTACACTTTGCTTTCAAGAGTCGAGCATATCAGCACAAGGTCCCCCCTTTGGGCTGTACCTGTTTTCCTCCGTCTTTACCAAAGTTGCGGAGGCTGCCCTTACCCTTAGGCTAGGGAGGTGGGCATTCACTTCTTGAATGATTGGCTCATTCTAGCTCACTCTTGGGATCAGTTATGCGAACACAAAGACCTGGTGCTCAGGCACCTCTGCCATCTGGGGCTTTGGGTTAACTGGGAAAAGAGCAAGCTCTCCCCTGCGTGTCTCTTTTCTTGGTATGGAGTTGGACTCAGTCAGTATGATGGTGCGTCTCATCAACGAGTGCACACAGTCAGTGCTAAACTGCCTGAATACATTCAGGTGGAAGTTAGTGGTTCCACTGAAACAACTTCAGAGGCTCCTGAGGCATATGGCATCCTCAGCCGCAGTAACGCCACTCGGATTGACGCATATGAGACCGCTACAGCACTGGATACATCCCCTCCTGGGACCACTCTTTTGTCTTTTCTAGACAGTCCGGCTTAAGATCCTGTCTCTACAGACAGTGCTCCTGACTGCGCTCATTTCCTTCAAGAGGATGGGGGACCTGCAGGCATTTTTGGTCAGTGAATCATGTCTTGAGTTCGGGCAAAGGAAGTTCAGGGAAAGGCTGTCTCCAAGTAGAGGTTGCCCCACTGGATAGTGGACGCCATTGCCTTGGCGTACCAGTCCAAAGATGAGCTGTGCCCCCTTGAGGTGAGAGCTCACTCCACTCAGGGTGTTGCCCCCTCCTGGGCGTTGGTGCACAGTGCCTCTCTAGTGGACATCTGCAGAGCTACGGGCTGGGTGACACCTGACACATTCGCAAGATTCTACAATCTCTGAGTGGAGCTGGTGTCATCCTGTGTGTTGGGTACAAACAGGTAATGTGCGGGAATGTCTGCCTCAGTGTCACACCTTGCAGTGCCATTCCCCTCTGACGAGGGGAATACATGCTCTTCAGGTGAGTTCCCCACTTGGCGAACCCTGAATCAAGTTCCTCCAGCATCCTTCGGTGCATGCCTGGCCGGACAGCCCTTGTACTTGGCTAAATGCCCATATGCTGTGATTCCCCCTCTGCAATCCCATATGTAAACTGTCCATGATACGGTTTCCCTGTCTGTAAACCCATGTGAAATACATATATGACATATTATAAATGAATCATTAATAAGACACATGCATTTTTTTTAATCATTAGGTAATAACAGGCTTAATTTGAAAATAGACCGGTGCTTTCAATCAGGGACAGGTTTTTTTTTTCTGTCCTTTTAAAAACTCTACACATGTACTCACCAATTGTTTTATTTGGTGAGGCAATTGCTAAAGAATAAACAGCACAAACACACTTTAGAATACTAATGCTTGACCTTTAAAGTCCAAATATTGAGTTTTTCACTGGCTACTGACTCCAAATTGAATAAATTATCTGCATAATACTTTACAGCAGTAGCAATTAAAGACAAAACGTGGTCTCGTTGACGATCGGCTACATCAGACACTGCAGGCTCTTTGAGATTTTTATTGGAAGGATTTGCTTGTAGAGAGACAAGCTCATGCCATGTTGTATTTCAGCTGTAACTACATATTGGAGCTGTATCTATTGTATCAGAGGACTATGTAAAAATTTACTAAATAGTAAGTGGTTTCAGTTGCTACCCAGGAAATGAATCAAACGGATGCTCTCCATGTTTAGTGTGGTGGGCTGTTTGCTGTACATGTCACACTTTCAGGCTCCAGAGTTAATCACAATCTCTGGATCAAACCCTGAGTTGACAGAGAACGTTTATATGGAGTGTTGAACCTGATCGAGCCTGCTGAACCTGATCTAAACCATGTTGGATTTATATCATTTTGTCATCTCTAAACCTACTCTGAAACTCAAGGTTTCTAGTTTTTGAAAGTTTACAGTGCATTTGTTTTTGGTCTATATATGATAACACTTTACAATAAGATCCCATTAATGTTAGTTATTGCATTAACATGAACTAACAATAAGCAATACATCTGTTACAGTATTTATTAATCTTTGTTGATGCTAGTTGAAAAAAAAAAAACCTGCTTATTGCTAATTCATGTTTATTAAATAATATTTACAGATATGTATATATATATTTTTTTATTTTAACAATATATTAGTAAATGTTGAAATTAACATTATATAAGGTTAATGTTCTCTCTCTTTCTCTCTCTCTCCCCCTCTTCAAGATTCTTTTCAAGAGCACTATGGGATAAGAAAAGTGAAAATGTACCTACAACCAGATTAAGGATAAACTATTTACAATGGGCTGGTAGTTTGAGGTTCTAAATGATTCACTAAATAGCATTTTACATGCTCCACTGACTTTTCTGTAGACAGTCTCCCAGTGCTCAAGTTTGTCTTTCTAAATACAACTCTAGTTTGTCTTTCTAAACCCAGCGTTGTGCGTAACTCATCAGCAAACAACTGCCACTCACTCGTTCATCTCTCCCAGATAAGCCGAGAGCCCTTGAATTAAGTCAGTCATTTAGTCGTAACAAATTAATTAAAAGAATAATTAAATCATTAACATATTAAATATAGCAATTAGAAATCATGTTTTACATGAGCGAATCTGAGTGATTTTGATGGGGAAGAGTGGAGGAAGCAATTGAGTGTACCCACCCAGCACACTGTTTAGTTAGCCTTTAGGATGTTTTTTTTTTTTTTTTCAGCAAGAATAGACTATTTTAGAAATACTCTTTTCTCAGTGTCTCTTTCTATCTTTTATACACGTTTTCACGTCTGAATTATCTTGTATACACAATGGATTTTGTCAGATTTGAGGAAAAACAAACCACGACCACATCAGTTATCTACATTTGCTTTTCATCTTGAAGAGGAGAATATGTTTGCCTGCATGTCTTTATAAATTGGAGATGATAAATGAACATTTTCTTGCTGGCAGTGACAAAGATAACTCTAAAAAAAAAAAAAAAAAAATCCTATTGGCTTTTAGTGACTTGTCTCTTTGTCATACATAATTCTTTCAGATGTAATTTCCATTGTTCTGAAAAACAATGACACCTTGAAATCAAATAAATATTGGAGGTCAAGTATCTAGTGTATGATCAGATATTTGATTTTAAGATTTTAACATTTTCTTTAGAAAATGAGTGGCTATGCAAAACTTACCACTAAGACCCAGGTCACGCCTTCACTTGTTTTTCACCATTTACCCACTAGCAAAAAATTCCATTAAGATGGCAAATGGGACAACCCAGGACAAAGGAGGAGCCAGGGAGGAGACGACGGCGGGAGGAGCCATGGTGAAGCCTTGATGTAGAGGCCAGGCGGAAACAGAAGGATGACAGTCAGAGGTGGAGCTGGTGGAGTTGGAGACCCAGGCGGAGCTGAAAAACCAAAGAGACCAGGCGACACTAAAGGTCCTGGAGACCATGGCAGGAACGAGTGGCCGAGGTGAAGCCAGGATGCCAGAAGACTGAGGCGGAGTCAGTGTGACTGAGGACCGAGGTGGAGCCGAAGGGAAGGAGTAGCCTGACGGAGCTGAAGGGGTAGAGGGACGAGGCACAGCTGAAGGACCGGAAGTCCGTAGCGTAGGCAGGGCAATGACTTTCCATGGCAGAGCCAGAGGGAGGGAGGAGCCAAGGTGGAGCCGACTGGTTGACAGGCTGAGGTGGAGTGACGGGCTTGGATGTTTGAGGAGGAGCCAGAGGGTTGACATACCAGGGCAGACCTGGTGAACAGGAAGTCCAAGGGGGATCCAAGCTGCTGAGAGGAGCCAGCAAAGGAGGAGCCGAAGGACTGAAAGGAGCCATTGGAGGCAGGGACAAAGAACTGGATAGCATATGCATTAGGTTATGAAGCGACCATCTTGGCCAATACAGATTAGGCAGAGATGTCAAAAATGGCCTCCTTGGCTGTTGCGGGACAAGCAGAGAGTTCAAACACAACTTTCTTGGTCGGTATGGGACAGGCAGAGAGTTAAAAAAAGACCTCCTTGGCTGACATGGCATAGGCAGAGGAGGTGGGAGTGTGGTCATAAACCACACTGACATGGTGCTGGGCGACGAAACAGACTTGGTACTGGGTGATGAAATGGGGATGGTGACGATCCTCACGCACTCCTCAATAATGAGGTTCAAAGTCAGCACACTCACATCAGCATTGCCACTCTGTGTGGGGCAATTACATGCCCTCGTACTCTATGAGAACCACCACAGGAACGGGCTCAGACACACGGTCAGATTGCTCGGGCCTCGGGACAAACTTGGCCTCAGGGGATGCTCCTTGATGGAAGTGATGGCCAGCTCACACACCTGGTCACACTAGGCTTCTTTTGCCTCTGGGTCCACGGTGGGATCAGGCTTCATCTCCCCACAGGGCTTCGGCTTTTTTTTTTTTTTTGTGGTGGGCTCTGGTTCCATCACTGGGTGGGTGGGACTGCGGGTGGGTAAAGATCCTCCTCACTCTCTCCGATATAGTTACAGGGTTCGCACTGATGTGATACCTGCTCAATGAATTTGTGGAACATCCCTTGAGGGAAAACAGAACAACACCTGTTGTGAGACGAGATAAGACCAAGACTAAATAAAAATGAGGGCTATATATACACAAGGAAACAATAATTAACAAGACACAGGTGAGGCACATGAGGGCAAATCAAAAACCACGGCAACAGAAGAGCATGAACAAAGGAAACACAGAAAACTGAACTGAGAACAGTGCAAAACTAACTCAAAAATGTGATTGCTTGCAGATTGCATGTAAAGGGCCTATCAGCCTGCACCCTCTGGAGTTTCATGACTGAACTTGATATTTATCAAAAGTAATTTACAATTACAAACATTTTAAAATCTTTTTTTTTTTTTTTTTCATAATTCGGGATTGCTATGGCTATAAAGGGACACACAATGTCAAATATTCCTCACAGCTTGTTCTGTGTCAGTGGATGGTGGTAACTTGCTGGAATGCAGTTGATCTCATTAATTCCCAGGTTGAATCTTCAGCTCTTCTGTGAATATGCATAAAGCAGAACATCTTATCAACTGCTGAAGGGGCACCTTCCTCTACTGGCTCCCAACAGAGCAGGTCTCATCCTGGAACCCCTACCAGCAGCAGAGCTCTCAACCAACAACTGATAACATGGATTAATTCAGATCAAGCATGTGTGCAAATAATATATGTTTTTCTCGGACATTGATCTTCTCTTAAAGGTGGCATGAAATGGAAATTGCAATGGTCTCTTTTTCATTATTATGGCATATCTGAGTGAAACGGCTTCTCAAATGAGAAAAAAAAATGTAGGGCAGAACTTGTTTTTTGTTCCATTGGAAATTGATAGGATAAGATTGATAGGATTGACTAATTGGTAGGATTGATAGGATAGCTAATATCTGCGAATTGATTTGGTGACCATGAAAGCAACTCTACTGTGGTTTGGACATTTGTTAGAATTGATTTACAGAAAACTCTTTCTTCTGTCTGTCATTGTTTGGCCAAACTAGTTTTCAGTCTAAACAGCTTTCTAGAGCTAAAATCTAAAATTAATCTAAAAGCAGCTGAGCCACAGTTTGTGACGTTCGAATTGCTTACTTACACCCTGTGCACCCTGGGGTTTGATGCAATGTGATGTGCCACAATGGTTTGAGGCCTTGTACGCTGGCCGCATAAAAGCATCCATTTGTCCTGTTTTCGGAAGTAGAAGAAGCATATGGTGTATGTGAGAAATAGCATGGGGTATCTGTTTACTGTCAGAGTTACCTTTGTGAAAAAAAGAAGTGCGCTTAATTGTTTTGAATGTATCAAAATTACTGATAACTGTAGTGTTTTATTTGATATTACATTTAAAGTATTTAATATAAATGTAAACTATAATACATAAACAATCATTTAATGCAAGAAACATGCAATTAAGTATAAAAGTTCTGCTTTTCAAAAATATAATAAAATGTACTTCTTTTTCAAAAGGGACATGTTATAGTTGTCTCTGCATATCACACCTGTCTTCACACCTGTTGCTGTCTTTATCCTCAGCATGTCCTTGCAGTTTAGCATTGTTGCTTGCGTTTACCTTTACACAGACACCAAAGGACCCTCGATGCACTTGAACCAAACCAAGGATAGCCATAGAAGACATTGGAGGGGTACCAAACAATCTATTTAAGCGTTCAAGCCTCCACTCCACCCACACACAGACACACACGTTTGTCCAAAGGGGAGTCAAGCAGGTCTAGTGTGGCTCCTCACCTTTTCATGTAAGTGGACTGCCAATGAGCTGCCTCGTTTGAGAGGCTTCTAAATAATGGAGGGTGCCAAGAAGCAGTCGCGCATTGACTATAGAATGGGCCCCTGGGGGTGGATGGCCGAGTATGTGTGTGATGGGAATGACCGTCCTCAGGCAGGGCGTATGGCTCATTGGTCCTTGCCACACACACGCGGGTAGAATTGACCAGTTAATTGTCTGTTTATCATTTGAGGAGGATCAGCGGAGGCCAAGGCCTCCTGTTGCCCTCTGTCTGTTTCTCTCTATTTTCTTTCTCTCTTTCTTTTTTCATTTGCTGCTGCTCTTTCCTGTCTGTTCCTTCACTGCTTATCTCTCTCAGATGTAGGGTTATCTGTGTTATCTCGCTGAATCTATTGCTGACACCAGAAGTCTTTACAAGCAGTGAGTTCGAGTGTTAAAGGGCTAGGTCACCTAAAAATAAATGTTTTGGCATCACTTACTCGCCCTCATGCCGTTACAAACCTGTATGACTTTCATTCATCTGTAAAGCAAAAAATAAAAAATAAAAATACATTTTTTGTAGAAGCTGCACTTTATGAACTGCTGATGTATGGAAAGGAGCAGCATGAACCTTTTTTTTCCATTTCCCCTTTCACCTTATTATTATGAATAGGATTATTTGAAACTATCATGTTCTAGTTTCTCCTTTTCAAAAAAAAAAAAAAAAAAAAAAAAGATAAAACATGAAAACATTGCAACAGCACTGGTGTCTTGCAGTGCTTTCCCCCCAATATACAGTATTTACATCAATAGTATCTTTTATTTTAAACTGTTTATTAATCTCCATGATGCACATTTTTCGTCTCTTCAACATTGTTTGTTGTATGGTGGCCGAGAGAACTCAACATGCTGCAACTGAAGAAAACACATGCACATAGAAAAAACACCAGCAAAATAAGAAAATATCTTCATCAGTTTGACAACACATGCTGCAAATACTCACAACACAACCAAATACAGAAATGCGCTGCAAATAGCTCAAAGCTCAGTGCGCTGCAACTGAAGAAAACACATGCAAATAGAAAAAAAAACATCAGCAAATTAAGAAAACATCTCCATTAGTTTTACAACACGTCCTGCAAATACTCACAATGCAAACAAATACAGAAACGCACTGCAAATACTCACAACGCAACCAAATACAGAAACATGCTGCAAATACTCACAATGCAACAAAATACTGCAAATAGTACAAAGCTCAATGCACTGTTTCAAGGGAACCCCAACAAGTGACGAACCTGGCTGGGACTGCTTATTGTTCAATGTCTACTCTGTCAGTGATGTTGTCGATGACCTGAAAGGTGTGTTTTGTTGTTGTTGTTGTTGTTGTTTATTTTAACATCCTGATCGTGTGTGCGTTGTGAGTATTTGCAGCACGTTTCTGTATTTTGTTGCGTTGTGAGTATTTGCAGTGCATTTTTGAGTTGTGAGCATTTGCAGTGCATTTCTGTATTTGGCTGCGTTGTGAGTATTTGGAGCATGTTTCTGTATTTGGTTGTGTTGTGAGTATTTGCAGAGTGTTTCTGTATTTGGTTGCATTGTGAGTATTTGCAGGATGTGTCTGTATTTAGTTCCGTTGTGAGTATTTGCATTGCATTTTTGCGTCGTGAGTATTTGCAGTGCATTTTTGCGTTGTGAATATTTGCAGCGCATTTTTGCGTTGTGTGTATTTGCAGTGCATTTTTGCATTGTGAGTATTTGCAGAGTTTTTCTGTATTTGGATGCATGGTGAGTATTTGCAGAGTGTTTCCGCATTTAGTTGCAGTGTGAGTATTTGCTGTGTGTTTTTGTGTTGTGAGTATTTGCAATGCATTTCTGTATTTGGTTACATTGTGAGTATTTGCAGAGTGTTTCTGTATTTAGTTGTGTTGTGAGAATTTGCAGTGCGTTTTTGCGTTGTGAGTATTTGCAATGCATTTCTGTATTTGGTTGCGTTGTGAGTATTTGCAGAGTGTTTCTGTATTTAGTTGCGTTGTGAGTATTTGCAATGCGTTTCTGTATTTAGTTGCGTTATGAGTATTTGCAGTGCATTTTTGCGTTGTGGGTATTTGCAATGCGTTTCTGTATTTAGTTGCGTTATGAGTATTTGCAGTGCATTTTTGCGTTGTGGGTATTTGCAATGCGTTTCTGTATTTGGTTGCATTGTGAGTATTTGCAGAGTGTTTCTGTATTTGGTTGCATTGTGAGTATTTGCAGGGTGTGTCTGTATTTAGTTCTGTTGTGAGTATTTGCAATGCGTTTCTGTATTTGGTTGCATTGTGGGTATTTGCAGAGTGATTCTGTATTTGGTTGCATTGTGAGTATTTGCAGCACATTTTTGCTTTGTGAGTATTTGCAGTGCATTTCTGTATTTGGTTGCGTTATGAATATTTGCAGTGTGTTTTTGCATTGTGAGTATTTGCAGCGTGTTACTGTATTTGGTTGCTTTGTGAGTATTTTCAGTGCGTTTTTGCATTTTGAGTATTTGCAATGCGTTTCTGTATTTGGTTGCGTTGTGAGTATTTACAGCACACATGTCAATGTTGATGATGTTTTCTTAATTTGCTGGTGTTTTTTTCTATTTGAATGTGTTTTCTTCAGTTGCAGAGCACTGAGTTCTCTCAGCCACCGTATTGTTGACTAAAATTTGTGTTAAACGTGCTTTAGTATGTTAGTCAACACATCAAAATAAGTGTAATTCTTTAAAGCTTGACAACATTTAAAATGAAAGTGTACTCTCTTTAAGCACCTGTACACTTGATGGACACATACCTTTTATTTCATTAATATTATATTATCTTGCACTGTTCTTTTAAGATTTGAAGAATAGACTACAAGTGCACATTTAAATGGAATTAAGCACACTTTTTCACAAGTGTATCCCTTTCAGTAGGTGCAAACATCCACAGCGCAGGTCTATAACACATCTTGGCTCTCAGTACCGTAACTGTTAACTCTGGGTCTGCTAATCCCAAACACATTACCTCCATGTTTCCAATCCCTCTCCCCAGATATGTGGCTTTTGATGCCGAATTGCTGTGTTAAGCAGTAATGGACACCCGAGAGAGGTGAGGAGAGGTCACAACTTCAAGTGGCTCAACGATGACCAACGTAAAACTCACTGGTTTCAAGATTTCAAAGACCACAACACAAACAGCTTAAATTTGGAATGGTGGACACTCATCGATTTCAGGTGGAATCATGACAAACTACTCTGCAAGATGTGTTTTTGTGTTTGATACACTGCAGCATTAATATATGGATACAATGACAGACAAAATCTCAAAGATACAGTCATCTGCTGTTTGAAAATGAATAGAGCTTTCAAATACATTTTATAATCATAGATGTCAACAGCAGTGATTTGAACAATTATGACTTTAATTACAATCTAGTCATGTACTGAACAAGATGTTTCACCTGCTAAATGAAAAGAAGGGACATAAATGCATGCACTAAATGTCTCCAAAACAAGAAAATCCAACCTAATGTGCTTGTAAATTTGCTTATACTACTGCATCATGTTCTTAAAGGGTCCATAAGACTTTGTTCACTACAATCCTCTTTGTGTCTATACTTAGCTGTTATGAAATGGACACAGAAGGCTACATCAAAGAAGAGTGTCTAAGGCCACAACATCCCATACGCAGCAGCACAGGGCTCAAAAAGGTTCCATACTCAATAAAATAAAAAGGCTATTTTTTTATACACTATGCACAAAGGCATGAGAATGATCTTCTCATTGATCCAGAAGGTCTAAATATTTTTAGACCTATTGATTTTATGGTCATGTGCATTCCAGGAAGCTCTAAAACAGAAGTGTGTGTGTGTGGGTGTGTGTGTGTGTGTGTGTTCTGGTATTCCCCACATTATGGGGACCATAAGTATAGTAATACCAGTAAATTTTGACCTTGTGGGGACTTTTTTTCCTAAATCTAAAATAGCATAATGTTTTCTGTGATGGGAAGGTTTAGGGATAGGTTTAGGGTTAGGGGATAGAATATACAATTTGCACAGTATAAAAATCATTATGTCTATGGAATGTACCCAGAAAACTTGAAAATATTCCCTTTTAAAAGTAATTGAAGTATTTTGTAAATAAAGTTGGCATGACACGGAAGTTGCGATAGTCTTTTCTTCCCTATTGTGATGTAAACGGCTTCTCGTACAAGACAAAATGTAGGAAGGGACTTGATTTTGTCCATGGGGAATTGATTGGATGGTTGGATGGTTGTGGTTTGCTATTGGTCAATCTCATAAGAGTGACAGGTTGTCCCGCCCTCCTGCCTGTAAACTCATCATCAGAGAAGAGAAGTGATGTTGCTGAAAGAGGGATGGGTTATTTTGATTAAAGATTACGAGGGCACATGAATTAAAAAAAAAAAAAAAATCATTGCATAGATAAATCATTTGTATAAAACAATATCGTATTCTAGATCATACGTACTAAAGGTGTTTTTTTGAGGATTATTTGATGATTTAGAAATGTAAAAAAAGGTTTTTGTAATGCTTAATCACACGACAACTTCTAAACAATCTTTAAATCTCCCAAACCCCACAAACACTGTACATTCGTCCTGTTAACCGTCAGACTCATTTCAATGTCTGCGTATGGGTAATTGAGAAAATGATTTCTGAATACGAGTTCATCTGTGGGTGCTCTTTAATTAGATATGGGGAATTAGTGCTCTCACATTAATATGCATTAAAATGGATACATTTCTCAAATTCAACATGACTGCATGGCAAATACTGAACACAAGCCATTGAAATTAGAGTGCTGTGTGTGTATTGCAATCTCTCCCAAAATCACTGATGCTCATACTGCTGATAATGTTGTTTTGTTGGTTTGCACCTGAACACTTATTAATGCTGTCAGCAAAAGATGTGCTAAAAAAGTATTTTTTTTATGTATATGTCTGTGTTGGATGGATATGATGACAGAACAACTTTGAAGAACAATGTGTGCTACATTATTAGAGATAGACAAGGTGATAATCCTTTAATCAAAAGCAAATCCTCTCTTCATACATGGATGGCCTCTTATTTGCCATAACAAACTGAAAACAATTCCACTAAAACTGCACAGGTGTGGTCAGGCATTTCTTCAGAATAATTTTATGAGTTTTGAACACTCAAACATGGAGCAGAGATTTAACAGAAAATCTTATTGGAGTTATCAAATGTAATTGCACAATATTTATGCAAGAATGTGTCAGGAATGCACCGAGAATTATATAAAATGATACTTGTTGGAAAAAGGGTGTGTCTTCAATTATGGACACTTTGTGGAAATAAAGTCTCAAAATAAATTCTCAGTAGTTTATTTAATTTCATTTTCCCATTAACAATTTTTCTCTGAAATTAATGAAAACTACCTCTACCGTGTTATTTTAACAACATCTCAAATATGTTTAATAGCATTCTGTGGTGGAAATATGAACTGCTCAAAATGTAGAATTGGGCTTTTGTAGTACTGTATATTAGTTATGATTTCTTTTCTTTGGGTTCATAAATAAATCAGTGCACATGTACATATTTAGGAAGATCAATAAAATCACATAGAGAAATTAGGATTAGCTTGGATTAACGAATGGACCCAAAAACTCACTCATCCTCTTTGGAAGAAAGCAGCTGCGACTAACAGAGTATGGAAGCCACTTCCTCCCACACCATCAAACAACATGCCTCTTATCAGCTTAAAGGGCAGCTTCCAGCCACAACAATGAGCATCAAATCAATGGTTACACTTGACTAGATATGTTCAGAAACATGGCCTTGCTCTCTCCCCAACATGCATTTAGCTGAACCCTTGACACCGCACACTGTGAGTAGAAGCACAAATAGAAAGTTAAGACACTGCGAGTTCACTTGGGTTCACCTGGACCAAAAGATCGCTTTAGGTCACAGTAATGCGCCGGGTGGCTTGGGAGGGGGCCGCATCAAAGTTGACTGTCAGGTAAGACAGAAATTGTATTTGCAGAGAGGTTGAACTCTTCATTTGTACAAATATAGCCACTACAAAACCACAGTGAAAGTATGCAACCTCATCTGACAAAGTTCATTGTGGTCTCCTAACGGTCTAAAAACCCTTCTGACCAAAAATGCCTTGTAGACATTGATGCACTCTAAAAAGAAATTCAGGGGATTTAGTACCACAACTTAAACAAATGGATGACTGCAAGTTAAAAATTCTAATCCATTGATTTAATTAAATGTTTTAAGATGCAATCATTATTTGAATGGGTTCTGTTAACATAATGTTTATCATTACATAAAATTAAATATTGTGTCATTTAAACAGAAATTTCTACGTTACCTTTTTGTCTTGATAACTTTGAAAATTGGGGAGTGAATTTCTAGCTCCCAGCATGCTTTGCATAGGACTGGATAAGGAGAATAAATGTTGAAATTAAGTGTTATTTTATGTGTTTTTAGTAAAGGGAAAGACCTGTTAATGCTAAATCAAAGGGAAAGACTGTTCAATGCTGTTATGTTTGACATTTAAAAGAGTTTCTGTTATGTTAAAGTTTTTGTGGTTACCATTGTGCTGAAGAGTAGAGTAAAGTTTAAACTACGTTGACCATATAAGCAATGACTGTCACATCTCTTCCAAGTTTCAAGTTAGTCTTTTAATGCTAGTGTAACACAGTTCTTATGTACGGGAAGAAGGAGGAGGGAACCGGCGAACATTCAACATAACTTTAATATTTAAAATAAACAAAAAATACAAAACGAAAGTAATGCCGGCAGACCCTCACGGCCGTCTGCTGGCCACACAAACATAATAAAACCATAAAATAAAATCCAGGCCTGGTCCTCTCTCGTCTTTCACTGTCGTCGCTCCCCTTTAATGCTTCCGGAGCTCCTCCGTGAGAGATTCGAGGCCGGTGCAACGCACAGCTGACGCTCGTTATCACTTGCGTCACCGGCCTCGCGCCGTTCCCTCACGGCTCTCGCCCGCCCTGCTCGTCACAGCTAGCTTACATGGAAGCAGACAGAGACTATATGAGATGGTAGACAGTATGGTATAGAGGACCCAGGTGCAGTTGAACTACAAACTTGAGCTTTACACAAAACAAAAACCTAAACATGAACAATAACCTGGCACGTGGAACATGGAAAGAGCAATACGTACCTCAATACATGACAACTACACAAGCAGTGTTGCCAACTGCTTTCAATCGAAAGTAGCTAAAACCGGTAGCTAAATATCACTAGATGACATCACCATGGCAAATTCACTGATCTTATCTATATAAATATGAATATAGATCAGTGGACAAAATAAGAATCTAGATAAGGTTTGTCCAAGTAGTTGCTAGATTTGTCCCTAAACCTTTGAAAAAAGTCTCAAAAGGGGCAGGGAAGTCACTAAATCTAGTGACAAAATCTCTAAATTTGCAACACTGTACAGGAGGCAAACATGAGTGTTAAATACATGATTCAGGGGAACACATGACTATAGGTGTGTTCGACTTCATGCAGCGCTGCACAGACTGACTGGTGGAGATTTGCAGCTTGCAGTCGGGGGTGGAATTAAAAATAGAGCCGTCAAGTTGGACACTTTCTGCTTGGTCACCGTGATTTTCCCAAGTAAGACATGTTCTTGGATCAAGATATTTAGTTGATCCTGAAATAAAATTCCTTTCCGAAAATTTAGTCCTAACCTTATCCCTACCCCTATACCTAACCCTACCCACAACTTATTCCTAAAATCAGAGGGAAATGATATGTGAATAACACTGGTAGAAGCACCTAACCCTGTTTGTAAGCGTAAACTTAACATAAACTGTTAACTTGGTCCTCAAATCTGATATCACAAACCTTTATCACAGACAAAGTGGATTAGATGCAATATTTGTCAAATACACAGATGTGAAAACATGTCAGATGTTTTCATGAAGAAGCAGAAACACTTTTCATGCACTGCTTAATACAGCGCCATCTGTACGAGAATAAAGTTCAACATAAGCCTATATTATTTAAATACCAATAAAGTGGTATTTAAATATGGTATTTAAATAGGTCTATACATTTTTACAAGTGTATTTTTGATAAACATGACACAAAATAACATTATGGTTACATGAAAAGAGTTTTTATTGTTATAAAACATGGATTTGTGAGCATTATCGGAACTAAAGGTGTCAGAATAAACACAAAACACGTCATCTTTGTCAACGGTGGATCCGACCAATCGTGAAACAGTTGTTGTCATCAAAGCTTGTGCAGCTGCTCTGGAGAAGCTGTGCCGGCTGAGTCATCCATCTGCTCTTGAATCGCTCTCACTGTACTTTGATGCCATACTTCGCACAGTGATTTGGCGTCGGTGCTGTTTCAAGTCGGGCAGAATTTCTAATCAGCATGTCAAACACACCATATGGCAATCAATGAACAAACAGAACTCATAACCACATGACAAGACAATGAACCAATGAGAACATGACACATAAACAAGCGGGAACCAGAGATCACATGACTGGATCACATGAGGGGAAGAGGGGGTGACACATAAGGCTAGACAGGAACCTGGACCTATAAAGTACAAGACATGAAAACTTGAAGATAAACAAAACTTAAAACAGACGTGACAGACTGTGCTAATGCCAGTGACAAATAGTATCTAACTTGTTCATTAAATTTACAAGATTCGAAACGATGTCTCCAGCATGGGAGGTGAGCACACTAACAAGGACGCTAAGACCAGGGGAGTGAGGTTTACATGCACAGTTCTTACTAGCTTGCCTGCGTTACACTCACCCCCCTAAACTTCACTCCTATCCAGGTCACGGCACAAATTGTAACCGGTCCTACTCGACCCACTCTGGACGGGATTCAAACCAGGGTCTCTGGCATGGGTGAGGGTGCGCTAACAAGGACACAGCATCTCTAGCGTCAGTCACTAGCGCGCCTCTTGAGGCCAGGGTAATTTGATTTACATGCACAGCTCTTACTAGCTGGCCTCTGTTAAGTCCCTCCTTAAAGGTTCATTTATGTACTGGCAAAATGTATTGAATGGAGAATAAAACATTGCGGTCAATTTGAAAATAATATCCTATTTTCGACGCTGATAGCCTTGTGGGCAGCTCGCGCAACCCGAGTTCGAATTCTGGCTCGCGGACCTTTCCTGATTCCGTGCTGTCCAAGGAGAGGCTCCGAGCTTGGAATTTAGCCCAAACCCAGAATACTAACCGATATCCTAGGAATAGGAACCAGCAGAGAATGAGGAATCGGGGTAGCAGAGGGATGCAGAAAACTGTCAATGTAACTAGGTGAGTCGGCTGTGTATAATATATTGTATATATATATATAGGCCTATGCCTCCTCTTTTACTGATTAGATAGACCATTTGAATATGTTCCTCCCAAAATTTGTTTATAAAATATCATTTGTCGCTTGAATTCTGCAATCTCCAGAGATGCAGACACGTAAGAGGCTGACAATTAGCTGAACATAGGCCCTATACTTGTTTAATTAGTTACACTTAGCCTGCATTTTAAAATCTTTCTTTGAATATGGCAACAATTATATATTACAATCTTTATTTGAATATGGAAACATACCTCGTTCTACAATATTTCTCTGATCACTGACAGAGACCCATCCCCTATCAGCCAATCACTGTGAGCACAGTTAGTATGCGTGTTGACATCATCCATAGCAACAAGGTCAACCCCGCCATTTCTCTTAGCTTAAGACTTCTCTCTATTCCTTAGTAAAAGTTTGTCTCAGCAGCTTTGTGAATAGGTTTTAAGAAAAAACTCTTAACTAAGAACTTTTACTGCCATTTAGGAGAACTCTTAGTGGTAAAATAAAATGTTTTGTGGATACGGCCCCAGATTATTTGGTTCCAGGGTCGCCATTTGATTATGTTGAAATTAATTTGAACAACACCATATCTTTTTGAGTAATCAACTTAAAAATGTGTATTTATGCTATAAATTATTAAGTTCCGTTAACGCATGAACAACATAATTTCATTAGAAGTTGCCATAACTCAAAAAAAATTAAAGCAAACTGTTGTGTTGATATATTTTAAGCCAAACAAGTGTTTTTAGAGATCAGTTTCATGGACAGATTTTAGGGCGAGGATGATGTACAAGGAGCCCTTCATTCCCACGTCACCCAGTATAAGATGAACAAAACTCTGACACTCGCCTGACATGATATGATTTAGACATCAGCGCAGAGGATGTACACTCAGGGACAACACTGTCAACGTCTCCAGTCCCTCATTAGGATGCCAGTCAGATATTACTCTCTCCGTGAGAGGAATGTTCCCCCTTTTTATTACGCAAATGATCACGGAGAAGAATCGAGAAGAACAACTCGGCATCAAATATACAAGCAAATCTTAACGTGACAGGAAATATTCTGTGGCTAAAATCCCCTCTGGAGCCTTTGCGTTCAGCCCATCCTCGGTTGTAAAGTGGAAGGTTGTAATGCTGTAGCGCCTTGAGGGGCTTATTAGGAACTATAAAAGCTGCAAACTACCTGTATTTCTGTTCTTTTTCACCGCTGTATGTTCTTCTGGCTCTCTTGCTCTCTCCCACTCTGACTTTATTTCTTGTCTAACACCAGCATTGAGAAAAATGAGGATGGTTTAGTATTCATAACTCATGTTTTATTTGCAAATAGGCTTTCAAGCTGAACAGATTCTGCTTTGATTCTGTCATGTGGTGAAGCTTGTGTGATGTCAAAGTACTGTGAAATGAGAATTTGACAACCATATACAAATTCAGTGCTATTGTTCTTGTAAATCTTAGTCATGTGCACACATGTACACACATCCATCCAAAAAAGGTAATGTCTGTGCTAAGACAGCTCTGTTATCATAAAAGCCTCTCCACATTCTAATATTTCATAGCCTCAGAGAAGGAAAGTATTGCTGAGAATTATTCATTTTCCGCTGTGTGAAAAGTTCAACACATGAATTTCTCCCTAGCTCAGGCAGAGCAGGAAACTATTACAGGATTTAGGCTCTCTACCGAAGATGATTGCTGAAAGCCCATTATTTGAGGAACAAGACGAATGTGGCATCAAGATTATACCTCTAATTCCCAGCCATGTAAGAACAGAGAACAGCAAGATAATAAATAAGACCTGAAGATGCAAAAAGGATTGATGGGATTCATGTATTGATGATGAATGGATGGAGCTCTAAATGTCCTATTGACTGAAAGCTTTAAGAGTTGAGGAGAATCGGTAAACTCAAATCTGTCATTTTAACAACAACAAAAAAAATCTCAACACACACCTTTTGGATTTCTTATTAACCAAAGCTTAACTACATTGATTACTACAACAGAACCTGTTTTTGCCTTTCCAACACAGCTACTTAGGCTATGTCTACATTAATCTGGATACATTTAAAAAAAAATTGTTATCATTGCAATACGTTCTCTCCCCACACTAGCATTTTCAAGCATATATACATATATACGTATATACACTCAACAGCCTCTTGATTAGGCACACGGGTATTAGCACCAGGTTGGACCCCCTACTGCCTTCAGAACCTTCTTAATTCTTCATGGCATAAATTCAACAAGGTGGTGGAATCATTCCTCAGTGATTTTGATATTTAATATTGACGATAGCATCACACAGTTGCTGCAGATTTGTCGGCTGCTCATCCATGATTCGAATCTCCCGTTCCACCATATCCCAAAGGTACTCTAATGGATTGAGATCTGGTGACTGTGGAGGCCATTTGAGTATAGTGAACTCATTGTCATGTTCAAGAAACCAATTTGAGATGATTTGAGCTTTGTGACGGTGTGTTATCCTGCTGGAAGTAGCTATCAGAAGATGTGCACACTGTGGTCATAAAGGGATGGACATGGTCAGCAACAATACTCAGGTAGGCTGTGGCATTTAAACAATGATCAATTGGTACTAAGGGGCCCAAAGTGTGCCAAGAAAATAACCCCCACACTATTACACCACCACCAGTAGCCTGAACTGTTGATTCAAGGCAGGATGGATCCATGCTTTCAGGTTGAATTCTGATTCCAAATTCTGATCCTACCATCTGAATGTCGCAGCAGAAATGGAGACTCATCAGACCAGGCAACGTTTTTCCAGTCTTCTATTGTCCAATTTTGGTGAGCCTGTGCAATTTGCAGCCTCAGTTTCCTGTTCTTATCTGACAGGAGTGGCATCTTCTGCTGCTGTAGTGCATCTGCTTCAAGGTTGGATGTGTTGTGTGTTCAGAGATTCTCTTCTGCAGACCTCGGTTGTAACGGGTGGTTATTTGAGTTACTGTTGCCTTTCTATCAGCTTGAACCAGTCTAGCCATTCTCCTCTGATTTCTGATATCAACAAGGTATTTTCACCCACAGAACTGCCACTCACTGGATATTTTCTCTTGTTCGGACCATTCTCTGTAAACCCTAGAGATGGTGGTGCATGAAATTCCTGGTACGGGGTGTCCTCGATCTTGGAGGGCAACTGTCCTGAGTTTAGCTCCAACTTGCCTCAACACACTGGTCTGGAAGTTTCTTGTATGCTCAGTAAGACCTTAATTAGCTGGTTCAGGTTTGTTTAATTGGAGTTGGAGCTAAACTCTGCAGGACGGTGGTCCTCCAGGAGCAGGACACCACTGTCCTAGTATTTCTGAAATACTCAGACCAGCCCATCTGAAAAAAAAACCTAAAATGAAAACAAAAAAATAAAATTAAAATGGAAATCGATGAGTTTGTTTAAGACAAATATCCTTATTTAAAACTTTATAAAGTAAAATAGTGAGCTTTCGGTGGGACAGCCATACACATTCAACGTACGTCCAAAAAGTGAACTTCCGCGACGTAGTACACAATATGGCGTTCTACACTGCACCATGACGTACTACGCTAGTATGTCATGTCATTGTGTACTACGTTGTGGGAGTTAACGCTTTTTAGACATAAGTCGAATGCGTATGGCTGTCCCATCGGAAGCTTGTTATTTTACTTTATAAAGTTTTAAAAAAGGATATTTGTCTCAAACAAACCCATTGATTCGCTTCAGAATGCTATTATTAACCCCCTGGAGTCGTATGGATTTTTTTTATGGATGGATGCATTTTTTTGTCTTCAAAATTTGGGCTGCCATTCACAACCATTATAAACCTTGAAGGACTAAGGATATTTTTAAATATATCTCTGATTGTGTTCGTCTGAAAGAAGATGTATATAAAGTCATATACACCTAGGATGGCTTGAGGGTGAGTAAATCATGGGATAATTTTCATTTTTGGGTGAACTATCCCTTAAAAGTGAAAAGTGAAAATATAAAAATAAAAGCTAATTCATAATATTAAAAAATACAATTAAAAAAAAAAACAAAAAAAATCACTGATGTGAGAGTGAGGGTGAGTAAAATATGTCAGAAGTTTTATTTTTGTCTGAATTCTTTTAAATGTTAAACTACAGCTCATCTCCATGAAGAGATCTTCATCTGCATTCTTGTGTTAACATTAGAGCCTTCAGAACATTCAAACAGAAAGTTTTGTAATATGTCTACGAGAGCAGAGCAATGACATGTGTGCCATCAATCAGGAAACATTTGCTTATTATAAACTTGCCATTAGCCTGACAGCCACCTGCCATCCACGTTAAAGCACCTCACGAATACAGCTGGAGATAAAACAGAGAAATGCAACAGACACTGATGTGTTTAAAACGTTTAATGGTCTAGATTATGTTTCATGAAAACAAATGATTATGTTTTGTCCTAAAGAACTGTAATGTTAATTTACCACAGAAGAAAAGACATTGAGTCATTTTCATATCTTGGAGCACTGTGGCAGTGGAACACTATTGCCGACACTCGTCAGCGTGGCTGATGTGTAATCCTCAAAAAGTGACAGTACTCAATGCATCCGTGCACACAGAGGCTCCTTCAGCTCTCCAAGTAGGTCATGGAGAATCAGCCACTCTTGAAATAATAATAGAGACTGACCCAGCTGTAGTCAGGTTTATATTTAAAACAACTGATATATATATATATATATATATATATATATATATAGTAAGATTTCTTATTTTTATGAAAGAGACGTCCATTTAGCTTCAGTTGTCAGCAGTGGAGGCTTTTTTGTAACTTTCACTTTTAATACAGTATGACTATAAGGATTTTTTTTTTCTTTTTTTTTTCAAAGCACAAAGGCGAAAGTGGCCAAGAAAGTTGGAAGCGGCAAGTTACAATAGCACTCAGTCTAACAGCAGCAGTGTGTGAATCCCAGAGTTGTTGCCCTGGTCTCCCCCCCATACGCGGAGTGTGTTCTCTGGTGTGATGTCCAGAGACTCGGCTTCATGCACAGTTAATGTCTCTGCTGTCTGGATGATTAACGTGGGCCGTTTCACTCTCCCGTATGGGCCCCAAAAACTTCGTCCCACCTCACCTCACCTGCTCTGCCTGCTGCACTCATGGCCTTGGTAAAAATAGACCTATCGAATATGTGAGCTGCCTTTTGTTCAGCTTTTAAGGCAGGAACATACAGCCTGTTCTTATAGAATGTTAGGATATACAAGTATGATGGACAAATAATAAGACAAGACAAGACAAAGTAGCTGATTTTATATTAAATAACATATATATTAGCTTTTGTACGCAAGTATCTTATACATTATTTTAGCATTCTGCCCTCTAAAATAAATTTTCAGATATCATATTCAGCTTAAAAATATAAAAATTTGATTTTAACCCTATAAAGCCTCACTCCAAAAAAAAAAAAAAAAAAAAGTGCTATATAGCACTAAAAGTGGTTCTTGGCTCGTAATCATAGGGGAACCACTTTTGTGCTGCTATGTAGCACCATATCTCTAAAGGTGCTCTACAGCACCTTTGTCAAATGGTGCTATGTAGAATCCATAAGAGGTGCCATATTGCATTTTATTTCTTCAACAAAAATGGTGCTAAACAGCACCAACAGTGGTGCTATATAGCACCTTAACCACCCCAAAGAACCACTGAAGAACCATTGAAGAACCATACAGGGTTCTGTATACAGTAGTGGTGCTATATAGCACCTCAGTCATCCCGAAGAACTGGTGAAGAACCACTGAAGCACCAAGACTTGGTGTTATACAGCACTTAAAGTGGTTCCCCTATGATTACGAGCCAAAGAACCACTTTTAGTACTATATAGCACCATTTTTTTTAAGATACTGTATTATATCTGATACACAAATTTCAAAGGTCTCTAAATGATCGACATGATCAAAATTTTGCTGAAAAACTTGTACACAATCTATTACATGCCTTCTGTTGTCTAACTGATAGATTAGTAAAAGGCCTTTTACACTCTAAAAAAAGATGGTTCTTTAAAGGTTTTTTTTTTTTACACGTATAACAGTTTTATTTAGAACCATATCATCCTGAGGAACCCTTTATATGCTGAAATGGTTCTTTGTGTTAGAGTTTAGGGTTCTTTATTCCCGCTTTTTTGTCAAATCTGTAACTGTCAAAGCCACCTCATTACTGATTCTCTGTAGGTCAGCCATTCAATTACACAGACTGTCAGCACACTCTCAACAGGTAAATGATTTCTTTCTTAAAATGTCTATAAAATTTAAATAGAGGCAGCAATCATATTATAAGACCAGGCAGATAGAGGAGTAACAAAAAACAATATTCATAAATTATATATAAAAATAATAATACTATACTAATAATATGAAGATATTAATATAATAATATTTTTGAAAATAAACTTATTTATAACACCATTAATAAGGTCCTATAAAGCACTTTCAAAGCATGGTTCTTCATGGAACCTTATAAAAAGGGTTCTATTTAGCACCATAAAGGGTTCTGCTATTGTTACAAGCCAAAGAACCCTAATTTTGTACTGTTTAGAACCTTTTTTCTTAAGGATGTATAATTGTAAAAACGTCCCTTGTCAGGTTGTGATTCATGTGTCTTTTTCCTGTGAAATCTTTACTGATTCTTATAAACTTTTATATTGTTTGTAATATTTCAAGACAACATTCAACAATATTTCAAGACAATCACTTACTGGACTGAAACAACTTCAGTTTACTTGATTATCCATACATCATTTTTTAGAAATATCCAGTTAAAATCAAATATGATCCATCAGGCTTTTGAGGAATGTTTATTTATCTCCCATTCATCATTGTATTACATTGCATTACATGTTTTGCCCCCCACAATAAAAACAACAAAGCTTTGTTCATAAAACTAAGCTATTAAATATCATCTTACTAAGACATAATATTGGAGATATGTGACAACTGATATTTATATGCATTTTATGTAAGCAGTCTGCTATACTGTTACAAACCTCATTAATTTACATTACAAGCTATCAGAATTACTGTACATCTTTTTGGCCATATACAATCCGAATTCTGGAAAAGTTGGGACATTTTTTAAATTTGAATAAAATGATCACATGAGCCAATATTTTATTCACAACAGAACATAGATAACATAAATGTTTAAACGGAGAAATTTTACAATTTTATGCACACAATGAGCTCATTTCAAATTCGATGCCTGCTACAGGTCTCAAAATAGTTAAGACGGGGGCATGTTACCATAGTGTAGCATCTCCTCCTCTTTTCAAAACGTCTGGGCATCAAGGTAATGAGTTTCTGGAGTTTTGGTGTTGGAATTTGGTCCCATTTTTGCCTGATATAGATTTCCAGCTGCTGAAGAGTTTGTGGTCATCTTTGACGTATTTTCCGTTTAATGATGCGCCAAATGTTCTCTATAGGTGAAAGATCTGGACTGCAGGCAGTCTCTTCTACGACGAAGCCATGCTGTTGTAAGAGCTGCAGTATGTGGTTTTGCATTGTCCTGCTGAAATGCACAAGGCCTTCCCTGAAATAGACGTCATCTAGAAACCTTTATATACCTTTCAGCATTCATAGTGCCTTCCAAAGCTTGCAAGCTGCCCATACTATATGCACTTATGCGCCTCCATACCATCAGAGATGCTGGCTTTTGAACTGAATGTTGATGACACGCTGGAAGGTCTTCCTCCTCTTTAGCCCGGAGGACACGGCATCCGTGATTTCCAACAAGAATGTTAAATTTGGACTCGTCTGACCATAGAACACTTTTCCACTTTGAAACAGTCAATTTTAAATGAGCCTTGGCCCACAGGACACGACAACGCTTCTGGACCATGTTCACATATAGCTTCCTTTTTGCATGATAGAGCTTTAGTTGGCATCTGCAGATGGCACGGTGGATTGTGTTTACCGACAGTGGTTTCTGGAAGTATTCCTGGGCCCATTTAGTAATGTCATTGACACAATCATGTCGATGAGTGATGCAGTATTGACTGAGGGCCCGAAGACCACAGGCATCCAATAAAGGTCTTCGGCCTTGTCCCTTACGCACAGAGATTTCTCCAGTTTCTCTGAATCTTTTGATGATGTTATGCACTGTAGATGATGAGATTTGAAATTTGACTTTGAGGAGCATTGTTTTTAAAGTATTCCACAATCTTTGTACGCGCTCTTTCACAGTTTGGAGAGCCTCTGCTCATCTTTACTTCTGAGAGACTCTGCCTCTCTAAGACATCCCTTTTATAGCTAATCATGTTACAGACCTGATATCAATTAACTTAATTAGTTGCTAGATGTTCTCCCAACTGAATCTTTTCAAAATTTCTTGCTTTTTCAGCCATTTGTTGCCCCCGTGCCAACTTTTTTGAGACCTGTAGCAGGCATCAAATTTGAAATGAGCTCATTTAGTGGATAAAAGTGTAAAATTTCTCAGTTTAAACATTTGTTATGTTATCTGTGTTCCATTGAGAATAAAATATTGGCTCATGTGATTTGAAAGTATTTTGGTTTTCATTTCATTCAAATTTAAAGAAAATCCCAACTTTTCCTGAATTCGGGTTGTAAATAGCATCTGCACCAAATTGCATATTTTTGCTCAGTTTGGGCCTCTGAATAAAATTAAGATGTTATTTTCCCTCCTCGAGTATGAGCTCTATATTCTCACAATATCATTTATCATATATGAGTCATACATGCCTGATCATTTATTTATTTATGTACGTTAAAGATTTTGGCTGTTTTTGGTCTTACTTGATGCGTAGTGTAATGGTAATAAATCTAAGATAACATCAGTAAATTATAGCGTGCTGCAAGGATCTGTGTTCGGCCCTCTGCTATTTTCAGTATATATATGCTGCCACTTGTTAATATTATAAGAAAACATGGAATTAGTTTCCACTGCTCTGCCGATGATACTCAGTTATATATTTCATCACGACCAAATGAAATCTCTAAATTATCCAAGTTGACAGACTATGTTAAAGATGTGAAATATTGGATGACCAGTAGGCCTAATTTTCTTCTATTAAATTCAGATAAAACTAAGGTATTAATTACTTATTGGACTAAAAACCTGTACACAGAATCTCTTTTAAAATACAATGATTTGATATATGACATATGTGCATTTCTGAAATTACATAATTTGGACACCGTCACCTCTGATAACAGATTAATCTAAATTGTAATGTTGACATGCATTTTCTGTAAAGCTGCTTTGAAACGATATATATTGTTAAAAGCGCTATACAAATAAATGTGAATTGAATCAATATAATATGCTGTAATATAATCACATTTACAAACAAACTGCTCAAGAAAGCTTCAAAAAAGACACTCCTGTATTCTTGTCTATCAATACTGATTAGTAGCACACTCACTTTTGCAGTCCACAGTATCGATCCAACATGTCAATAGCAAGTCCCAAGCGATAGCATTAATAAAACTCTTTATTCAATCGAGCCACGGACCTGAGGTTGTGATAAAAGTGGTTTGAGGACAATTAATTTCCCTGATAGCGTAGAAACGCAAGGCCTGCGCCTCGTGCTGTGACAGTGGGGGAGTGGAGCGAGCAAACGGGAGACGGCTCTGTCCTTCACACTGTCTGATCTGCTCGCAAACCACATTCAAGTCTAATGCTAATTTGAATGACACCGATGGAAATCTTGGCTCACTTTCAAGGGACTAGATTTGGGCTGGCCCGACGACCTTCTCCACAAGAACATGGAAAACGTCTTTGCTCAATATGTCACAGTGGCTGTAATAGAGGAAGACAAGAACGATGCCGGGATCATTTTAAAACTGCAGCAGGACAGTTGGGCAAAACTAAAGAAAATGTGAGATGATACAGCATTCGCTTGACAGATGTAAAATGAGATATAAAAGTATATCTGTAGAACACTGTAGAAAAATGTTTGTAACTTCAACTGTAAAAATGCAGCAGTAAAAACCTGTTAATGGTAAACTGTAATTAAGTAACATATACAGTGAAAAACTGCAAATGGGATAACATCGCATTATATGTAATTTTACTGTAAAATACTGTCAAATTAATGGTTTTTGCCAGTAAAATCGAGAAAAAAAAAAAAAAGTACAGCAAAAAACAGTAAAAGGGCTTGTGTGACACATCAAATATTATTATCTTTTATTAAACTATACTTTTGACCTTTGTTTCTTCTCCTTTTTGGTTATTTTAAAGCTGCAGTTCGTAACCTTTTTGGGGTTAAAAATGATCCAAAATCAATTTTTGAGCAAGTACATAAAGGAGATGTTCAAAACTACCTCCTTACCTTAGCCTGATTCACAACGGTAAGCTTGTAATAATGTTTTATAATAAAATCAGAACTGGTGGGTTTCCGCAGGAAATTCGAGCATGCAGCCATTCGTCTTTGCGTCTTTGCGCAAGTAACAACTGCAATTGCAGGTTTCATACAGAGATGGTGACAAAGAGGCAAAACTTACGGACTGCAGCTTTAAAGATAAAAGCAGATTTTGGTAGTTTAAGTAGATTGGTATATTATCATTATATCACTTAATATACGGTTATCCCTGAAATATTGTCACTGTAGTTTTTTACTGGAAAATACTGTCAAATCAATGTTTTTTGCAAGTAAAATCTAAGAAAAATGTATAATCTACAGTGAAAAACAGTAAAAGGACATTCCCAGAAGCCCTGTGTGACACATAACATATAAGATTATATTTCATTTGAATTGTTTCTTCTAATTTTTTGTAATGTTAAAGGTAAGATGCAGACTTTGGTAGTAGATTACATCATCATATTGCTTAAATATTTATTTACTGTATTTGTTTGTTTATTTATTTATTTTGTGGTATTTAAATTTCTGGCAACCACAGCTGCGTATTTTACTGTAAATTTAAAAGATATTTTATAGTGACCTGCATCTAATTAAGCATTTACTTTATTATTATTATTATTATTATTATGTAGTTAATTGATGTTAATTTGGATTTAATTCCAATAATATATTCTACAATATACATATTTTGCCATCCTCTATATTAGAAAGCAAAGCAAATCAGTGTGCTTAAGACATAAACATCCTATGATTGTATACTTAGTATACTTGTATACTTAGAGACCAAATTATTTTCAAATCTTAATTACATTTAGTGGAGTTAAATCTGAAGCAAATTAGCCTTCTAAACACAGTTGAAACAAAAGTGTTAAAATGGGGTTAATTGAATTTTAAGCCTTGTCACAGAAGATTACGAAGTCCATGAAACACCACTTTAATTATGCTATTAGCATGTGGATTAAGGTCACCAATATTTTTAACAAGCAATTATGGTCTCACTGTCTATGCACTCACAGCTGTTTATATACATATGCTTTTCTGTTTGCTGTTTTGTCATTCTAAATATTGGGCTTAGCTATAGCATAATGTGGAATATAATGCTTTTTTTTTTATTAAAACTTTTGGATGTTTCTGATATCTTCCTAAAATTACAATGAAATAACACCTCATTGACGAGATGCATTTAAAAAATGTCCACAGAAGTGGCTGACACCGTGTGCACAGGCAGTCAGTGTGATATTTTCTCTCGTCCTTGCATGTCAAATCATATTGACAGAAAGCTAAGGACATAACCATGTCAAAGAATTATTCATGTCAAAATGTTCAAGTTATGACAGCCTGGAAATATTCACTTTTTTTTCTAAGATCGGCAGCATTTTGTTGTGTAGCTGGGTGGATAGATCCTTTCAGTTTGAAGCAAACTTTCATCCCACAGTGGAAGTGAAGACATTTAGCCTGTCGCTGCTTGTCATTTCAAGCAACGTGACTCTTGGCTATTACATTAATGAGAACTGATGACAGTTGATAATTACCAAATTAAACCAAATTACTGATGATATGGAAAATAATTGCACAACATTAGATTTGCATGTTTTATTCAACACGAGTGGATCTGACACCAACATAAAATGTTACGTTGTCCTAGGGCTGCACGATTAATCGAAATAAAACCAAAAAAAAAAAAAAAAAAAAACTATTTGGCTTAGTGAGATTCTCAAATTGCAAAGGCTGTGATTTAATTGAATAAATATATATAAATAAATAAATATATATGCTCCATGTGATTCAGAGTGAAGGGCAACACTGTGTTCATTTAAACGTCAGTAGATCATGATCCGCCTAAATAAAAGTTTGATGGTTTAATGCTTGAAAATGGAGAAATCAGTACAGACAAAAATATTAGTATTGTAATTTTAGTTTTATTGTAAAATAAAATTATTATTATATTATTTTTCTAAAATAATATATATATATATATATATATATATATATATATATATATATATATATATATATTATTTTACAGTGAAATATTGCAGTAGACAGTCAGAAAACTAAAAACTAAAATGGGTATAACATTTTTTTTTTTTCAGTTTGTTTCACAGTGAAATATTAAAATAGTAATATTTATTATTTTGTTTTGATTTAGTAATGTTTATATTTTTAGTTAAAAAATAAGAACAATAGTAGTAATATTTATTGTTTTGTTTCTATTTAGTATTTTTATTTTTTAATAATTATAATAACAATATATTATTATTATTGTTGTTGTTGTTATTCTTTTAATTTACTAATTCAAATATTTATTATTAATTATAATAATAATTATTAATATCAACAACAATAACTATTATTATTATTGATCACAAAATTGTGGCCAAATTGTGAAGCCCCACAAACAAGCACAGCAAACCTGGAATGTTTTTAAATAGCATTTTAAATCAAAATCATAATATATATATACATAATATATATACACATATACACTACCAGTCAAAAGTTTGGAATCGGTAAGATTTTTAATGTTTTTAAAAGAAGTTTCGTCTGCTCACCAAGGCTGCATTTATTTAATTAAAAATACAGTAAAAACAGTAATATTGTGAAATATTATTACAATTTAAAGTAACTGTTTTCTGTTTGAACATATTTTATAAAGTAATTTATTCCTGTGATCAAAGCTGAATTTTCAGCATCATTACTCCAGTCTTCAGTGTCACATGATCCTTCAGAAATCATTCTAATATGATGATCTGCTGCTCAAGAAACATTTATTGTGTACAATTGTACAAAATATTTGTGTACAATATATATATATTTTTTTTTCAGGATTCTTTGATGAATAGAAAGTTCAAAAGAACAGCATTTATTTGGAATATAATCTTTTGTAACATTATAAATGTCTTTACTGTCACTTTTGATCGATATAATGCATCCTTGCTGAATAAAAGTATTAATTTCTTAAATTTCTTTTCAAAAAAATAAAAATTCTTACTGACCCCAAACTTTTGAACGGTAGTGTATAATGTTACAAAAGCTTTGTATTTCAGATAAATGCTGTTCTTTTGAACTTTCTATTCATCAAGGAATCCTGAAAAAAAAAAAAAGTACACAACTGTTTTCAACACTGATAATACTCATAAATGTTTCTTGAGCAGCAAATCATCATATTAGAATGATTTCTGAAGGATCATGTGATCCAACTTTTGACTGGTAGTGTGTGTGTATATATATATATGTATGTATATATAATCCACTTGTTAAGTATGACGTCATGCATCGGATGGCATCAGATGCCAAAAGAAAACAACAAACGTGTTAAAGGTGTCACGACATGAAAGTTTCTTGAGGTTCACTTGTTAATAAAGTTTTTTGCACAAGATCAATCAATCAATCAATATAAAAACGGATCATTTCAGACAGAGGGTCAGAATGAGGGTTGAAAATAATAGCTTTTCCATATATATATGGAAAAACAATTATTTTAACCCTCATTCTAACCCTCTGTCTGAAATGATCCATTTTTAAGGGGCGGCTCCTTTAAGGCTTGTCAGTAAACAGCCACTGTTATGATTGGCTACTAGCACTGCATTGTTGTGACTGTTTCTCAACTCTAATAATGCAAAGAACGCATCTTTGTGAGAACTGAGATGTGCTGTGATCTTGTTGCTGAGCTGACCATTCAGTCAAGTCAAGTCAAGTCACCTTTATTTATATAGCGCCTTTTACAATGCAGATTGTGTCAAAGCAGCTTTACAGTGATTACAGGGAAATAATTTTCGCTGCTCAGCAGCTCTAGAAGAAAATCCTGTCATTGTCCAGCTTAAGTAAGTTCAGTATGGATTCATTCCTTTGTAAAAATCATTAGTTATTAATTTAGTTCATTTATCTATACAGCAGCTCTGGAGAAAACAGTGATGTCATCGTCCAGCTCAGTTCAGTTTGAATACAATGGTGTCAATGCAGGCAGATCAAAAACATTGTTGAATATCAAGTGTCTCCAACTAAGCAAGCCAGAGGCAACAGTGGCAAGGAACCCTAACTCCATCAGGTGACAAAAATAGAGATAAAAATACCTTGGGAGAAACCAGGCTCAGTCGGGGAGCCAGTAATACAATATGTACAATAGCAGAAAAAAAAAAAAAATAACAATGTCCAGAAATCAATTTAAATGGTACATTGAGTTTATTTAATCGACACAAGTCATGTTTAACGTGAGAGTTTCATCCTTACATCTACTATAATGTAATATATTTTTAGCCCTGAGATTCTTAATACTTAGATTCGCATGGATGCTTGTGTGCCTCAGTGGTCTCATGGTAGAATTTTTATTAAGCGTGTCAGAGTTTTGGGTTCTAATCCGCCCAAGTATAGTTTTTTTATTATTATTAAAAACAAAGGTGTTCGTCAGTGATTGCAAGAGCATGGACACATTTGTGTGCATTTTGTTTTGTGATTTCACCGGAACAAATAGATTGTCTCCGCAACTGTGTTAAGGGATAGATTGAAGCGCTCGTCTGTGTGAAGTCTTTGCACGAGCTCCAAGAGAACACTTGCGACAGCGGCAACAAGCACTCAGCGTGATTTCAAAAACAACACATTCCAGCACCAGATCGCCTCTTATTTAACACAAACTAATGAATTGCTAATCAAATGGAGATGTTTATTTTGTATTAGGTACATCTGTGCCACGAGATGTTTCAAAAAGTGTTGGGGACAATTTCGACCCTGGCAAAAAGTGGTGGGGACATGTCCCACCCATCCCACCCGCAAATCATGCCTATGTAATTACTGTCATGACTCTGAACTGTACCACTTGACCACTGCAGATTTAAGGTGTGTTCGACTTGAAGCAGTGCCATGCAGACTGATTGGTTAATGACTGCGAGAGCAATTTGAAAGCATGCAGAGCTTTATTTATGGTAATTACAACAAGAGAAGTCTTGAGTATTGGAACCGGACATTGACGGTTGATGATGACATATACAAGAACACAAGGACACAAGATGGCTTATTGAGAATCGGCCAGTATCAACGGCCACTCGCTATTGTATGTGAGTATAGGACTGCATTCGAAATCGCATACTTTCCTACTATATAGTAGGTGAAAAACAGTATATGACAAAAGAAGTATGTCCGAATTCACAGTACTCATAAGAGAGTAGGCAAAAAGTACACTGATAAAAATGATTCTGTGGTGAAGTAAATGCTACAGAAAAAACAAATGTAATTTCTACATGAAAAAGTTAGTTCTGGCAAGAATTGAAAAACAAACAAACAAACAAAAAAGTAAATTCAACATTAGGCTAGTACTCATTTCAAATGTAGAAATTAAAGCCTAAATATCAACGACATAAAATTAAGTAAAACCTACTCAGCTTTTCTTATACTGGTGTTCCCATCATGCACTGGGGAATGAATAAATAATAAGGTTGATTTGTTTTTTCTTCCAGCTGTATTTACACTGTTTTATCATTGCTTTTGTTGTTAGGTTTAGTAACTTGCGATTTTGTGACATCTGGAGTTCATTGTCTACTCAAAATGACACATTAATACTCAAAAACAACATTGTGTATTGTGTACCAAGTATTGAAGTCTCTGTGTTTGGGTGAATGCTGCATTACTTCTATTATGTAGATATGGTGTCTACATAATACCTATTGTATCATTTACTTAGATGTTTCTAAGTAAATCATACACTTTAAAAGCATGGTTTAATTCAATGTTATATCATTCTAAAGTAAAAAGTTAATTTTGTTAGTTAATTTTAACTTAGTTAAGTAAATTTTACTTAATTCTACATTTCACAGGTTTACACGTACATGAAATCAAAATAAAGTCATTTGTATAGTAATTTATGCGCATTTGGCGTGCTGTCCGGTGGAGGGCTCCGAGCTCGGAATTTGGCCTGAACCCAGAGTACTCCCCCTCCTTAACTGGGATAGAAACCAGACAAGAGTGAGGTGATGGGGTGGTGGAGGGATGCTGTGAAACTAGTCATGGGAGAGAGGTGAGGTTACCTGAACGTGCGCCTCCCGAATTTTGTTAAATAAAACTTCATGTGAAATTGCATAAATTAAATATAATTAAGAAATATTTTTAGTTGATAATAACAGGTAAGTTGTACAGAGCAGTAGCAGTAAAATTTACTGAAAATGTGTTGGTGCAAAGTGTTACGAGGATTTTATCATGTGAATCCTACAAGTAATTTTTCCCAATTACTTGTAGGTCAATTTGTACCCAAATGACCTACTTCTTCCGGCGAGATTCTGAAGTGTGCATACATTGGACACTTTACTATCCCATGAGGCCATGGGAGAGGACTTGTGAATGGAGGTGACGTTACGCATCTGACGCCGGTAGGTCACATGATAATGACAGAAAGGCGAATGTCCAGATTACATTCATACTACACATATTCATACTATACAGAACATACTTATTTAGTAGTTGTAAAGTAATTACTTATTCAAAGTAAGTACCTACCTACTCAAGAGAGTATGCGATTTCGGACACAGCCTAAGTGTTTTGAAAACATTATCCATATAAAACTGTCACAATGTGATGTAATACTACGAAAAAAAAAAAAAAAAAATCATGATCCTAACCTTTATCTCCAAATAAAAGTGATTAATCTTTGATAAATCATTAAAATATTGGTGTCTGTAAGTTTTTAAAAGCATGTGTATTGTGAATAAATAGCCGTTGAGAATTCTCAAGTGAAACCCGGAAACAATTCCTTACATCAAGATTTAACAAGCGGATTCGATTTTTCCCCTAATCGTGCAGCCCTATTCAGTCCTTCGTAAAGGACTAGATAGCTATGTCAGCTACGTTAAATCCCTTCTCTCACTCCCCTACCTTTGTGTCAATCTCTCATTTCCCTTCCCATTGTTCCAGTCTTTCTCCCTCGACCCATCCATCCATCCATTCCCGACCGGCCTCCAAGGTAAAGCACTGACAAAAAGAACATCCCATCTACCTGTCGCTGTCCTAACCGGCTCTGTCAGCGGCGGTCCCCTCGGTCACGCGACTTTCTGCTGATGTCTCCAGCGCGCGGTGAGACTTGCCAGCCGCAGCATTCTGAAAGGCCTGCGCTGGCCTCGGGGCATGATGGGTTCCTCCCCTCAGACGACCCACCACATCCATTCCACAGCATTTCACTCCCACCCACACATCAAAGGGTTTGATGCTCATGCTTTGGAACCGTCCCAAAAATAGTTTTTATTTTCACTTTTAATTAATAAAGGCATCTTAAGCGCACTCGAGGCAATTAGCGTTGTGTCGCGTCGGCGCTGTGGACCAGATGGTGATTGACAATAAAGGCAAGTTGCTCAATCAGCCGCCATTTGTCTGGTGTCATTAATTATCAAGCGAAGTTTACGTTTGGTCCCCAAAGTTGATACTTTGGGAGAAGAAGAATACCATCCCTTCTGTCGCTCATTACTCTTTAAAGCTTAAAATGGCAGCGTGTGGATGGAGATGGAGGGAGGGCTATTGTTGAGCAGCTGGCAGAAGGCACCAGAAATCCCACACTCAGCTTTTTGCTCATTACTTGACTAATTGTTTGGTTTTACATATTGCTTTATTAGCTTATTTAACACACTCGTAAAATATTTGATGTGGACTTAAAATAAACACAGCAAGTTTTGTCAAAGTGGTGTTAAGTTTTAAGTATTATTTGGTACTGTAACACTTTACAATAAGGTTCCATTTGTTATCATTACTTACATTAGTTAGCATGAACTAAAAATGAGCAATAATTCTATAGCATTTATTCATCTTAGTTCATGTTAATTTCCACATTTAATAATACATTTTAAAATCAAATGTTAACATTAGTTGATGCATTGTGAACCAACTTGCACAATGAACAGTTGTAATTTTATTAACTAACATTAAATGTTAAGTCCCCCAGCAATTTTATCCCTTAAAACTCATCTTTGATCACCAAAATGACATATTTAAATGTTTTTATTTTTCCTGTGCAAAAACTTATTTATGCCTTAAAATAGCTTGAATGTAACTCTACACCCTTGTTTCATTTAGTATACACAGACCTATGAATATGCTAATTAGCTCCGCCTCCATTCACTTGAGCACAGAGATCCACTCCGGTGTTGCCAAATCCACGGTTTTACCGCAGAATTGGGCTACTTTAACACTGTTGTCACGGGTTGTTTTTCATGTCCTCGGGTTGAAGCGACGCCAAATAACATGATATTTAGCCTCTGTAATGCGAATTTTACCAGGGGAACCCCATCCAAAACGCGAATTTTACCCCCCAGAACGCAAATTTTACAGAGGGACCCACTGAAATGCGATTGGGCTAGTTTTAGGCTAGTTTTGAGTAGCAGTTGGATGGGTTTTGTTGTGAAAACCTGGTCACCCTGATCCACTCGGTCAGCTTCCTGAGGTAAACGCTGCACATTGGTATCGCTTTTTACGACGTCGGACACATAGCGGTAATTAGCCTTTTGCTTTTGCTACATTATCAAACAGCTAATAATGTGTTGCTGATGTTACACAAACCATGTTCCCGTTCTCGAGTCAGCTGTCTTCTAAAAATCAGTATCCGAAACTCTTTGAACACATTAGATTGTCAGCGGGAAAAGGCATATTCAGAACTATATTGCTAAATCTACCCGATTTTTCATATCAACAGAAAAATATACTGGGATAACCTTCTCTTGAGACTTCACAGCATAGTAACGATATGCTAAAGCCCGCCAGCATGTTGACGTGATTGGTTACAAGGTAGTTTGTGATGTCAGAAACACCAGCGATTTCAAACCGCGTTTTTGAAACTGTCTTTAGATCACTGGGGTTTTTAAGAGAAAATACTCAGCAATGGTGTTGACTTATGAATTTGCACGTCTTAAAGCATATTAAAAACACCATATTGACATATAAACACCATTAAAAACTTGCTTTTCACCACAGGGAGACTTTAATAAATGTTCATAATAACTAATGTTAACAAATGAGACCATATTCTAAAATGTTATCTGTTATTTATACAATTATAGTATAGTTTTAATATTTGTAATTAGCTTTCATTTTTATTTTTTCAGTTTTTTTTATTTATTTTTTTTTTTTACATTTTGTTAGTTTTATTTTTTATTATTTCTTTCTATTTATTTCTATTTAATTAAGCGTTACTTAATTTACTTATTTTATTTCATTTTTAATTTTCATAAAAATAAAAGTTATCTAATGTTTATATTTTATTTTTCTTTCAGCTTCACTTTGTCACATCTGTTTTTGGTTTGGTTATATGTATTTTTTTGTTGTTGTTGTTGCTGCTGTTGAAATTTATCGTAGTAATGTTTCTTGTTCACCTCATGTGTTCCTGTCAAGTGCTTCCTTAGTACATTGATTGGTCTACACAGCGCCACTTCAAGTCGAACACACCCTAAAACTGCAGTGGTCAGGTGGTACAGCGGCTTTTTACAGTTCAGAAGCATTACAGTAATTACGACATGGTGTGAACACACCTTTGTTTTCATTTGTTCTTTTGTTTTATCTGTCAAGTTCTCATTGGTTCATTAATTCTGTTTTTTTTCATTGGTTGTGATAGTCATGTGCTCCCCTGTATTAATGCTGCCTTCATGTGCTATCGGAAATTTGATAATTCCCACTTCTGAAGTCGTGATTACGAGCTAATCGCATTCACGTTTCGAAATGGGAGGGCATTCAAGTGCAATATTTACCTAGGAAACTCGTATTTATGAGTTTATTACACGATTACGTGTTGCCAAATCTGCGGTTTCCACATGGAATTAAGCTACTTTTACACTGTTGCCGCGGGTTGCTCCGTGTCAGCAGCACAACACACTTAGCTTTATTTAGCTTTAATTTATTTTCATTTCAGTTTTATTTTTAGTATTTTAGTATACTTCAACTTATTAATTTACTATTATTTTTTTTACTTATTTAATTTCTTATTTTTATTTAATTTCTATTTTTCATGAACAAAAATGTAAGTTTTTAATAAATTTTTTATATATTATTTTAGCTCCATTTAAATTCACAAAAATGATTTTTATTATTTTATAAAAATGATTATAATTATTTATTTAATAGCTAACAATAACAACACTGTAAAAATAATGCAAATGAGGAATGCTAATGGCACCTTTAACCTTGGTAGCAGCAAATGTGAATCTCACAGGTTTACCATCTAGACACAACCACTTTTTATTACTTTATAACTTCTGACAGTGTTAACTTCAAACGTATTAAACAAGTTTTATGTTTTTCCACTCCATATCAAACCCTTATAAAAACATTGACATTAATCTGGTCCCTTGCCCACCTTACTGCAGTCTATGTCTGATGCATTAGACCACATAACATCATATTTGCTACCCACAGTGATATTTAAAAGTTTTCAAAGTTAATATTGAGTAAACACCCTACATGTTTCTCATATACTCATTTCTAAAGGTGGTGATTGTCTGAATTTCTGGGGACTTGCAGCTGTTGTCCTACATGAGAAAGTAAATCTGATAGACCTCGAGACAATGGAATTGTGTGGCGCTCATAAAGCACTCTAAAAATAAACAGAAAGAGATGGAGCATGAGGCTGGGGATCAGTGTCGATGACGCCTCAAAATAACACACTGGTGAGCTCACTGGAATCCTGGAGTATCAGCTTGCCACTGCTCCTTTGATGTAGTTTCATCATCGTCGTCATAACAGCTTCTGAACTCCATCCTAATAAATCTCACGGTGAATTCAGTTCCTATTGCCTTATTTCTGCTGCCATTATTTGCTTTTAATGCAGCTGAAAGGAGAACATGTATTTTCAAACAACATAGCGCTCAGAAAGTTTGGGGACAGTAATATTATTTTTGTTTCATATAAATTAATACTTTTATTCATCAAGGATGTATTAAAAGTGTCAGAACAGACTTTTGCATTTTTACTGTATATATACACTGCCCGGCCAAAAAAAAAAAAAGTTTGGATTTAAATAGGCAAATGCTCAAGAGTCTACGACTGGATCATTATTGCAGTGATTATCATGTTTCTAACAAAGTTATATGTTTGGCAACAGTTCCTCTAACCCTACAGACGTGGAAAGTGGGGGGAAATCACATTATGAAATAAATGTTTTTCTCCAAAACACGTTGGCCACAATTATTGGCATCTTTTTATTCAATACTTTTTGCAACCTCCTTTTGCCAAGATAACAGCTCTGAGCTTTCACCTATAATGCCTGATGAGTTTGGAGAACACCTGACAAGAGTTTAGAGACCATTCCTTCATGCAGAATCTCGCCAGATCCTTCAGATTCCCAGTTCCATGTTGGTGCTTCTTCTCTTCAGTTCACTCCACTCATTTTCTTTAGGCTTCAGGTCAGGGGACTGGGACAGCCATGGCAGAAGCTTCATTTTGTGCTCAGTGACACAGTTTTTTGTTGGTTTTGATGTTTGTTTTGGATCATTGTCCTGATTGAAGATCCAACCACGGCCCATGGATTTCTAGCATAAGCGGTCAGGTTTTGATTTTTTTATCTGTTGATATTTGATAGAATCCTTGATACCATGTATCTGAACAAGATGTCTTCAGCAGAAAAATAGACCCACAACATTAAAGATCCAGCAGTATATTTAACCATGGGCATGGGGTACTTTTTATCCATGTGTGCACCAAATCCATCTGGTGGGTTTGCTGCCAAAAAGCTCTTTTTTTTTTTTTTTTTTTTAGTTTCATCTGACCATAGAAGCCGGTCCAGTTTGAAGTCCCAGAATATGCTGGAGATTGTTTCTGGATGAGAACAGAGGATTTTTCTTGAAACCCTCCCGAACAACTTGTGGTGATGTAGGTGCTGTTTGATAATTTTTTTAAGCTTTCTGAGAATCAAGACTCAACTAATCTCTGCAGTTCTCCAGCTGTGATCCTTGGAGAGTCTTTGGCCACTCAAATGTTCCTCCTCACCGCACATTAGGACGATTTGGACACATGTCCTCTTCCAGGCAGATTTGTAACATCTTTAGTTGATAGTGGAAATGGGGATTTTCAATGCTCTAGCTATTTTCTTACAGCCACTTTCTATTTTGTGAAGCTCAACAATCTTTTGCTGCACATCAGAACTATATTCTTTGGTTTTACTCATTGTGATGAATGATTAAAGGAATTTGGCCTTTGTGTTTCCTCATGTTTATACTCCTGTGGACAGTTTCATGTTCATGATCACCCTGGTGTGCTAAAAAAAATGTAAGTATGAATGGGAATATACTTCAGAGATAATTTACTCATAAAAATTCTAGGGCTGCCAATAATTGTGGCCAACGTGTTTTGGAGAAAAACGTGTGATTTTCCCCCCACTTTCAATTCTTTTCCTTCAAAGAAAGTGTAAGCAAATTAGCTCAAAAGAAATATGAATTTTAATATTATGAAATATGAACTCGTTATGATTAATTATAAATATTTGAATCAGTTAATCAAATTAACTTAATGTAGCTGAATTAATATTACAATCAATTAATCTGTTCGGCCAGTGAACACTCAGTATTGATCGTCTATCAACTTTTCAAGAAGGATATTTTTCCGTGGCCACAGAAAAAATAGCACATAGCTGTGATCGAATCGTTATCAGGGACATTGGTTTTATAAGCAGATCAGAATCAACTCGCAAGAGTGTGCACACAAGTTTTATTTAACTAAATCACGAACACATCACTAAACTAACATACACACACTTACACTAAACTAACAATCACACATACAATCCACAGCTCCCCAGTGCCAGCAGCACTCATGCAGCCCTAGACCATGACACTCCCACCACCATGCTTGACTATAGGCAATACACACTTGTCTTTGTACTCCTCACCTTGTTGCCGCCACACACGCTTGACACCATCTGAACCAAATAAGTTTATCTTGGTCTCATCAGACCACAGGACATGGTTCCAGTTATCCATGTCCTTAGTCTGCTTGTCTTCAGTAAACTGTCTGTGGGTTTTCTTGTGCATCATCTTTAGAAGAGGCTTCCTTCTGGGACGACAGCCATGCAGACCAATTTGATGCAGTGTGCGGCATATGGTCTGAGCACTGACAGGCTGACCCCCCCACCCAAGCAGTGCTGGCAGTACTCATACATCCATTTCCCCAAACACAACCTCTGGATATGACACTGAGCATGTGCACTCAACTTCTTTGGTCGACCATGGCGAGGCCTGTTCTGAGTGGAACCTGTCCTGTTAAACCGCTGTATGGTCTTGGCCACCGTGCTGCAGCTCAGTTTCAGGGTCTTGGCAATCTTCTTATAGCCTATGCCATCTTTATGTACAGCAACAATTCTTTTTTTTTCAGATCCTCAGAGAGTTCTTTGCCATGAGGTGCCATGTTGAACTTCCAGTGACCAGTATGAGAGAGTGAGAGCGATAACACCAAATTTAACACACCTGCTCCCCATTCACACCTGAGACCTTGTAACACTAACGAGTCACATGACTCCGGGGAGAGAAAATGGCTAATTGGGCCCAATTTGGACATTTTCACTTAGGGTATACTCACTTTTGTGGCCAGCGATTTAGACATTAATGGCTGAGTTATTTTGAGGGGACGGCAAATTTACACTGTTATACAAGCTGTACACTCACTACTTTACATTGTAGCAAAGTGTAATTTCTTCAGTGTTGTCACATGAAAAGATATAATAAAATATTTACAAAAATGTGAGGGTGTACTCACTTCTGTGAGATACTGTATATATACACACACACACACATAACATATTTTTCGCACTGCAGTTTATGTAATTTGATTCCATCTCAATGACTGTGCTCCAGACGTTTGACTGGTACACTATATATCAAGTACAGTCATATATTTTAGGATGGCAGGTAGAAGACCCTCAAAATCTGCAGACATGGCCATTTTCACCAATGGCTGTGTGAAATGAAATATATGGATTGCCAGAGTAAGTACCTGTATCGCACAAAAAGACAGAGGTGAAGTGAAGCTCTCAAGCTTCCAGCTTCATTGTGTGGAAAAGGGCAAACTGCAAAAGACCTCCTGCCTGCATGATTGTGACGGCAAAATGAAAGAAGTCTCTCTTTTCTCCGAGGCTAAACTGAAGCATTAATGAAAAAGAAAAAGAAAATAAATAAATCCACAATTGGATCCTCTTCTTTTAAAATTTAATGTCCACTCCTGCCACATCTCTCAAAGAAGAGAAGAGGTTATTCACCTTCCCTATACTCACAGGCTGAATAGTAATGATACAGTATTACGTTTCAGCTGGACAGATGTGCCATCAAATTCTGTCGGCCCCTTTATAGGAACACTTTCGCTCGCATGTACATGCAAAACCTGTCAAAAAGAGTTTATGGGAATTAAGAAACAAGCTCCCCGGGATTATCATCAGTCATTTTCCAGGGTCGTGCAGAGTTGGCGAAAACACGAGCATCAGCCAAAAATAACTGACTCTGCAAGTGAGTCATCCAAAACAATGTGCTCTACAGCTTACAGTGAGGATACGCAGAAAACAGCATCACCCGGCAGGGTTCGTGTGATGCTAATATGCACGCTTTAGTCAATACGAATGTCACAACGTTCTTGAAATCATTTGCTTCTAAATGTATTCAGTTTGAATGTACAAGAAAAAGGAGGAAAGGAATAAATTAGACACAATTCCCTTTATTGGCATGGTGAGGCTGATGAGAACTACACATAAAAAAGAAAATTCACAACAAAGATTGTACAATACGTACAACTACAAAGGCATTGGTTAGGACTCAGCAGAAGGCAACATGGATAGGAGACAAATAGAAGATAACACAGCCAAACACAGTCCCCTTGACCCGAAATACACACACACTCTATCAAATCCACACACAAAATCACACACAGCCTCATTTAGATATATCTGCTTCTTTATGGAAACACAAAAAAAAAAAAAAAAAAAAAAATCGTCCAAAGCAGTGGCAAATCCTTCAGTAGTAGTTTTTACTATGGTAAAAAGTCTGCCACTCCAAAAGATACACCCCATCAGGTGTTGTAACATATTGCTACAGCAATTTACAAAGCAGATTTGCAACATACATGTTGCATTATTAAAGCCACACATATCGAACGTGACATGACTCCATACCCAAGCTCTGTGCAGAAAATAATGTACAAAACATTTCTGAAACCAGACATTTACATTGACAGTAATGGGTTGTGAATCTTTTAAAATGGGCTACAACAAAACTTGCTGTTAGCTGACATAAAAAGGTTACCTTAAAGGGATAGTTCACCCAAAAATGAATGGGGTAAATTATCCTATGATTTACGCACGCTCAAGCCATCCTAGGTGTATATGACTATCTTCTTTTAGACAAACACAATCGGAGATGTATTTAAAAATATCCTGTATTTAAGCCCCCTCAAAAAATGCATTCATCCATAATAAAAGTAATCCATACAGCTCCAGGGGGTTAATAAAGGCCTTCTGAAACAAAGTGATGGGCTTTTGTAAGAAAAATATCCATATTTAAAACTTTATAAAGTAAAATAACTAGCTTCTGGCAGACGGCCGTACGCATCGATTTGCGGCGGAAGAGTAAACACTGACCCGACACGTGACGTAATGACGAACGCGGAAGCTCAGAGGATAGAGCAAATTAGAAGTCTAAAATGAGAAATTTTTAAAGAGAAATGTTAGAGGATTTTGATATAAGAGAAGAGGAGCTTGAGTTTGTTGCCTAGCCATATTTGCTTGAACCGCGAAAGGCGTCTAAGCTTGCGATACTCCTATATCCTACATCGCGTCAGGGGTTACTCATTTGCGCAGTATGCGTACGGTCGTCTTGGCTTGAAGGTGAGTAAATCATGGGATAATTTTCATTTTTGGGTGAACTAACCCTTTAAGTGTCCATGACAAGTGCCTGTAGTGTTTGGGCGATTCAAAATGTTAGCAGTTCCTCTCAGGTGCCTTCAAACCACAGCAAAGACAAAAATAGCTCTTGCTTTGGAAAGAGACTCGATCTCATAGATGCAATTTTTGGCTTTTCAATCCTATAAGTCATTGCTTGTATTGAATTCTTAAATTCGTACGCACACACACACACACACATTCACAACCAATTTCTCTTTCCAACGGTGGTCTTGCGATCTGTGTTGAGGCACTGGAACGGATCCCCCGTTTTTGAACAGAGTCTGGGTAATTGTCACGTCTAAAACCATACAACAACATGAGCTAAAATACAGCTTTGAAAAATAATTTATTGCTTTTTTATTTATTTTTTTTATTCACATTTTCATATTCCATTATTACTTTTCATGATTTCGAGTTATTGTGAGTAATGACAAGATTAGTATCATCATATATATTATTATTATTATTTTTTTTTTTACATCAAATACATCTTTTTTTTTTCTTCTTCTTTTTAAAAAATTCAGGAAAGAAAATTGTAAACTTTAGTTTGGCATTCACATAATCAAAAGTGTGGAGCAAAGACAGATTTTCTGTGGTACAACAAAATACCTGCAAAATTATTTTATTGCTTCATGTAATAAAAAAAGAGATGAAAAAGGTGGATGAAAGTGTTTTAGAGCTAGAAAAACAAATAAATCACTTGAGTTTGGAGCAGCAAAGTTCATCATGAGCCTAGAATATGATCATACAATATATTTTTTTGTTCTATCTCTGAAGGCATATAAAAACAATATTTCTTTAGAACTTGTAAATTTACATCCTTTCCAGTGATTGTTGAATAACAAATAATATAAATAGCAAAATTTGTAAGGCGCATCACGTGAGATGGCTGCCATAAATATTTTGATTAGAATACTGAGATAAATACATAAATAAGCATGAGTAATTCTGTGTTAGAAGAGTAATCATCTCTGTGAAAGTGTGTTATCAAACAGGAACAATAACAATGATTAGTGTGCACAGAGAAATTAAATAAAAGCTCTTGATTCCTTCAGACATTAAAGGATAAAAAAATATCTTGGGGTTTATCTTTTTTTTTTTTTTTTACACAGTAGTGAACATAAACTCTTGAAAATCTATCTTACACTGCATGTATACACGGAAAACACTGAGTTATTAACTTCAAAATCGGATAAAACTGCACATGGAGTTTTTCAATGAAATAAAAAAAAGCAAAACAAGAAAAACCAAAAGAAAAACAGAGACAAAAATTTGTTGCATGCTCCCCCAAAAAGAGCAATAAATCTCCATACATATTTTTACAATCAAAACACGTCATCTAAACGCCATGTAGGATATACATCATCGTAATGACTACAGATCAACATTCTCGATTAAGAAAATTTCATCTTAAAAAGGCTGCATTTTACAGTGCATAGCTGTAACAAACAAAGAACGCTGATATGCACATCAAATAAAAATATTCCTTTTGTAAATAGGCGACTACATTTTTAAATGTAGACAATGTTACCTTGAACATCCAAGAGATTTCCCCCAAACCCTTCTCGATAATGTAACACCACATCCAAACACCAGATTAAAAAAGGAACAGAAAAAGCCCACAAAAATAAACTCCAAACAATAAAAACAGACTGAACGAGCTGCACTTTTCCCCTCTCAAAGTGCCGAGGGTGATGCGGTGTGTGGAGCGAACTCTGATGAAGATTCGTGTCTCTTACAGAGCCTCACGCAGCGCACGGATCTGTGTAGTCCACTAAAGTAGTGTGCGCTACTTCACTAGTTATCCCCACAGGTAATGTCTCTCCTCGGCTTTGCAGCAGCTAGGTTCATGTAAACTTTGCTTGCAGATATACACATATATCCCTTCATATACGTAGAACTTTATCGTCCACATATACTCTTTCCACTTACATAAAGTGTAAAATGTCTGTAGTCTTGTATTCAAAGAACAGAAACAACAGTGAGGTATTGCAAATCCCTCTCTTTGCAGCCAGCCGGTGCAGTGGTGCTCATTACCTTCTCAGGCTATACTGAGCCTCTCGCAACAAGCTGTCAAAATCCATGGAGTCGTACTTGCTTTTAGTGGAGGCTGGATCAAAGTCGTCAGAATGGGAATCTGAAAGGAGAAAATGGCACATTTGAACATCTGTGGAAATCAGGGACGCTGGCTTCATTTTAAAAGGTGCTACTTTGTGTTGCTCATTTTGCAAGAGCTCCTTTGTATGGAAGCCTGATTCCGCCACATACATAAAGTGCTTTGGTAAATCATAATTATGACTTGCGTGATAATTTTGTCTTTTTGTCATAATTATGAATTTTGAAGTCAATTATGAATTTTATCTCATAATTCCGAAGGTCATAATTTTGACTTTTTAATCTTCTAATTATAACTATGGCATAATCTGGAGTTTTCATTTCATAATTATGACAGTTTTGTCAATTTAGACTTTTTATGTCAAAAATTATGACTGTCAATTTCGGCTGCCACAATTATTAATTTTTATCTCAATTTTGACTGTAATATTTTTGACTTTTTATGTCAATTATGAAATGTTTTCACATAATTTTGACTTTTTGTCATATTTTCGGCTTTTTATCTCATAATTGTGACTTTTTGTTAATTTTAACTTTTTATGTGACAATTGTGCATTTCCATCTCGTCAGATGTCAGAATTTCAACATTTTATCTCATAATTTATTAGCATGTCAATTTTTTACTTATCTCTTAGTATGTCATAATTATTACTGACCAACTCATGATTTTTTGCATTATTATGTGACAAAAATAGGCTTCCATAGTGCTTTGCAATTGTTTGGTCATACTATACAATGCGAGACAAATAATGTTCATGTTTTTTATGTTCATGAGTCAGGATGATTTTTGACATAATGACATTTTTTAATGCCAAAAATTCTGACTGTCAATCTCAAGTGTCATAATTATGAATTTTTATCTCAACGTTGACTGTCATAATTTTTTACTTTTTATGTCAGTTATGAAATATCACATAATTTAGATTTTTTTGTCATATTTTCGGCTTTTTTATGTGACAATTGTGCATTCCCATCTCATCAGATGTCAGAATTTCAACATTTTCTCTCATAATTGATTAGCATGTCATAATTTCGACTTTTCTCATAAATATGTGATAATTATTACTGACCAAATAATTTTTTTTTTTTTTTCATTATTATGTGGCAGAAATGGGCTTTAATAGTGCTTCGCAATTGTTTGGTCTTATCAAAAATACAAAGCCAGACAAAAAATTTCTTAATGTTCCTGTTTCCTGTTCTATGATAAAAAGGTTTTTAATTTCTGAATTAAAATTTATTTTGATATTTGGAGTCAGGGTGATTTTTGACATCATTTTTGACATAACTGTTGACACAACATGATTTTTGACAATTTTTTAATGTCAAAAGTTATGACTGTCAATCTTGAGTGTAAATTATGAATTTATATCTTTCAGTCTTTTTGAATTCTCAGTGTTGAATGTTATAATTTTGACGTTTTATGTCAATTATGAAATGTTATTGCATAATTTTGACTTTTTATGTCACAATTGTGCATTTCCATCTCGCCAGATGTCATAATTTTAACGTTTTGTCTCATAATTGATGAGCATGTCATAATTTCGACTTATATCATAATTATGACTTAGTATGTATGTCATAATTATTACCGACCAAATCATGATTTATTTTTTATTTTATTATTATTTTTTTTAATGCATTATTATGTGGCAGAAATGGGCTTCCATAGTGCTCCGCGATTGTTTGGTCATACCAAAAATACAAAGTCAGATAAATAATTTCTTAATGTTCCTGTTTCCTGTTCTATGATAAAAAGGTTTCTTTTCTAGAAAATGGTATAAAGGTTCAAAACCATTTGAAACCAACATGAACAGAAAGAGCACATCTCTGAGTACTTGGCACATTTGTTTTAAACTTTAAAATAGTTTGTCCTTTTCTTTATGGACACTTATGTGTTACTGTGGGTCAATATTATGCAATATTGTATATTTTACGCTAAAATGCAGGGGTTGTCTATTGAAAACACAGCAAATCAGTCTTCTAGGCCTCCGTCTCAACCTCTCCTGTAATATACTTGTCCATTCTCTTGAACAGCCTAGTTTAATTATTAAACAGTCAGGAGCAACTTCCCGAAGATGAGAGCCGAACAGCCATCAGACATACAGTTTGATTTGCAGCCAGGATAACAAATACGGCTGTCTTATCTTTAGTGGCAGACAGCTTCACAAATGGTGCCCTCACATGCACAGCGGCAAAGTCGAAGCACGTGAGAAATGGGAATGACCGTGGCATGCAGGAGATGCCAGTCGTGATCTAATACTATGGCTAAGGGGAGAATGGTGTCACGCCGCGCACCTTGAAAGATGAAAAATGCCTCTGCGCTCTACTTTGAACTAATGGACGGTGTCTCGGAAAACAAGGAGGAAAGAGGAAGAGAAAGGCAGAAGATTGAGAGGAAGGTTCTCAGGCTATTGTGGCGTGGCATTATTCTAGTCACTTGCCTCTTTTCCCCCCATTCCCTCTTCATCTGAACCTGCGCTTCAGCCTACACTCACCGTAAAACCCTGTGTCTAGCGAAAGGCCTCAAGAAAATGAAGGTCAACTCATCCATCTGCCTGAGGCGGGGGTAGATTCCCAAATACAATAACTCTGCTATATGGCCCTTATCCAAAGCTTCCACGCTCACCTTTGGAGAGTGTATTATGTCCACAATCTGAATACCTTTGGCCTTACCCTGATCCTTTGAAATACAAGGTAATGTCCTCATTATTTGAGGGAAAGTGGTCTTGTTCCTTTCCATTGACCTGCAGCACCATCAACGCCACTGAGACGGATCATCCCAACGTCCCGACCATTACATGTCCCTGACCTCACATTTTGCAGAAAATAATTGTGGAGTGGAGCATTGACTAAATATTGAAGTGCATGCCGTTCTCCAGCCTCCCATTTTTCCTGTTATAACAGGAAGTAATGATCTCATGTTGCATGGCTGCACAGAGCAGAATTCCCCCTTCACCAACATGTAAAGGCGCTGCCCTTAAGATTCAATTCCTTTGCCTCCCACTGTATTTTGTCCCTTCCCCCAAAAGACACTTTCCCCTTTGGGTGGAGATGATTGCCTATTATAGCCACAATCATATCTTAGGCATCATGAGTAGAAAAAAAAAAGCCCCATAACATTTTACAAAGGAATTTGTCACTCACAGATCCATCAATCTGATCTAGATTGTCACCTTGGTAATCCTGGACAGAGGGCATGGTGCATATGAAAAGAAGGCATGCTGGGTATTTTGTGAGAAAGAGAGTGATAGGATGAGAGTGAAAGGAAAGGAAGAAACCAAATCCATGGATATTGACATGCAGCCAAGAATTGTGTTTCCTGACATTTATTTGTGCCTGATTTCGACGCTGGGAAAATACATAAAGCAAATCTGTCTGTGAACAATTTATATAACAACAAAAGCTCTAAATCGGTAGGTCTAAATCGGAGTGATCACTTCATATCAATGTTATATATATCGTCATATCGTCCAGCCCTAAAACTTGTATAGTTTTTGTCAGTGTTTATTTAAAAACACCCAATTATGCAGAATATAAAATGGAAAATATTTAATTGATGAGTTGTCAATACAATATTTGACAATACAATATATAAGGTAAAATTTTACCCCAAAATCCAACATTTTGACACAAAATGATAACTGCAAATCCAATTTCTGCTTCTTTTTTCTGTAGCTTTTGGTAGTCTGTAAAAATATACCTCAGATTTTGTGTCAAATCTATTTGAACAGTCAATCGCAAAGCTCTTCCGTTTTGGATGTGTTTTGTGTTTTTTTCGCGGCATTCACTCTGAAAACCAATGCTGCCACTCAGTGGGCATAGCCGCAGTCATAACGGCCGACAGTGACGTCATGTGCATAGCCTCTATAGTGATGCTTTACCTTTAGTACACAGAAGTTAAAGAGTTTTTATTAGTTGTGTTTCTAGTCAGCTGTACACAAACACAGCCAGGCTGTGTACTTACCTAAGTCTGTGTAATTCGATTTACTGTACTGCTTTTGTCCACCAAGGCAGAGCTCAAAGTGAGGCTCGTTCAACCTGCGCAAGGTGTGTCCATTCTCAAGGGCAGCGAGCGCATCACAAGTGTAGCGGTAGGTGATGAAGCCAAAGTTGTCTCTGGGTTGAAAAATAGAAAGTGAAGCGTCAGTCGATGAGAGCAAAGCATCTTTCATTCCCCATTCAAAATGCAAAATTGGAATCAGTGAATATGTGACTTCTCGCTCTTTGTTGCAGTATAATCCTATTTGTATTCAAACACGCCTGCGCTGTCTGTGACAGATGTTGCGCGTGCAATGAGAAGCAGTTAAGTCTGCTCTCCTAATCACCATCCAATGGCCACGAGTACATCATTAACTAGATTTAGAAGATTCCTTTTATGCTGAAGGAAAATATTGACTCCTTTTAACCATTTGACACACACACAATCCAGAAAAACATACAGACGCAGGCCCACGGTCTTACCCGTCATGTCTCAAGTTGACTGTGCACTCCTCAATCTCGCCGAAGACTTCAAAGCGGCGTTTGAGCTCCGTGCGTGTGCTGTCGGCACGGAGACGTCCCACATACACCACTCGCCTCTCCTCCTGGTCATAAAGGGAACGAGAGAGAAGAGATTAGTCTAACATGGTGCTTCTGCTGTCTTTTTCCCTCTTCCCCCTCTCCTTGACTTTTCTCAACCTCACCCCATGACTGTAATTAACATCCACCACTGTGGGAAAGCCAAGAACCGTCTAGAGAAAATAGCTGGAGGACTCTCCTTTATCTTTTTCACTCTGATTTGTGTGTGTGCGAACAATCTAAACTGAAAGAATTGGTCTCTCCCTTAAAGGGTTAGTTCACCCAAAAATTAAAATCATGTTATTATTTACTCACCCTCGTGTCGTTCCAAACCTGTAAGACTTTCGTTCATATTGGGAACACAAATTAAGATAATAATAATGAAATCTGAGAGATTTTGGTTCCCCCATTGACAGTCTACACACTTTAACGCTTCAAAAAATTCATAAAGAGATCGTAAAACTAATCTATATGAATTGAGCAGTTTATTCCACATTTTCTGAAGAGACACGTATGCTTTATAAGATGAACAGATCGAATTTAGGCTTTTATTCACATATAAACATTGATCAGTGAACATAAACAGAAGCTCAACCGTACTTGCTTTGATACGCAAAAACAAACCTTGTGGAAGCTCAAACTGCTGCATAACACAAGAATGAACCTCATTGGTTCTCGCATGTCAAGCAAACATGCTTTAGCTTCCATTTACCATAACTGATGTGTCTGATGTTGGATGTATAAATGTGAATAAAAGCTTAAATTAAATCTGTTCATCTTACAATGTGATCGTGTGTCTTTTTGAAGCTTCAACTTTGGTGGAGGGACAGAAATGTCTCAGAATATATCAAAAATACCTTTGTTTCGAAAATTGAATGATCATCTTACGGGTTTGGAATGACAGTAAATAGTCACAGAATTTTTTGAATTTTTGGGTGAACTAACCCTTTAATTTGCAGATCAACTTTGAGCGGCTCATATACATATACATATAACTTTAATCTCTGTTGATTTTATAGTACATTTTTATCAACTAAAAATTACTTGGTTGTTTCGAGCTTTATAAATGTTGCAAATGTGTTTTAGATTGAGAAGTGGAGTCCAAATCTCGTATACAGTATGTGCAGAATTAATACTTGCAGGTTGATGACTTTCATCAATATTTTACCTTCTACTGTGTTTACAGCTAGAGCTGGGTGATACAGCTAAAAAATTCTCTCTAAATATCTTTCAGTCTTTTTGATATATATTCAATATATATATACTGATATATATTTATATTTTTGCTGTGAAATGGTTTAAAGGGTACCAGGAGGAGCCCTTATACATTTATACTACTGGGCTGTTGAATGCTCGAATCTGATTGGTTGACCAACGTTCTAAGGTGTGCAATTCACGAGTTCACATATCCATATAATTAAATAGAGTAAAGTTATGCGTATTTGGTGTGCTGTCCATGGAGAGGGCTCCGAGCTTGGAATTTTGGCCTGAACCCAGAGTACTCCCCCCGGTGTGGTAAAAGTAGACAGAACTAGAAGTGAGGAGATGGGGTGGAGGAGGGATGCTGATAAACTCTCAGATGAACAGAGGTAAGTCTGCTGAATTTATGCCTCTTGCCATTGGTTGAGTTGATTAACTGAATGCTCTCCACCTGTGCTAATTAGGTTAATTATCTGAACTTGCTCCTCCCGAACTTTGTTAATAAAACATAATTTATTTTCAGGGAAACGCACGGCTAAAGTAGTTCTAGGCAGGTCTTGACCGCACCAGACCACAGTTCCATATCACTTTGCCAAATGATTTCAGTTATTTCAATAGGTCCTACAGCCTACAACCGCAAAAAGAAACAAAACCCACAATGACACTTACCAAGCAAATAAATATAGTAAATAATAGGATGACAACGTATATACTGTATAGTACAGACACACACTCGCACAGAAACATTTGTCACTAATTAATCAGTAAAATTTAGTTTAGGCTAATTCACATATGCTTATTCTCTCTCTCTTAACTGCGTTAATAACTGTATCAATGGTATTATTCTGCTATCAAAGCTCAAGCCTCCGGAGCAAGCAACGGAGGCTTGGGATGAGATGCGTAAGAAATTAGTCCCACAGACAAGAGTGTTTTAAGGACAAAAACCTGACAAATGTCTTGAAATACAACATTGGAACAGTATCTTGAGGTGTGGTAACCGTAGTATAAATGAAATAATTGACTCCAAGCCGTTGAATTCTTAGAAAATAATGCACACCCGAGGTGTAACGGCCATAAAGCGAAGCATTACCACCTCGGGTATGCATTATTTTCTGAAAATTCAACGGCCCGTCATCAATTATTTCTTTATATATATATCAGAAATATATCAAAATAATAATCAGTTATTTTATCCAAATAAGATGCCTAAATGTAGGGTGTTTACAGTCGCCAAGCAACTCGTTGCATTAAATTAGAAAGCAGGTGATGTACAGTCAAGTTAATCATCAATTTTAGCTACAGGCTAATATCACTTTGTTCCATTACTCATTGAAGCAAAAGAACACATAGATTGAGAAAACGTAAAGACCCCACCAGGCTGAATATATAAAATGGTGGTATTTAATTTAGCTTGCTAATCTTGAGACAAAGCACAAGCCTCAGGCCTTATTTTGTGGCATTACTTATTCATATGTTCATGTACCTGCCATTATGTGTGACAAAATATACTTATAACCAGAGGTCTCCTGTAAGTCATACATAAAATTATGATTCCTATCTATTGCCCCACAACAGAGTCATAATTCACCTGTGTACATGATGTCACCATGTCACAATAACAACGACAGCTACAACAAAGACCTACAAATTAGCTAGAACACCTGGGAGGGGTGTTTCTTTTTTGCATTTCCTCCCCTCACGCTTCCATCATGTACAATAGGAGACAAAAGTGTTTGCTGAATTGGTGGTTTTGTTGCTGACAGCTGATAAATGCGGTGAGGTTTTAAAGATGACACCCTGAGACTAGCGCTTCATATGAAGCTCTCACATCCTTTGCCCCCCCAAAACCTCTTCTGACAGCTCAGCCGCCGCAGCTAGTAATTGTCTCGCTGCCGCGGAACACGAAGAAAAAAAGAGAAAAAGAAAAAAAAAGTACGCCAGGGCCGAGTCATGCGTGCATTATTTGACGTGTGCATTTATCAGTGAACTGAGTTGGAAAGCCGTCTCATTTCACAGTCTGGTCAGGCACAGCGAGAGAGAACAAAACTGATATTTCATCTCAGAGAACTGAATTTCAAATATGTAAGTGTTCGAAATTAAACTGCTCATTTTAGCCCACATATTAACATACCTTTGATTTTGGGCGATCTTATTTCAACTTTTCTTTCGATTGTCTGGTCGAAAGCATTTAGTCCATGGTGTGATTAATACAATCTGGCACCATTTGGAAACGCCTCGGAGATGTTAAAAATACACAACTGGGAGATAAAGAGGAAACGCGTATAGCCTGAATGATTCAGAGTGCCGTCTATGCATGAGTTCACTTTTTGAGTGAGAGAGAGAGAGAGTGTGTTGGGATGGCTGTGTGCTTCGAGCTTTCTGTAGGCATACACAGTGATGGAGGCAGAGAAAGCCTGAGAGAAGGATAACGTCTGTGGTAATGTACGATTCCTGCCAGCAGGAGAGAGACCACAACTGAAAAACACCTCCAAGCATAATAGGGTTTTCGTCAACTATGGGCATGTTTGGCCCTGTGGACTTTTAGAAAATCCACACTCTTAAAACACACACTCAATATTTCGTTTAAATTGTCCACTAATAATGTACAACAGTGGACAGACATTTAAAACAAAATAATTCTGTCATGTTTTCTGAAACATTTTAATCCCAGAGCCATTACCATCACATTTAAAATTATTTTCAATGTTATTTATTATTATTTCACACCAAAAATGTATGTACCTCTTGATGGAAATAAATGTTGTGATGTTATTTCCATCAAGTGGTGCATCAATTTTTGGTCAAGATCTTGTATTGACAATGCAAGAGTCGAGCACTCTGTAAAGTCTCCTCCAGCACATCCCAAAGACTTTCAATGAAATTAAGATCTGGACTCAGAGGTGCCGATTCATGTGTGAAAATGATTCTTCATGCTCCTTCCCAAATGTTCTTTCTCAATTTGAGCCTGATGAATATTGGCTTGGTCATCATGGAATATGGCCATGATGTGTCTTCCTACATGGTTGTTTAAGAAATGAAAAGCTACATACTCCATCAATTATGGTTAAAAGAACTGTTTCCAAACATATAACATGCCAGAATCATAATAATCGCAGCAATAATGATCCAGTCAGTCATAGACTTTTAAGTATTTGACTTTTAAATCCAAACAGCGACTTTTTTTTTTTTTGGCCAGGCTGTGTAGATTATCATGTTTCAATCTAAACAGTCTTATTAATGTTTTTAAATTAATATTTGTATGATGAATTTTGATTCGACTAAAAAAGGCATTTAAAAAGTTATAAAAATAAATTATGAAGGCAGAGTAAAAGTTTCCAAGAATGTTTTATATGCCCTTTATATAACAAAAAGAAAGTATTTTAAATCGGTAGGTTTTAATAAAAAACAACCCCAGAGATCTAAGTGTGTCCATTGTTGAAAAAAACAAAAAAAAACAAAAACAAAAAAAAAAACACTAAAATACTGAAGTAGGTGTACTTACTATTGCTTTTTGCCGTTGTCTCTCCCTCTGCTCGGCCCTCTCACATTCCCGTTTCTCATAGTCGCGTCGGAACTCTTCCTGCTTCAGACGCTCATGCTGGTATTCCTCATAGCTGTCATACCTGAAGTTGAAAAGAAGGACAAAACATTCCATAAAAAATAAACATACTCTCTCAACATGCAACTATAAGAAATAAAAAAGAGATTATCTTAAGTATCTGAATTGTCTGATAAAAAGTCCCCAGTAATATCAAGTGTCTCCTCTAAAGTTCAGAAAAGATCTCAAAAATGTCACAAACACCAATTCTGCAAATAAAAGAGAATACAAAAGTACTCTTTTAAGGACCAAATTATCTTGGCTAAGTGATCCAAAAAATATTTTTAGGTCTTCTGTTTTAATTTTTTCAAAGGAGCTGTTGAAGAAACTTAAATGAAATATAACTGAGAACTAAATTAAGCCTTCTGAGCTGTGAAAGAGCAACCCCTGAGCAATAAAATTTTTCTCTGAGTACATAGATGTATTGTTTGCTGTTTTGCTCAAGTGGCCTTGGGAATCAGCTAGCTCAGAGCAGACTGCTTTCCATTCTTCTTAGCGTGGAAGACAAACAAACACATTAATAAGATGTCTCATTACATCGCAAAAGGTTACAGCTCCCAATGGCGGGACTCTTAAGGGAATATGGCAGAAATTTGGCAGCTGTGTCTGTCAGCACAACTTCACATGCCATTACTTTTTGCTTAGTTTGAACTTTACGTCCAAAAAGTGCAACTTTTTTCTACAGCCATTTGCAACAGAGGCAACATGGTATAAAAGCACAATATGAGCGGACTAAAGCACCATCAGGGAAAAGGTGTAGCTGGGAGGTAGTGGGTCCCTAATGCAAGCTGCTCTTGCCAACGAAAGCTTTATTGTAAAAGTTTGAAAAGTTAAGGCCCTTGAAATGATGTATCATCACAACTCATCATATCAATTAGACAGAGTCAGCAAGTGACTTGCTTCCTTTGCATAAGGACAGACTCTGAAAGTATTGCAGACACAGTGGTTATCTTGCAGCACTTATTTAAGTCTGTCTCATGTACAGGTCTATAATATCAAAATATATGCATTTTTACAAGTGTCACATCATACATTTATGCAGAGTATATTAAAGAGTAAAAAACAGAAAAGCATTTGCTATGCACAATCACTTACCTGGGTCTCCGACCAAATATAGAATGAGACTGGGGCCGAGGGCTTCTATAAATTCTGGGAATAAAAGTGCTATCGTCCATATTGTGAGGAGACCTGTGTATAAGCAGAAAAAAAAATAAATAAATAAAATTGTAACACCACTTTAAGACTTTAAGTACCTTAGTCTTAAACTGAACACTTATAAAGAATGATCAGCACCTGAAATCTATATAGAACTTTTAATAACAGACATAAGCAATCAAAAAGGGAAATAAAGGGGGAAAAAGCTTTCAAAGTTTAGATATATAGCCCATTAGAAGTTTCAGGAGCATGTAAACACGAACAATAGGAATGTCACTAGATATTTAAATCGGAGAAATCTTCTGGATAGAGGTTTTGGAGTCTCTTTTATCAGTACAATCACTTTATCATGTGTTACTATATATATATATATATATCAAAAGAAGGCACTGTAAATATTGTTGTCTTGCTTGCATGGTATCTGGATGTAACCCACTTTAAAGTGTCCAGGACTTCACTTACTGGGCGTTTCTTTCATCTCACGGGGATGGAGCGGGCAATGCTGTTGAGCAAAACAACAGCTGCTACTAAAAACAACAGAGCCCCATCAAAGAGTGCTGGAGAGAAATTAATCTAAAATTCAAGCTAAAGGGATGAAGGCCCATTGAGGAAACAATGTGAGACTTCCATAAGTCTCACAAGTTCCTCAAGTGACACATGCTTGTTTGCCCAAGAAATTACTATGCTGGACTCTATTTGTCATCCACACTGCTTGCGAATGATGAGTTATAAAAATTTTCTAAATGAAAATTCAAAACTCCTCTGAAAGTTTTTTTCTGCAATTGATGAAAAGTCAGTGTATCGCTATAATGGTGAGCGAATGTCTGAACTCAGGATTGGAATGGCTCATTTGGTGTAACAGCAAAAGAATGTTGCAAGTGTGTAGATGAGCAATTTACCATCTAAGACACTGTTTATCTTCCAAGCTCATTTTATCTTGTGTCTCTCAAAGCCAACGCTTATTGTCTACTGTACGTAATTTTTCTCTGGTTGTGCAAAATCAGCCGTAATGACTTTAGTGTCCATGCTGTGAGACCCAGACTGGTGCTTTATCGCAATGACAGCCACAGAAAGATGTTTACCTCCTTTACAGCCCCTCCTGCTGAGACATGTGGATTTGTGTCCAAAAAGATTGCTAGGTAAACGTGTTTCTGAGACAGGCAGTGTAAGCTCACAACAGAACTTACCGAGAGGGAGAACGGCTGTCGGGAGACTCGGAGCGGGAGTATGGAGACCTGGAGAGGGATCTGCATCTGTAGTGAGATGAGGAACGGGAGCGGGAGATGGAGCGTGGCCAGCGAAGGTGCTGTGGGGAGAGCTGAGTGGAAGGAGGTGAGACAGAGCTCCATGAGAATGAACTGCTGGAAGGGGAGCTGGAGGGCGACCCTTCGAGGAGCAGCTCGAGTGGAGAACCTTCCCCCAAGTAGAGCAGGCGCTCCCGGCCTACCTCCAGGTCCTCAAAGTCAGGCAGACCCGGGTGCATGTAGTCACTGAAAAGACCGGGGTACTCATCCCCAGAGTCACTGTCCTCTAGTGGCCGGTTGCCCCTCTGCTCTCCCACTACCCCGCTATAGAAGGCTTGCTGAGGCTTTCCAAAGTGCTTGTTGAGCTCTTCCCGGATCTCCTGGTCCCTAAGTAGTTTCCTGCCAGCAGAACTGCAATCCACTGACATTTTGGAGTCCGAAGTCGACATATGGTCCTGTCCGTGAGCATCCGTGTCCGGACAAGCCTCCTGAGCTGTGGGGGAAAGGCCCTGAAGCTGCCTGGCCAGAGAGGAAGACAAAGGGGAGGCGGAAGACAATGATGATGTAGAAGTAGAGGAGGTCGGCATGTTCGAGTCTTTACATTCCACATGCCGGCCCTCCATTGGCCCAGGTACCGCTGTAGCTGTGGTGGTGCTGTCTCGTTTTGTGCTTGTATACTGACAATAGTCGTGATCGCCAAAGACGCGGGGCATGGGCCGCTTGCCCCGACGCTCCTCCAAGCCCCCAAGGGGCATTGTGGAGGATGCCTTGCTCAGCTGGGCATAGAGCTCAGTCTGCTCTGGGCCCTTCCGAATAGAACCGCTGGTTGGCTGAGGACAAGAGCCCCCATTGCTCAGCCTGGGCCTTTTGCTTGTCAGGGCAGAGGGAGAGCATGAAGAAAGCTTGTTTTTGAGTGATACTTTGAAAGGGTTCTCTTGACTGGCTTTGTGAGGAGGCGTGGTAGGTGGTGTCAGACCTGGAGGGAAGAAGAGACAGAAGATTTACCAAATGAGATCCCTCAAGTTCCTTAACAGTGCTTGGTCTGTCTCTAAGTGATTGAACGTGCACACACTTGAGCCTGATTAAAATATTCCCTTTCATTTAGACCTAATCCTTATCCGCATTTTATTGCAACCCTGACAGATTAATGTGACCTCAGATTGCACTGTGATACAGACAGAGTTACTCAATTAAACTTCCTCCAGACCGTAAACAATCCCAATTCATTAGAAAGTAAACAGTCAGATCTTATAATAATACTGGTGCTTTCGACAGATGCATGAATGCCTCACTCCTGGGACTCTGATGAAAGCACAGTGATGCAGGAGCAGTTATCATTCTCTTCATCTTTGCCACCTTTTCTCCTCATGAACCCCAGCCATCTTGACAGATTTATGTGCCAACAGATGGCATTTATATGGGAAGTCTTGAGATGTGCTGCTTTATGGCATGGATAATGCACTTGCACAAACAACCGGAGGTAGTTCCTCTTTATTTTTCTCTACTTCTCCCTCTCTCTTTCTATTTCAAGATCTCTCTTGATTTCTGTTTTCCTGATTCATACACTTTCTATAAATTATTTCGTTTGATTAAAAACAGCTTTGAGCGCATCAAACTACAGCCATTTTCTGAATATTTTCAGGATCACATCCTTTTACGACCATATCCTGAAACAGGTATTTCAAAAAAAAAAAAAAAAAAAAAAAAAAACTCACCTCTTCTTTTCTTTCTTTATCTGTCTATGTCAGTCACTAAACTAAATGGATACAGTACTGCAGCCGTCACGAGCCTGATTCGGCATACAAAACAACAGTGGCCTTGACTAAATTTATCATTATGCCAATGCAATGAGCTATGAAAAGAAAGCATGCACTGCCAAAGGAACTTCTGCTGCACCAATCAAACACCATCTGGGCAAAACAATGCACGCAGGGTCATAAACCAAGGACCATTATCACCTTTACATTACATTACATAAATTACATTACATAGCATTACATAAACATGTGCTGTTCAGTTCAAGGTAGCCGTGATGAATGCACACAGATACAAACACTATTCACATACTGCTGGGTTCTCTCGTCTGTTTCTGTCAGGGTGTGAATTACGCAGGGTCCTCTGAACGAATTATTACTTAAAGCTTACAGAACTGATCCCCGTAGTAATCTTAAAATGCCACACAAGGAGCGTAACACAGACTGACCTGGGTGTCATATGATACCATAATTAAAGGAACCCCCGCTCAAGTTAATCTATTAGAGGGATGGGGATTAGGGAATGGTATTAAATCTGGCACTTTCATAGCGCTGACTATTCCGCAGGTGTCAAGGTGTTTTGCTCTGCAGTGAAACACCTGGCCATTTTCTAATTCAACAGCTCCATAAATATGGCTTCTTACACTGCTGTCATGATTACACGAACGAAAATTTATTTTATGACTTCAGAGTCTCATCTGGCTTTACACTGATTTGTAATCAGTTAATCTGTATGATCATCAGTAAACACATATGAGTATGAAGGGCTTAGGGTAGTCTATAGGACAGCAGACACTAGGAGAACGTAAACGTATCCTCATCAGAGAACTTCAACTTCAAAGTACTTTCCCTCAACATAGCTATTTTAAAATAGTACTGAATCCTAAATCTGAATTGTGTAAGAGTGTCTCGGCTAAAAAAAGTGTAGCCTTCCTGAGGTTTTTTTTATTTTATTACTATTATTAAGCAGTGCTGTAATTGGCCTCAGGTTAGTAGGCACAAGCTTGTGCATTAAATACAGAGATAAATTAATCCTTTAGCCTTGCATAAGAGGCTGTAAAGGTGACCTCACATGACTTTTTAGTCTGAAAGCGAACACACATATTTAATACAGGGAATCAAGAACATGAATGGCTTGCAGAGGTGACAAAATTCCTCAAAATGTGTAGTTTCTCTAAACATTTATGACATAATCCACGTTTGAGCAAATACACCAAACATAGAGCTACATTTTATCCCCCGGCTAGGTCAAATCTGCACACTGAGGGCCATTACCTTGTAGTAAGTAAATACCAAATTGCCCATTCACCATGACACATTGTGAGAGGGAAAGGGCAGCCATTTTGTTTTTATTGACCTGGAATGATTAATCTCTGTATGGGGGATACAGAAATAATTACCTGCATGATTTATGCTGAGAGAAAGAAAGTGAGAAAGGGGAGAACTGCTGAAGAGTTGTGTTTCAGCCCTCGCTGACATAAACTTAGTGGGTATAATTTACTTTAAAATTTAAAAAAAAAAAAATAAAAAAAAAATAATATATATATATATATATATATATATATATATATATATATATATATGAAAAGACAACAAGGAAATATAGAGGAAATATATTCTTTACATTACATAAAAAATGCTTTGGCTCAATTTCACAAATGGGCCCTTTTAAATAGCAGAATTAACAGAGGAAATTACCTTAATGTCCCTAATCAAATTGCCAGACTCTCTGAAAAAAAAAGATGCTGATAATATCGGCAAAACCAAATTGCATGGCAAAACCAATTAAAACAATAATAATGCCACAACAGTTTATCTCTGATGTATTGAAGCAGTGAGCTGCCCAGTCAAAAAGCATTAGAGTCTAAATAAAAAAAGAGAGAATATTAACTCTTCAAATTCCAATAAATCACACAAAGAATGGAAAAAGTAATCAGTGGAGGACTGTGTAAAATTCTGACCATGTTCCATCAGTTCACCTTGAACCCTTTGGTTTAATTAAACTATCAAAGTAGGCTTGTTGGAGTGTTTGCCCTTTCCCTCAGACAAATGGAGGAAAGAGGGAGCTTTTGTGCCATTCATTTGTCTGTTTTGAAAAGATAGGATTTTTGTCTTTGGTACAATTTACATTTTCTTTTCTTGGTTATGAGCAAAGACCCTGTGTTTGTTTACCTGGGGTGCCACAGATCTCCACACTCAATGTGCGTTCAATGGTTTTGTTCTCAAACGGAGATCCCTTGTGGTCACTGCAACACAAAAGGGGAAAAAAATATATGAGAACAGTAATGGAGTGCTGAAAGTGTTTGTGTGAGCTTACAAATGGAAATGAAATTAAAAAAAATGCCTCATCTTTTTCTTTTTTTTTTTAGTTTCAGATTTTGTCTGCTCTACAAAAGTTGTGTAAAAACTCTCTCACTTACTTTGGAGACTCTGGGGTCAAAGGAAGTGGCAAGATGGTTGGTTTGGCTGCAGAACACAAAGGAGCATGGGTAATTAATTTACTAGTTCACACTGTGCCCAAGATATTTCAGGTCCACATCTAAATATCTTAGACTCAATCAGTGACAGCAATGATGTTGCAAATCCAACCCTGCACTGAAAGGCTAGATGACTCTCCAGCCAGAAATTTTGAGAAAAACCAATAGTTGGATTAACTTGACCCCATAGTTTTTGTCTTTATCTGACTGCATACTTTGTGAGGCAGGATGGAGTGATGGCATGTGTTCAGTTTCCCAGCCCATCATACAAGGTCCACCACATTCCAACAGTCAGAATGAGTAGAAAACGTAAAACAGACTATGACATGAAAAAGAATGGCACAAATGTTTCATACTGCTAAAATTATGTCTAACAAGAAGATATTTTGCATGCAATTGAAACCAAAGCAGAGGAAGAAAGAAGAGTCAAGGAAGCGTGTGCAGTTGCCTGAGGCTGCGACCGTCTTCAACTGCAGCTAGGGAGTATCTCTCAGTTAGACAGCTATATTACGGCAGCCTGACAAAGAAGCTTTTCAGCACAGAACTGAGTTTGAAATTGGGCACGTGATAGTTCAAAGTGTTACAGGCGTACCTCGTCTTTCATTTATAATTAATCTACATACAAAGGTTTGTGCCAATTCAGAGGTTTACCCTTTGGAGTGAATGGTGTGGCTAGCTGCTTCTGTTTTTGCTCCCAAGTAAATGTTAGGTTTGTGTTAGCGCTGGGGTTAGTGTGTGGTCAAACTGGGAAGCGGTTAAAGGAGGAGAGGCAAAGGAGAGAGGGCAGGGATGCAGCAATGATTACCTAACATTGGTGGGACTTGGTCATCAAGGTGCCTGCAGAGTGCCTGTTTTTGTGAGTCGGAGGGCGTGTGCTCTGGAACTAAAGAGTCTGGGAACAATGGGCTTGGCAGGCCCTGTGAGAATGACATGGGGCTGCCTATGACATATTCAAAAACATCCTCCCCGGCTTGGCCCACTAGATCATGCAAGCTGTCTCCTGTCACCTGTTCTGGCATGCTTAACCAGCTCTCTAGGTCTAATTTAAGATCTGTTGAACACTCAATAGTGTCGGCAACACTAATTGTTTGTTTGTGTAAGCTAGGTGTTTTTCTAGGGTGCTCATGACTAGCTTGCTCTAAGTGTCCGTGGCTCTCTTGGTCTTTAGGAGCCAAGTAAGGTAGGTCTCGCCCTTTATTCTGGGGGACACTGGGCAATTGCAGGTGAGCCCGGTAACGGGCCGTTCTGGGCCTGGAGGTAAGCAGCTGACTGAGCATGGGGTGCTCTAGCTCTTGCCTCCTTTTCCTAATGGTCACCGTGATGTGCCTATTAGCACGGCCAGCCTCAGCCAAGCCGCCTGCCTCAAGGCAATGACCACAGCTGCCTGCATGACCCGTCTCTCTAGGCGGGAGAGAGTAAGAGTGCATGTACCTAATAAAGCGGGCAGCGGCCAGGCTGCCTGGGTCAACAGCTGGCTGCAGGCCTGGCAGCCTCCCCTCTTCGCCGGAGCAAGCATGGCCACAGCCGCCTCCACGGGACAGCACAACGGGGGCGGATTGCTCCCCTTGAGTACACCGCCGCCACTTTCCCGCCCCCTCACCAGCCACACTACACGTGCTGGCTGCCTGGCTCTCACCTCGCTGGGCCTGCAATGCCAGCTGCTGCTGCTGCTGCTGCTGCTGCTGTGATGATGGGGAGGCAGAGGACGTCTTCTTTTTGGAGGCGGTGGAAGAGGAGCAGGACGACAGGGACGAGAAAGAGGAGGTGGACGAGGACGATGGAGAGGATGAAGATGAGCAGGAAGAGGTGCAAGCCCCTCCCCTGTCCTTGCCGCAACCTGTCCAGGTGCTCTTGGCTTCCCTGGCTTTGGTCTGGAAGGCCTCGTCACTAGAGGTGAGGTACTTGAGCAGCTCAGTGCAAGGGCGTCTCATGGACCGGTTGGGACAGGCCCCTCTTGGTTTGCTGTTCCAAGGGTTTTCTGTCTAAAAAACAGGAATCAGAGAGACAGAGAGAGAGAGAGACAGAGAGAGGGGGCAGAATGAGTATGGCATGTAACAGGGGACACTGGTAACATAGGGATATTAGAACAGGGGGTTAGCACAGAGGTGGTTTAGTCTCCCAAAAGGCAACGTGAGTGTGCTTTGCCCATCATCTTAATTACGAGGTCTTGGGACGGCTCCAGGAAGATCTACACACAGGCAGCAGGAGGAGACAGCGGTGTCCTCTGGGATACTGCCATGTGCAGAGCTCCAGAAACAGAGGAGTCAAAGTCATTATGGAAAATTAACTCCTCAAAGAGAGTTGCGCATGTGTGTGAGCATGTTTGTGTGAAGGGGAGAGAATTATGCATGATGTTGACCTCAAATAACTACTCATTTTTCTAGTTTACAACATGACTGGGCCTGTGGTAATAAATCATTGTTTTTGTGACAATGAGACCAACAATGCTAATTCTATCAAGACAACTCAACATTTTCCTTTTTCATGGAAATGAGATGGTGCCATTCAGAAGTCCTGAACATCATTAAGGGTAACGAAATTTTAGATGAGACAGCCATAACTCCTCCGTCACAGACACAACTTAATCAAGCTTTAGCTCCCTGGAGGGAGCAGACTATTTGTATAATTTATCAGAAAGGAAAAATTACATGAAACTCGCAGATGAGCTCACACACCAGGCCTTTGATGCAAGAAGTGCAGCGAGCAGCTACCTTGGCAACAGCAGGTGTTGGTCTGATCCGTTGGTTGCTGGCTGCATGGTTCTGTGCCTTGCCACCTGGGTATTGATTATAGCTGAGCTGGGAGTTAGCAGGCGCCAGGAGGAGCTTCTTCAGCTACAAACAGAGCAGAGAAACAGATTATAAGGATTATAGCTATGAATTTAATACAAAATGCAAAGAACTCCAAACAATATTTACATTACATTTATGCATTTTGCAGACACTTTCATCCAAAGCGACTTACATTGCATCCAACGTATACAGTTTATTGGTTCATGCATTTCCTGAGAATCAAACCCATGACCGTGGTGTTGTTACCATGCACCATGCTCTGACGTTTGAGAATATTGTGTCTTGCAAGCCATTTACATGCATATTTTCATAAGATTCTCTCTGTAAGCATCTTGTAAGTAGACAAAATAATTCATTTGATGACAGCAGTATCATGTGCATATTTCGGGGAAAAAATAATTTATGCAATATATGTATGACTGTATATGTGTGCTGCAAACTTAAACTAGGATTTAATTTTGTAGGATATAAGTCAGATATATCAGCCTAATATTGTGGCAGTATGTCAGGTACAGCAGGTGCGATGCTTTTTCTGTGATACTCAGAATCTAACTATGGATTCTGATGTGATGAGCATTAATGTGCTAATACACAACAAAACAAATGCTATGTGGATTTCAACTTTTGCTGTTTACTGCTGGTTCATTAGAGAAAATGCAGATTAAAATAGTCTACTTGATTAAATTCGATTCTTTCAGCATATTTTCCATTGCTTCAGCTTGACAGTGTTGTGCATGTTCCTTTTTGCAGTAATGAACAATGCAATTAACACCTCAGAAACACTGATCTACTTTGATCTGCTTTTTCAACAGGCTATGGTTATGTTCTGCGCACAGACATCAATAGGAGGCTGCCAGAGTTGCTGTCTGGCGAGTCTGTACCCATTTTTGGTGACAGGCCTGCAGCATCTCCTTATCTGGGTCTAGTGAAGACCAGACAGAGAGAGTCAGGGAAAGTGAAACACTGTGGGACCAAGAAAGAGCTAGGGAAGGAAGCAGAATGAGAGGGCCATGCTTCATGGCGAAATAGGATTGGGCACACGGGAAGCACGGGAGGAGCGTCTCTTACCAGGGAAGGCTCCTCTGGCTCTGGGGTCCGTGGCGAGCCATCGGGGGTGGAAGGACAGCTCTGATCACTGGCATTGGTCACGTCCCCATCTGCCAGGGCCTCGAACGAAGGCAAACCGTCTTCGTCCACTGGGATACTGTCCAGGGTTTCTGTGAGCACTGCCAGCAAGTTGGCCTCATTTTCCTCATCTATCTTCTTAAGGAGGCGAAAAGAAAAGGGGAAAGAGAAAGAACAGTGAAAGAAAATAGGACATTTTAGTCTGGAGAAGTGGATTTTGTTTTCAGACTGGGTGGAGCAGTGCTCTATAATCACTAATAGAGGATGGAGATTTTTTTCTTGCTGCATACACTTTTTTTTACTATAAAATCTCTTTCAACTACAAATTGCCTAAGCCACATGAGTCAGCACTGTCAGTCATACATTAAACATGCAGCTTACTGGACCAAAATAATATCTCCCCTAAGAAACCCATTAACTGAGCTGACACACAGCAACTACCCAGGGAAGTAGCGAGAAAGAGGTAAGAAACAATAAGAGGGAAGTTAAGTTCCTCCAATCCCTAACTCAGATGTCTCAAACAGCTCATCAACAAAATTCAAGCTGGCAATCCATAGATAAGGAGCCTTATTGTGAACTGAAATAGATGCAATATTTTTTTGAGCATATGAAGTGTGATTACAGAATCAAATGCTAAACGCTGAACGCTGCTTCTAGTCTTTGATGTTCCCGTCTCTGTCTCTTCTGCAGATGGTAACGCAGAAGGGGCAGTATCTGTAGAGCGGTAGCTGTGGAAAAGTCACAGGCACTGGAAGTTCCAGCACCAAAACCCACGGGACTTAGCAATTGCAAAAGATAAACACCAAAATTGCTGGGGACGTGGCGTATGCAGGCCAACAAGAACAAATCCTTTTATGCACACCACCGGATTAGCATCGCTTGCTGATAGTGTTCGGGCACAATCGTGGTGGCTGCAGGGGGACTGTCCTCTTTAGATAGAAGTATTGCATTGCTTAGCCTCCAGTCCCATGTGCAACGATCAACCCGTTTGATCCCTTTTCTATTAATAGTTTCCCACGATTACACACCAGCAAGTCCCTATGCTCACGGGAGCAGCTTTTGAGACATCAAAACAAGGCCATTTTACTTATCTCACTCTATTTAAGAGATTTCAGTACTGATAGTGCTAACGTTTGATTAGCACACTGACAGGGAGGAAAAGAGTTCATAATGCCCTCCTTGGGACATGTTTCCTAATTCTGTATTGGATTTGATATCAGGGCATATTTTCTATAGATAACAAAACATTCACAGGGACACCTGAGTTCTGACGCAAAGCAGCTAGAAAGAAATTCACAGCCTGTGACTTAGCCTGCTGCTGTTTAATGGTTGGCTAATAATGTCCTTTCTTTGAGTTACGCTTTTGCTGTCTCCCGCAATTTGTCTTCTGCAACTTCATAAAAACCCAGGCAGCCACTAAAACAGAGGGCAATAATAATAAGTATTTCCTTCCAGCTAATTATAATCCTGGTTATTCAGGATGACTTCCCCTAGATGCTCATCATTTGATTTACAGCAAAAAGGTTTTATTCAATTGAGGATTTTCTTTTTGGAAACAGATTTCTCAATAGCAGCATGCGTGCAAATATGGACTAGTGGTTAGTAAAACTACTTGTTAAGTGTGAACTCTAGGTCAGACTTTATCTAGAATGAGGGTGCTCCAGGGTTTATACAGCAATTAAAAGTCCTGCCAAAACCTGCACTCCTCTTACAACATTGGTTATCTCTCAGTATTCTATGAAACAGGCTCAAAAACCTTTGTCCTCCATTCAGACACATAATTCAAAGTGTAACCAACACTTGCAAAGTACATCCAGCCCAGTGCCAGAGTGGTCGGATTTGCCTGGCAACCTCTGGAGCCGTGTCCGCAGCCATCGATTGCCTCTGACAGCTCCAAAGAGAAATGGCCTTGAGTAAGAAGGGAAGAAAAATAGAAAGGACCTTTCCCATTCCGCTTAATGGACCCCACCGAATTAAACAGATCTTAACAATCGTGGGCTAATTGTGGGATCACAATATATTAACCTGTTCTAATTCTAAAGGGTGCCATTCATGGCTGTTTTACCACAAATGCTTCAATTAGCCATAAAACACACTGGCAAGCGCTCGGTATTCACACTCCATCTAGCTCCCCTCCTTTCCCCAGTACTTCAGAGGCATGCCAGCATTCACCATTCATTCATTATCAGGTGCGCTCTTTTGTTATCAGACAGGCTGTCTTTGAAATTGTCCTTGCTTTAACTCTTTTATTGAGTTCCACCTAAGCCATTGTATTCCTAAGATATAACTTATGCCACTGATAACAAGTAGGTTTCTAAGCGAATCTGAGCGAATACCCCACAGGTAACGAAAGAATAAGAAAGATAGTAAAATATGAGGTTCGTATTTTTCCGCATGTCTGCGGCCTTGCATCTCCGCCATGACAGAGAAGGAAAACTCTGCAGGTAATAAAACCTAGAAAGTCAATTACTCAGAGTGGGTTTTACAACCAAAGCCTTGCACCATCACAAGGAAGACATTAAATGACCTAGAATATGTGGGAAAAGTTTAAAGTGAAGATTGATGGCATTTACTTTCTCTTTTTATTCTCTCTGAAACCAAAAAAAGTTTGAAAAAAATAATTTTTCACATCTCTGAAAATTTTGTGCCATTCAATATGTGTCTATAATTTGACTATTTCTTTTTGTGACACAAACAAGCTTGTATGCCATTCAGAACTGGATTAAGAATGCCTTTTAAATTTCAGTTCAAATTCTGAATTTGAATAGAGGTGGTAAGCAAGAATTGCAAAATTGGTAATAAGAAATTCTTATAACTGTTTGAATAGAGGTGGTAAGCAGGATGGAGATTGCAGAATTGGTAATTCTTGTTTAAACAAAGCCTCATCTGAAAGTTTTGAAAAGATTTAAAAACTTTGAAGAATTATAGGCCTTTTGGAAAGAGAGAAGGATTATTAGATGGTGTATAAGGGCTTCTCATTGTCTAAAGTATAGACAATGGTATTAGTTTACCTCTGTTAATAAATATCAGAGGTAAATAAATCCAATAAATCCACTATGTGAGCTGGGCCTGGTCATATCATTGTGTGTAGGAAAAGAGAGAGAATTATTGTACAGAGCACTGAATATGACACTAATTTAATTCATGGTCTGCAAAGGCATTTTTTGTCAAAAATCTAGAACTGCAATAAAAAAAAAGACCACCATACCTTTTATAAGTCACACATCATATTGACATTATCAAAAACATTCCAATGTAAGCCTCCTTCAATAAGCCTAACCAGATTGTGTCACAGTATACGTAAATGGCACAGCAGTCATATGTCATACTCAAAAATAGGATTCTGCCAGTGGAATCACTAGAACTATTTCAAACCTCATTTCCCCCGCAAATGATCCTGCAAGCTGGGCACCGAGGCATGCCTGCTCCAGAGGCAATGATCACAGAGAGACGGAGTATGGCAAAGATTAACTTTTCATAACCCTCACCAACATTACCACCCCCCTGACTATTCTGTCTGAACACCACGACCAGAAGCTTGAACAGGTACCAATCAAACTCATCAGCAACAAGAACCATTGCTTATTTTAGCATGTAAACAATCAGAATAATGCATACTAGGGAAGAGTAATCAGAGGGACAAGTGCCCATGACCTGATATTCAGAACCACAAACAAACGATTTCTACTGAGAGATAATCACTCTTACAAATAGAAAGACACAAAGTGAAAGAGATGAAAGGGACTACAGCAAACTGACATAATCTAAATGGATGCACTGAACATAAAGAGAGAAAGAGTAGTTTGCATGCTGTTTCTTAGCTGTGGTGCAACAGATGGTCCACAGCTCTGTTTCTAATGCAATTAGAATAAACTTAGTTTTCGGTGCTCAGACATATTGATGCACTACTTATTTTAGAAGCTTGCCCAATAATGCTGACACTAGGGTGCTTGGATTCCTAAAGGGCTGGAGTCTAAATATTTTAATGCAGTGAAGAAACGAAAAAAACACACATCGTTATTCCTTTTTGTAACGTGCATGTGAACAGAACTTTGCTTAAGTCTGAGGTGGCAAATCTGCAGAGGTAGGCAATCTTTTGTGAGAATAAACATATGGTGATCATGCTATGATGTGCTAGACAGTTGAAGAAAATGCAAGCAAGGAGGAAAGGGGAGGATAAAAGGAAACAGAGTCCTGTTTTATTCCAATGCAGCAGGGCAGAAGAACAGCCATGCATGTGGAATGTGGACATATAAAGCTGGTATTTAAGTATGTAAAGTCACCCTCTTCCTCTTGTTAAAAGTGCTTTGTTACCCTCCGAATCTCCCTTTGACCTTTCGGCTGTTGGCAGGCTTATGAGCAGCAAATCGCAGGGCGGCCCGTCATTTGTCACCCTGATATCAGCAGCAGGGCACATCATCACCGGCACTGCACCAAGCGCACGGAGGAGCGTCAACAGAGAAAGACGGGACTATAGTTCTCTTTCTATAATAAAGCATGTGTTAACTGCACAAGAGTCAATTGCCTGAATATATCTGTATGAAAGCAGAGACTGCATGCCTGCATGTGTGCATGTTTTATCATGAACACCTGCTCTCATTTGAGTATCCATGAGAAACGAGTAGGGTTACAGACTCCAATATCAAAAAATGTATGGTAATTGAAACCACCAAATGTGTGTGGAAATGCAGTCAATTTGATTCGGCTGCAAAAGGTCATGCTATTCAATTTACACTCAATGCTGAGTACAGTAGCCAGCAAAACACCTGAAAGCAAATGATCTTATCACCCACCACATCGCTCTCACCCCACTGGATAAAAGCTATTTGCTGATTACTAAATAAATGCATTATCTTTTACCTTGACTTCAATCTCGTGTAGGTGAGGGAAGATGTACCAGACCTTGACTTTGTGAGACGATTATTCCCATTACACATCAAACATGCTTCCCCCTTTTCCCCTTTCTCTCTGTTTGTATGTATGTACCATGCAAATTTTGGACAATATCAGCATAAATCCTGATCATCACCTTGCAACCCAAATAATGAAAACATATTTAAATTATATATATATGTATATATATACACGACACACACATTAGAGCTATTTATATATATACTAGAGCTTTATATATTTATATATATATATATATATATATATATATATATATATATATCATTTACCTACACTCAAGTTGTTCCAAACCTGTATGAATTTCTTTCTTCTTCTGAACACAAAATAGGACATTTTGAAGAATATGTAAACCAAACAGTTGGCCCCACTGACTTCCACAGTATAGAAAAAAATTATACTATAAAATTCAATGGCTACCGTCAACTATCTGGTTACTAACATTCTTTAAAGCTGCAGTCTGTAAGTTTTGCCTCTTTGTCGTCATCTCTGTTCGAAACCTGCAATTGTAGTTATTTGCAGAATTATCATCTTTACGTGGGTTGTGCATCGGCACGGCTCCTCAGCGCGGATGAATCTAATGCTTTGAGAAGAGTGTGTGGCTGTCAGTCACCACACCTGTGGATACTGTACTTCGGAATCACAGATTGTAGTTTTGGAAGTATGACCAAAATAAGAATTTTCACCGGAAAATGTCATCTGAACAAGTAACATGTCTGTAATGACGCAAAGACAAACGGCGACATACTTGAATTCCCTGCAGAAACCTACCAGTACCACTCAAATTAGAAAACATTATTACAAACTTACCGTTGTGAATCGGGCTAAGGTAAGGAGAACACTAGCTGGTTATGTACTGGCTCAAAAACTGATTTCGGGTAATTTTTTTTACCAAAAAAAAGTTACGGACTGCAGCTTTAAAATACCTTCTTTTGTGTTCAACAGAAGAAAGAAACACATGGAACAACATGAAGGTGAATAAATGATGACAACATTTTCATTTTTTGATGAACTATCCCTTTAAGATGAATCGCTTCTCGTATTCCTAATTTGTAAGACACTTTGGATAAAAGTGTCTGCTAAATTAATAAATGTAAATCTCTACACTGTGTTCTGATTAGTCTGTTGGATGCTAAGCTTAAATGGCAATCAATCAGTAAAGCTAAAAGGTGTGCTTGACCCGATTCTCTTTAAAAAAGAAATCTGGCAAGTTTAATCCAATAATCAGGCATCACAGCTGCCAAAAGGGCGCGTCTGACTGTGACATGTCTATATTGCCATTATTATGTAATCATCTGCTGGTCTTCAATGATAATTACAAATTACTTTAAAATATATCTACGCCAAGAGATAAGGATTTATGCTCACATTGCCTAGAGCATTTCTAAACTTTTGGAGGCAATGTGTATGCATGCATGTAAACATTTTAAAATTATTCTGGCTTCACCTGGGCCACAAATTAAAACACCAGCCAAAATGAAATTTGCTTTTGTTTGTACTTCTTAAAAAGAATGATATTTTTGTACAGCACTGAAATACATCTTTTAACCATCAAAAAGTGACAAGGATGCATCACTCACAGTCACAGCTGCTCAGAATGTATGTTCACACTTTATATCTTGTTGAATATCATGGGAATGAAAGGATGAACTACAGATGGACGGAGGAGTGAGACTGGAAATTAAGAGTCTCATGGCAACTGGAAAATGAATCCTCAATCAAAACTTTGTGAATATATGTTACAGTGGTTCATTTTACTTTGCAAACAGAGCTATTAAAATGTGCCAATGCAAGTCTGAGCATGAATCAAATTTATCTACTGCAATGCACTCAATCAGCTCATTCCTCATTGCAGAAATTTAGCATTTGTTTGTTAATTTACCCACTCCATAAAATTGTGCAGTGTGACGCCACTAAGCTATGTCCAAAACACTCTGTACCCTGCAGTGCATAAGCCCTAAAAGAACCAGCATTCCTGGAATTCAGAGATTCAAACTCCCCCTCCCTGCAATGATGAAGTATTAAATAATCCAGGAAACGCCTGTACCGGGACTCACTTTCTCTCCCGGCCTAGAGTTGAGCCAGACGCCTGAGGCTTATTGGCTTAGCATTTCCGGCCAGGTTAGAAAGAGACAGGCCCTGAAAGGCTCTTAGAAGAGATTACCGTTCCAGACTAAAAATAGCCCACAATGGCTATCCCGCTCTTACGATTGGTGACACGTTACAAAATGTGAATATTACTGTACAGGGCAACTGCCTGTGTGTGTTTGGACGTTTGTGCACGTCAATGCACACAACACTGTGAGGCTTATGTTCGTAGCATGTACATAACAAGCCATTAAAAAGTATCAGTAGGGGTGTAACAATACACTCATGTCCGTTTGACTCTCACTAAAATTTAAACAAAGTTATTATTTTTTTATATATATATATGATTAATTCTAAAACATATGATAAACAGTTAACAAAAGTACTGTTATTTAAAATGATAAACTTGGTATTAAATCAGGAATAGACTTGAATAGGTTTGGACTTGGTCCTTCTCCTCCATGTACAAGGCAATGGTGATACCAGAATAGAAATATTCATGATTTTGCTTAGCTAAAAATACAGAATTACATAAGACACATGCTTGGATCCATTTAAACCATTTAAATATTGCATGTTATTCAACAATGTATTTTATTTTTAATTCATTGACGTGTCATTACCATATTTGATGCAAAATTAAATCTGTCTGAAATTTTATTTTGGTGAACTATAATCAATACTGTTAAATATTTGTATTGTGATCTAGTGTGACATGAAATACTTTTACATATATCAGCATAATATAAGCCACCATTAAATCCTCAGATAGTACTGGTTGTACTGTCGATGTAGGATATTTATCACTTCCATGATGAATTTTGGCACCAGATCAGTGCAACTTCCACCACGAGCTGTCTAAGCCAGGCTCATAAAACGGGAGTTAAGGCGCTGAACACCATGTCCAAGGAAAACCCCATGTATAACTTGTCCCCAGACATGGAAAAATGGTCTCATGTGTGACACCACCTGTGGTGCTTCAGTTCTGGCCAGCGGTCATCAGCTGACACTTAACTGGCAGGACATAGTGTGTCCCAGAGCAAAGGAAGCCAAACCTTGTAACAGTCATTTGAAATGCTGTACACAAACAAACACAGGAGATGTGTGTTAAGATCAAAGCTTAAATTCATATCGGTGGTTTAAAGGAATTAGATTAATTTGGGTTACACTTTAGTGTTACAGTGTAATTATACATTTAAGTACTGAGGAGTAATAATTAACTACATGTACGTAGGGTTAGGGTTAGGATTAAGATGTGGTTTAGGTTAGTTCCATGTAATTAAGCACAATCTATAGTAATTACTATAGTAACTACATGTAACATGTGTAACAAATGCATTGTAAAATAAAGTGTTACCTATATTTGTAATCAGATGTGTCTACAACATAAAGATGACAGCCAGAAGTATCGTGGCTGTAGCATGGTAATACTTTGATGCAGCATATGCCATGGTACCTCATTTACCAAAGTATTTACATGGTACTTCAAAGAATATCATGGTATCGGTTCACTCAGAAGTAGTCTGAAATGCATGCAACCACTTTGCAATAGTAGTGTAAATGGAAATCCTCATATGCTCCAGAAAAGACCGCCTACTCACCTGCCAATCAAGCATCGCACTAAAACAAGGTTCATTTCATACTCGACTAAAATAACTCAGCAAGTCTGTGTCAAGATATATTTAGGGAAAAGGTGTGTGCTGAGCTTTCTGTGTCTTTTTGCACTTCATCAATGTGCAACAATATACAGATGCAGTAAGTGATGTTTGGAATTACTAATTAAGACTTTCCTCCCCTCAAAGAGGAAACACTTCAGCTAGTGATGCACCAAAACTTCAGCAACTATTTTTTTACTAAACTAAAACTAAAATGTTTTAATTTAATATATATATATATATATGTAACAAATTCCCCCCATGCTCTCTCCTTCACAGGTGTGTGTGGGGTGTTAAATTGGCTCTGTGATGAGCATCAGGTGGCTAAGAATGAAGATCAGCTGATGCTACAGGCCTCTGAAGAAAGCTCTCACGTACAACCACCACTTTATAGAGCAGTGGATGGAAAAGCAAGAATGAAACAATAAAAGATGGGTGTATGGACAGTGAAAGGTGACAGAAGCATGGAAATGAGTACAGGACAGGAAACCAGAGCCTGAGAAAGAAGCAGAATGCAAGAGTACGCAAGCAAGCCAAGCAACAAGCTTTATGTTAACTTGTGCTTCTCCAAACATGCCCTGCGGGGACTATTTTCCAACTGCAAGTGATGTTACCCTCCCTCTTCTTTCCCTCCTCCTTGCCTTACGCTCCCTTGCTTTTTCCCCTCCCTTCACTGCAAAGTGAATAAATTTGCTTATGCCCACTGGAATTCAGACTCTCTCTACGGTTGTTTGACAAGCTTCTCTGCCAAAACTTCAGAGGTTTCTTATTGATGACAGGGCTCTGTTGCATTTTGCAACCATTGCAACTAAGTGGTCACCCTGGTACGATTTTTTTTTTTTTTTTTTTTTTGATTCACTGCATATGAGAAACACCAGAAGTCAAACACTCCAAAAGTGTGACGAAACAGCCCTAACCAATTATCTGCCCAATGGTGCATGGCACTAGTGCCACTGCTCTCATAGACATTATCATTCCAGGAAAATATTACATATACTAGGGATGTCCAATCTGGCATCCTGCAGAGCTCAACTCCAACCCTAATTAAACACACCTTAACCAGCTAATCAAGGTCTTCAGGATTACTATAAACCTCCAGGCAGGTGTGTTGGAGGAAGGTGGCCCTCTGGGAGCAAGATGGAGCCATGACATATACCTAAATATAACTGCAGCTCATGCAAAATGAGAGATACAGTATAACGAGTGAAATTTATTAAACCAGTGGTTCCAAATTCTGGTCCTAGAGTACTCCCAACAGTGCATATTCTCGCTTATCTAACACACATATTTGAGGCCTTGGGAGTCACTATTAATGATCTGCTGAGTTGAATCAGGTATGTTTGATTAGGGAGACATCTTAGAGCCCGTCCACATGGAGACACGTTTAGCTGTATACGTAAAAAAAATTGTATCGTATTGGCTATTTGTCCAGACAGATCCGGCGTTTTAAGGAGCCTGAAACCGCTATTTTTTTAACTGCGTCCCAGAATAGATAAATCTGAAAATGACACCCTTGCTTTTTCATGTGTACAGCCAATCCATATATTTTGTGAAACGATGATGTCATCACCCCAAGTCTCAACCCCTCGACTCGCATTCTCTAAGTCTTCTTCTCCGTTTTTAGTGTAACTCTATGGCAGAATACCAGCGCTACTGGTCTGGCATGTATACTGCATCGTTTTGAGTCTGTTTCAGTGGTTTCGAGTGTACGCAAATATTTCTTGAGACGACGCCATGTTTACGGAATTGTTTTTTTTAGAACAAGGAAAAAAAAGATTGGATAGGGAAAGCTCTGGATTCGTGTGGATGTGGCCTTAGGGACTGTTTACATAACAAAAAACGTTTTATGTGTTTTGGCCATTCATTTACATGACAACACCGTTTTGGGGGCCTGAAAACGCAAACTTTTGAAAACGGGTTTCAAGGTGCAAGTTTTTGAAAATGATACCATTATCATTTCCGTATAAACAACAAAAATGTGGATCTGTGAAAACAGTAATGAAAAATAACTTAAACAAAAATTTTAAATGTTACCATATTGGCAACTAATTGATATAAATAAGTTGAAGTACTAAAATAAAATATAAATAAATTAAAGCAATATGAATGATAAAAAACTTCAAAAAGACTTCAACTAAAAAATGTAAAAATAAAAGCTAATTCAAAATATTCATAAATACTATAATAGTATTTAACTAATTCTAAAATAGCACTGGACCAAACATGATGAAAGAAGCTTTGGTGGTGCTTTTGAGGAGGCCGACACCAAACAACATGCAAACTGTCTTGGTTTCGATAGGGAGATAAGTCAAAGTGTGGTGCGTGTGTGAATGCGTGTGCATGTAAGTGTTCACTTGAGGAAATCACATTATACAGCACAAAATGATAATATGCTTGGCCCAGCTGAACTTGTGCAGCTAAACTGATGGTGTGTTTTCAAATGTCAGCATAAATTTGCAAATTAAAAATGCGAAGCCATCAGCAGTCACCATTAACACCATGTGCGTGTGTGTCTTGTGAGCATTTTTCTGTCTTCTGAGAGATGTAGGCCTACAGTAGATTTGGCCGATTTTATCAATCACGGTTCCTTGCTGTTGCTCTAGTTTTCTGTTTGATAGATTTACAAATTACTAGACAAGCAAGAAGCAAATAGGACCTGTTTACATGGATGTGTTTATGTGTAAGTGAATGTGTGTACTTGGGTGTGAGTGTGATTTATTTCAGCAATTAATCTGCAGAGTCGCTTTCACACTTGGACATCCGAACCCCACCCACCCCACCCCCAAACACGCACATACTTTGGCTCACCACTTGTAGCTAGGTCAAAGTCTGGTCAAAATTTTGTCCGGTCATCAGTAACTGCACTCACCTTACAAAGCACAGCCAGTGCTTTCACCCCACAACCAAGTTGTAATTCCAAACACTCGTTGGCAGCATAGTTTCGTGTTTGGATATAAACATCACACGACCCGACCGCACAGCCCTTTTTGGATGACCTAATACAGTACAGTCTTAAATAGGGAGTTATTTTGACTAGGTGTCAAGTGTCCTTAAAATAAAAGTCTGCGGCAATCACTTGGAGTCAGGGAGTGTTCCATTCCACACATTGTCCATGCAGTGGAGAGAACAGTGAGAACTCTTATACCAGGATTCAGAGCTAAAGGCCATCCAAAAAGACAGCATGTTACATTCCAGTCACCTGTTCATCAAATCAGAGAGGGATCAAGGCGACACAGTCAGACCTATAACATGTTTTAGTCACAGGACTGCTGGAGTTGAGGGCAGAATTACGTTGAACTAAGTGCTGAAAATTGATCAGTTATTCTGAAACTTGACTACACGTTTTATTGACAAAGGCTTTTTAAAAAAAATACACTCTTTATATACCAACATATTTTACATATTTTACATATTTTTACTTATTCATCAAGCCAACTTAATGCCTTAATGCAAATTTTTATATTTTATTTGATTATTTACCAGTGGTTTGGATATAGTACCAAAGGAATATCATGTTTGGACATATTGACAATGTTGTACTTTGATGTGTCTTGTATAAATTAATATAAATAATATTTATTTCTTTTTTATATGTATTACAAGTAATAAAAACAACACAGGCTCATATCTACATTTTTGCAAAATTCCAAAAACGTACCTATACATACAATTCACTGCAGTTTCCAGCTGAAATGAACACTAGCGGTAGTAAAACAGCAACAACATTTTAACATTTTAACAAATTATGATTACGGGGCAGATTATCAATACATTTTTTTTTGTTGTTGTTTTTTTTGAGTGGTACATTGCACCTCAAAACACTTATCATTGTGCATGATTAAACTAATGTAAACTAATACATATGTACATTTTTTTTTTTTTCCTGACATAGTAAACTTGCTCTGCTGCTCACCTGGTACAGCATTGCACTTGACTGCTTCCTTGCAGTCCCGTGAAACACGAGTCATGATCTAAGACAACAAAGACTTGTAGAAGCAAAGACTTGTTTTTGCTTTCGTTAACACTATCGGTTAGGTTTAGGTGGCACGTTATTTTCAGTCAGTGTTGGGGAAAGTTACTTTTAAAAGTAATGCATTACAATATTGCGTTACTCCCTAAAAAAGTAACTGCTTGCGTTACTTTTTATGGAAAGCAATGTGTGACTTTTGTGGTACTTTTTTTCTCACCTGGGCTGGGCTGGGCTTGCTTGTTTTGTTTTTTTAATAACAACAAAAAAGTTATATTTTTGGCAAATGTAAAGGCCCTTTCACACCAAAAGTGAAAAGAATAAGCTTCAGGCTGATCAGAAATGTGATGTTTTTCTAAAGTCATTTTTGCTTATTAGTATGGTTGAACTGGATCATCGAAGGCCATAGGCAAAGACGATGGTTAATAAAGTAAGATTAAATACATAAAGTATATTTGTTTCATTTAATACATTTAATTATTGCAGGTTTGTGCAATATTCTGAGATTGCATTTCACTGTTTTTATTCATTTTGAGGAATACTGACACTCTTTTTTTGCAAGTGAGATGAGTAAATGTATACAATACCTCTGCACTTACTCTCGATTTCTCTCAAAATGGGAGAGCTGTCAGTCAATACATGGAAAAACAAAGTAACTTGCGTTACTTATTTGAAAAATTAACTCAGTTAGTTGTAAATTTAAAAATAATGTGTTACCTTACTAGTTACTTGAAAAAGTAATCTGATTATGTAACTCAAGTTGTAATGTGTTACCCCCAACACTGATTATAACCTTTTAGCTCCACTCACCGGACATTTCTTTTCTGAACTGGTGTGATATGTTCAACAACCAGCATAATAAATATGTTGCCATGTTGATCTATTTTGGATAGAACTGAATGTGCTTTTAGTGCCACTCACTTGGACTTTTCACTTTGAAAGTTTCACGAAACATGCAAGCAGCAACATCATATCTTATTTTGCAAAAATTTCACCACAGACATGTTTTGAATAAAAATAAATTACTATATGTAAATATGGTAATCTATCAGTACCATGGTGTTTGCGTATAATAATGTTACCTTTTTTGTAAGCACAAAAGCTACAATATGTGTCACAGCAGCCTCATACTAAAGAAGTTTCCATGGAATGTGTTTAATAGTCTGTAAATATCCTAAAAATTGCTATCTAAGGTGGTTTTGCTTTTAAAATTGCTGAAAAAAAGGGTAAGATAACATCCTGTATGATAAACTTGTGCACAGCTTCACATTTATCACTATGCATGAGAACTAAATGTTCCATTTAGTGGCTTAATACAAATGTAGCAGCCATACACTTTTAACCAATGCCTAAAAAACAAATCTATTGGACTCAAAACATGGTTTTACATGTCTGAGTACTTCTAACCTCCCTACAGTCCTGTTCCCAAGAGAGGGGCTGCCGGTGACAGGCAGACCACGCTGTCAGGCCCTCTCCCTGGGGCAAAGCGAGCTGCCTGTCGGCCCCCACCTCCAGAGGTCCATTTTAGCCCCTGAGATGCGCTTGATAACTAGGGCTGAACTGCCACTGAAAGGCATAAGCCGTCATGTCACACAAAATCTCTAGGCTGCGTTTCCCTTCCCGCTGCTATCGCTCACTCTCATCTGCCTGCCGGCTTGCCCCACACAGCCCAGCAATAATGGAACATCATGTACAAAATGTCAGGAAAGCGTAAGACATGAAATAATGAATAATAGTGAGAAAAGCTTTGTGTCGAATGCGAGCGTTTAAATGCACGTGCCATGTGTCTGTTGTGCATATCCGAATATACATAAGCATATTTGTCGTGCTTTTATGTATATGCAGCTGTAATTGTCTATTTTTGCATCAACCCAATAAAGCCTACTGATATGCAAATTTCTAAGTCCTCTAAATGATCACCATAATCAAAACTTTGCTGAAAAACCTGTTTACACAATCTACTACATGCCTTCTATTGTCTTACTGATAGTGTGTAATCATATTTCCCTTATAATAGTTTATGCATTTTTTTTAGCAAGTAAAAGTCCTCTTAGTATAATTGTAAAAAACGTCCCCTTTCAGGCTGTGGTACATGTGTCTTTTTGCTGTGAAATCTTAACTGATTTTTAAAGGTGTAATATGTAAGATTTTTGCAGTAAAATATCCAAAAACCACTAGGCCAGTGTTATATATTTTGTTCACTTGAGTACTTACAATATCCCAAATGATTCCCACTATTTGTAAATCGTGAGAAAATTGCAATTTTAACCAAGGCTCCGGGACGAGTGAGGAGTCGCCTGTCAATTGCGTCATACCCGCGTTACCCTCGGTTTCCGGTTTTATTTTGTAGAAACCATGGAAACACCAAAGATGCTTTAATATATTACATGTTTTAATAGACAAGGGAACAACTGTTTGGTTACGTTTATAGACAGAAAACTAATTGTTTTATATAGCTCAACACGTTTAGTCTTACTGTTTAAATCTAATTTTCTTGCTTTTTTGCGAGTACCATGCTTTACCGTGCCTCAGAGAAAAACACTATTTTGTCAAGTAGCTAACATAGCATAATCAGATGCAGATTTATTTTTAGTAACAGTAATACAGAATTTTCTCCATCATACAATACGTTTTAAAATTAATTCCATGCCATTTATCAACACAAGCCATCCAGCATTTAATATGATATTCTAAAATCAATCTATCTTACTGCAGTGTGTAACAGTGTCTCACAGCAGCCGCCGAGCGAATGCACAGAGTAACGTTATAACATCATTTTCAACACACTCAAATGTATCTAATATGATAAACAGAGCTGTGTTACCTCATACTCATGACCGGAAAAGTGAAAGCGGCGCCGGCGACTGTGGCATAATAAAAGTTCCGCTGCTCATGAGGCGTGTGTTGCGCAATCGCTCCAGCGGCCTCGTTCAGCTCCCACAACACTCAGTCCTGCTCTGCTTCATACTACAGTAACGTTAATAATCTTGTCCATGAACATGATTTCTTCCCGAGTCCTATCCCGGCCGTTGAGGTGAAGACCACATGTACCAAGATTCTACGCTTAAAATTTTCCGTCATCAAGGAAACGCCTTTGTTTTGAATAGGCCTCTAGCGACCTCTAGCGGACAAAATTTTTACATATTGCACCTTTAAGTAAATGCAAAAATAACTTTTTTTATTATTTTTATTAATATTTCAAGAAGAATATTTACTGGATTGAAGCAAGCAACACTGAGAAACCTTTATTTGTTCATTTCTCAATCATCATTGTATTGCACTTGCCCCCCACAATAAAAACTACAGAGCTTCGATCATAAAACTAAGCATATTTTAATATCATCTTACAGAGACATACTATTGGAGATATAGAGTGACAAATGATATTTAGATGCACTTTATGTAAGTAGTCTGAATTTCATCTTACTTTTCGGCCGTATAAATATCAGCATTAAAACTGAATATTTTTGCTCAGTTTGGGCCTCGGATACTATAGGAGTCATAAATGCCTGATGTAACAAATATGATACTCAACAAAAGACACCTCGCCTTGCCTCACTGCCTCATCAGGCAATGACTTTGTAGGCAGTGTTTGTGAACGAAGGTACCTCACAAAACTGATTTCAGACAGACTTCTGAGGCAGCGTAACAATTTAATGATCTTCAGCAAAACAGAGCCAGCTTTGGTAATAACTAAGCAAATATTTCATTACTACAATAGTAATTCCTTGCTAGAAATGACATCAGAAGTGGAAAACGTTGGTCAGATACATTTTCATTTACACACCAACCGCAACATTCTGACGCCATCTTTATTTTTAGCTCAACTGTCATAGAATGGAAAGCACAGGATTGTGGGATATCAAAGGCAGTGAAAGATACATCTAAGCTGCCTTCAAAAATCGATCAGATGAAGGTATCTCAGGAGACAGGAAGTGAAGCTAAATTGGATTCGGACATGCCTTGATGCCTTCCTACCTTGGAATGCATCCTCCGAAGGCAGCATTTTTAAGCTTTCGGACGCAGCCATATGCTTTAATGCAGTGGTCTGCTCCTGGGGAGTTACCATTCTGCAGAGTTCAGCTGCAGCCCCAATCAAATACACCTGAACCAGCTGATCAAGGTGTTCAGGGTTACTTGAAAATTACAGGCAGGTGTGTTGGAGCAGGGTTGGAACTGAAGTCTGCAGGAAAGTAGCTCTTCAGGAGAAGCGTTGAAGACCTGTGCTTTAAAGTTCCCATGAAATCAAAATGAACATTTTTTGGCTTCTAGTATGAACATGTTAGCCGTACTGTTATGTATAAGCTAGTGTGCTCCAAAACAATGACTAAATTCACATTTAGAAGATATTGGCATCGAAAACTTACAGTCTCTCACTTCCGCTAATAAGAATCAATGATTTTGATGCCATCACCCTGCGCTTCAGCTTCTCATCCGATCTTCTGTCCAATCAAATGCTCTCTAGAATCTAAAATCCCGCCCCCAACATTATTAATAGATGCTGAAGCTGCAGCTAAAATCGGTCTCTTGTTCACACATTTACTATTTTCTAAATGGCGAATGGAACATCGTGCACTATATAGGGGTCAGGGAACTATTCAGACATGCTTTCCACAGCACACACAGTCTGCTCCGGTCCAGAGACACGATAGCACAGAGCGGATCATATGCGCAAGTCTGGCATTCCAGAAAATGTATCGGACCCATTTGTATTCTGCACAGAATGCAGTATTTTAAAGCGATATGGAGGAGATTAGGAGGAGAAACGGTTAGAGATTAGGAGGAAACTGCGGCTTTACTGTGCTCAACGGCTCTGGCCGAGCTGTGATATAAACAAACAGCAATTGGCCATTTTAAAAAAGGGGAGGAGCTGTTCGATATATCCCACCTTGTCTTCTTGATTTAGTGGAAATTACGTCAACACACTGAATAATGCTATGCATTACAAGGCACTTCAGTGGGCCTTCAATGTAGCTTTAATGTGCAACTAATTTTTTTTTTAGATTGTTCTCTCAGACCCTAAATAGCACATGTGCATTGATCTCTATATCCGTGTGTGGCCTGCTTGTTGTGTGACATCAGAGGACTCACCAGGCCACCCATTAACTATACTGCAGTCAGACAGGTTAAGAAAACATTGCCAGGGGTTTGAATGAGTGCAGGGGGAGGAAGAAAAAGTTCTGCCAACTAGCTTTACACAAGAGCTGGCCATTCATTAACCTGTCTTCACTCTGCTCTTGGGCACTGTACTGACCCACATAGGCCAGTATTGGAAATGCATATACAATACACACATTCATCACTATTGACACCTCATGTCCCATCTCACTGAACAAGGATCAGCTGCTTTAGCACCTTGTGCTTATTCCGTCACCACAAAAATTTTAAATCAGACAATGAGGATCTACAAAAAAAAAAGAGCAAACTGTCAAAAAATATTCTATCTATATGAATTTCAAATAGGATGCTTCTATCACAGGAGCAGTAATGCATGTAAATTATTAACATGCTTAATTAACATACACCTACACACAGTATTATTTTTCATCTGGTTCATTGGCACTTGTATGTGGGCCCCATAAAATCATTCTCTCACCACATGGTCCAGGATAGGAATGTGGAAGAATTCCCTATCACACAATGACACAAAACCCCAAAACGCACAACAGACCCTGCACTATATTTGCCAGCACTCAGAGCAATGTGGCATTATCATTTCTCTTCTCTATCTTTCCAGATAAGACAATGAACTAGCCAGGGCCAGTGCTGCTTTGTTTTAGCCGCCTCATTTCTTTTCCTATGGACTTTGCTTTCTTTGTCAGTGACGAAGAAGTGCAAGTGCAACAGGTTTAAAGTTTTACCTCTTCCATTTTTCAACATGACAACCCTGGGCAGGAACAAGCCGGTTAAAAGTGGACCATCTAGATTAAGGTAATGATTCAGATATGAGATCAGTTGTATAATTAAAATGAACTACAATAGTGATGGTGACTAAGTTGAATGGGTCAGATTTTGTCTGATTTGTTCAATGGGAGATGGTACCATCACCACCAGAGTGCAACAGTCGGGTTCCATAAGTAAAAATGCCATTCATTTTCTGCATTTATTTATAAGTTCTGCAACTTATAAACCTTTAAAGACAGACCTGTGAGCTACACTGTAAAATTAAATGTTTTAAACTTAAAAAACTTAAAAAAGTAAACTTGTTTTAAACTTAAAAAAGTAAGTGTTCATGCTGCCTTAAAAATTTAAGTTTAGTCAACTCAAATAACCAAGTTGTCACTTAGTACAACTTCACATTTCAAGTTGACTAAACTTAAAATTTTGTGGCAGCACGAACACTTACTTTTTTACGTTGAAACAACATTTTTTACAAGGTATATGCTTGGTATATGTTTGTTGAAGCTGTCAACTTATTTTTAAAATGATTGTGTTCAACAGTGGAATTCCTGGTGAAAAACTACATTACCCATGATTCTGCAAAGAAATCTCCATCAGAAAATTGCAACAAGCAAATCACACCAAAAGAATACTTTAGCGCCCACACACTCCAATGAAGCGCTGCTCTCAATGCTCCCTAAGCTCTCAAACTGCTTAAATATTAGTATGCATAATATGCATAATTTGCATTTTCTCCATCAATTTGCACAACAAAAAAAAGCCAATTATTTTCTCTATAGGGATAGAGGAACTGATTTTGAACTTATAAACCTTTAAAGACAGACCTGTGAGCTACAAGGTAAAACATATATGCTTTTGTTAAAGTTGTCAACCTTTTTTTTTTTTTTTTTATGATCGTGTTCAACAGTGTAATTTTACATTACCCATAATTCTGTAGAGAAATCTCCACCAATCAGAAAATTGCAACAAGCAAATCACACCAAAAGAATACTTTAACGCCCACCCAATCCTATGAAGCACTGCAAATGAGTCATACTCTCAAACAGAGTATACTTAAATATTAGTATGCATAATTTGCAATTTCTCAAATTTCACAGTTTCAGTTTATGTCATTCCCAAATGCATCATGTGAAGTTCTTGTACCTTTGTCTTTTTGCCTGATTTTCAATTTTTTTTTTTTTTTTTTTTTTTTTTTTTTTTTTTTTTTTTGCTTTAGATTTAAAGTTTGTGATGATCGTAGCTGGGTGGTTTGGTTCATGGTTTATAACTCCTAAACAAAGACTTAAAATCCCTTTGGGAAAAATACTTCTGGAACCAAGGCCACTGAAAAAGTGGGCAAACACTGTCACACTCTATTATTACTGACCATTACTCTGGAACATCAAGAGGAATGCACATATAAACAGCCATACATTTCAGTGCTTTGGGCCCAAGATTGTAGTAAAAGGTACAAACACTGACCTTAAGTACTGGGCAAAGGTTGGGTGCTTATCATGATACCTCACCCCAATTATCAGACAGCATGGGTGAATGCACATTCCCAATGAGTAAAGCTCTGTTATTAACTAATAAACAGCACTGATTGGCAAGTCCATCTTTGAAGAGTTCCACACTCGCAGTTACAATCTCGCACAATAAACTGCATGAGGCTAGAATCATATCTAATTTTATAAAAGACAAGCTAAAAGACAAGCATGCATGATCAGATAAGTAAAGATCACAGCACAATGACCCTCTTTACCTCAAACAGGTTTGATGCTTCATTGCCATACTGACTGGAAATTATTTCTGATTGGTCGCTGTACCACTTGAGTCCTCCCAGAAAGCTATCTGCATCGAGGTCACTGACATCCAGCTCAGAGAGGTCAAGCTCAGGCAGGTCAGGGCAAAGGGGCTGGTCTTCACCAACCAAGGCAGCACACTGGAAGAGAGAAGAGATTGTTGAGCACATATTTGCCAAGACTGTTAAACATCTTCATTCAGAAATGAGCGCTTAGTTTCCACGTTTCATGGCTTGACATACACCACTATTCAATTCAGTTATGATGTAATCTAATTGCAGGACTAGTTATAATGATAGTATAATTGTTCAAATGGAATTTTACAATTGGTTAACATTTAGTGTTTACTCTGTAACTTTGCAGCAGCTGTGTGAGCTCAAATCGCAAACTATAAACAGCATCAAATTGCTGATGGTGGGATCAATAGATATTAAATCATTCAGTACTGGTCAGGCTTTGCAAAACAGTGTATATGGACAGCATATGTTCCTGGAATAAGCTTGTAAACCTATTTCTTTTTCATGGTTTTCATTTATTTATTTATTTTTTAAACTGAAACCTATATTTTTATTGCTTTTGATTTTTTAATCCAATAAGTAAAACTTTTGCAATGATGCTTTGTCATCACATCATGCATAATGATGCTTAGATTCTTCAGAATAAGGCATTACTTTACTTCTTTTTTTTTTGCATTTTTACAGTATCTCTAATTCTGATAATGTAAAAAAGAAATGTTCTCGCAATATGGCATTTGCAGTTTAGTATTCGAGATGAGACAATGTTTTAAAATGTGCCCATCTTTTTCCTTGAACAGAATTATTTAAATGCCAAAAAATGAACTATGTGAAACACTGAAAGTAAAACATTACATTTCCATAAAACAACTATTTGAGCATCCATAAAAAATGAATCACTGTACACACTGACTTAATTCTATCAATTTAGCAATCTTTATAGGCAAAACTTGCGCCACAGCATGCACCACAGTATCTCAAAACTCTGCACCTGTCTATTTGCACAGTGTGTGACTGATGTAACCACCAATCGCTCATCCTTTATTTGATTCACAGGGAGTTCAACTTGCCTACGTAATTGCGACCTATGTGACTAGCGTGAAAATAAAACTACTCCATTCACTGCTGAATTGAATAACCAGTACTCATTTGGGTTTCATTATCACGAACTAGAGGAGTTAGATAAAAAGAAACGAATGGTACAAACATAAATCTAACCAAATAGCATATTCAGACGCGTTTGCTGCATTTAAGAAACCACAACAACAACATAACCAACCAGAAAACAAATAATTCTGTGATTGGTTGCGAGAGGGGAGGGGCGGACCGTCGTAGGGAAGAGCGCCACAGCCACGCCCTCTGATTGGTCAGAATACTGTACTTCATATCAATGAGTACGTTGTGAGTAAAATAGAGGCGAGGTAGAAGCTAAACCAGCAGCAGCAGAGAGCCTGTGCGCACAGGTGTGTAGAGTTTTGACAGACGGCGGAGGGTGCTGTAGAGTGATGCTTTTAGCGAACAGTGAAATGTTTATTTTGAACAATTGTCGAAATGATTCCATCACCGCGCGTTAACTACTGATACTGTCTGCGTCCCAAATCATAATACTCTGCTCTTTTCTCGGTACTGACACAATGTAACATCACAGTAGCTAATCTACCTAAACGAAAAGCGAAACTTTGCTCAAAGGCATCACGATACAGTTTATGTGCCGAGAAGCAAAAGACATCAAAATCAATTTGTAGGCTAATGTTAAAATGAGATAAATCACATGCATCTGTCTTGACATCCCCTCTTTCCTCTCAAAAATACGGACACGCTTAATCACGAGCACATGCAGAGAGAGAGAGAGAGAGAGAGATCTACTTGTGTTGAACTGATATGATTACAATTGGAAACGAGAAGCAATTTGTTGATTGTGTTTAGATGGATTTATGCTCCGACTGAGACACTTAACTAACCTTTTAAAACGAATATAATAATAGCGCACGTGCACATACCCTGCAACGTAGACAGGTGCCTATGCGCAGCGATATTTTTCTATATAGAGTAAAAAGTTTCAGCTAAGCATGCTGAAAGCAGCTTTATGAATAAACCAATACGCGATAGATAGATAGATAGATAGATAGATAGACTGCACTGATAACGTAGCTAACGTAGCCTACACGAAAGTGCGTCGTTATTATCGTTATCTTACATTTCGCTGAGCGAAACGTATAAAACATGTTTAAACAAACCTAAAATGTCCCGAACAGCATGTTTTAATGATTCGTTACACAGCTATGCAATCGTTATTAATGAATTGCACTGGAGCAACACTTAACCTTGCGATGAGGTCTTGCTAAATACAAAGTAAAGGAGGTTCAGCAGCTTTTTTGCCGATTTCCTGCACATTCTCCAATAATAAATCCAGCACGCGCTCCGTCCGCATGCATGCAAATAGCCTTCTTCGAGACTGTATCTGTTTTCTGATAGGAAAGTTTCAATGTACAATACCTGACGCGAGTACATTTTAGTAATTCCAGCACATCGGCAGTGGCACTAGGCTCTCACTGAAGCAGATACCTGTCTCATCATCACCTGCGTTACAGCGAGCGAGCGCACTCCATCCACGGGCATGTCAACAATTTCCCACGACAAGACATCCTAAATAGACTGTCACTGTTCAACTCCGACACGGCTTGAGAAAAGCCACACGCTACCACCAGATAAATCACTGCACACACAATTTCTGCCAACATATTAGACTTTCTCACAACCCGGTGTATTCCCGTGCATTCAGAGCGTCCGTGTCTTCCGTGCATCTTACAAGAGCGGTCGACTTCACATAACGGGAACTACGACCGAAGCCAGTCTTGGACGTTTACTGCGCTCCGTTTCCGTCTCCTCAAAAGAAAAGGAAAAAGAAAAAAGTGTTCCAGCCCTGGAAAAATAAGTTCTCACCTCTAGTTCTCTCCACACCGAGTCCTGATTACACCTGTCCCACGCCATCCAGCCCCTGAATGACGGTACGAAAAAATAAAAAATAAATCACGGACAAAAGAGAAAATCCACTCGTTCCCTCGCGCCCCTCACTGACAATGAACCGAGGGCACCTGTCTTACAACTGCTTTCCATCACATGACAAAGCTATTAAAAGTAGGCAGGGGAGTGACTCCCCTTCGCTGTTACTCGCCACTGACGTACTGTAAGGAGGGCGGAGCCTGGCACGCGCATAGTAAATCTTCCCCAACTATAAAACCACTCGCCCCTCTCAACATGCCTCTAGTAACTGCTAGGGTTAGGAACCAAGAACCGGTCCTGTTTAATAAATATGACTGAAACAGTATGGTTTTCTTGACTTTCGATTGCATTAACGTATTTCAAACGTGCGTTCTTCCTCTAAGGCTGATATGTATTAAAATACTCTGATTATTCAGCGCGCTGATTATTCCGCTACTAAATGTACTGCGCGGAACCAATGTAGTTCGATTCCCGAACGAATGACTCTTATGAGCCGGTTCTTTTTAGTGAATCAAATAGCCTACAGCGCGACCAGCACCGAATGAATGACACCGGTTGTTTTTAGTGGATCAAAATCCTTTTGGAGCGGCTACTGCTTATGCACGACGTTGAACATGAACATAAAAAAAAAAAATAGCCTACATAAATGCTGCCTGTTTAGAAGCTCGGTCAGTGCAGTCAGAGGGATAATTTACGAGTCTGGCGGGACTTTTTACCCATCAGTGCATCCATCAGATATGCTATTATTATTTTATTTTTTTTCTCTTGTGAACAGCTTCCTCATTCGCCATATCATAATTATATTGGTCCGCGTAAGAAAAGCTTTTAATCCTAATTGCATTCGTTCACCGAAGTAAACACTTGCTCTAGGCCTCTTTATTAAGCAAATCTGCGGCGGTATCGTTCATCTCCGAGCAATGCGAACGGAAAATAGTGTAAATAAAGACAGGATCAATGGGTTTGTTATTTGAGAACATGGTCGATAAGTTGTGAGGAGGACTATGGTGATTCACAGAATACTTTGAATCTATATAGCCCGGGGCATTTTCTTTACTCGAATGCTCACAGTCAGGAGTTTGTGAGGGGGTTGCTGTGTGCTCAAATATTGTTTCATGGTATATTATATACAGGCTGGACTGCGCGCCGACTGACTGAGGACTGACTTCATTTTGAGCTCATTGGATGTCGTGTCACATTTAGCACCCCCACCTCTCTCCCTTCACGCGATATACTTTCCATCCGGCGTCGCAAACTAAGCATCGGCTTGGCTGCTCTGGAGAGTCATAACGGCTGAGAAAGATAATGTAATGCGCTCACAACGGATTTTCTTCCGCACTCAAACGCCAGGAAGAAGCAGGTGACGAGGTGTACAGTGTCAACAGTTCATGTATATGCAACACAGATAGAGAAAACCAAAACACGAGGTTTGTAGACAGTTAAAACAAAACGCAGTTCGACCACTGATGACCGCCCACTTTTGAGAGCTGGAAGCCCACTATTTTTCAGCTGCATCATCGGTTTTCATGACCAAAACATAGAGAAATATAATTTATATTATGTAGTGTTGGTGAGGTTTGAACAAATAGTGGTTGCAAGAGTTTGTTTAGCCAATTTTAATATAATAACAGAACCCTAGTGCAAATATAGGGCTATATGTTTGGTTTATGTGTATATATTTGAGGAAGTGTAATGAAGGCATGTGCTATATATCCACAGGCGACCACTCTTATCTCAGATGGTTCTTACATGGTAACGTAAACACAAAATGCAACACACTGATGCCATATTGTAATCAAGGCTGGAGCTGGAGGAATGAAAATAGTTGGTTGCTCATTGTATGGTAGTAAAGGCACGTGACTCCCTCTCCGTTTCTTTGCTTTCTGCTCTCCCTCTCTCTCTCTTACTCACACAGACACGCTGCAAGCCTTATCTGATTGTTCTCTTTATGGCAATTAAGAAATAGCGAGCTAAAAATATGACTCTGTTGTGATTTCCTTTTAAATGGATTTTGATTTGTTTTCTTTTTCTTCCTCGTGCTGGCAGCTGAACGTTTCCAAGAGGAAATATTCTTTTCCAGAAAGAGCTAGTGTACAACCTGTCACGAGTCTGTAGTTCTTGGTGGCATGAAATGCCTAAATGAACAGCAGGTTTCGAATGTAAATGAATTGTCAAACTGTCAATGAGCAAATGCCAAACAGCCACATTCAAATAAATAGTATCTAAAGATATGTTTTCTGGAACCAATATACGCTTGTGAAAACGAAGTGTGGTTAATTGTATTAAATGAATTAGAATTAGTATAATTAAAAAAAAAAAAAAAAAAAAATGTACTTGCAAATAATATTAAAGGGTTAGTTCACATAAAAAATGAAATTTCTGTCATTAAGTACTCGCCCTCATGTCATTCCAAACCCATAAGACCTTTGTTCGGAACACAAATTAAGATATTTTTGATGAAATCCAAGAGGATTTTATTCTCCATAGAAAGCAACAAAATGACCACATTCAAGGTCCAGACAAGTATAAAAAACATTGTTAAAATAGTCAACATGACTACAGTGGTTCAACCTTAATGTTATGAAGCAACGAGAATACTTTTTGTGCGCAAAAACAAAACAAAAATAATGACTTTATTCAACAAATTCATCTCTCCCCGGTCATTCTCTTACACTATTTACGTTGCAGCGCTTCCAGGTTTTACATCAGAACGACAGCTCAGTATTGGCTGACACTGTTCACGTGAGCAGCATGACACATGCGTGTGATGCTGATGCAGGAGCTGGCCAATACTGAGCCGGTGTACTGATGTAAAACCTGGAAACGCTGCAACATAAATGTATGTGCAACGTAAATGAATGTGGTAATTTTGTTGCTTTCTACAGAGGATTAAAAAACCTCTCAGATTTCATCAAAAATATCTTAATTTGTGTCTTGAAGATGAACGAAGGTCTTACGGGTGTGGAACAACATGAGGGTGAGTACTTAATGACAGAAATTTAATTTTTGGGTGAACTAACCCTTTAACGAAATAAAAGTCACTTACTTAAAAATAGTACACTTTCTTAAAACACTTAAAGGGTTAGTTCACCCAAAAATGAAAATTCTGTCATTAATTACTCACCTTGTCGTTCCACACTCATTCATCTTTGTTCATCTTCAGAACACAATTTAAGATATTTTGATGAAATCCAAGAGCTCTATGACTCCTCAATAGACTGCAATTTAACCACCACTGTCAAGGTCCAGAAAAGTACTAAAGACATCGTTAAAATAGTCGAATTGACTGCAGTGGTTCAACCTTAATTTTATGAAGCGACCACAATACATTTTATGTGCAAAAAACGAAACAAAAATAACAACTTTATTCAACAATATCTTTTCTTCTGTGTCATTCTCTTACGCTGTTTGCATCCAGCGCGTCCAGGTTCTAAGTCAGTACGAACCACTGCAGTCACGATGACTATTTTAACAATGTCTTTAGTACCTTTCTGGACCTTGACAGTGGTGGTTAAGTTGCTGTGTATTGAGGAGTCACAGAGCTCTTGGATTTCATAAAAAATATCTTAATTTGTGTTCTGAAGATGAATAAAGGTCTTACAGGTGTAGAACAACATGAGGGTGAGTAATTAATGACATAATTTTTGGGTGAACTAACCCTTTAAGTAGGCTTTTAAAAAGTGAACTTTGTTATAATGACCAATTAATAGTTTTACTTCGAAATCGCATGTTTTAATAATCTTTTGGTATATCAATCTTGTATTGGAATGTACATTGCAGCTATGTTGGATATGGCTAAGACACACCAGCACTGTAAAACATTTATTAACATGGACTTGGAGGCAGATTTGGGGCAAAGCCCTGGGAGCTTACCTTGCAGTTTGAAGGCATCTGTGCTTATATTTGCAAAGCTATTTTGTGGGATATACTCCCCCAGTGTTTCAAATTTAATTTAAAATCGGAGAAACAAAACAAATGTGTGCATGTTACTGTTTTCTTAATATATAATATTATTTTTGTTTTACTGTGATTCTTTTAAATTATACTGTTGTATTCATATCTGCAGGTAGAAACAGACATATGATAGAAACACAATGCATTGCTGTAATTTCCATATGGTAAGAAAGTATATCTATCAGCAACAAATGACCATGTGACATTAGTTTTTTTCACTCCAGTTGTACGTATTATCATTAGATCACCTCTACAGAATAGGACAACCAGATGAAAGCAACCTGAGACATAATATGAGGGCCTCTGAAATACACTTAACTTAAGATGCATCACCTCACCGCACAACGTACCACGGACACAATAAAACCCAAAATAATAGCAGCAAATGGAAGACAGTTCCTCTGAAAGGAAGTCATCTTGAGAGAGGAATCAAAGAAAGCTATTCAGCCTAGTCTATCAGAACAAAAGGCTTTCTATTGACGAATTCAACCATTTCACAGGAGGTTTGGAGTGTGGCCGATTGCTACCTTGGAGGGCCCGGTGTGTATTATTGCAGTAAATGGCATAGCGAGGCTGGGGCGTGCTAGCCAGGACTCAGCTATGAAATTGGAAATAACAATGGTGGGACACAACAGCATATCCACACCAAGGACATAACTCAAGAGAGAAGTATGGGCTCAGTGGGAAAGCCCTGTGATATTTTTTGGAGAGAAAGCTTCAAGCCTCCCGTGGACAAAAATACCACGGTCAAACAGAGAGAGAGAGAAAAACTGGCTCCAGTTTCTTTCTCAGAGTAGCATACATGGAAGAAGCTCCCCCATCTGAAGCTGTTATTACGGCAAGTTAGAATCACTATGCAGTCATGAAAGATGCATGGAGAAAAACATGAGTCTGGCAAGAAGACGAGCACTAGCAGGGATGTGTTTACAAGCTCAGAGTGACATGCGTTCGCATGCAAGTCGAGATTTTTTATGACTTTCTCGTGATTCGACAATGCGGTTCCAGAATGAGTGGAATTAAATGGATTGAAGAGACAACATCAAAACGGTCATACTTGGTAACGGCATTAAAACAGAGGAATTGAAATGCATTAGCGGGCATTCTTATGTAGTCCTCATGGTATGATTAGAACTCGAACTCCCTTTGTGTGAGAAGATGAGTTTGCCTCTCTTGCTCTCTCAGCAGTGTCGGCATGCTTGGGAAGAATTAGGTCACTATTTGAGTGGTGTGCCTGCAAGAAAACTCCATGTTAAAACCGTATCATGAAATGGTGAAAGATGGGGGAGGGAAGGTGCACAGGTAGAGAATTTTAGAAATGTTGTGGTGCGCTGCTCATGACCGGTCTAATTACTCTTAGAACACGTGAGGAGAGAGGGAAAAACATGTGAGATGTTGGCTTGCATACAGGCGAAAGCCCTTACGGCATCAAAAAAAAAAAAAAAGGTAGTGTATCATCATCTTATTTTTCCCCTTACAGAGGGAATTTCTCCTATATGCCACCATACCCCCCAAATAACAATAGCCATACCTGGGCTAAGAGTGAAGACATGCAGATTTAGTGCTTCTTAATATACATAAATAGATCATGAAGACAGAAAATGTCATGAATTCATAGACGGTCATATAACACAAGAGAGAAATTGATGGGGAGATGTTAACCAACCATTAACTATTAAAGTCTATTATAGAGTTTAGGAGGATTCAAAAGATGCCAATTCTCAAACCGTTCCATGTGTGTCCACCACAGAAAAGACAGTTTTGGGCTGGAAAAACTAGTTCTGCGCCAATGTCATGAACAAAGCATACTTTTAAGAGTGGCTTATTACGGAAATAATATACTTTAAAAATATACTTTAGGTGCAAACAAAATATAACGTTTTCGGACTCTTAATTACATAACTGCAATTAAAGCACAACAAAATATTATCACAACAAAATGTACTTTAAAGTAAAATCTTTAAATTGACACTTAAAGGTAAACTAAAGATTTGAGTTACACTACAAATACTATTTAAGCACACACTTTTTCACAGGGGTGATGAGGCATTTTACCTGAACCTTGTTATTAATGTATGTTAAATGTTTACATTTAATAATTATAACTGAAAAAATCAATTGTGAAATTAAACTATTCTTGTGTTGGTTTTTAGTTAGTGTACCTTTTGCAAGCTAACCACCACATAGCATACTGTTAGCATGCTAGCTTATTTTGCATTAGCCTTATACATTTTAATACATATGTTGTTTTGTGGGGGGTGATCAGGCATTACAAATGGCTACCTCCATCTCGCAACTCAAACTCACCCAAACAATAGGCCAAAAAGTTCTGGTCATGAAGAAAATGTAGTCACTTTTTCTGTACTCCACACATTTTCAGTGATACAATCATTTACTGAGAACAAGAAAAATTTAATACTGTAAGAATATTCCAGTTGACCACATCTTGCACATATTCATATAACTAATTTTCCTGTGAAGATATATGGTTAGTGAGTTCAAAGAGATTCATCATTGAGCTTTTAAGTAACGGCAAAAAAACTTTCTAGGAGAATGCATGTATGAATTACTACATGAGCCTGTGGTTAATGTTAAATCTTTCCTCGAGTGGTTAACCGCAAGAACCATTTTCATGGTGAGATGGGGTTTCTTTGACTTAAGTTTCATTCTACACAGCAGTTCCCAAGCCTTGGTTAACGAATATCTCTCTGGCAAGCCACTAATGTTGTGACACATGAAGTCTATGGAGGATAGTTTGGTACATTAAAGTAGTAGAGGAAAGAGTGGAGGTCCAGTTGGCCTCAAAAGCAGTCATGCAGTAAAGTGCCAGCTCCACAATTCCTGTATAATTAAGGTAGAGATGGTTGGGTGATTCAATGGTAGTGGTTTTCAGTGAATTTTTTGAGCTGACAAAATGAAGGGAGCTTAAATGAATGGATAAACCCAGGAAATGTTCTTAATACAGCACTTCTGTGATCCAATAACAGTGACATTTTATACCCAAATGTGTAATCTACCTCAAAGTGTCTGAAAGTTGCAAAGCAATCAGATTGGCTATACACTAATTCTGGTCACAAAATGATCATGGCTCTGAAATGCAGATCTATCACAAGTCAAACAGTATGGAACAATGCTTTGAGCAGCAAGGCTTTATTTTAATAGTCTTCATTAGATGCGATTCAAGGAGTTTAGTCTTTATCCATGCACATTATTATTAGCCTATTATTATTAATAATAATATGTGCCCTCATAATCTTCTCTGATGATGCGTTTACTGGAGCGAGGGCGGGTCAGCCTGTCACTCACAAGAGATCACAGCAATAGCAAACCACAATAATCCAACGATCCAATCAAGTCTGTTTCCCTTGGATATTTCTAATCCAGCATACCTGAAAGTTTCATACTTCCAGAAGGAACTTCGAACAAACTCCAAATTAACTTCATTTTGATGTCACATCAATTCAGTCTTTGATTTCGCTTTAAATATTATGTGGCCTTAATACTGAAATGTATCAGACTTTTTTTTAAACAACTGGTATGGGAGGATTCAGAGTGAAATGAGCTAAGTTATGTTGTATTTCAAATGGTGATGACAGTTAAAGGCTGATTTTGATGAAAGAGAGTCTAGTAATGCATGTGATCCTTATTTAGGCCATTTCGCTTTTTCAGATAAAGCTTTGTGCCAATGAACAGATGTGTTCATGTGAATATTGTTTACCCAGCCCTTAACGCAATATCAAACTTTGTTAGTAATCATTCAGATGCAGTCATTGGCATTGTAAGGGCTATATTCAGAAACAGCCTGCCTGATCTATCGTTCCCGCCGTCCTCTTTGTGGAGGTCCATCCCTTCATCCGTCTCTCCAGAGACTGGCTGTGACCACCGGGAGGCTTGTCAGTACGGTAAACAGGATTTATCAGCCAGATGACGCATGTAATTAGAGAGTAATTGGCACATCATCTGGACACGAGGAAAGATGATATACGTTCAGCAGAGATATGCAAAACCGGTTACAATGACCAAAGAACACAGAGACAATGGTAACACTTTATAAAAAGGTCTAATTTTTTTAGCATTAGTTAATGCATTAACTAAAATTAACTAACAATGAGCAATATATTTTTACAGCATTTATCAACCATTGTTAACATTATAATAAAAATATTCATGTTTATGTTAGTTCGCATTAACCAAGAGAACGACTTCTGATCTTAAAACATTATGTAGTGCTATCAAATCGATTAATCGCGATTAATCGAATCTAACATAAAAGTTTGTTTACGTAATATATACATATACACACAGACATATAATATATACATTTAATAATATATATATATACAAACACATATATTATGTAAACACAATCTTTTATTTTAGATGCAATTAATCACGATTAATCGATTTGACAGCACTATTATGATTAACTAAAGGTGCGGTCACATTATAGTAATCTTTCAGGCAAAAAAAGCTCAATTGTATATTGTTAGTAGTGTAGCTATATGTATATGTATGCATGTAAAAATTTGCAGCCTCGTGCAAAATTCTCTATCGCATGAATCCCTATTGAAATGACTGGGTTTTGCCTGCAAAAAATGTACCGACTAATGCAGCTGCACCTTAAGATTAATAAATGCTGTAGAAGTATTGTTCATTCTTAGTACATGCTAACTAATGTAGTTAAATCATGTTAACAAACAAAACTTGTTTTTCTTTTTAAGTGGAGGTCAGAAATGCTCCAGATGGAGATGTTTTCAAGACATTTACAATAACTACCATGGAAGGATTCAGCTAGCAACACCACAGCAACCTATTAGCAACTGCATAGCAACATCCTAAAAACCTTTCAAAACACTTTGGCAACCACATAGCATTGTAGCAGTGAGTTTTGCATGGCTGAGCACATTTTTGTTCCAAAAATGTGAAATCTAGTTCGGTTTGCTTGATGAAGTTCAAAGCTGATGTGTGTTCTGTGGTGGTAGAACTAATCGGTAAGCCCTCACTCCTTTGAAATGCAATAAGTAGTTCATCTTATAACTCATTCACTCACTTATTACTCATTCACTTGCTCGCTCCCCGGCTCTGTCCCATTCTTTTAAGTCTTACATTTATTCATTTATTTACATACTAAGCTATTTATTTACTTTCCCCTCCACACTTGTGCACCTATTTACATACAAACTCACTTACAAAACAGTTTTATTCATTTATCTCTTCATCTATTTCCATTCTAATTCACTTATGCTCCTGGTCACTTACTTGTGTTCTAATTTGCGTACTAAATGACACTTTTCCTTGCAGTAACTCATTGGGTATTCTTAATTGCATCTTAGTTATTTACCCACTTAGTTAGCCTCATCCCCTCGTGCCTCATGGCTTATACAACTCTTAAAACAATAGTTCATTAGACCAAACCTCAGATGGCCTCCAGTTGAGGGCAAGGGGTGCGACAGTGAATTTGCATATAAGAGTAGAGCCACAAGCGGTTCAATCAGTCTGTGAGCATGGTGTTAATCAGGGAAAACTGACTGTAGGGCACCAGTTATACAGCCTTGGACATTTATAGTCATATTTGATTTTATAAGAAATATGTGACACTGTTGTGTTTCTTATTTATTTTATTTAAAAGCATCTGGGACAATGACATGTGAGTGTAAAAAGAAATATATTTTCTTACATGAGTGAACACATAAACTGTGTCTCGTTTTGAAGGCTGTGTCCTTTGGTGGTTGCATTTCTCAGCCGCATATACGTCATAAAGGATGCTTATATCAGAAAAGTAACCATTATAAAATTGACTGTTATTCCTAGTGAAGCAAAAGATTTTTTGGAATATAGTGAGTTTACTGAAATGAAGTAGCCTTAATGACGTATATGGCCGATTTAGTATACACACACACACACACACACTATTATATATTATATTATATATATATATATATAAATTAGGAGTTTATTGAGGGAAAAGTCGTAGTTAAAAGTGAATACATGTTCTCTATACTAAAGAACAATATATATATAGATACATAGATACATATATATATATACAGTAGAATATATAATATATGTGTAGGTATATACTAAATTGGTCATATACGTCATTAAGGGTACTTCATTTCATATATATATATATATATATATATATGAACATTTGAACATTTCATTCATTAATACAGTTTATTCACTATAGTTTAAAGAAATGGTAATAAAATGTGACAAGATCTCAGAGTTAAACTGTGTCATTTTTTATCTTAATTATGTCAGATAACACTTAAGCAAAACATGGTCAGGGTTAAAGTGTCTGAATAATTTTTGGTTCCAAATTTTTATCAATTTTACTGGTAGTCCAATGTATGAATAATTTTTGGGTATAATATGTCACAGTTTACTTTATTTTGCTATCCTCACTAACTATAGTGTCCTGCACCCCTTAGTAAAAATATATCAAAAATATAAAAAATGTATGAATAATTTTTGGTTTGACTATATATATATATATATATATATATATTATGAATTATTCATAAATATCAAGTTTTTGGGCACAGAATCAGTGTGTTGCTGCTCAAGAAATATTTGTTATTATCAATGTTGAAGACAGTTGTGCTGCAAAATTTTTGTGAAAATCGTGATACACTACCATTCAAAAGTTGGGGGTAAGTTAAAAAAAGAAATTAATACTTTTATTCAGCAAGGATGCATTAAATTCAAAAGTGACAGTAAAGACATATATAATGTTAAAAAAAAATTGGGTCTGTCAAAATTATTTATTTATTTTTTGTTCAGTTTAACACAATTAACGCAGCATCCATTTTTTTTCCATCATCCTTTAGTTAGCATTACATTATATGATCACACTTTCATTCCTTCAAATGCTATTAAACCATTCAAGTGCAATAAGATACAAAAAAAAAAAAAAACTTAAATCTGTACTGGCACGCTGTCTGTGAATCTCCTGTCTGTGTGACAGACACACACAACTCATTCACGCACACAGAAAGCCGCTTCAGATTGCATTTTCATTGAGTTCTCCTCTGCACTTAAATGAACAGAAACTTAAAATGATGCCAAAATGCCCTCTTTGTTGAGTATACTCATAAGCACAGTCTTAAATTAGTTAAATAAAGTCTTAAATGATGTAAAGAGTTGTGAGGACATCAGATGTGTGTTAGTCAGATCTTAAAGTGAATAACTTTTGTAGCTTTAATAAGGATTAATCTATATTTAATTTATAATTTATGCAGTGAAGACTGTGAAGTCAAAATGTCAAGGTGCATTCAAGTCATTGTATGCATGAATTGCATTCTTTAACATGTTTTTGACATGTTTATACACTGTAAAAAATTATTTTCCATGATTTGTTAACAATATTTTTTCTTTTGTCTAATCAACTTCAATAATCAATGTGGCTGAGATAACATAATATTTTGAGTTTCTGTTGATTAAACCAATCGCCTTCATTGTATTAACTCAAATTTTTAATTTCAATGAACTCAAAATTTTAAGGCAACCAACTTACTTTTTTTTAAGTTAAACCAACAATTCTTTTTTTTTACAGTGTAGATAAATAGAAAAAAGAAAATCAAATGCCACCTTATAGAAATATAACATCACTAGGATGACTTTGTTTTAGGTCTCAACTACCAGGCCCTGTCCTATTCTCTCCAGGGAGACAAAATGTGATCCCTGGATTAAACAAAACGTAGAAATACTCAGACAGTCTAAGGAAAAAAAGCTAAAAAGTGTTCCTACTTCACTGAAGTCAAAGCAGCAAAGCCTGGACAACAGAACTCAGGGGTCTGAGGGCTGATTCTTCGAGGAGGGGGTCATCGTTGTGAGGTGCTGATAACCTATGATAGCGGCAGGGTAATTTGCACCGGGTTCCCCATCACAGCGGAGGTCCGGGGACGTGCTGGGGTGCAGGCCACGTAGCCGTGATGGTGCGGAAAATGGCTCACAGAGATAGGCCGGTTGTTTTTTTCATCACGTCAGTTTCATGGCCGTCGAGAGATAGATGGGGACCAGGGGGTTTGGGGATTAAGAGAAAAATAATACTTAGTTTCAGGACTGCTTTCTTAACCTCGCAGTGTGTGTACAGCACAGTTGGGTGGGAAACTGAGAAGGCAGAAGATGATGGAGGCGAGGGGGGAAGGGAAAAGAAGGAATAATTCTTTAGTCAGAGCCCATCAGTGGTTCAGTTTATGCGTGTGAGGGGGAAAGAGATAGTGAGTACATGAGTCAGTGCGAGAGAAACCTAGAAAAAAAAAGTGTGTATGCATATGTGCTGGTGAGGGACAAACTAGGTCAGGGCTTCTTGATATTTACTGGAAGCAAAACATCCCATTTCACTTGTCCTTTATATTTCTCCGTATTTATTTTGCATTAGTATGTTAAACTGGCATGATAAATGAATTCCACCCTACCGATTCCAGACGAGGATCTCTAATTTAAAGGTGAAGTGAAAAGGAGTGCATGAATCCTCCGAAGGGACATTATATCTCTTTGTCTGTGCATATGGAAACAGTGTCGTCATTCCTTGACAGCGTGGAAAAATAAATACCTTACACGAGGGCATTTTTCCTTGCTATTTTTAGCGTCAGACGCTTGATATCTTTAGGAGAATCTGTCATGCCATGTTCCTCTTCAATGGCATCACAGACTCTCGTGATTATCCCTGCCTATGTCCAAAGTTTTCCCTTTCGCTATCTGTGAATCATTTGCAACCACTGGGTCTGTAAAAGTTCTTACATGTTAAATGGATCCCTTATGAAAAAGAAGTAGACGTTAACATGTTTTTTTTTTTTTAAGTACTTATTATGTAATAAATAATGTACACTGTATACGTTTGGACACTTAATTGCATGTTAATTGTGATTAAATGAAAATTTATTAGTATTTAAATTTATATTAAATGAGACTAGCTTTTTGGGTGAATAACCCTTGTAGGACTTAAGTACATCTTTATATGTAATTTCATAATTCTTTTGTCTTTCAAATATGGTTAAAGTGCCCCCTTGGTTAAAATGCCACCGTATTTGGGGGATTTACCCCTTGGTTGAAATCGATTGCCCCTTCCCCCTCGAATTAAACAGATTTGGTAAACGCTCCAGTGCGTATTGGTGTTTGCGCTCTCAAGAATGTCAAATGTTTCTATTTTACATGTTTTTTCAGTGGTGAGCAATGTAGCCTCTTGATCTCTTGAATGCAGTGGCCAATCAAGGGTGTTTAAGTTAGTCAGAATCCACTCACTGATCAACACGCTGGAGTTTTTGTTCGGCGCTGAGTTCTACAAGTTTGTGAATTCTCTCATTTAACAAAGTGTAGACACGATCAAATCAATCAATCAATAAATGTACTTCTGATTAAAATATGATTTAAAATGCAGTTTAAAGTACAAATTAATAAACAGTCATGAAACTGTATGCTTTTTAAGTACACTGAAGTGACTTTATTTTATTAATATTATCCATAAGTTTTTATTTTTATTTTTAAGATATACTTTCAAGATTTAAAGTACACTGCAAATGCACATTTAATACAATTAAGTGCAGTTATTTTTTTCACAGGGGATGTCTGTACTTTCTGTCTGTATTGGAAAAGCTACTTTTGAAAAATTCTTCAAAAATACTCTCAGGAAATTAGTTTTCACAGTTCACAGTTGTTTTCTGTTCATCAAAAAACCAGCTACTACCATTTCCAGGCAAAGAAAGTGGAAAATCACATTTTCCAGCTTCATGTATGATAGTGATGGAGGTGTTTGTTAGAACTTCTGGAAGAAAAGGCTGTCAATAATATGTCATAAGCAAGTCCAGACGGAATCTGCAGATTTGTTCCGGAATGAGGAATGCCAAATACATGGTATTCTGCAGAATGGATTTAAATGTGTGAAACTGAGGTTATATTTCACATTTCAGATTACCCAAGTAATTTCAACTAAATTGCATCTAAATTCTGTGGAGTTTAATGTGGGCTTAGTCATAAGCTATATATCCCAGTAGCAAACTGATACTATAGAATGATTTTTTTCTCTCTCTCACCAAAGCGCCCACCCCCCATGTATTGCCTTCAAAAGTGATGCGCTACAAAAATAATGATGGCACATTTTTAATAAGCCCACATGTGGAAGGCACTACTGCGTTTGTTTATTAATTCCTGCTGATTCCTATATGAACACTGTTAGGTTAATGACACAGGTATTTTACGTAATTTGATTTTTATTACACCCCATAAGCATATAGATATTAGTTAACAACAAAAAAATGAAGCTCCCCATCCACCATCACAGGAAATCATCAATGATTCCTTAAATAATTCATAATGCAGGATATTTATGGGATTTTTTTCCTCCTCGCTACACAGGATACTGTTATAATTCAGTGGATGTACCACTTACACACACACTCCTTTTGAAGTCGAAGGATCAAATAACCTCATTTCTCGTGAAAAGTTCAAGCAGAAAATGTACACTTTTAAAGTGCTTTTACTGGTCACAATTAAATAAATAAAGATGAAGTCAGAGAGAGTTGATAGGAAGTCATCCCTATTCAAGAAATATAGTCGAAAGATTTGAACGCCTGTCATGTTGAAGCCTGAATCTAAAGTTAATCTCCTATTCAGGATACAGTCATTTTGAAATGAATAGTAAATGCGAAGCCAGCGAAAATATCTCCAGACCATACACTCGTTCTGATTCAGGGAATGGTGACAAGACAAAAAAGGTGAATAAAAGAGCAATATGCAGATTTTGACCATCATGGGGCCACTCGTTACTAAACTCTTTTATGCTAATGCTGCCTAATTCATCCAGACGTCAGCAGGGTCCATACATATTCGTTGGGCCTTTGTGACTTCCATTGCTGACCGTCAGCTGATTTTTCAGGGCGAGAACTCAATCTGTATGTACAAAATGCATGTCATGAATGTTCATGAGGGGCGACATGTCATCCATATCAACAAAGTATTGTTCTTACACTCTTAAAAATAAAAGTTGTTTATTGGCATCTATGGTATACCTTCAACATCCATGGAACCTATTCATTGCACAAAAGGTTCTTAATAATGAAAAAGGGTTCTTCAGATTATTAAAATGTTCTTCAAACTAAGGCCCTGTTTACATGGATTTGGTCGATCAGATCACAAGTAGATGAGGGAGACATATACCCGTTTACACCTGGCTCTTTTGTCCACTTTTAATCACTTCTGTCCTGATTTCTTCAAGGGGAGGGTCTATGGGCGGGTAAATGTATGTTGTTGTTTTTCTTCAGATCTTTTGATCTAATGGACGAAATAAGCTCACGCAATTTACATATGAACACAACCAGATATGAAGAAAAAACATACAGAGAGCATCAGCTTTTATTTCTGCTCTGATGGCCGCAAGACCACGGCGAACGCGGTGAGAGCATGTTTCGAAATCAGGAATGGTGAGAGAACATTGTGATTGGTACATTTTTTGTCTTCAAACCAAATTTGGGTCTTCAGCCGACAAAGTTTAAATCCCGTCTGGCTTCCCATAATGTTCACATATCAAGTCAGTAGGCGGAGAGTAGGTGGTCTTTTGTGGATGTTCGCATGCATTCAACCACATGAGTGTTTACACTACGAAAGCAGTCCGTTCGAATGCATTTTCGACTACCTCTGGAAAAGTCAGTAGGCGGAGAGTAGGTGGTCTTTTGTGGCTGTTTGCATGCATTCGACCACATGAGTGTTTACACTATGAAAGCAGTCCGGTCGAATCCATTTTCGACTACCTCTGGAAGAGACCAGCTCAAAAAGTTTTAGACCCCATTTACACCTGTATTTAACGTCATCCACTTGTAATCTGATGGACCAAAACACATCTTAATACCAGGTGTATGAGGGCCTAGGAAAAAAAAAGGTTCTTTTAAGAATTGTTGACTGAAAGGTTATTTGGGGTACCCAAAATATTTATTCTATGGCATTGCTGCGAAAACCCCCTTTAGGAACCATTATTTTTAAGAGTGTCGGAAAATGAACGAATGGCATGCGTGTGCACTGACATATTGCAAAGCAAGATGGACAGATTCTTTCCATTGAAACCTTTCAGTGCATATGAAGAGGCATGGTGTGGGTGCTCTGCATTGCATGGCCAGCAGAGCTTTACTGGGCATGCTAGTATACTTGGCATCACGTGGGAGCCAGCTGGCATCTCATTCTGTGCCAGTCTCTAAAAACCTGTTGGGAACCGAACTTTAACATATATGAGAGTAACCTGGCAGGTTCAAACCCTATTATAAAAATACCAGCGCCTTGAGTGGCTCTTCTATTTAGTGATCTTTGCCTTGTACAGTGTCTATAAACTGAGGCAATGAAAACAACCACATTAAGCCCTTCTGGGCTGGACACGGTGTTGCGCGTATAAAGCGATTGGCAATTAAAAGGACTGGGAAATGTGAGATGTGAGAGTGACAGAATGGATTGTCAGTTTAATACTCTGGATGCCTGAAAGTTCATTTAGCCTGTCATTAGATATTGCCATCATAAAGTTCAGCTCTTTTGCCTTCACACTTTTCCATCTTGCATTTCTGTGCGAAGCACTGATAATCCTGTTAGACTGGGTTCAAAAGCGAACTCTCTGTTCCATATCTGAGCTTATTCAAACACCCAGGACAAGGAAATAATCGATAAACTAAACATCATTTTCATGCGTCATGCTTGCCTTGCAACCTATCTGCTGGATAGGTGTTGAAAAGGCAAGAAGTTTAGCCAAGATAGTTTCAGCTTTGAACATTGTTGGTTATTTATTCTCTTGCGAATAACAAGTGTGCTTAATTGTATTATTTGTGCACTTGAAGTGTACTTCAGATCTTAAAGGTAATTTTACTGTACTTGCAGATAATGTAATATTAATGAAATAAAAAGCCACTTAAGTGTACACTTTTTATGCTTTTATCTATTATCAAATACATAAAAACAATATAACTAGTCTTACACTCCTGTTCATGCTTATATTCACTGTACTAAACAACAACAGTCGCATTACTCAACGTAAACTAATTCTGTAATTTTTCAGTTCAAAGAGCATCCAGTACGACACAAACATCACATAAACCGTGCCCTCTTTTCTGTGACTGTATTTAGGCAGTTTTGCTATTTCTGGTTGGGGAAAGAGTACAGTGGCTGTATATGACTCATGAGCCAGTGAACAAACTCTTTTTTCCCCCAGTTACTAAACTGTGAAGCGATGAATCATACTAATTTCTGAGGCAAGCGGAGGATATTAGTGTATTATCATGGTATCACATTGTCGTGCTGTTTTTATAGTCAATTTGAATGGGGCATGCAAACATAATTACTTAGCGAAGGCTCAGAGAAGATCAGGAAGGCAAAGAATAGTAGCAGCTATAGTCACTGGATGAATTCGAATTATTCCTTTTTTCTCTATGACAAAAGAAAACATCCCCTCCGTTCCCTTTCTTCAAAACAGCGGTGTCTCCTAAAAGGGAAGTTGCTTCCCTAAAAACTTCCATTTACATTGACCTATTTATGGCACTGTGTGAGAGGAGGACAATGGTTGGCTGGTATATCTGACAATTTTCAAGGCTACATGCTGTCGAGGTTGCCTTAGTTGAAAGGCAACATTCCATCCTCTGCCCTTTTGCTAAGCCCACCTGTTGGATCCATAAGTGGGTGTCAGGAGAGGGTACGTTCAGACCGGCCCCAGCATTTAGCACACTAGTGAGAATGTCACAATGAGCCCACAAGCAGTTGTTGCTTTATGGCCATTGAGAGTCACACTGAATAATAGTGTTGGCAGGATGAATATGTAATAACGACAGCCTAGAGGTTTTAACGGGATGAGGCCCTGAAAGAGGTAATTAAGGTATCAACCAGGGAAAAGGAGAAAGACATTTAAGAGTCTGAGGAGGGAGTGAAACTGAACGATTGAAGCCTTTGCGAATGGAAGTCTGAGAGTAGGAGTAGTTTGACTTGATATATTTGCGCTGCTTCAAATATGTTCAGTTTGTGTGGGATAGTCAGTGTTATTTTAAGATGATGTTATAGTTTTTATTAATAGTTTGAATTGCTTTTTATATTTTCATTTTTGTTCAAGTTTTAGTCAGTTTTGTTCTTGTCAGTTTTATTTTTTTTAATATAAAGTACTGTGCAAAAGTCTTATGATATGATTTTTTTGGGCCGATACAATACCGATATTAACAAACAATTATTGGCCGATACCGATATTTGTCACTTCCTCTCTTATTTGAAATTTTGTCATCAAAATAGATAGTATTTCGATCATGTTTTAAATAAGCAAAGTTCAAAAACACCCCCCCCCCCCGACTTCTATAGGCTAAAGTGGCAATTATTTAGTGACCTCCCCTTACACTTGAGCAATAGGAGGAACCTGGCTCTCTTAAACCTAAATGGGATGGAAAAGGACTGGAAAGCCAAGAAAACTTTCAAAATATGATGAGAAGTTTCTCAGATTTTCTTCTTTGAGAAAAAGGAAGAAGTCCAGGGGCCTCATTTATAAGATGTTGTGCAGAAACCGTCCTAAATTTGATCGTACGATCATTTCTCATATGTGCGTATAAGTGATTCATAGAATGAACGTACACACTGAAAACGAGCATACGCCTTTCTTTCAGATGTGAAATCTATAAATCGCAAATGATCTTGAATTGGCGCGCAGCTGAATGGTTTCAGTTCTCCGCATTGTAAACGACACCTAATTAATGTCATTTACATATAAAAGATCAACAGTCATCGTCCAAATCCTTAGCGAGCTGCAAGAATAGCTTAGATTTCCAAAAACCCGCAGTAATCTGACAATGAAAAGTACGTACGTCTGCTCAGACCCTGACGTGGCTCTAAGCACTTTTAAACGTCAAAGATCGATTTTATAAACATAGCGTTGGCCTGGATTTAAGCGTGCGCACAGATTTGATCTTGCGTGCGCTTAAATCCAGGCCAACGCTTATGTTTATAAAACACTTTATAAATGAAGCCCCAGGAGGTCACATTAAATACTGATTTTTGCTTAAAGAAGTCATTTTGTTGACATTTTGAGTACATATTTCCTGTTTTTTTCTGTTTGTATCATAAAATAGACCAAAAAATAAATATGGATGGCCATTAAAACATTGCTAAAACAACAAAGCTGGTGGTGGTCTAAGACGTTTGCACAGTACTGTATATGTTTTTATGAAGTTTGATTTCAGTTTTAGTTATTTAGTACATCAGGTATTGCGCCAACTAGCAGAAATAAAATAAGTTTAAGTTTTATATTACTTTATTTATTTATTTCATGTAATGAAAATGTGTTTTTTATGGTTTTAGTTTTACTGACCACCGTATGCCCTCAGTTTAAATGGCAGCTAAGTCAGAGGTGTGACTGCCAGTGAGCCAACACTGGGTGATGCCACATCAGGAGACTGTGAGGCATGCTGGCCATTAAAAATAACCCTTGCTGTATAAAAAGCACAACATTAGATTCCAGATAGTGGACGGCTGCCCACTGTGAGATCAGACCACCGTCAGGTCACTGTCTAACTCTCACAGATAGCACTGCATCTGAACCCATTTATATCTGAAAACTCTGAGGGATGCTGATTCTGGGAAAATACGAGCAGCAGTTTGTGTATCACTTTTATAGTGCATGAATCTGTCCATTCAGAGAGAACTAGAATTCCAGGAATATGTTCTCTCGTTCAAATCTAAGCTTACTGTCATAACATTTAGTAGCATTGCTGTTCACTCTATTATGTATCAAGGTAAAGTTGAATACACTTGTTTTTAGTTTGCATTCAGCTCTTTCTTTGGTTGGGTAAACACTCTAAACCAATGCTTAGAATAACAGACTGTCTGTTCAGTAAATATGCACACATATGCAAATATGTCAATGAATATTGACTCTTGATTGAGTTTGATTAGTGAAATATTTTGAGACAAAGAACACCCTTACAAAAAAATTAAGTTTATTCAAGTGTGCTATTATCAAGTGTTATACTTTTAAACTAAAAATAGAAGAATATTTTTTTCAGTCTAGAGTTCTTCGGTACCAAGTTGTTAATGAAATTTAAAACGTGACGTTTTGAGCGCTGTTGAGCGGATTCGTAAACACCTCTGATTGGCCATTGGCTCATCGGATATGTCTGTGATTGGATTCAATGATCAATGCTTCAAAAGCATTGTAAATAGTCATCAATAATGCTCTTCACCGAGCGCATACACAGATACACACGGGAGCGTTTGAAAGCAGACATCTATCGCGGACCAGTCCGCTGATGGATGCCTGCTTTCAAATTCAAACACTTCCGTGTGCTTTCAAACGCTCCCGTGCGTTGATCATTGTAGCCGATCACAGACATTTCCGATGAACGCATGAACACAATGGCCATTCAGATCAACAGCGCTCAAAGCATCACATTTTTAAAATTTCAGTACCAATTGGTTCCGAAGTCGATACTTTTGACAACTCTATTTCAGTCTACTTGTTATGTCAGATATATACTTAAAATTATACTTAAGCATACTTGGCTTATACTGACATGTATACAGAAAAGTCAAAGACTATACTTGTACCTAATATATAAAAAATTTTGTGTAGTGCTACTAACCCACACAGAAACAACCAAATATTTGGTTGATTTTACTGAAGGCTAAAAGTAAACTTAATTTGATTATGTTACCTGCTATAGCATACATGAATTACCTGTAGCAGATCTATACAGGTGGAGCTGGGGAGGGTGGAGGGTTTCTGAAAGTGCGCTGCACTGCTACAGTAAATGCTAACCAAGTATTTGAAGGTTGAGCATGTGAGCTCATTGGCCACTGATACAGCAGGGACGAAACAAGTTAAGGACCTATTTAGCCTGCACCATCTAGAGTTTCATGACAGAACTTTATATTAATTTAAATGTATTATTTGCCTTGTATTTCTGAGTGCTAAGTTAATGCTTATTGCATTAACCTAGCAACATTTGAATGTCAAACTCTAATAAAATTAAGTTCCTCTTAAGCAGAGTAGGCTATAATGGTGAGAATGTTCCAAATCGGTCACTTATGAGGTTCCATGACAGTTGGGATGCTGCCTTTGTTAGGCAGCGAGGCAGTTCACTGGGTTTTGGAACAGAGCTCATGTCTCCAGTCTGGCACCAAGCAAAAGGAAGCAATTTGGCACAGGTGGACACATTCTTCTCACTTTGACTACGCAATGAGCTTCAAGATTCAGATCTTCTCTCTTTTAGCCCTCAATGGTCTTTGTCTCCATTGTTAGGCCTTTGGAAAACAAGTCGGACCACTTGCAGTCAATTATCTGCTGAGGTGTTTGACCACCATCATTATAAGTGATCCCAGCAGCTCGGAGAAGGCTCAGAATGAGCTGGAAGTGAATTAACGCTGAACAAAACCCCCAATTCAGCAGAAGTCAAAGAAAGAAGTTTTAAACAAAAATTGGAGAGAAAGAACGGAAAAAAGAAGCACCGACATTCACAGATAAAGCTGAATCCAGAGCCCTTTTCACTCTCTTTCTCTCCCTCTCATTCCTCCCTATCATATAGCCGGTCCTTTACTGTGCTGTAGCTGGAATTGCGAGTGTGGTGCTTCCAATACCTTTTTTGTAGCGAGGTTAATTACTGGCGAGGCTTGAGAAAATTACATTCTCAAAATAAAGTATTATGATTGGCTCTCCACTGGCTATTTTAAGTCGTGCATGCTTTTTCATGCAAGATTGCTAGGAAACCAGATTTGCGGACTTGTCCAATATCAAGTAACCTCATTTACAGTCCCTATTAAACGCATCATTCTGACATGCAAATTGCCTTACTTCCTATCCCCAAAACACCATTTCATGCCACGAAGATTAAGTTACTCCAGCAAATACAGCGTTTAACATGCTTATTTTACAAAAACCAGTCGAGGCTTTTGTGCCGTGCTTTTTTTGTTCTCACAGTGACTCATAGTGTGTCGCTTTCACACAAATGAATCTTGAAACTTGACATTTCAAGGTGGAGTGGGACTTCTTTTATTAGCCTTAAGCAGCAATGCTAATTGTTAATGTCACAATATGGCTTCCTTGAACTTGTTTCTATAAAGCAAGCCTCAGTCTGTCTTGGCAACATCCAAGAGGAGAAATATCGTGGAAAACAGGGATCTGAGTTTATGTCAAAACAGTCTATGTACTGTCCCTTTCACTTTCTGTCTTTTCTGACACACAAACATGCTGAAATATTCCAAATGAGCAGCAAACGTCGGATGTTGTATTGTGCACTTCCAGTGCGATAGTCAAATGCAATGAAAACATTCACACGCACATCATGATTCAGGGCATGAGCTTTGTAGGCGTAATGTCCTTAGCAGATACCGTACACATAAGCACAGCACATCACTCACAGTCCTTCATAAATAGGCATTACACACAACACGTTTTATATACACAACAGATTTAATATGCTTGAAGTGAAAGCCCTTTTACATGAAATACAATTGATGGCCTGCGTGCACCGTATATGCATGACATCCCCTCCCCCAGCAAGAAAGAAAATGTCACATGCATGTATATTTTACATGAGTAATGATCTTGTGATGGCAGGAGCTGTTTGTTTGTACAGTTTAGCCTGAGCATTGACTTGAAACTCTGACCTATGACACGATAAAGATTTGGATTCGATAACACTGCACTTGGAACATCCTTCATATAATTCTGAGAGCTGGGCTTGCACACAGAGAGATTAAAATGTTACACTGGTTTACAGGTTTTTCCAAATAACTTGCTTGGACCTGTCATGTGAAGCCTGCACATGAGTGGTTTTACAAGTGCAAGTGGAAATTTGTTAATGTACAAAGATTGATGAATCTGGGCATTACATTCAATCTGAATTAGAGCATAGTTTGAATTTTTGGGTCATTGATGAATAAGGTTTATAAAAGTATAAAAAAACATAATGGAGATATAATTCATTTTAAAGTTTCATTAAGTGTTAACAATGACATTATGTTGTTTTTATAATCAATTGACACTGCTTTTGTCATTTTTTACAAGATGGACAAAATTTGTCAGTTCAAAATTCAGTTTAACCAAAATTTCGGTTTTACCAAATGACACACTTGGTTAGACCGAATGACGATATTTTCAAACAGGCTGATATCTAGCTAGCAAAAGGACAATCAAACATTTTATATTTAGTACAAGTTTTTAAAATATTTTCCATATTTTATAGTGGTTGTACCGAATGACCTGATGTTTCAGGACATGTGTATGAGCAAGTGAAAACATGAATTTTTCAAATAGTTAAAAGAGAGTTATTTACTTTGCTTTATGATCATGTGGTCTTTTGCAGGTGTCTAAATGATTTCACATCCTGTCACATGATATTAACCGCATGACTTGATCCAAGATGGTCCCTTTATATTGGTTACTCCGAATGACATCAATGAAATTCATTTTTTCCGGGCATTCTTTCTCATAACAAAGCAATGACTTCTACACATAATTGTAATGCCATTTTGCATATATATATATATATACATTTATTACATTTTTAAGATATTTTAATATTGAATTGGCTGTATTGGCCTTTGGACGGTTAAACCAACTGACCTTTTGACACTTCAAAATCTTTTATATGATACCTTTATATGTAGCAAAATATAATTATGACCTTTTGGATTCAATAAAAGAGATCTAGTTGTACTGCCTTACATAATGACCCGTCACGTCATTGACCCTTTTTTTGAAATCTCTACTTTAAATCCCAGAGCCCTTGTGAAAAATAAGTACCTTTTAGTATAATTTAAAAAGAGTACTTATTACAAAATAATATATTTTAAAAGAGTACTTTAAAGTGTGAAGTTTTTTATACTTAACTGCAATTAAATGAAAATGTATTATAGTTTAAACTTAGTTTACAGTTTTTTTTTAGTATAAAATATATAGTTTTAACAACAACAATTAAAAATATTTTTGTTTATTGTCTTGTTGCAATGCAGCATTGGCTATTTGAAGAGAAAGGTTTGGCTATGCGAAGAAAAACTGGGAAAGATCTGATTTTCAGAGCCCAAGCCTGAGACCACCCTCAGACAATCCCCATTAGCTACTGTTTGACGTCTTCTTTACCTCCTGGAGGGTGTCATGACCACACACCAGCTCAGACAGTCCTAATAATGGCCTCTAATGCTCTGGTTCCTGACTTTCAAACAAGCCTTTTCAGCCAAGTAATTGGTGAGAAAAGTAACACCATGTTGAGACACCAACTTCTGTGTGGATCGCAAGAACAAAGTTTCTTTCTCTTATATTTTAACGCTTTAACACTGTACTCCTAATTACTCATCAAAGCCATTTATTGGATCATTAAGGCTTAACTTGCAGTTAATCATTAGCTTTTGTTGTCAATTCCTTTTTACAACGGTGATGAAACACGATAATTCTTTTCTAAACTAGCCTGTTAAATATAGTGAAAACTATAAATAGTATTTTTAGTAACTTCACATTTCAATCAACTGCACACATCTCAAACAAAGTAACACATTAACTTTTCAATCAGGAATTTGCTCCAAATATTTTCTAACCTCCACTACCAAGAATCAAACCAGCTTTCCATAAACATAGTTCTGGGAAATGTACTCCATGTCAGTAGCTTTTGCTTGAAATCTCGAGAAATTCCAGTAGTTTGAATCACGGCTATTTCTTTGTATTTAAAACTGTGGCATATGACAGACCTCTCAGAGTTCATCGAGCGAATGAGTACAATATGTTCAATCTCAGGTACAGTAGGTGTGACCAAAGTATTGGAGACTTTCTGCTATCACATTATGCAAGGGATTTCAAGTCTTTTAGCCAAAAAATGAAAATCATCATTTATTCACCCTCAACAAAAGAAGATATTTTGAAGAACTGTTGTGTCTGTCTATACAATGAAACTCAGCGTACACTTTAAGAAAAGTACTAAAAAGTAGTGCACAATGTAGTTTTAATAAGAAGGAATTTTTCATATTGATCTTTTACAGATGTTTTACCTGTATTTTGAATTAAACATTGCATTGTGTTGTGTTTTAGGGTTGTTGTTGTTATTATCATTATTATTGTAGTTGTTGTTATTATTATCTTTTTGTATAACAGTATTTTTTGTGTGTGTATGTATATATACTGTATGTGCATCATTGCTTTGGCAATATTGCATGTGAAACAATCATGCTTTGTTTTCAATAAAATACTTGAAAATACTTGGAAATGTCCATAAACTTAATGTATTATGTCCTGGCAAAAAATTACCAGTACCTTTTCTGTTTTTCTATGGATTTTCTTAGTCCAAAACAACATTGGATTGCAGTGACTTTTGTTGTGTGGACAAAAAAAAGACAATTTTCAGAATATCTTCTTCTGTGTGTGTGTGTGTGTGCCACAGAAGAAATAAAATCATACAGGTTTGCAATGACATGAGTATAAGTTAAATGATGACAAAATTTTCATTTTTGTGGTGAACTATCCCTTTAACCCTTGATTACTACTGTGAGTCTCTTTGGATAAAGATGGTCTGCCAAATGCTATCTGGAATGGAACGGACAATGCTGTATTGATTGTCAAAGCATCTATAGAACCTCACAGGCTATCACTGCTCAACACAAGGGCAGTTAATTAGCCAAATCTGCTACAAGTTGACCCTCAGAGAGCACTTGTAAAAGAAAGGACAGCAGAGGAGGAAGTGTGTCCCTGTGCAGGACGCTGCTTTATATGGTGGGGGAAGGTCAGCAATCTGTTTAGTAATCCAGTGTGGTTGCTCTTGATTGGCATGTGAATGGACTATCCTTTTATTGATAAAGTGGCAATAAGTTAACACAATGGTGAGGCTAGAGTCAATACACACAACAAATGTCACACAGAGTCAGATAATCACAAGGTGCCACAGAGGAAGGAATGGGTTAGAATGTGCAGAAGCCTTCAAACTTAATAAAATCACTCCTTTTGATTTACTTAGGGACCGTTCACGTAGGGCGTGTTCTTGTGTCAGCACTGATCATTTTTATTATGCAAACGTGCTAGATGTCTTTGACCGTTGCAACGTTTCACTGTTTCTTTTAAGCAGCTCATGTCATGAATGCAACCGTTTCAATATGTGTCAAACTTAAAAACAATGAAATGTTCAAAAAAGCATCTCAAGATGCATTTTGTTTAATTTCATTGTGCTTCAATTTCATTATATGCAGCTTTAGTTAGTGAATTTATGAATCATTCCAGATCCCATTTCACCCCGTAATTAAGGGAAAAAAAGGGGGAAGGGGGGGGAAGGCCCCTATATATATATACACTACCAGTCAAAAGTTTGGAAACGGTAAGATTTTTAATGTTTTTAAAAGAAGTTTGCCCACCAAGGCTTCATTTATTTAATTAAAAATACAGTAAAAACAGTGATATTGTGAAATATTATTACAATTTAAAATAACTGTTTTCTATTTGAATATATTTTATGAAGTAATTTATTCCCGTGATCAAAGCTGAATTTTCAGCATCATTACTCCAGTCTTCAGTGTCACATGATCCTTCAGAAATAATTTTAATATGCTGATCTGCTGCTCAAGAAACATTTATTGTGTACAACTGTACAAAATATTTGTGTACAACATTTTTTTTTTTTCAGGATTCTTTGATGAATAGAAAGTTCAAAAGAACGGCGTTTATTTGAAATATAATCTTGTAACATTATAAATGTCTTTACTGTCACTTTTGATCGATTTAATGCATCCTTGCTGAATAAAAGTATTAATTTCTTTAATTTCTTTTCAAAAACATTAAAATAAAAATTCTTACTGACCCCAAACTTTTGAACGGTAGTGTATAATGTTACAAAAGCTTTGTATTTCAGATAAATGCTGTTCTTTTGAACTTTCTATTCATCAAGGAATCCTGAAAAAAAGTACACAACTGTTTTCAACATTGATAATAATCATAAATATTTCTTGAGCAGCAAATCATCATATTAGAATGATTTCTGAAGGATCATGTGATACTGAAGACTGGAGTAATGATGCTGAAAATTCAGCTTTGCCAACACGAGAATAAATTACATTTTAAAATATTTTCAAATAGAAAACAGTTATTTTAAATTGTAATAATATTTCGCAATATTACTGTTTTTACTTATTTATATTTAAATAAATGCAGCCTTGGTGAGCAGACGAAACTTCTTTTTAAAAAAATGAAAATCTTACCGTTTCCAAACTTTTCACTGGTAGTGTATATACACACTCTGAAAAATGCTGGGTTAAAAACAACCGAAGTTGGGTTAAATATGGACAAACCCAGCAATTGGGTTAAATGTTAAATGCAGATCAGCATATTAGAATGATTTCTGAAGGATCATGTGACACTGAAGACTAGAGTAATGATGCTGAAAATTCAGCTTTGATCACAGGAATAAATTACTTTATAAAATATATTCAAACAGAAAACAGTTATTTTAAATTGTAATAATATTTCACAATATTACTGTTTTTATTGTATTTTTAATTAAATAAATGCAGACAAAACTTCTTTTAAAAACATTAAAAATCTTACCGATTCCAAACTTTTGACCGGTAGTGTAGTTACATTATTTTCATGCTATATCCACCCCCTTCCCCCAAATTCAAAATGACCATAATGTCTATGTGTAACCCCCACAGTTATACTCGCACCGCTCCGAGCAGGATTCGAACTGGTGTTTCTGGCATAGGAATAGGGTGCTAACAAGGACAGTAAGACAACAGACTCTAACGCGGCTCTTGAGGCCAGGGGAGTGAGGATTTACTTGCACAGCTCTTTACTAGCTAGACTCTATTACACTCACCCCCCTAAACCTCACTCCCATTCGGGTCGTGGCACCAATGTAACCCCTCCGGTTCTACAAGCACCACACCAAGCGGGATTCAAACCCCCGTTTCCGGCATGGGAGGCGGCTGCACTAACAAAGACGCTAAAGACCACATTCTCTAGTGTCAGTCACACCTCTTAAAGCCAGGGTAGTAAGGTTTACTTGCTCAGCTCTTAGCTGGCCTCTGTTACATATTCAGCCCTATATACAATTCTTACCAGACTCTTGATGAAACGTATTTTCCACTATATATTTACTATACTAGTAATACTAGTGTACTAAAAATACACTATTCTGCTGATATCTCATTAGCTGAGTGTTGTAATGTTGGAATACTACTTCTAAATATAACATGGCTTAAATGTTTGATGTTCATTGACTGCACTGATAGCACTACATGGTGTCAGTAGCAGAAGAACTGTCTAGATATCATGGCATTAATATTTTGGTTTTAATATCATAAATCACAAAAATGCAAAAAATTGAGGAGCTGTTGGAAGGGATTTGCTAGCAGACCCGTCCTCCACTCTTAATCACTACAGCTTATCTAAATCTTTTAATTCACTGAAAGGAAGATGATGGCACATACTTTTAGAGTAGTTTAATCAAAAACATCTTGTGTAGGAGAGACACACAGAAGCAATATAAAGGCTGGGCTGAACATTTGCTTTCTGTGTGTGAGTCAAATGAAACCTCATATCAAAATCCCTTTCATTGCCAGGTGCATCAGCATGCATTTGGAGCTGGCTTTGATATTGGATATGCCTGTTGTCTTAGTGGATGTTAAGGTAGCCAAAATAAAGAAATCAGACTTTATATTTGTTTGCTTGTGCAGTTAAAAAGATTAGGCACAGGATCCACAGAGCCATGTAAGACTATAAACATACATGTGACAAATTTGTCCCCCTCGTCATGCTTCGCTAAAGTGCCCCAAAATGCCCCCCAGCTTCCCCACGATAAGCTTCGTCAAAGCCCCAGATATAATTTCACATCCACTCCGTGCAAGTGCTACTGCAGCAGCTAAAAGCTCATTTTTCTTCCAGTTCCTTCAGCCTTTTTTAGAGCAGTGCTGCCAAATGTTTCACAAACATTGGACGCTGTGTGACAGTGGAGAGGTTCTGTCCTCAAGACTTGGTATTAACATGTTTTGAGCACCTTCAGTGTGTTGACAGCACTGCAGGATGCCAACAGCTGAAAACACCCAGACACACAGTGCACATTTGCTCTGCAAAACAGATCTATCTGGACATTCAACCCTATAAAATCTACTGTATCACATTTGATACGAATTTCAAAGGCCTCTAAGGCCCTGTTTAGACCTGGTATTAAGATGCGTTTTGGTCGATCGGATCACAAGCAGATGAGGAAGACATTTACACCTGGTGTTTTAATCCGTCTCTTTTGTCCACTTTCAACCAGTTCTCTCCTGATATCTTCAAGGGGAGGGTCTATGGGTGGGTAAATGTATGGGTTTTTTAAGATCTTTTGATCTAATGGACAAAATAAGCTTGCGCAATTTACATATGAACATGCCGGAGACAAAGGAAAAACACGGAGAGCATCAGCTTTCATTTCTGCTCTGATAGCCACAAGACCACGCCAAAAGTGCTTGTTAGAAATTAGGAATGCTGAGGTAACATTGTGCTTGGTACGTTTTTTGTCTTCAAACCAAACTTGGGTCTTCAGCCGACAAAGTTTAAATCCCTTCTGGCTAGCGCACTTCCCGTAATGTTTACACGTTAGGTCAGTAGGCAGAGAGTAGGTGGTCTTTTGTGGCTGTTCGAATGCATTTGACAACATGAATGTTTATATTATGAAAGCAATCCAGTCGAATGCGTTTTCGAATACCTCTGGAAGTGGTCACAAGTGAACGAGCTCAAAACGTTTTACACCCCGTTTACACCTGTATTTAGCATCGTCCACTTGTGATCTGACGGACCAGAATGCATCTTAATACCAGGTATAAACAGGGCCTAAATTATCAACATGATCAAAAAATCGGTTGTACACAATCTATATGCTTTTTGTTGTATAAATGATAGATTAGAGTTTTTCGACTTTTTAAGTCAATTTCAATTTAGTATGTCATAATTTCAATTTTTTAAGTCATAATTTTGACACATCAGGCTTTTGAAGAACATTTATTTGTTAATCTCTCAGAATTGCATATTTTTGTTCAGTTTGGGCCTGTTTCTTCCTTGAGGATGAGCTCCATATTCTCCTATATCATACTATGTGAAACATGACAGCCTGATATATCAAAAACGCATATGCAAACTTTTTATTTTATTTTAGATTTTTGTAATATTTTGTCAATAAAAATTAAAGGTTCAATAAACTGTTCCATTTAAAAAAAAAATGTTTTTTTTCGGTTTCTTATTGCATATGGCAGGCGTTCAAGACTGAACGATGGTTAGAAGCTATTCATAGTATTCGTATTTAAAGATATATGCTTAGCAGTAAAGCTCCTTTGGCTTGATTTTCCAATTGGCTTGGTTCTAATAAGGAAACAGTGCGGTGTGAATTACTAATTATACAGAGTGTAAAGTCTGTTGAGGGAAGCCCAGCTCTCTCACACTCACACATACACATGTCGGGACGTTAAAAGATCAGAGGCCATTGACCTGTGACAGATTCCATGACCCCCATGTTTTGCTCTGATCGCTTCAGCTGTTGTGTCATAAAGATGCGGTTCATGTGTTAGCTGTTGTGTTGTCTTTTTTCTCACTAGCATTTAACAGTGTAGGATAGTTTTTCAAGGCCACTTTGAATTTTAAGCCACCCCCAATCCACTCATACTCAACTTTTAATTGCAAGGATTTCATTTAGCCTTTGGTAACAGTATACATTTATTGTAAAGTTATAATTAGGAAGGTTTAAGCTGTTAGTCACCAGTCATTATGAATGTTCAAGAATGTTACATCTATCTATCTATCTATCTATCTATCATATTATTTAATTGTCAAAGACACACATATTATCATTATTAATTATTTTATTTGGAGGATGCACTCTAAATCCACTTTTGAGAACCTCCAACTCTGAAATCTGCAGACAAAAGAAATTCAAACTGGACAGAGGAAAGCTTTTAGGAGATGTGGCATGCCTTGGGAATTTGGATGACCACAATAAGCAAAAAGCCTGTGTGATGTGCAAGACTGGACAGGTGCCATTACAGAGAGTGCACAGATTACACATGAGCAAGTCACGTATTGGAGATCTTGATTAATGGGAAACAAATGCTGATACTTAAAAGATTATTGTTGTATGATGTTTTTATTGGACCAAGCATGCAAATTCTTTGTATGGACACTTTTCTTTGGTAAATGTTGCAAAAATGTGCTAGTATGTTTTGACTGCATTTCTGTATACATTTATCACAGGGGAGTATTGTGCTTCAAACAGTTTACAAGCAAGACCTCACAAACCTCAAAAGCACTGCAGACATACAGACAAAACACAGGCACTACCGCAAAAACCGCAGACGCAAACAACTCTGCTCCATCTGGGAGCGAGGAGAGCGCTGGACAGAGGCTAAATCTGTGAAGCAAAAAAAACCCTCTAATCCCCAGTTTGCTGAAACTTCGGAAATCCTAGAAATAGATTAGGAGCTGGGGCAGCCAGCTTTAATAAGGCAGCCCGTTTTTCTCGAAAGTCATGAACCAGCACTTGCATAATGTGCAAGGCCACCAGCTCCTGCAATTATCATTTCCCATATAGAACAATGATTCAATAAACACTAATTTGGTGTGTTGTTGACATGCCGACAGCAGGGCCCATGGAAAGATGAGGGCTCTATTTAAAACGGCACGCATCAAAGTCTGGTAACACCCCCATCACTGTGCTCGTAATCGAATGAGTCTTGATGATATCGACAACTTTATGTAAAGTAACAGTTCAATGCTCTGGAGGCTCAGGACAGCACCATGACAGCATCATTTAACATGATAACAGGGGTGATCTCAACCCAGCAGATCAGTCATTATGGGCTTCCTCCTTTTTCTCAATATATATATATTTTATATATATTATATATATTTATATTATAAATTTTATACAACAGTTCTTTCTGATTCTCGAATCTGATTGGCTGATAGCCGTGCGATATTCTAGTGATAACAGCACTCTTACCTTTTCACCTTTTGTATCACTCCGCTTGAAGCAACCGAGCAAATCCACTGTAATTTTTGCGAATACTATTTGTTGTACCACGAACTGTAATTTTAAGAGTTTTTTAGACGAGAATGTAGTTGTTTAGACTTGAAATATGTGACTCATATTTAATCATGGCGCCTATTTTACAATTTGTTTAGACGTTTTCGGAAATGCGAGCTCCAGGCCGTCAGCGGACGTTCAGTGCTTGTGTACGCGCCGAGAACAGCATCATCTCAGCAAGTGCTTCAGGGATTTGCCGGTGACACTTACAGTGGTTAAACATGAGACATAAATTTATGTAGTACATAAGTACATAAAACGGGCAATCTTTGGTGTTGTTAATCTATTACTTGTTCCAGAGCAAGTCGAATTGTGCTATGTTAAATTTGATAATTTAACATTACGGCTATATTTAACTTACATCCTCTATATAGCATAGCATATTGGCTACAAGTAGACGGGAAATATCAGACGAAGACTCTTCTCCGCTCTTCAAATACATAAAACATTACCCTTTATAGACATAGTGTTTTTTGAGCAAAGAAAACGCTTTACATTTTTCTTTCCAAACATCAGATCTTTATTTACCTTTGCATTGCAAAGAAGCAGAGATCTCCGCTGAGTGGGGCACTTCATTCACCACAGAGGATTTATGAGGTTTGACTGACAGTTTGAGGATCCAATGGAGTTACTAGGTTTTGTCACAAGCTCTTTAAAATCCTTTTCATTCGTTAAATATTTGTAAAACCCACATACAGGCGTAAAGGGTAACCTATAGCATTGTTTTTTAAAAATAAAATAAAACAAAAATTAGGAAATATAGAGATACGAGGTTTCCGCCTGACACCGACAATATATTCTTAACTGTGTAGCATTTATTTTATTTATTTATTGGCATTTGTTAATTATCCACGGCATACTTCACAACCGTCACGGGCACACTAGTGCTTTTCACTGAACTGTACAATTGTGTTTATTTGTTGTTCAATAAATATTATTTTATATAAATATGTTGCATTTGGTATTGAGAAAGGGTTCGTGCGTAATATGGAATGAGTGATTAATACGCCATTAGATGGCAGCAAAACTTTACAGGTGAATGCGTCAGTGAGTCGCAAGAGACTTTTAAATTGAAAGGAGTTTTTGCAAAGGACGTTGTTCTAGTGCTGTATGTTATGGAAAATTCCCATAGCTCTAAAAAGGACAAAACAAACGGACTTTTATAATGGATATAATATCATGGACATCGACTTGAAGAATGAATGTTATATATCAGACACAGGTAATGCTCGCTCAGGCGATCTCTCTCTCTAATACTGTACAAAATACAGTGAGTTTCAATGGAGGGACTCAACATTCCTTCGTTACTAGTTCTAAAGTGACGTTTTAGAATTAGTAACGCAGCCTTGGTCAAACTGTCAACTTGAGATTTGAATCCGTGGCGAAAGGAAGCAGTGCTGCTGCACAAAAGAGGGTTTTAAAGACACCCCGTTGTTGTTTTTATTTGTTTACACAATCGTGCCGTCGAACTGTTGTATAAACGCAATATCACACTCGTAGCCGTGCGATATGGCTGTATATCAGCACGCTGTGATTACCTGCGGCCTCGTGCCTACGGCCGAATCACAGCCGTGCTGATATACAGCCATATTGCACGGCTACTCGTGTGGAATTGCTCATATAATATATAATTCTCAATACTTTGATGTAGCAGACAATGGCCTTGTTTCACAGACAGGGCTTAGATTATGCCAGGATTAGGCCTTAGTTCAATCAGGGCATTTAGGTAGCTTTTTTGATATTCCTTAGAGAAAAAAAAAACATTACTGGTGTGCATCTTGAGACAAAACAATGGCACTGACATATTTTAAGATATTTCAGTGCAAGCTGCTTTCAGTTAAGACAGATCAAACATGCATTTTAGTCTAGGACTACTTTAAGCCTTGTCTGTGAAACCAGGGGAATATGTTTAAAGGGATAGATAACCCAAAAATGTAAATTCTGTCATCAAGTACTCGTTCCAAACCTGTATCACTTTCTTTCTTCTGTGGATCATAAAGAATATATTTTGAAAAATGTCAGTGTTTTTGTTTTCCCTAATGAAAAAGGACAATTTAGCATACTTATAAAAAGAGTGCTTATTACGGAAATAAGCCTACTTTCAAAATATATATATTTAAGTGCAAACTGAATGTAATGTTTTTTGTTTTTGGACACTTAAAGGGTTAGTTCACCCAAAAAAATGAAAATTTTGTCATTTATTACTCACCCTCATGCCCCACTATACTCACATGAACTGATTTAAATATGTTTTTAGTACATTAATGGATCTTGAGAGAGGAAATGTCATTGCTGGCTATGGAGGCCTCACTGAGTCATCGGATTTCAACAAAAATATCTTAATTTGTGTTCCGAAGATTAACGAAGGTCTTACGGGTGTGGAACGGCATGAGGGTGAGTAATAAATGACATTATTATTTTTGGGTGAACTAACCCTTTAACTACATGTTAATTGCAATTAAATGAAAATGTATTATAGTTTAATTTATATTAAACACAATATAAATTAAACTATAATTTGAAAGTCAATCAGGTTCAGTGTTGCTCGGTCCCCATTGATGGGAATAAAAAAAAACATTGTAAATATTCTTCAAAATATCTTTCATGTCCCACATAATATCCCAAACTCATACCGGTTTGGAACAACATGAGGGGCAGTAAATAATGACAGAATTTGCTTTTGGGGTACACTATCCTTTTCAGTTTATTTCTTAAATATATCTTTCCATATATTTAAACAATCTGTAATGACGGTAGCCACACTTTTTATAAGCCCCTGATTTCAAACAATGGCATAGCTACATATACATGCTACAGTATAACATTTTTTTTTTTTTTTACAGAGTTTGAGACAAATCCCCAGTCTCTTTTTGACAAGCAGTTCCTCTTTAGGGATTTACATCTTCATCTTAATTGAAGAGGATAATGGTTTCACTGATAACAGCATCAACGACGCCACCTCTTCTTATCAGTTCAATCCGTGGATTTGTGCCACCTTATAATAATCCTGAGCAAATTAATTATACTGATCTATTCCAGTCAAGAATGTTGGCGAAGTGGACATGTCCTTCTTCTATAATAGCTGTGTCAGAATGACAAATATGTTTAGGGTGGGGGAGGTTGTCCAGTGATCAGTCAGGACAACTGTTCACTCTTAAGTTGAAGGTGAAGTAGCATTTTTCTTTCTTTAAATTAAAATGCACTTATGAACTGTACACAGTACATTCTAAAAATGCTGGGTTAAAAATGGACAAACCCAGGGAATGGTTTGTTTTAACCTAGCGGTTGGGTTAAATGTTTGCCCAACCTGCTGGGTAGTTTTATTTACCTCAACTATTGTTTAAAAATTACTGTATTGCTTGCTTAAAATGAACCCAAAATATTTTGGAAATTAACATTTATTAATAAGTTTAATGAATAATAGTTAAACAATAAACATTTATTAAATTGCTTATTAATAAATGTTCACCTTTTGACTGTTATTGTTGCCTCTAGTAATTATGTGTCTATTTTTTTTTTTTTTTTTCCAACCTATTTTGGGTTCATTTTAAGCCAGCCAAGTAATTTTTAAACAATAGTTGGGTTAAATAAAACGTTGGGCAAACATTTAACCCAACCGCTGGGTTTGACCATTTTCAACCCAACTTGGGTTGTTTTCAACCCAGCATTTTTAGAGTGTAAGATCAGGAATATGTAATAAGAATGTAAACACTGGCAGTTTTAAATATGTATACTCTGGCTGGTGACTATTTATAACCATCCATCATGCAAATGTTTGTGCATGTCAGCAATATTTATGTAATTTTGTAACATCATATTGCACTTGTTTGCTTAAGTTTTACAGGAATAATCAGAAAATTACACGTTGTACTCTACAGCACAAGTTCAGGTTGGGAAAAGCTGACAATATCTGACAACCGAAGCAGTAAACAATCCCATCCCTCTCTCTGTTTTTGTCTTTGTCATTATCGCTTTCCTTAAGATAGGATAACATGCTTTGAAAGGTATCTGTGCTTTCACACGCAGGCTCATAGAGATGCTGGGGCCAGCTGTCCTTATCATGGCACCATACCTTCTGTCCATCTCTAGCCAGAGAGAGAGAAAGAGAGATTGCTGGCCAGCTGGAGGCTTGCCTAAAAATGCTTTTTTTGCTTCCAAAGTGAGCAGGGGTTTAAAGGTGGCACACAGCAACAGACCGGTGGCTATAAAGGAAGGGAAGGGGAGGGGAGGAGGGACCATTAACAAAATGACTGGAAGGTGTACAGTCACGTGTACATTGACTTTATACAAAATTGAACCTCTGTGGGGGAAATGCTAAAACTGCGTTCCACAAATGTCATGCAGAAAGTTACCACGCAAACACCCTCAACAGGTGGTATATTAGACCCATGTAAAACTCTTCTATAATATAAAATAGCTCAAAATCACAGCCATTTAGCCTAATTTATATTTCATATGCAAGTACTTTGATGTTTTTATATCATGTTGTTGCTGTTTCCTCCTTCAAGGGTAGACATGCTATCAAACCCACACACTATAATGAGAGTATGGTGTACTTTTCCACTGAGCACTGCTATTTTCCATTCACTGGTTTTGTATTGAGTTTCCTCTAGTGAGGAAAAGACAAGGGGGGACTGAATAGACAGACTGAGCAAAAGTGTGATAGAGGAACAAATGTGTTCTTTCACTCACTCTGTGTTCATACTATGAATCAAAAGATCGCACGTGTCCTAACCAGGCACAACACGGAAAGTTGTCAGCATCAATTTGTCAGTTCAAGCTGAAAGGGAAAATGCTGCACGATGCTACACAATCACATCCAGTCAAAAAACATTTGATATTTAATGTACTGCAATGGAGACCCTTGTGAAAAAAAAAGAGGTGAAGGTGCAGTTGTTGTGAACTTCAAAACTTAAAAGTAGTTTTAAAAAATTTACTTGCAGAGAATATAATGTTAATGAAATAAATGGTTGAGTATACTTGCTTAAATGTTTTGTTAACAGACTTAAGCACACATTTAAAAGGTGCACCTACTAATAATGTCAAATTAAAAGTGTACATTTTAAATCACCTTTTGTTATGCTTTAAAGAAGTACACTTTTGACTTGTCGACTAACATACTAAAGCATATGTAAAGTATTTGAATATAATATTAACTGAAGTGTGTTTGATATTACAGGTAATGTATTGACTGCTTTTAATATATGTGTAGTGTAACATTTTTAAATATACTAAATTGCAACTTTTTTAATTAAAAAATGTAATTACAAATATATGTAAAACACTACATACAAGTTTAAATAGAAATTACATTAAAGTATATTTTAGTTAACCATAAATGCTTGTCAGTACATTCAGCAGTTCACTTTAATCATATTTCAAAGACAATAGAGGTAATTATAAAATAGGCTAACATATAAAAATGTAATTAAGTCCTACTTCAGTGGGTCAAAAAAGCACTATAAAGTTCAGCTATTTGCATATAAATTATTCTTTGCATATAAATTTAAACTATAATACATTTTTATATAACTGCAAATAATATGAAATTGAGTGACCCTTACATTCAGTTTGCATTTAAGAATATTCTTTTAAAGCATATTATTTCTGTAACAAGTAGGCTACTCTTTTTAAAAGTATGCTAATGTGTACTTCTTATTTTACAAGGGTGGGATTTTGAATCAAATAGAGTTCTGTCATGACAACTCTTGGAGTGTTTGGCATGGTAATAGATATGACAATGTTGATATGTTTGGTCTTGGCGGAATAGATCTGCTACGCTGCTGCTGCTGCAGAGCAAGTACGGGACTTGCTACTGCCAATACATACGCGACACGCTGTTGTGAGCAAGTAAGACATGCTGCCGCTGTACAATATAGCATACATGAATTACCCGTAGCAGATCTATACAGGTGGAGCTGGGGAAGGTGGAGGGTTTCTGAAAGCGCGTTGCACTGCTAAGGCAAATGCTACCCAAGTATTTGGAGGTTGAGCATATAAGCTGGCTACTGATACAGCAGGAACCAATCAGCTGTGCCCTATAGATAACGATGTGATTACGAGCAGGTTGAGTTAAAGGACCTATTAGCCTGCGCCATCTTCATGACAGAACTTTGTATTTCAGAATGGACAGGGCTACCAAGTGCGATGGAAATACAAATCTAGTGACCATAAAAATGTCCTGTTGTTTGCTGTAGATGTGACTAGTAAGGACAAAAAGGTTTACATGGAAGAGAAGAGGCTTTTATCACTTTTTATTGTGTTGTGTCTGTTTAGTACATGGTGTCAAAGTCTTGGCAATCCTAATCAAACGAGTTTTAAAAATAAATTAAAATGCCACACGTTTCCAACTCTTTGAAAGGCGGCCTTGTAAAGAGAGCATAAAGATTGAATGAGGTTATGCCAAGACTCATAAATGTATGTTACCCATGGTCGCTGTCATTGCAGTGTAAGCTTAATGACCATCTTTAATTGGGTAAGTCATGCCAATATCAGTGTTGAGTGCCAATAGATGTACCATTGACTCTCTGAGATAATAAAGCAAAGGTTGATTGAACACATCACTAATTCACTACTTTTTGTGGCCTTTGGCTTTTTAAACAGCATGTTCCCTCACAGACTGACCCCTAGCACACTTTTATCCCAGTCCATTGGTGATGTCACATGTGGCGCCCAACGGAGGGTATAGGGTGTCATTTGGAACACATCCAAGGATGAACAGCTAGCAGTCACGAGGCTGAGTGGCACATAGCTTTGCTGCGGCTGCCCACTGTGCGACCTGACAACCTAAGCCTTGCTTCCATTACGTTAGTGGTTAGTGTAAGTAGTGTAGCACTTCAGCTCATGTGCTCATGTACTACTCTCCACTCTCATCTGGTATCTTAACAAAACTAAAGTGGCCATAGATAGCCTTCTATTTCACTGATTATGCTGGCTGTTTGGATTCAGGCTTCCTGCCGTGTCCTCCAGGACTTGCTCAGTGTAAAGGAGGTAACTAAAGCGTCTTCAACAATAGGAGCCTGGGGAATGGGGCCATCAACCGAATGGAAACTATAATAACGTTGTTTCAAAGTGTTTGGTCTATTTGTCGTGTTTGTTTTATGTGTAAGTGTTGGCAGAATGCAGTGAACAGCGTCGTACATTTCATTTGAAAATGAGGAAATACACCCTTCCCTGTAAAAAAGAAAGTACACAGACTATTTTAAACTATAGAGGGTAACATATATTGAGGTTATAAAACTGGTATGGTGTAGTCAGCCTTGAACACTAAATTGTTCCAAAATCTTCAAGAACTTCACACACAGTCACAGGTGGATGCAATATGTGTTGCTGCATGAACTGATTAGTTGAACAGGAGAAGTTTATTTAAACCAGTCCTAAACTTCAGTTTCCACTGAGGTATTTTAGAAATTGCAGGTCACATTTAGTTAGCTTGAATGTTATCAGTGGAATGTTATGAATATTTGTGTTAAAACTAGAGTCTTGCAGTCATGACATATTTTTGTAGGCCAACCCAGAATTTAGCATCACCCTGGTTCCCTCAACAAAAACACAATGGATTTTTCCATTGGCTTTTGGATTATTGCAGAAAATAATCTCTGTGACCAACGAAAGTTTTATTCTGATTTTGTTTATCATGATAATCTTCACAAACTAACACAACTACTATGCATTTTGAAGCCTAAATATAATTTCCAAAAGTAAACAGCTAAACATATAAACTTTTTGAAGCCTAAATATAATAGCCAGAATTAAAAATCTATACATATAAACTTAACCACAGTCACGTGACTTCAACGTCACCACCATTAAGCTTACAACAACTCTTTAAGGGCCAAATTTACTAAACAGGGCAAATTAGCGTGAGAGCGCAATTCCACAAATGTGCCGATGGGAGTGGCAAGTTTTGCATGTGATCTACTGCTGATGCACAAATTAAAGAACACAGACGCAGTCAAATCATTTACATAATGACCAACAATCTACCAAGAGCATTGCAAATTAGCGTTGGGTCGCAAATAAGCAGAGCTGATGCTCATCAGGTGCGGGTCGATACAGGCACAACTCGTTACATGTAATATACGGATAACATCTTCCTCTGGCATTCCAAAGAAATTAATATGAGTGGAAAATATTTTCTCCCTTCTACCACGCGCTCTCTGTTCTCTGCGGTGTCTCCTCCTAGCAGCAACAATTGCAGCCATGTCTCAAATGGGTTAGGGCATGCTTTTTTTGGTGTTAAATAATGGCACAAATACCAGTAAATTGACTAGTGCAAACATTAGTAAATTATGTTGCGTGATTCATTTAAATACTCTCCTCCCATAAATTTTGTGTCTGAAAGGGAAACTCCTACAAATGCATATGCAGTAAGGTCAGCAGCAAAAACAACTCAGTTCTAGGCCTGTCACGATAACTACTTTTTGTTGCGCAATATATTGCCCCAGAAATAATTGCGATATGCAATATTATTGTCATTTTGAGACCATTTTATGCCACTGAATATATAATCATAATATAACAGCATAATAATGTAAGTAGGCCTACACACTTTCAAATGACAATGAACTTAACTCTTAAGAATATTTAGACTATAATTAGGCTACTGGAATTGAAGCGTAAAAAACTAATAATGTTGAATAAATAATAAATAAACCTTTGTTAACAAAAACTGCAAAATAACAAGTAGAAAAAAACACTTGCAAATGCACAAAAGGCACTTATATAGAGATTTTTTTTTTTCCCTGACCTTATTTTCTAAAAAGTAAAAAGTAAAGTAAGGGTGCACGCTATTGTCAGATATCCATATGAACAAAGACACAGATTTAGCAGTCAGATATGACCTGTTGCGGTATCTGTTTTTCTAGAGGCGTGTTTGAAAAACTTCTTTTAACTTGAGCGCCGCATTTTAGCGCCGTGTCATGCACGAGAAGCTGTAAAAGACGCGAGTGCAACAGTCAAACAAACGTTTCCATGGAAAACGGCGCAGTGGAATGCAAAAACGCGTTCCCTATGAAAACGAACTAGACACTCGCGACTGCGGCGTCCTGTGTGAAACTAGCTGTGAGCGTGCACCATTTCGCGCTGTCATGTTTATATTTGCACCAGTGAATTGCGGAAACTGAGTGCATTTGCACTTATTCTTCCAAACTGTCTGTAGTTGTCAGGAAAACACTATAACGACTCGAATGGCGCATTTTTCCGCCTGTCGATGTCAGCTCTGTGTATGAAGGAGCTGAGCCCCGCTTTCGCCTCGGAGAGCAGACGAGATGACAGAGGCAGCACGATCGGCAAAATGTCGGTGACATTTTTTGTGTGTAAACATAATGGGCAATATATCGCGTCACCAAAAATGATCGAGGTCATGTCCATATATTGTGTGATAAGTCGATTTATCGACTATCGCGACAGGCCTACTCAGTCCACGCCTTTTCAGCGCTAATTTTGCACTGCGTGTCTTTAGTAAATCCCAACAGTAGTTTTTTAACGCCAAAAGTGGGTTTGTGCTGGTGCAAGCTGTTAGTAAATCTGGTAAATCTAAAATCAGTCTTTATTTAAAAATATTTTCCCTGAAAGTTTGAGTTAGAAAAGTTTGTAAAATCACAATTATGTACTCAGAATGAGGCTGTGAAAGCGGACTAGGGAGTAGATGTAATTACTTGTTCGGCATGATGAACATGTCAGCATTATGTCTCAGACAACCTCTAGTCTGTAGTCCCATTTAGCTACTTGTTTGCAACCGCTTTTTTCAAGACAAGTAAAAGTTTTAAAAAGCAATCACAAGGGTATTACTGGTATATTTTTGGTGCAGAATAAAATATGAAAATTTATTGAGCTTGTGTTAACCACAGACCTCATTTAACCAAAAACCCATTGACTTCAGGATGACGAAACTGGACATGCTAAATGCTAACATGTTTCCAGGTTTTGGCCAACAAAAATACACAATTCCTGAAGCACTCTATTTGAGGAAGTCTTCAACTGTAAATTGGTTTGTAAATATGCATTTGACATAAACTGAGAGCTATTAATTGAGAATTTGTACTTTGTAAATTTATTTGTCAACACTTTGATAAGCAACTATTAAAAGTACAACACCATCTGCATGATTTATCAGAAACCCTGTCTATAGTTGCTTTACCTTCATGCTAAATTCTTTTTAACATTGAGAAAAAAGACAAAAAAAAAAGATTTTTTAATTTAAGATTGAGTGACACAAAAATATGATTAAGAGAGACAATTCACATTCTTCAAAACATTTAGTGGGATCCCTGTACCAAATCTACAGCTATTGTGATGAATGTATTCTTGGGAGGTATCTCAATAAAGGAGACCAGAGAGTGGTCTACAGAGGGGCACACTGACCAGATCTTTCTAAACAAGATAACTCTCTCTTTCTTTCGACTTCCTCCCTCCCTCCTCTCTTTCTCACTCGTTGCACAGCAGAGTTGGGCCCAGAATCCTAACTGAGTCTGCTGGGCCCTTAAGTGGCTTTGCGATATCAGAATTGATAGCACCAAAGCCTTAATAGCTATTTCTCTGTAATCTTTCCTATGAAAGGCTAAACTATAGGCTATGGATTAGTTTGGAGAAAAGGATGGCAGGAAAGGAGGAGGGAAGGTTCTCAATCAGAATTAGACATCTAGAAGTGACAAAGCTCTTTATGGGCTGAGGAGATAATCTTTGATTGAGAACCAAGATGTGACAAACGAAAATAAATTTTGGGGGGCACAAACAACAAACAGGCCAACCGAAGAAGAGCGACATTTTTATTTGTTAGCATTGGATTGGAGGGGGGAAATTCTGACTTAACATGTGAAAAGTGAACTTCAAATCTTAAAAACTATTTTTTAAAAGACTGTTCTTGAAGATAACATAATATTGATTAAATAAAAGCCCACTTAAGTAAAAAGAATATCACTGTTTCTTAACACACTTAAGTAAACTTTTAAAAAGTGCAGTCAAATTAAAAGTTTTACTTTAAAGTGCATTTTAAACCATTGTTTTAATTATCTTTTGTCATACTTTGAAGTACACTATTTTAGACTAACATACTAAAGCACATTAAAGTACTTGATTATATTTTGAACTGTAGAGCGTTATTTTAAATTACATTTAATGTTAATATATTTTAAATGTACTAAATTCCAACTTGTACAGATATATTTAAATACATAGTAGCTTCAATAGAAATTACATTAAAGTATTTATGAAATTATCCAAAAAAAAAAAAAAATCTGTGCTTAAGTCTAAAAAAAGCACTGTAAAGGTTTACTAAGTGCATTTAATATGAATTCAAACATGCACTATATATAATACACTTTCATTTAAATGATTGTAAATAACATGCAATTAAGTATCCAAAAACTACATTCAGTTTACAGTTAAGTATATTCTTTTAAAATATATTGCTAAAGTGTACTTTTTCACAAGGGTTGAACTTTGAAGTTTTGAATGTTGGTCTCTACAAACTAACCATATGAAGACAATTTGTTCTAGGTCTTTTTTAATGCTTGGAACTAAAGCATTTTTTTTTTTTTTTTTTAAAAAGGTCCTTTGGAATCAGACTGAAGATTTTGTAGAAAGGTTTGATATCTGGGACAAGAGTTTGCAGACAGAGAATCAGGACATATCAGTTTGGAAGAAACTGAATGTATAAAACATGCAAGACTTTTCACAATGAAGTATCCCAGGACTCTAGAAACATGCTGATGTAATCTTAACAGATGCCACAGCGTTTTTAATTAATTAATAAGGCACTGAGGTATTTCTGCGCCTGGAAATGTCTAGACGTGTTACCATTAAGGTGTGCGAGTCAATAGTGTCTGGATGTATGAGGTTCTTGCTAACATTAGCAACTTTTGGAAAATGTTACTTCACCCTTTGTCTCTTTCCACATCTAATGACTGTCCTCGCTTTCTTTGCGGACTAAAGGCGAAGTTATTAATATCAAACCTCTTTTAGTTTTGCCTTCTTAGGAGTGTGAAGTTATAATGTAGTTGAGGTATCTGAAACACATACACTTTTTCGCAAAGCAGACACTTTTTAGTACAAAAAAGTATACTGAAAATAGTGCTTATATTTCAAATAAAATGAAATCATCACATGCCACACAAAATACACAGCGGACCTGTAACTTGCTATGCAAAAGGAGCAATATCAAGCACAAAGATGTTAACATACTAACATAAGCTTAATTAGTGATTCTTAAACAGGTTTATAATTACGTAAATTAAACTGAATTTTCCTCGTTTGTTCGAAATGAAAGAGTTTGATGTACTACTGTCTGTCTCTAATTTTTAGAACACAAAACTCACATGGCCAACAACATTTACAAGATCAACGGCTATTCCAATGTGATGTTGTATTCACACATTTTACTTAAAATGTGGTTCCACCACACATACATTTACTTACATTTGCATACAATTCTGATGCATAGACATCTAAAACATTAAATAATTTATGTGTGAACAACTTTACGAATCTTTATTTAATCTATAAATATTTAATTCATTGGTTGATTCTGTGGTATTTATTATAAATGACACTTTCAACTGGAAATTTACTTTGAAATTATAACATTTCATTCAGTTTCAAAGGATTACAATGTAAAACAATACTACACTTTAAGAAAATGAATAACATTTCTGTAATTGTTTAACCATTACTTATCATGTAATATTTGTTTGTTTTACATGTAATAAACTGACACTATAGTTACAGTAGTGTTTACAGCACCTCAGGAAAGCATCTGGAGCTGATACCTGCCGGTTATTGTAAGGAGGAAGTAGGATAATACATTTATTCTGAAAAAAAAAAAAAAAATAATAATAATAATTGTATCCCAGTAGGTATATAGCCAACAATAAGATGTTGGGGAAGTCTGCCAAATGCTGTTCACGAGTCACTGATGTTTATTTTTTCCAAAGGTCCCCGATCACTTCAGTCCGACCTTAGCAGTTCAGATAGCAGATTTCAGATGATTTGGTGAAGCTTTCACAGTATAATGCAGTCTTTGGAAAGAAGCTGTCATTGAAGGATTGGGCAGTGCTAACTGTATTGGTTCTGACAGCAAACCTAACAAAGTCTTAAAGGTACAGGGCTGTTTTTGCTGCAAGAACTCATCACTAACATAAGTGGGTTTCACTAAAGAAAACAAACAAACAAAAAACAAACAAACAAACAAAATTTATTTATTGCCAAATCGACTTCTAAGAAAGCATACATTATTGTGTGTTTTTGAACAAAATGAAAAAGTCTTTTTTCTCGCAATTGCAATTTTGACTTTATAACTCGCAATTGCGACTTTATATCACACAATTCTGACTTTATAACTCTCGACTGCCAGACTGTATCATGTAATTCTGAGAAAAAAGTCAGAATTGTGAGATATAAACTTGCAATTGTGAGAAAAAAAGTCAGAATTGTGAGATAAAAAGTCTCTTTCTGGTAAAAATGTCCCTTTTTATTTTTTATTCAGTGGCGGAAACAAACTTCCATAGGTCAAGGACAGGCCAAGAGAAATTAAAATTGTATAAAAGGCATGTTGCTTTATATTAAAGGCAATAATAGGAGCTGCTATTTTTAGTGGATTTAAACAAAATAAGTTCACATTACTCAAAATATTGGCCTACTCAAATATTTGAGTTACCTTAACTCATTCGGTCTACTCAATTTTATGTCATGGTACCAAATGTAGTTATTCAGATTTACTTTACACTGTTTACTTACATTTACTTAATTTGTAGTGTATATTACATTGAGGTCACTATTTCAGTATTTTTAAGTGTAAAATGTTTCACCAAAAAAAATGAGTACATTGTAGTTTACATTTTTAGGTGTAGGAAAGAGTGTAGGAAAATTCAATAAGAAAGAAACATGGAGACAGCAGTCCATCCCCCATCTTCAGGCTGCATGGAGATTGTGCATTTATCGTCACCATTTGACCCCAGGGATCCCTGCTGGCTTATTGATTAACAGACACAGTAGACCTCATCAGCCTTTCTGCCCACCCCGTCCATCTGAAGTGGACACCACCGTTGGGACAATTACAGTCAATATAAATTATATTTTCCAATGGACCAAGGTTTGATGAAGGATGTCTGTACAGAGGACTAAATATGCATGTTCACCTTCAGTCCTTGCACTCTGGAACTGGACAAATTTGAGCCAAAGTTCCAATGACATACAGTCATCTACATGTCCAACAGAAGACAATGTTAATGTAAAGTGTATAAGCATTTTTGATGTTTTGATTTGGTAAATTTGCTATAGGGACATGCAGTCAGACTACTTTCTCAATCAAAGAGGTGACCAAAACTACTCATAATGTCCGTGAGAGAGAGCTTAGGGTCAATAGAGATCATTAGCCTGACTTACTGATCCCATCACACCATTATGTGTAAATCTGAATGTGATTCATGAGAAAACCCCCAACCACTGTCCAGTGTTCACTGCTCATGTGACACCCTCCCTTGCTTATGCCCCCAGATGGTTGGGTGTTTATTTAAATGAGATGGATCCTATTTGCATCTCCGTACAGCTGTGCATGGTGATGTGACTGACATGAGTCAGTCACCGAAGACGACCCACGGCCTACCAGCTAGAGGGACCTCATGCAAATACACAAATTATGTAAAGAGACACAAGAAGGGGGGAGATCCCAGTGGATTACATCAATGTTTAAGCAAATTAAGTTATGTAGCCAACATAGAGCTGAATTCATTTAGATTTGTTAAATGTCTTCACATCATGTCAGCATCAATCTCTCCTTACGGACTTTAATCAATTCTACATTATTGAGAGATGCTGCATTACATAAATTTACAAACCCTGGTTTTTGCATGCATATTGAAACCACGTATTGTAGGGGGGAAAAAACACATGAACCACATTTAAATGACAAGTTTTATCTGTTCAGCTGCAAGACCCCCTTGTGAAAAAGAAGTGTGCTTAATTGTATTGATTGTGCACTATTAGTGTACTTCAAATCTTAAAATTACATAAAAAAACAAAAAACAAATCAGTGATTCGGATCGCGTGTTAAACTGCTGAAATCACGTGACTTTGGTGCTCCGAAACACTGATTCTAAATGAAAGATTCGAAGCAGTGTTTTGAAATCGGCCATCATTAGATATTGTTGAAAAGTCATTATTTATTTATTTATTTATTTATTTTTGGCACGCAAAAAGTATTCTCGTTGCTTTATAATATTAAGGTTGAACCACTGTACTCACATGAACTGTGTTTTAAATATGTTTTTAGTACCTTTCTGGGCACTGAAAGTGTAAATTAACTTGCTGGCTATAGAGGTCTCACTGAGCCATCAGATTTCATCCAAAATATCTTAATTTGTGTTCTGAAGATGAACGAAGGTCTTATGGGTGTGGAACGACATGAGGGTGAGTAATAAATAACATTATTTTCATTTTTGGGTGAACTAACCCTTTAAAAGACTTAAATACAGTTTTTAAAAATGCACTGTGTAATTATGTCAGATTAAATGTTTTAATCTATTGTCATGCTTTAAGAAGTAAAATTTTGATGTGTTGACTATTGAAACTTGTATGTATTTAAATATATTTGGAATTACTCATATATAATGATGATGTCGCAATTCAAAATATAATAAATTTTAATGTAATATCGATTAACACACCACAGTTAAAATTACAATCAAGTTTACATGTGTTGTTAACGCATCACAACAAGTGTACTTCTTTCAATAGAAATTGCATTAACATTTATGTCAGTTAACCCTTTCAAGCGTGAGTTTAAAATATTCTAACTGGCCCCCCAGAGTGAGTTTTTTTAACCATATGATATTCCGATTCTCAAATATGTGTAAGTGAGTGTGTTCTGTCGTTTAAAAACCTTTATAAACTATCTTTATCTTGATCTATAATGCGAGATGGGCGCCGCCATCTTAGTTTGCGCTGCAGTTCACAGAGTCCTGTCACTCGGATTTACAGCATGTGAATTCATCAGTTTCTCCCGAAATATATGCAAGTAAGTGGCTGGTGAACTGGAAGAATAATAGAGTAAACTTTATAGTTACTTAGGCCCATTATGTGTGTCTGATATGAATAAATGTCGGCAAATTATATTTGAATGGACTGTTATTACTGCTTTCACTGATGTCTGACATCAGTGTGTATTTTATAAACTCTAAATGTATTGTTTTAATGGTGCTTATGCATATTTAAATGTCTGAAACCTTAAAAGAAGCATTATGTGGCTGAAAACACTGCATAGCCTTGGTATATGACAAGAGCTGCGCGCGTCCGTCTCACAGCCAAAGCGCGAAAGCACAGTTTGAATCTGGCAGTTATGTGACGTCGCTGAACGTTCGAAATCCCATATGTGGGACCGTACGCCCAGGGGCACAGAAATAAAAATCCCACATGTAGGACCGTACCGCTCAAAGGGTTAACCTAAAAAGCTTGCCAGTACATTCGGCAGTAAACTTTAACAATATTTCAAAGAAATAGTATATGTACTAAAATTTGGGAGGATCAACTAACAGAAATGCAATATAATATACATAACTATGTTTTCAGTAGTGCATAAAGACCTTACATAATGAACCATTAAGTTTTTATTACCGTAGAATGAGGCATTTCTATCTCATACACCGCGGGTCCCCTTACATGTTAAGTCACCATTATGCGCCAACATGTTTCTACAGCAGCCCTAAATGGACAAACTGCTTTACAGAGCACGTTTAGTCGCTATGTTGTTCTTCTTCTAAATCCTTTGTGTTTTTAGAGGCAGCTTGCATCGTCACTACGTTGAATACACACAAAGTAGTAGTAGTATTAGTAGTCGTCGTCTGGTTTATTAGAAGCAGAGACCATTCTTTGTTAGAAGTACGAAGAAACCTCATTGCTTCACTGGCTACTCTCTGCTGTCTCAGACGACGACATCTTTGTCTTGTGTCAGCCAGACGGCCACCGTAGCTTCTCCGAAAAGGGAGGGGTGCAAGGGGTGTGCGGAGTTAGTTGCAGTTCGCAACCTCACCAGTAGATGCCGCTAAAATTTACACATTGCACCTTTAAGTCTTACTTTAGTGGGTCATAAAAAAAACCTCAATGTTAATGTTAATCAAAATGCATTTTAATATAAATTTAAATTATAATTTCATTTAATTGCAATTATCATGCAATTAAGTGTCTGAAAACAGAGTTTGCTCTTAATAGACTTGAATTTGCTCTTTAAAGAATATTTATATATATATATATATATATATATATATACAGTATATATATAATTGGACCTATAAATACTGATGATTCACTTTACACTCATTCGCTTTGTCCAATCAAATGCTCTCTACAATGAGAATGTACCCTAATACCACCTGCTTCTGACTAGCAATAGCCAGTAGCGGACTGTAATGTATGCATAAGATATTGGCTATTTAAAAAAAGGGATGAGCATTTTAATTTGTCCGGCTTCCTCCTTAAAAAGGAAATTCATCAACACTGTGCTCATCAACTGATTTCATGGGACCTTAAAAATACTTTTTCTCTGTGCTTAACAAGACTGGTACCTGGCTGGCATGTTATGCCACCCTTTGGCTATTGCCATGACTGACTGTCTTTTTATTGCATAATGATTGGCATGATTTAAGATGCCAAACCCCACTAAGAGGTCTCACAGTTGCAGTTTTCCCCTGCGGTGTGCCCCATAAGGCAATCACACTGAGTTATTGATACAAAGTTTTTTACAGATTTTTTACACTTTCATCACACATTCACTTTTCTCTTAACTGCACATAGCTAAACGTATGCCACTGTAGATATTACATAACACATAACCTCTCTTCCCTCAGTAACATGCTGTACCCGAACTACGCAAATTCCAGTCCCCCACATACATTTTTCCACTGTGACTCTCACAAGATGCGCAGAGGGAGCGTATTGTGGCGTAATGTGCTCTAGGTATAACAAAGACTGCAGCGTTATTGGCCCTGCGCTGGCATTGGTGAGTCAGAGAACGCAGTTGGAGACTGCTGACTCCCCATTGAGAGAACATAAGCTCCATTGCGGAGCTCGTGTGAGAGATCCCCCCACCACTCGCTAACGCGTGTTGCCAGATTAACAATTCAAACCTTTGTGTGCGTAATCTGCCTGCCGAGGCACCAGCACGAAGCCGTGTGTTTTTTTGTTTTAAACAGCGAAAAAGGAGCTGAGGGGGGTAAATGTTTCGAGGAACATTATGTCTGTTTCAGGACCATCAGCCATCAGAGTGTGTGCTAAAGCAAGTGTGTTTGTGTGATTAGTTAAGTATCTGAGTAATTGAGTTTGAGGGTGTGTATTTTTGAGTCTGTGTGAGGGTGATTTGAAGTATTTGTCTTGTTACATTTGTGTCAGTGTTCATTTTTTTGTTTTGCTTTCATAAGCTTTTGTCATTGATCTTGTAATTTTTAATGAAAATATCTTAACTCAATATTCCAGGGAAATGACAAACTTCTCTCTGGTGAAGTATGCAAGACTTCTCCAATCATTTTGTCTGCACAAACCCCGCCCATTTATTACAATCCACTGCAAGCCAACATTCAAAATCTGCCACTGTCCAATTGACAAACGATGGATAGAATCAACTTACATTTTTCTTTATTTACAAAAATCAGTTTCACTCAGATGTATATTACATTACGGAAGAAAAGATCTGTTGCTTCTTCCATAAAAAATGAACTTTTAAAAAAAATTAATTGTTAAAAAGTTAATTTATTAATTGACTAATTGACTTTAAATTAGTCAATATTTTGTCTAATTTCTTACAATCAACTGCAATCTCGGATTCAGACGATCTGACTTGATCCAATTAACAACCGATGGGTAGAACCATGTAGTCCAGCTCTACATTTTTTTCTTTTCGATAGTCCATTTCACTCATTTCCATCATACATCACAATTCTGAATAAAAGACCTGCCTACGTTTGTTACATCATGACTTTAAAATTAGTCAATATTTCATCGTTCATCTTCATTAATATTAGTCCATTTTACTCTGATTGAAGTGTCATATAATTTTGATATACGAAAATTAGTTGACAATGTGCTTCCAAAAGTTGGAAGACTGATGGAAAACTAGAACTGGACATCCTGAAATAATAAAATGTGAGTGTACTGGTCGCTGTTTAGAAGTTGCCCTTTTCACTATACGATTCTAAAAACATTGTTAGTGCATTGTTAAAACTTTTATTTTCATCATATATAGCAACAGGTGTCATGTGTATGTTCTGTTTTGGATAAGTTTTCAGGCATTGCTATGCTCTGTTTTGCCTGAGTTCCCTGTCATTGTTAGTTTCCCTGGTTGTTAATTAGTTCCTTCATCTGTTCATCCTTCTTTTGATTACTCTCCCTGTGTATTTGAACCCTGAGTTCTGTCTGTTCATTGTTCCATGTCGTCTTTAGTTTTATGTGGTTGTGTTATGTTATTTCTCTTGGTGACTCCTTTGTGCGCTTCATCACAGCCACCAGTACATGACAGAACATGGAAGAATCTAAACATAAAATGGACTTACCAGCTGTCCACCTGCTCTGCTTGGAGCAGGAGCATCATAACCCCGAGGCCCACACCAAGGACTTTTTAGACCTGGCGTGCCTTACCACCTTCCCTGACCACTCCCTGTTTTTTTTTTTTTTTTTTTTTTGGACTAGCTTAAATGAGCATTGTAAGGCACACCTGTCCGGTGATAGGCCTATGTGGAGTGAGTGCTGATGAATTGTGGATCGGATTTTACCTTCTGCCCTGTGGAGGAAGACATCACCAGCCCTACTCCAGACCCAGAGCCCAGCTAGACATGAAACCCGAGCCTTCCACGATGGCAGTGGTAGGGACCCCACCTGAGCCATCCATCACCCCGGAGCACGAGCCAAATGCAGAGTCTGACAAGGTGCACGATCCGGCAACATCATCTGTGCCAGTGAGTGTCCTCGTAGAGTGCAAGGGGATGGAAGGAAGCCTTGCCTACACTCCCACCACTGAGCATCAGCTATACCTGGCCTCTGGGAATTATAATAATAAGGAAGTGGAGGAAGATATTTCCCTGAGTCTTCTGTCCTCGCTGGTCCCACCCAGCTTCAAGTCTCCTTCGTCTCTGCTGGTCCGCCCAGCTCAAATCTCCTGCATCTCCGCTGGTCCCGTCCAAAGATCCTACCCAGCCTCGGGTCTTCCGGTTTCCAGCTCCGCCTTGGCAAGAGGATCCTCTGGCTCAGCCTCCAGCTGCCAATCCCATCACTCCACCTCGGCTCGTCGGTCAGTCGGCTCTACTTTGGCTCATCCCTCGCTCGGCTCCATCTGGGACCTTCGTCCTTACAGCTCCACCGGGCTCCCTTGTCCCACCTTGGTCAGATGTCGCTCTGCCTTCCCCACGGACTTCCGGGGCTTCAGCTGTGCTTCGTCCCTGCACCCCTATGGCTTCCTCCGGCTCCGCCTTCCCTCTGGCTTCGCCTTGGTCCACGGTCCTACCGACACGGCCTCAGTCCTCTGGCAACACCTTGGATGCTGGTCACTGTGGCTACGCCTCTGCCTCCAGATCCAATGGTGTCGCTTGTTCTCAGTTGCTCTTTGGCCCCACCTGGGTCTCCACCTCCATTAACTCTGTCTCAGTCTGTCACCCCCTCTGGGTCCACCAGCCAAGTCTCCACCATGGTTCCTTGCTCCGTTTTGGGCCTTCATCCTGGCTGTGCTCTGGATTACCACCTGGCTCTTCCTGCTCTCCCCTCCTCCCTGGCTCCTCCCACTGTCTTTGCCACCCTCATCTCTGCTGCCGTCATCTCCTCCAGTTTCCTGCCCTTTGCCAGCAACATCAGTTGGACTCGTTATGTACTTCCTATGATTACTCTCCCTGTGTAATTAACCCCTGAGAGTTCTGTCTGCTCATTGTCCAGTGTCGTCTTTAGTTTTATGTGGTTGTATTATGTTATTCTCCTGGTGATTCTCCTATGTTGTCCCTGTTGGATTTATTAAAGACTGTTTTGTTTGGACTCCTCGTCTTTGTGCGCTTCATCACAACCACCAGTACAAGACAATAGTATGTGTTATTAAAATTGTTACAATCATATTTTTATAAAATCTTTGCTATCATTGATGAAATCAAAACTTTTATGAATGTACAGTAGGATTAAGAGTGATTTGTATGAATGTGAATCTGTATCCACCCTTTTGATTTCATCATGATATGTGTTGTGTTTTATTTGGTTTGTGTATGCCTGTCCCTTTCTTGCACTCTCTCCATTTGTCTCTAGTGTGAAAAGTTTGTGATGTTGTGGTGGGCTTGTTTTTTCCTCCGTTGCCCTCCAGCTAGCTATTTTGATTGGGTTTTTGTTTTACTCTGAGGTTGTGAAGAAGACCCACAGGCCTTCTCAAGCAGCGCTTGATATTCTCATTGGAAAACCGCAGAGGAAAGTCTTTACTTTGCAAATACATGAAGGATATTATAAAATAAAGCTCCGCAGTGTCTCTCTTTTTCTCTCTCTAGCTCTCTGATTAGGGGGCGTCACAAAGAATGGACGTGCTGTTCTTCAAACCGGCACTGTGCTGTCAACAGCAGCTTTGGCAGAGTGGAATCAGATAAGGGGCCCAAAGCGGAGCTGCGTGAGGAGGAAGCCTGGCCACATGACTGCCACTGGAAGTCAAAGTTTTCGTCCTTCAGCTGAACTTTGGCTCACTTAAAGAGCCAGTGTGAGGGGGCCCGATAGCCTTAATTGACAAGACGGGTGCTTGGCATATAACTTTAGCCCACGCCTTACACTATGTCAGCACGTGTATAGGAAGGATAAATATGGGAGAAACAGAGACAGACAGACAGACAGCCCACGGTTCATTTAGGACAAGTTCAAAGGGTCCTAAATATTTGCTTACTGATTAACTTTGTGATTGTTTGAATAAGCGTATCTATGGAAACGTGTGTGAATGTGTGTAAAGGAGAGCATGTAGTGATGCCTTTGGCATAAATGAGTGAATCGATACTGTGACCTGACTTGACCTTAACTCATGTGACCCAAAATTCTAAGAGTGCTAAATGTTTGCCTAATGATTATTTGTAGTTATCAAAGAAAAGGTGTACAAAACTGTGCATTTATGGGTGTGTACAACACATAAAATGCAGAACAAAGTGAAAGTCACAGAAAATGACAAACATTTGAACATTGTAGTTATCTCCCCTGAACTGGCTATGTGCCATGTCCATTGTCAATGGCGTATGATGCATTAAGCACAGCTCATACAGACGTCACTTACAAATCAATCAAATCTGTGTGGTGAACTTTGCGTGATGATCCTTTTCTGATTGTATGGATTTCTATTGGAATGACTTGATTTCACCCATGTAAATGTGTACGTGACCGAACCTTAAGTCAAGCAGGTTTGTTTTGCAAGAGGTTTGTTCTTGCATGTCAAGCAAGTTCGGTTGAGCTTCTGTTTATGTTTGCTGATCACTGTTTATATGTGAATAAAAGCCTACATTAAATCTGTTCACCATATAAAGTGACCATAATTCATATGGATTAGTTTTTCGATCTCTTTATGAACTTTTTGAAGTGTCAGTTGCGTAGCTGTCTACAGAGGGACAGAAAGCTGTCAGATTTCATCAAAAAGATCTTTATATGGGTTCCGAAGATGAATGAAAGTCTTACGGGTTTGAAATGACATGAGGGTGAGTAATTAATGACATGATTTTCATTTTTGGGTGAACTATTCCTTTAACCCACCCTTAAAAACAGCCATACCACCAAACCTGTCCTTAACTTAACCTGTATCCCACCTCAGTAGCAGCAAAAGTTTTACAATACAACATGAACACAATAAGTAGGCCTACTTATTTTTTGATGTAAGTACATAGTAGTTAAAGACACAAGTATATTTTGCAAAAATGCAAAAGTATAGCTTGCAGTTAATATAATATTTATGAAATGAAAGACTTCCATGACTGTTTTAACACACAATTCTGAAATTTGTCCATCAAGGAAGTTAAAATATTTGGAATAACTTGGAATAATGATAGCAATTAATTTCATCATTCATCATTTTATTCTCCAACCAATTTACCATTATCTTATTTTCCAGTTATCATTACGCTTAAACTAAAATGGCCAAAGGCTCTAATGTGTGTATGTGAGTGTGTTTTCAGATTATACGCAGAGAACGAGGTTCTTCAGAGGATGCTTAAGATGTGTCTCTGAGGAGAAGTGCAGAAACCTGTGTTTACAGGCATCTCAGACAGACACACTCCAGCTTGTTATAGTTATGCAGCATCACAACAACCGGCTAGAGAAAACAAGAAGAGCAGAGGAGTGAGAGAGAAACAATTATTTCACCAAGGGAGTAAAGCAATAGGACGAGAACATGAGCGTCTGCACGCTGCATGAAGATGCTCACTGCCAGTTTGGGGGTGGGGGAATAGTTGGACATGCATACTTTAAATAAGCACCAAGCTATCGTGAAACACTCACATGCACTTGCAAAAGCAGACAAACATGGTACGGAAAAAAAAAATGCATGCACTTCCTGACCTGCTTCATACACCTACACAAACTTTCACAAACTGCATGTTTCTACTTAAAATCCCTCACACATGGACAAACACTCACTCAAATGCACAGTGATTTCCCATGGTGCCCTAGGCTGGAATGCTGGTCTGGCTCAGACTAAGGTGCCAATTCCTATTATGGATGTTACCAGACTGACCTTCTGGTTGCCACAGTGAGGGGAGGCATGAAGACCGCATATCAAGCTCAAGAGCCTGGGCCAGATGCCTCCAGTGGAAAGCTCAGCTCTGGGATGATGGTCTGGTTGGCCTTGCACTCAAGATGCCCTTGGCTCTTAATGTGGGCTGGAGCAGGTGAGTATGGGTGAAAGCCTTGGCCTGACATTAACCCAATGGCTTTTTTACACCATGATTAATGGGCCTTGCTCAGTTTGTCACAGTCTCTAGTTCGCTATTAACCAGGGTCTTTACTTTTCTGGGATAGAGTTATTGAGATTACACTATTAATAAAGATTCAAATTACAAACAAAAAGATGCCAGATGCCATTGGAAAACATATCTACAAAGAATATTTTATTCTATCCATCTACTCACTGGTGTAGTGCTGTGGCCAATAGACTGATCTGAAGAACTTACAATATAACATCAAGAACTTTTTAAATCCCTAAAGAACCATTTGATCCCAGGTTTTTTTTTTTTTTTAAAAACGTTTTGATGTCACAGACCCCCTGCAAGGGACTCCCTTCCTAACATATAAAGGCAGCATTATGTTTTTATCTTTAGAGCTGGTGGAAAAGAATCGGGATGGGACTCGGGCAGAAATCATGTTCATGGATGAGATTATTAACATTACTGTAGTATGAAGCAGCGCAGGGCCGAGTGCTGTGCGAACAGAAAAGAGGCCGCTAGAGTGATTGCTAATGAGAGACGAGCGCAACACATGTCAGCAGCAGCAGAACTTTTAATATTCCGCATTTGCCACTTCCGCTTCATCCGGTCAAGAGTATGTGGGGTTTTATTATATTAGATACATTTGTGTGCTGCAAGTTGTTGTAGTTCTACTCTGTGTTCGTTCGGCGGCTACTATAAGACACTTGTTGCATACTGCAGCAAGCTAGATCGATATTAGGCATGGTAAAACATGGTACTTGCTGTAAATCAAGAAAATGAGATTTAAACAATAAGACTTACTGTGTTGAGCTATATAACAATGATTATTTTTCTGTCGATGAATGTATCCAAACAGTTACTCACCTGTCTAATAAAACACATAATATATTAAAGCATCTATGGTGTTTCCATGGTTTCTACAAAATAAAACTGGAAATCGAAGGTAACGCAGATATGATGTCATTGATAGGCGACGCACGGACACGCTTCCTGATTAAAATTGCTTATTTATCTGGATTGAAACATTCTTGGAAGCATTTGGGATGATGTAAGCACACAAGTTAACAAAATATATAACATTGTTCTAGTGGTTTTTGGATATTTTAATTAAAAAAATCTTACATATTCTGCCTTTAAATAAGTGCAAATTAAGCAGTTTTACAGACAATATTGCGATTAAACCATCAGTAAGACAAATGTGAAGGTGGCGAGGAGAAACTCTACAGAAAACACAACAAAACACAATTGTTTCAATGCAGCTTTATAAGAAAATCAGGACACCAATATTGATATCTTAAAGTGCCCCTATTCTGCTGTTTTAAAGGTTCCTAATTTTGTTTTGTAGGTCCCCTACCATAAGTCAAAAAACACTTTAATTGCCCATCACCTCATTTCTCAAAGAGTCTGAAAACAATTCATTTGAAGAGTCAGTCTCTCTAAACCCCTCCTTTCCATGAGTCTACCCTGCTCTGATTGGTCAGAAGGCTCTGTTGTGATTTGTCTACTGCTACAGCACACGTCGGAAACAAAACACCTATTTACCATATCAGAATTTCAGCTCCGGAGGCTTCCTCAGCATTTTTTACAAAGTGATATGAACGATGAAGTTGGTTTTTCCGTATCAATTCCAGCGTGAATGCTCATTCTTTTGGAAGTGCATGCAAAGTTGATTTGCAGTCTTCAAAGTCTTCTTGACATGTCAACAACATGAACCAAACTCTCCTAGTCTCAGCTTCCAGGCTTGAGGGCAGGTCATAGTAGACGTTGTTTGCAGGTAGCCAATGAAGTCCATAGGCTGGCATTATGCAAATTTGTTACATTGTTACGTAGGTATGTAACAGGAAGTGAGACTGGAATTGACTCGTTAAAAACGCGAGATGCAGCGCTCAGGAATGGTTTTAAAAAACCGCAGCGCAGAACACGAGGGTCTCAAGACGCGCTTTTGAGATGAGATGCAATAACATAAATAACAGAAATATTAAAACAGCAGAACAGATACTATTATCTGGACAGCCACTATGAGTGCCTCCTCCGCCATGTAGCCTTCAAATAAAAGTTGCCATGCCAACTTGCTACTCTACACAAAAGCTCACCACACTCGCCTCGCCTCCGGGGTCATCTAATTGGTGTGGAAAAAGTGGAAAACACGGCGCTCATGTGCGAGACCCTGCAAAATACGCAAAATAGCACATGATTACATAGAAAAACAATGGAAAAGTAGCGCATTGGAATGGAAAAATGCGTTCTGTGTGAACAGCCACTATGGCAGTTTTGGCAGTAGTAAAATTGGTATTGAATATCAATATTTTTCAAGGTATCGTATGAAAGTTAGAAATTCCCTGTATTGTGACAACACTAATTCATATACTTCATCAATAAGGTAAAAAAGTGTTTTGTTGAAAGTAGCTATTTTATATGTGGATCTTAGATTTGATTCAATAGTTACTCATTAAATATCACCGGCTAAAAAGTAACTAGTACTCTGAGTAGTTTTTTAGAAGAGCATTTAAGTACTTTTTTAACACCAGTACTTTTACTTGTAATTGAGTATTATCTCAGCAATGTAACAGTACTTGTACTTAAGTACAAATTTTCAGTACTCTTTCCACCACTGCTATTAATCACTAATAATGACTAGTTCCTCCAGGAGGCTTAGTACCTACTTAATAGACAGTGGCTTCGGTCTAAAGGTTGTGACCTTGTAAGCCCCATGGTTTAGTGGTCATTTACAATTAAATGAGATTTGCATTTAGACAAGAAGGAAAAGATGATGGTAAACTAAGAGATGAGGTTCTGTTTAAAAAGAACAGTTCTGCATGTATATTGTGGGTTTGCTTTATCAGTTTTTGGTTCTCATACATATGCATTAGTAATCGGCTCTTTGGCCCGTGCAGACTGTGACTCTGTGCCCTGTGGCTATGACTTCAGTTCTCTGACTTCATAAATTCTGTCTGTTCAACCCATTGACTTCAATCACAAGACCCAGTGCACTGGCATGCATCCTCCATCCTTCTTGACATTGTAGATGTCTGCATTCAAGTTTTGATGGACAAGGCTGTATACCCTTCGAAATGTGCTGTTTGTTTGTTTTTTATTCATCATGTGCCAGTTTAAAAGCATGCATGCAATAGGAAACAGTCAAACGTACACATCTGCCCAAGAGTGCCACATCTCCATTCACTGTAAGCAAACATACACATAGATATGCATGAACACACACGTACCAGAATGTCATTCAAGGCAAAATCAATTCTGTGAATCTACAAAAAAATGGTAATCTGACAAACAATCCATTATGCATGAGGAAGTGCACAATTAGAAAGGCTTACAGTCGAGCACTGCACACCTCAAGCCTGAGATTTCGAGGCAGCATGATAGTAACATTCCCTTCTTTACACTTTCATTCATCTGCTTCTCATCCCTGAGAGGAAGAAGAAGGATAAAGATGGAGGACAGTGTTGTGGTTTTATATCTTTTAGCTACGCATTCTTAGTGTCGTCTCAGTTTGGAAAGAGGAACAAGAAAGGGTGAATAATAAAAAAATATAGACAGAGAGAAAGAGAGAGACAGATACAAGGCTCTGTGTGACATGGCAGAATTTACAGTCTGCAGAAAATCCCAGTTGACCTAAATGCAGCCCAGGGGGGATTGCAAGTACATGTGTATGTGTGTTTGTGCACCAGTTATGTGTGTGTCCTTAAAAATTTGGATTAGAAAATAGTCAGCAGCACAAATATATATTACAAGATGTGACATCAAATGAAGTCGTAACATTGTCCAACAGGGATACTAGAGTGTCTCTTTTGCCTCCCTTGAGCTTAATGCATTCCCACTGAGGTCCTGTAGTGTGGCAGGGATGTGGGAGGAGGAAGTGGCTTCACATTGCTGTGATTGGCTGATTACTGTCAATGCAATAATGTTTGTACTCCTCAACCTCATTTGAACTGCTGGAAATGAATTAAACAATAAATAACGCTAAAAAATTCATAGTCCAGTTCCAGTTGATGTTTGAATTTAAATAGGCAAATGCTTAAGGGTCTATGATTGGATCATTATTGCAGTGATTATTATGTTTCTAGCATGTTATATGTTTGGGAACAGTTCTTCTAACCCTAATTGATGGAGTATGTAGCTTTTAATTTCTTAAACAACCATGTAGGAAGACACATTATGGCTATATTCCAGGATGACAATGTCAACATTCATCAGGTTCAAATTGTGAAAGAATGGTTGGGAGGGAGCTTGAAGAATCATTTTCACACATGAATTGGCACCTCAGAGTCCAGACCTTAAATTCATTGAAAGTCTTTGGGATGTGCTGCAGGAGACTTTACAGAGTGCTCGACTCTTGCATTGTCAATACAAGATCTTGACCAAAAATTGATACTAACTGATGATGAACTCTTGATGGAAATAACATCACAATTTTGGGTAATTTTTGGAGAGCATCTTTAAAAAGCTGCAAACATTCACGTATGCTCCATAAGGAAACATGATGTATTAAAGGAACACTCCACTTTTTTTTTTGAAAATAGGCTCATTTTCCAACTAGAGTTAAACAGTTGAGTTCACCGTTTTCGAATCCATTCAGCCGATCTCCGGGTCTGGCAGTACCACTTTTAGCATAGCTTAGCATAGTTCATTGAATCTGATGAGACCAATAGCATCTCGCTCAAAAAAAATGACCAAAGAGTTTCAATATTTTTCCTATTTAAAACTTGACTCTTCTGTAGTTACATCGTGTACTAAGACCGACGGAAAATGAAAAGTTGTGATTTTCTAGGCCGATATGGCTAGGAACTACACTCTCATTCCAGCATAATAATCAAGGAACTTTGCTGCCATACCGGTGCAGCAGGCGCAATGATATTACGCAGCGGCTGTGACCCCCTGCTTGCACAGGGAGCGTGCCTTGCAACCATGGAGACATTTGTGAGAAGCGCTGCGTAATATCATTGCACCTGCTGCACCCATGGTACGGCAGCAAAGTTCCTTGATTATTACGCCGGAATGAGAGTATAATATCGGACTAGAAAATCGCAACTTTTTATTTTCCGTCGGTCTTAGTACACGATGTAACTACAGAAGAGTCAAGTTTTAAATAGGAAAAATATCGAAACTCTTTGGTCATTTTTTTGAGCGAGATGCTAACGGTCTCATCAGATTCAATGAACTATGCTAAGCTATGCTAAAAGTGGTACCGCCAGACCCGGAGATCGGCAGAATGGATTCGAATACGGTAAAACTCAACTGTTTAACTCTAGGGGAGTTGGAAAATGAGCCTATTTTCAAAAAAAAGTGGAGTGTTCCTTTAAGAGCTGGGGATGTAAACTTTTTGAATTGGATGAACAGGATAAATTGTACTTTTTTTGTCTTCTGGGAAACATTTAAGTATCTTTTGTAGCTTCTAAAGGGCAGTACTAAATGAAAAAAAAAGATCATTTCAGCTTCTATGTCCGAACGCAGATTCATTATTACGCATAAAATACTGACTCACAAAAAGTATTCTCGTCGCTTCATAAAATTAAGGTTGAACCACTGCAGTACCTTTCTGGACCTTGAAAATGGTGGTTAAATTGCTGTCTATGGAGGAGTCAGTCAGCTCTCGTATTTCATCAAAAATATCTTAATTTGTGTTCCGAAGATGAACGAAGGTCTAACGGGAGGAGTGTGAGTACTTAATGACAGAATTTTTATTTTTGGGTGAACTAACCCTTTAATATAAACGCACGATTAGTCGACTGATTGCTAAAATGAACGACTATAGTTGACTAGAAAAATCTTTAGTCGAGGGCAGCTCTAGTTTTAGTAAACAAGGACACTGGAATTTATATTAAAACAGAAAGAGGGATGATTCAGAAGTCCACCACACGCCATCAGTGCTCACGTGCATTAGTATGCGCATGTGATCGCAGCAAGAAAAGATGCAATTAGCAGATGAGACAACAACAGTCTTCGCCAAAGAGAGCAACTGATATCAAAGATGCTGTAAACAGTAAACACGTCTCCCTTGGAGGTGACGGTGAAAGATGGCATGTTGTGCTCTTCCAGGGGCAGCTCGCAAAATAAACGCATGTGGTCTACTTCCAAAGTGTCTAGTGTCTACTTGCTCCCATATGTCTGGAAGATGTAAGATGCTCAACTTTAATACTTATGATGCAATTCAGGACCACCTAGTGAGATTGAACAGCATGAGTGGCATCCACACATCGACACGCACACATCGATAATAAACTAAACAGGGCTAGCAAATGTGCTATAGCCCCCTAGTGAATCCGTCTCCTCCCATGCTACATAAGGTGAGCATTTCTCAAATGCTGGTCCTCATTCGCTCAATTTCTCCAGCGCACCGTGGCAGCAGCAGTAATCTGCCCTAGAGACAGAACGGCCGGTCTGAAACGCGCACACACACATAAACAGAGCACTACGCATGTGGTGTGGGATCCACCTGATGGATATCTGTGCGGCCAGCGTTAAATCCAGCACTAACTGTGGCTCTCTGGGCCTTTGATTGGCAGATATCAGATCAAGAGAAAACAAATGAACTATGCAGCCTTCAGTACAGACAGCAGCTCATCAAAGCTGTTGCAGCTGCTCTCTTCTGTTAGTCTGTTCATCAACAAAAACTGAATGATTCAGTCGCATTGTAACGTTGACTGAAAGCCTTTTTTCTTAGACATATTGAAAGACGGAAAATCCAGGCAATCAAACATCCACACACACATTTCAAATTCTATTTTCCCTGCACAGAGAAGCGTAGAATTACCCTCTCTTTTCGTATTTATACAGAATCATGGACATTTACACAGGATCATCCTTGTACAAAATGGATCACTTCTATTTTAGTGCCACACCTGCCTTAATTTGCATATGATTTTTATATACTATTTTTATATATACTAATATATATGTAAATTATTTTTTTTTCTACTGCATTTTCTTTTCTGCTCATTCTTTTCCCATCTATGTCTACAATTCAGAAGGATGGATTGGATGGATGCATATTTAAACTTCATGTAAATGCATTCTGTGATTCAACAATACTACTAATATGAACTTTAAAGATGGCATGGGAATTGTTAGATCCTATTTAGAAAAAAAATTGTGATTACACGGGTAACCTCCAGTGTTTACTACAGAATTATATACGGAATCATATACAGTATATAATCTGTGTGAAATGTAATCTATATGTGTTTGTTTCAATTTTTTGTATTAAAACATTAATTGGAATTTTATTTTAAACAATCAGTGTAGTGTACACTTATTTTAGTCTTACATTTCGAGACAGGCATGACTGAAAGTAATAATAACTTGTGGTAACATTTTAAAGTAATTTGTTAATTTGTTTCTGTTATACATCTTGCATGTACTTACTATAGTAATATCAGTAAATTATGCATAACTACAACCCTAAGCCAAATCCTAACCCTATTTAAGTACATGTGGTTAATTATAATTACTCAGTACTTAAATGTATAATTACACTGTGTGATAATAAAGTGTGTTGAAAACTTCAGGACAATTAAAGGGATAGTTCACCCAAAAATGAAAATTATCCCATGATTTACTCACCCTCAAGCCATCCTAAGTGTATATGACTATCTTCTTTCAGATGAACACAATCTGAGATATATTTAAAAATATCCTGGCTCTTCCAAGCTTTATAATGGTAGTAAATAAGGGGTTTTGAAGTCAAAAATAATACATCCATCCATAAAAAAAAGTAATCCATATGACTTCAGTGGGTTAATAAAGGGAAAGCGATGCATTTTTGTAAGAAAAATATCCATATTTAAAACTTTATAAATTCAAATAACTTGCTTCTGGCGGACGACCATACGCAGAATGCGGAAGTCAACTTGCGCCAAATGAGTAATCTCTCTGACACGATGTATGACGCAGGATGTAGGAGCATCGCAAGCTTAGAAGCCTCTTGTGGTTCAAACAAATATGGCTGTGCAATAAATTTAATCCTCTAAAATTTCTCTTTAAAAATGATCGTTTTAGACTTATAAGTTTTAAATATGGATATTTTTCTTGCAAAAACGCATTGCTTCACTCCAGAAGGCCTTTATTAACCCAGTGGAGTCGTATGGATTACTTTTTTTTTATTGATGGATGCATTATTTTTTACTTCAAAACACGGCCCCCCATTCACTGCCATTATAAACCTTGGAGGACTAAGGATATTTTTAAATATATCTCAGATTGTGTTCGTCTGAAAGAAGATAGTCATATCCACTTAGGATGGCTTGAGGGTGAGTAAATCATGGGATAATTTTCATTTTTGGGTGAACTATCCCTTTAAGTTTACTTAATAGAGAGTACGCTTTCATGACTCTCTTAACACACTTAAAAGTGCACTTTGTAATAATGTCAAATTTAAAGTACATGTTAAATCACTGTGATCAAATGTAATTACAAATATATTTAAATACATGACATACAAGTTTCAATAGAAATGAGTGTAAAGTACCATAAATCCTTGACAATATATTCGGCAGTACACATAATTACAGAAGTAATTATGAAATTCTAAGCGGGTCAAAAAAAGCACTCTAAAGTTTTGCTAATTGCATTTAATATAATACATTTTCAATTTCAATTAATACGTAATTAAGTGTCCAAAAACATCAACTTCAGTGCACTTAAAGAGTTAATTAACCCAAAAATGAAATTTCTGTCATTAAGTACTCACCCTCATGTCATCCCAAACCATTAATGCCTTTGTTCAACACACAAATTAAGATATTTTGATGAAATCTGAGGGTTTCTGATCCACACGTCATTGCACCTTCTGAGGTAGAGAAAGGTATCGTTAAAATAGTCCACGTGACTACAGTGGTTCAACCTTAATGTTATGAAGCGACGAGAATACTTTTTGTGCGCAAAAATGAAACAAAAATTACGACTCTATTTAACTATTTGAACTGTTGAACACAGTGAACACAGTTCAGCGCTTCCATGTTTATGTCCGAACGCCAGCTCAGTATTGGCTGATGCTGTACACATGAGCCGCGCGACGCATGCGTGTTGATGCTGACGCAGGAGCCGGCCATTAATGAGTTGCCGCTCTGACGTAGAACATGGAAGCATTGCACTGCGCTCACTGCTTCAACTGCGTATGACAACAGCTCAAATTGTTAAATAAAGTCATTTTTTTTGTTAAGTTTTTATGCACAAAAAGTATTCACATTGCTTCATAACATTAAGGTTGAACCACTGTAGTCACGTTGACTATTTTAACAATGTCTTTAATGCCTTTCTGGACTCAAAAGGTGCAATGTCGTTGCTGCCTATGTGTGTTTCAGAAACCCTCGGATTTCATCAAAAATATCTTAATTTGTGTTCCGAAGATGAGCGAAGGTCTTACGGATTTGGAACGACATGAGGGTAAGGCGTGATTTTTTTTTCCCAAACGGTTCAGTGGAAATTTCTGCCCTGCAACCAGTTTCATTGGCTGAGGTTACAGTGACAGGTAGGTTTAGGGATCAGGGTTGGGTGTAGGCAATCGTTACTGTCATTGACATGGCCAATGAAATGTTTAGAATCGGCTCCTGAACTTTAAGCCTAAGGCTTCTAACCCTTTAAGTATTTTTTTATCTCTCTCCATAGAATAAGTACTCTTTTAAAAAGTATGCTAAAGTGGATTACTAAAAATCCTCATCAAAATCAAGGTTCACATTCCCTGGACAAAGTTGATCTATTTAAAACCCACCTGATGTTTAACTCCTAACCTCAAAATCCTTTAAATTAGTTAAAGCTCATTAACTCTCCTTGTAAAAACAAGTGTCCATAAGTGCAACATGGGACCAGTGTTTTTGTGAGACCTATAAATATAACGACTAGATTACTTGCGACACTATTGGAGTCTGAAAGCATCCCGCAGCACCTCCTGGACAGTCAAAACTCCTTATTTAGGTATAATAAAAAAGCACAGTAGACGACATGGCCTAATTTCATCTGACAGTATTTTGAAAACATAATAAAACAGCAATTCCTCCTTGACTAGAAGGCCTTAGAGTATTTCTTCTATCATCAGCAAGGTTATATAAGGGGAGGTTCATTTGAATAATACCCAAAGCTGTTGAGCTTAGTGTTGCAATTGTAAAAACTAGGATAGCAAAAGTTTCAAATGAGAATGCTATCCATGTAACACTCTTCAACTGTTGCGGGGCAAATCCTCAGAGCACATCCCACGTCAAACCCGTTTTGGCTTTCACACGGGGCTTCCACAGAGGAGATTTCACTGGTGCCCATGTCAACATAGATGACAGTGCCACATGGAAAGTAAGAGTGCCTGGGGTGCCACATGGCATAAATGGGCACACAAACATGCCAGTTAGCCAGAGGCTCACAGAACCAGCTTTATCTGTTATGTGTGCCATTATACACATAACATCTTCGCCATTGTGTGTTCAGCTCACAGCTTGAATTATCCATAATTTTGCACTTAACACGGTTTATGTAATAAATAAATAAGAGGCCATGCCAACTATTATCCTTGAAGTGATTTATTAACTCATGTCAATCAACTTGTTGAGTAATGGTTAAACAGGTGTCACAATGGGAACACTTTACAATAAGGTTCTATAGGTGGAAACAGATCTCTTTCTCTCTCGCTCGATTGTATATAATTCGTAGGTCGTCAAGGTGCTACTATCAATTAGTTATGAAATGGTATGAAAATTTCATATAATGATTATAGTGACCAAAATGATCACGGTTACCAATATTGTAACGGTATTGTTAAAATGTACTGGAAATGTTCAAAAACTACAGATACACAGACTGGAATAATTTCACCAAGTTTTATATTTAAAAGCAGCAAACAAAAAGTAAAATGAGCAACACTGTGCACTTTTTGTTTGCATAAACATTCACAATAACATTAAATGAACTTACAACAGTGACTTACAACATTTTATCTACTACCATGTACATGTTCAAATAAAGTTTAAAAAAAAAAAGTTTTATAAAATGATAAACCTCACATTTTAGCCTTTTAGGGAAAAGGGGATGAGTCAAAATGATAAATGATTATAGATATAATTTTAGATACCTTATTATCCCAATTTGTTAAAATTTTGTAGAATAATACACATTAGTTTATTTTCCATCACTCGGTTTAAATTTACAACAGTGCATACAAATCTGGTCAGATTTTTTGCGTGACAAAAACAGCATTTAGGCTGAAAGAAATTCCACTCTCTGACAGTAGATGGCGGTTATGGTCCCTGGTAACCTCCGTAAACAAAGCAGCAATGCGCTTACAAACACTACGTTATTAGGGGCCGTTCACACAGAACGCGTTTTTCTATTCCAATGCGCTACTTTCCCATTGTTTTTTTATGTAAACATGCGTTTGACGGATGCGCATGACCGTTTTTCTTTTGCAGCGTCTTGCACATGAGCGCCGCGTTTTTAAGATGCCATGTCAAGTTAAAAGAATTTCAACTTTTACACGCAGCGCCGCTCATCAATGTCAGTTCCAAAACAGTGGACCAATCAGAAGAACTCGGAGGTGGGGCAAGCGTTGCAAGCTTCTGTTTACAGTAGCAATGTAACGAGGCGGGACTCAGGGTAGGATCCATTTGCAAGCTTTATTAAAGTAAGCGTGGTAGTACAGGCAGGGTCAAACGGGAACAAACAGGAATGGCAGGGATAAGGCAGAGACGTGGTCAAGGAACAGGCAATGGGTCAGGGCAGGCAGATAACAAACGTAAGTCCAAGACAGAGCAGATAATCCAAAGGGCAGGCAGCAGAGAATCGTAGACAGGAAACAGACAAGAACGGTAACAGGCAGACTAACACAATGATTAAACGCTCAGAATTGCAACAGAGTTAACAAGACTTCGCAATGAGGTGGTGTGTGAGTGTGTCTTAAATAGTCCAGCAGATAGGCAACAGGTGTATGTGGCAACAGGTGATTGGTGTGGAGTGTGCAGGTGACAGGCAGGGAGGATTATGGGAAGTGTAGTCCAGGAACTGACAGGTACAGACAGTAATCGTGACAAGCAAGTTGGCATGACAACTGTTTTATTTGACATGGCGGAGGAGGTGTTCATTATTATCTCATTTTCTTCTTTCCATGTCAAAACTTGTACCTATAAATTCTGCTGTTTGCCTATTTCTATTATTTCCGTTATTGTCGTTATTGCATCACGTCTCAAAAGCACGTCTTGAGACCTTTGTGTTCTACGCTGTGCTTTTAAAACCATTCCTGAGCGTTGCGTCTTACGTTTTTAGATGCGTTCTGCGTGAATGGCCCCTTAGGCATTACATGGAGGGAAGATGGAAAGACAATTCCATCGAAACTTTTCTGAAGACACTCAGACCCTTCAGAGATGAATTCATATAATTTCCCTCAGCACTCTTGTAAAACCTCACAGTCCCATGTCATCTTCATTCATCTTCAGAACACAAATTGAGATATTTCTGATGAAATCCGATGGCTCAGTGAGGCCTCTATTGCCAGCAAGACAATTAACACTTTCAGTGTCCAGAAAGCTACTAAAAACATATTTAAAACAGTTCATGTGACTACAGTGGTTCAACCTTAATGTTATGAAGTGACGAGAATACTTTTTGTGCACCAAAAAAATAACGACCATAAGCTTTAAAATGATGTCCTAGTCATAGTCATACCATGAATGATTTTAAAGATATACCAATTCGAATTATGGTCTTATTCCAATAGAAAACCTGAGAAAATCACTTTTAAAGTTTTTTTGCCTGTTTTTTGTTGATATCTTTCAAAGTCCATTGCATTTAAAGGGATAAACTATTTATTTTACAGCTTAATTCGACCAAAGACATTTGTATATATATATATAAATGCTATTAAACCAGGCTGAAGCTCAAATTATTTTAAAGTATTTATTTGAATAAATATTTTAAAAGGCACTTTTACAAAGATTTACTAAAATCAGAAAGAGTGAACAGAGGTGCTACATTTTTTCTTGAGAGAGAGGGTGTGTCAGTGTGTGTGTGTGTGTGTGTGTGTGTCTGTCACCTCTCACGTACTCGCACATGTACACGCAGTCACAGAGAGCCTCCAGTGAGATTAACGCTTTGGCGACTTTGCTCTCTTTTGACAGCGACATTTCTCAAATTAATAAACAGAACTACACACACTATACCACACTACACAATATTGAACTATCTTTCTGAGGAGATCTGCTAGCTTGTTTACACAGAGCGCTGCTAGTCTGACAGGAGAATGGCTGGACCAATCGCATGCCGGTCAGTCAAAACGGGGCTTCCCATTGACAAATGATCAGCGTTTATGTCACTGTTTGTGTACATTTCTAAGCTTTTTGATTGGTTTTATACAACATTTAACATTGGAGAGCAGAGATCGTGACGTTTCAGGGGATACCTGGAATATAGGGAAATGCTCAGAAGTGACGAGAGGAGTTGAGAAAAGCAATGTTCATTTCCAGCGAATTTAGTAAAACTTTGTCAACTTTAATAGTCATTTAAATACCTTTACTCAATTATCTGGACTATGAAACTTTGGGAGATTATTTTTGAATGTATGTACTTTGAAATTAGCTAAAAAAAGAAAAATCTATTTTTTCATTGTTTTTCCACATTATTGGCCCGTATCTTAAAATGGAACGTTGCGACTTCCGACTCATTTCGTCAGAACGGATCACATATGTCTTTAGTACCTTTCTGGGCGTTTGAAAGTGTTAATTATCTTGATGGCAATGCAGGCCTGAGCCATCGGATTTCATCAAAAATATCTTAATTTGTGTTCCAAAGATGAATGAAGGTCTTACGGGTGTTGAACGACATGAGGGTGAGTAATAAATGACATAATTTATTACTAATTTTGTATTAAGACAGTCACGATGCTTCGGAGAATCATTATTTTTCTCCAACTCCTATTATTTTTACAGTTCTGTTTGGTGCTGTCAAAAATGACTCACTGTAGCTTTAAAGTAATAAACAGTCTTAAATTTATTGTGCCAACTGCTTACACCCCCAAAAGGAATAAAACACTCTAAAGTGCAGCAAATTCACTCTAACCCCTTTGCCCAAAAATCATATACAGCTAACTCCCAAAATGACTGCAATAAGAGTCAGAGGATGTGGCAAATAGCCGTCTTTCCTGCTATCAGATTGGCCTTGCCGCTCTGCGCTTCGCCTCTGGGTTTTATTACTGCTGTGGCAGAGCTTTGAAATCAACTGAAGTCCACTTTGGCCAGAGAGAGAGCAGATAGGATCAGACCAGGCAGAGCTGGAGGAGGTCATAGTTGTATTAACCTGGGAAGGGATTAGCCAAGAACCACAGGGGGATTCAATGCTCGGAGGCCCCTCGAGGCAGGGTCCTCGCAAGGTGGCCTGTGCACGTCTCTCTCTCTCTCTCTCTCTGTGTGTGTGATACTAAGAGGATATGCCCGACTAAAAGAAAGTTGTGCATTCGTGAGTGTGTGTTCCTGATAAGCAAATGCATACTCTATATACCCATATTTGTGGCCCATGTCAGTTAAGACGGCCCCTCTGAAACGCAACCACCTGAGATGTAGCCAATCTCTCTACCCCACTTATCAGAGATCTGTCTGTAGGATGTCAGCAAGTTTCTTCCACACACACACACACTCATATAGAGCTGATGGAGAGGACCTGCTGCTCAGTAAGGGGCCAGTAAAGCCGTCTTTCTGTCTCTGATCTCTCCACGGGGCCCCAAGGGCCGCGGCAACAGGTCAGCGCATCATACAAACCCACATCAGCTCTTTACAGCACAGATCAACAAACTTCATCCTGCCAGCACAGAGCAGTTTGTAAAGATGTTTACAGTAAATGCCAAAACCTCTGTCTATATGAAATGTTGAAAAACAAAATGAAACCTTACCCCTGAAAATGAAATACAATAATAAAAACTCCTCGACAACAGTGAAACTACAGAGACATTATCATTAACTAAATAATAAAACTAAAACCATAAAAAAAAAAAAAAAAAAATATTACTTGAAACTAAATAAGCATTAAAGGGGTGGTTCAGTGTTTTTTTTTTTCTATGCTTGATTGTGTTTATGGGCGTAGTTTAACAAGTCTTAATGCTTAGTTAAAAAAAAAAAAAAAAAAAAAAACGCCGTATTTTTCATATATTTTACCTTTATTCTACACCGCTGTTTCCCTTCTCCTAAAAACGTTCTGTTGAGTTCCTGGTTCTATGAAGCCTCTCCCTCAGAAATACGACATGGGCTCAGATTGGTTAGCTGGCCCTGTGTATTGTGATTCGCTGTCTGGAATACTTTGTCACGATTCAAGTTGTCCAGAAAAGCCACGCCCCTTACCATTACGGGCATTGCATGTGCTTCGATCAAAGTCCAGTCTTTGCTTCGGTGGAAATGTAAATAATGGCCGTATCAATTTGAGCCCGAATCAGACCCAGATATCCAGACCCAGATATGAATCAAACCCAGATATGAAGAAGAGGGTCAAGCAGAACCTCTGTACGCATGGCTTTTAATGGACGTTTATGAATGTTAAGTATTTTTGTTTGTTTTTGTGTCAAAGTGTTTAGATATGCTGTCACTTGTAAATGTTACTGCTGCCCCATGGTGTTCTGATTAAAGCTTTACTGTAGCTGAATACATGACTGAGTAGTAGCATTTTTGTAAATGTATTGTTTAATTTATAGCATGAATGAGCATGTGGGTAAACACAACATAAAAGCCATAATGAAACAATGCTGTACACCGATAACAGAAACGCCAAGAACAAACGCCAACAGAAGTTTGCTGGTGTGATTACATAGAAGTTTGTTGGTGTTTGTAGGCGTTTGTTGGAGAAGTATGAAATAGAATTTAGCTAACTGGCTAGCGAAGCAAAAACGCGTTGGTCTTTGTTTACGTCCCAGAAATGATATATCATTATAAAAAAATAAAACACACTTACAGGTTGGGGCCCATAAACAGAAGCTTCTGCTTTTAAAGTGGGAACTGCTCCATCTTTCAGTAATAGCCTTTGTGCAAATCCAGCATTGAACTCGTGTAGATTCTGGAAGCTGTCTTCCGTAAAATGTGCAGCACAGACAGCTAAATTAGCATTATAATTGTCAGGAACAGAATTAAATTTAAATTTTAAAGATTGTTCCCAAAGTCCAGCATCCCTAGGAAGAAGACTTGTATGCACGCGACATGGCCTCGCCCACTTTGTTCCATGTTCCTGGGCAGCTGTTATTTGCAGGGTTTATGATGTCACCAACCCGGGAAGAAGCTTGTTGTAGTCAGTTTTTGTAGGCATTAAACTGCCATAACTTTAAAAGACAATATCTCCGTTTGCATTGAACTTTCAGCGCTGTAACTTTGCAGATACTGTTTATGCTCAAGCAGCAACATAACACACTAACTAAAGTTAAAAAAGTGAAATCGCAATGAACCACCCCTTTAAAGCTGCAGTCTGTAAGTTTTTCCTCTTTGTCGCCATCTCTGTTCGAAACCTGTAACTGCAGTTATTTGCAGAATTATATTCTTTACATGGGTTGTGCATCAGCACAGCTCCGGATGTATCTAAAGTTTTGAGGAGAATGTGTGACTGTCAGTCACTGCACCGGTGGATACTGTACAGGTACTTTGGAATCACAGATTGTACTCTTGGAAGTATGATTAAAATAAGAATTTAATTAAGTAAGTAAGTAACAAGTGAGTATGCGTTATCTGTAGATTTCAATTTCTGTACAGTCTAATCTGTAATTGTCCATTTGCAACCTGGTCTCATGGAAAGACGTACCTGTGGGAACGTTTTTGTGAGTCGCAAAAATACGTACCAATACGTACATATCACTGCAGTTTTCAACAGAAATGAACACTAGAGGCAGTAAAACAGCAAGCGCTTTTAATCATTTATATAATGCTATTTCATGCATTCTGACTTATTTACACTGTTAAAGAGTTAGATTCTCATGCTAAACATGGCCAAAGTTTCAAAACACAAGTTGGACGTATGACGGAGTATTTCTGTGCCAAAAATACTCTTCCAAATCCTCTTAAATTTCGGGATCTTTTTTTCGAGTATGCGCCTGTGTGACATCAGAAAGGTCAGAATTCCTTGTACAGGCACTTCCCCCGGAAGAGCGTGCATGCACACGTCAACCAGAGCGATAGAGCAAGAGCATGCCCATCAACGTGCTTCGTTCGGGTTTACGGAAGTCGTTGGCAGCGCTGCACAGGACTTGCACTCACTCTGTTTTTAGATCACGAAATCAACAATGTCACCAAAGAAGTGTGTTTTTGGTTGTGAGGAAAAGATAACCTTGCTTCCCAAAGAATCCAGCGGAATTCAGTGGAGCTGAGAGATTTGTGCTCACGCATTACATTGATGCGCTCTCAATATTTGTTATTAAAATAACCATAGAAACTGATAGTTGCAATTACTTTTTTATTGGTTAAAATGAATGGAGAATATCTCGTGTTTTTCCGTGGCTGCTCGAGCCCTCAGGATCGGCGCTTATGGTTTCAATAAACAAGGCCCAGTTCTACGCTGGATTTACAGATCATTTATAACTGAAAGATGGAGCGGTCACAGCAATAATGATCCCAGTTATGAGTCGGAACTGCAGGTGGTGAGTAAAACTGCATCAAATGTCTGTTTTGTATTAATAGGTGCTTAAGTGCATATAATGTACTTTAATCAGTTATCAATGTTTTTATCTTTTTTTTACTTGTCAACTAAGTACTAAAATATTCACATAAAATATTAAATCATGTAAACTAGTAAACTGTAAACAGAGATATGCAAATACTAAAGTAGTAAATTACTTCTCACTGCTGGAAGCAATGATATTTTCTCCACACTGCCAAATGTTATTCCGGAGAATAGTGCAAACGAGAGAGGCTCATGCAAAAGTATAAACAGGCGTTGAAGCTTTCTTATCCTACAGTCTTCATGCCAACTAACTGGCAGTTTTAGAAATTTACAGCAGATGTAACAATAGCTTGAAGAAACTGTCAGTTTCTAAATGTGTAAATCTTTTGAGGGCGCACTGTATAGGAGGATCATTTAAGCTGCAAACAGTTTGGCTGATTAGATCTGTCATCTTCAAAACCCTAACCATAACCGTAAAAAAACTCTGGCTCTACTAGTTGTATATCAGTAATAGACTGCCATGAAAATGATCTAATTTTAAAAAAAAAAAAAAAAAAAAATACAAAATATCTCTGGTTACACATAAGAATATTCTAAGCAATTTGCATTTGACCTAGTTTGACTGTTTGGCTGAGTATATAAATTCACACTGTTGTGGTCATTAATATCACATCTTAAATGCAACACACTTGGCAGCAAACTTGCAAATAAAACATTGGCAGAGTCAGTCAGGGACGTATTAAAACAGATGCATGGTGGCACACCAGAAATAATATGCTTTATCATAATGACTATGGCATAAACAATCTTATAAGTTTTTTTTTTTTCTTTTCTTTTTTTCCTGCCCTCTAAAACCGAGAAGGATCATTTGTTCTGTAAGTACAGACTGCATTACTATTCAGGATGATCAAAAATTACAGTGTAGCTCAATTGACATTCTCTCAGTTCTGCAGGTATAATTGAGAATATTGCAGTGCATAAAGCATGTTCTATTTAAGATTATCCACGGCTGACCTTATGAATATCATTTAACATGTATATTTTGGGAGCCCAGAGCACATTTTATAAGTGTAGTGTGCAGTTCCAGCACATTTAGAGAAGGTAACTGTCTGAATAAAACACCAGAGTCATTTTTATTCTGCAAAGTTTGCCTTCATAAAGTTTGCAAAGTTTGCCAGTCTCATAACATCAACTAAAGACATTATCAATCAGTGTTGGGCAGTAACGTTGTTACAACTATTTATATGTTTCAGTAGTGAGCTGGTAGTGTTCCTAATTTTAAAATTATGTCAATTTTCAGTTGCCAAAATTATTTACATACAATTAACTAAAACAAACCTTTTGCATCCTATCATTTGCCAGCAATGAAGAAGGTATTTACTAAGTATACAGAACATTATGTGCTTCATGTAAAGAAGATTATGTTTTGAAAGTACCAAATAAAAGTAATGTTTTACTTTTTGGCATTGATTTACACATCAATACCAGAGTTATTTCTTTTTTATTGAATTTATTTTGAAAACCACTGCCTTCCAAATAATGTCAAGCACAGCAGAACTGTTCTGGAAGTGCCAAGAGAGTGAGATGAAACACAAAATTTGTTGGTCATTGCTGCTGCTGCAGATCAAGTACTGAACTTGCTACCGCCAACACATACACGACACGCTGCTGTGAGCAAGTAAGACATGCTGCTGCGGTAAAATATAGTATACATGAATTACCTGTAGCAGATCTATACAGGTGGAGCTGGGGAAGGTGGAGGGTTTCTGAAAGTGCGCTGCAAATGCTACAGCAAATGCTGACCAAGTATTTGAAGGTTAAGCAGCGAGCTCATTGGCTTCTGATATAGCAGGAACCAATCAGCTGTGCCCTATAGAGAATGATATGATTGCAAGCAGATTGAGTTAAGGATCTGCGCCATCTAGAGTTTCATGACAGAACTTTGTATTTGTAACATCCCCCAACACTCCAAGTAATGTAGTCTAATATAAAGCGATATACTGCTTTCAAAGCAATACTTGAACTTAGATTAGCTCACTTCCAGTGTAAAAGAAAACCTTGCATTTAAAATTTAAACCCCCAATCCCATTTTTTTTTTCTTTTTGACGTAAATGTGTGTGATAGTGATTCATTCATATTATCTACACAGCAGCAAGAGCTTAAATATTTCATTGGATTTCAAGGGTTTAACTTGTATTATTTATGGAGAAGTAGGTTGTGCATACTCTTGTGTAAAAAGTATTGTAAAATAAATATTGCCCCGCTGCTATAATGAACATTAAGCTTTAATGGCACCAAGCTATAAGTAGAACACATGTTATAGATACAACTGCACTCAAACTTTCCACTGAGAACTGTGACTCCGTGAAAGACAACACATTAACTCAGAGAAGATATATTTAATATTTATCACAGAGTAAATCAGAATATGAGTGTGCTACACTAAAAACAAACACAACACAGATTAAAAATGTATGTAGCAGCTGAAGTTCAGTTAAGGCCATTGGATCATTTCCCAAGCAAGACCATTTAATAAATCTAAATAAATTATAATTCCAGTAGTTACTCATTAATATCTTCATTTGATTGGGAATAACGAGTCTGTACATCAAAGTGCATTTCTGCTTTACTTGTCAAACTACAGCAGTACAGACAGAAAACTTGATGTGATGGTCTACAGCTAAGTAAGTAAACACTAAATTCCTCTTTATATTGTCTGTTATGATTTAATTAAAGTTGAAGTTCATTGATATGTTGTTTAGAAAGCCCGGTCAATCGAGGTTGAAGGAAAGCCCTTTCACAGCCACTCACAACTTGCTTTTTCAGCATCATTGTCCCTAGACAGCAGCAACATTGTTGATATTTAGTGAAAGTTGTTCACATGGCCAGGAGGGACAAAGCACCTACTGAGACTGGCTTGGTAAAAGCATTATGACAGGTCTTGAAAATCAAGTGTAAATGGTTTCTTGTAATGACCTCTCCTAGAGAAAAGGATAAACTGAGACATTTGATCAGGGTTGAGTAAAGCCACGGATTTGACACTTGTGATTTTATGATAAGCATTATGCACATAAATATTGTAGGTAACACTTTACAATAAGTTTCAATTTGCTCAATTTATAATGCATAATAAACAGTACCACTTTACAATAAGGTTCAATTTGTCTCCCAAAACCATATTGTCGTAAACCTGTCGTTCAACGACGTTGATGAATGATGTCATGCAGGTGGTGGAGTAATGACTTCTTTTAATTAATCTGTTGGAGATTGAATTAATGCTAGATTTTTTGCTATAAATTACGGACATGGCATCTGAGAACAAATTCTTATCTTTCTCAGTTATTTTGCTTTATTTCCAGATTCAATCATAGGCTCGTACCAAAGAACTTACACACGCGCACTCTTCAAAAACGGTGCTTAAAATCTCGACAAACTAAAATATGTAAATGACATTTGTAAATATTCAAAGTAAAAGATATACATTGTACTTAATGTCAGCTTGCTTATTTTGCTCAAGATAATGATTTAAGTCCACATGTCATAAAAACAAGAAACCATGTTTCTAACCACAGCTCGAGAGCTGTCAATCCAACCATACAAGTTTGCGATGCAGTTTGCGAATGTTCGTTTGAACTATGCTTTCGGGAAACACCAAATCGTTGAACTATGTTAGTAACGCCAGAACTTGCGATGTTAGTTGGCTAGCGATGCTTTTTGTAAACACACCCCAGGAAAGTAATGATCAGTGATGCCAACAGAATTCAGTTCTGCTGTAAAGCAGCTCTGAAAAAAAATCGTTCAACTGAGTGTTGATTCATTTCCGTTCAATAACTGTTTAAAGTTAATCATTTACGAAATGAGTTCAATTCAGCTATAAAGCAGCTCTGTGAACCGTGATGTTAGTATGAACTAACAATGGAAATGATTTCCGAAGCATTTAATAATCTCTCAGTTAATGTTAATTATGGCTAGGTTGAAAATATTGTTTTCTCAATTTTAATCGATTCTCATCTTGAAATCCCAAGAATAGATCTTTTAGTCTGTTTTCAGTTGATGTCAGCTTTCAAATTCTGTCAATTTTATTATGAAATTCAAACAATAAATACCATTTTGCTAAGTATATGCACTATTATGTGCAATTTAAATGTTTGTATCCAAAACAGTTCTAAATTTGAACCTTTAATATTATAGTAATGTACCAACTGACAGGGTTCAATAGTTTACAGCATTAGTTAGAATTAGAATTATTTTTTCTTGAGAAGTAATTGACATACTGTACCTGATATATCCAAATTAATCAATATAGAATCAAATTGAATCAAGATCAGAACTGAATCGATTCGCAAGCTTGTGAATCGAAATCAAATAGTGAAATTTGTGTCAGTGGCCAGCTTTAATGTTAATTTCAGCATTTACTAATACATTATTAAAATCAAAAGATGTATCTGTTAATATTATTTAATAAATCTGAGCTGACATGACATAACCTAGCAATAAACAGTTGTATTTTTATTAACTATCGTTAACAAAGATAACACTTAAAAATGTATTGCTCATTGTTAGTTATAATGTTAACTTAATGTTAATGCTAACTTATTGTAAAGTGTTACAGAGAATAATTTTGTAAACATAATATTGTTTGTTGCTAATGTTTATACATACTACATTGCTAATATTATTTTGATGTAAAATGTATTACATGCAATACATGCAGAAATTAACATTAACCTATATTAATAAATGATGTAAAAGTATAATTCATTGATACCTAATGCATTAACAAATTTAACCTTATTGTAAAGTGTTGCCATAAAAAAACATTAATAAAAATAAAAATTGCCATCAGAGACAGAAATGAAAATGAAATTGAAAGATGAGTCTAAATCAAGACATTTAGCCTCTTCAGACACTACGTTTCATCACACCTCACATCATTACCCTCTTAATTCACTCATGATCAATTATTTGTTGATAATAATGATAAAGACCTGCCAGTAAAGTCAGAATGTGATCTCAAGATCACATCTGTGGCTTGTGTCGCTTTCACGTGTCATTTGCCAGGTAAAACGAGTGGAGTTTTAGCACCAGACCCAAGTTAATATCTGAGCCTCATTAGCATAAATGCTAATGAACAAATGTAGCCAACCAGGAAATGATTTAAATGACCTTAGGACTCAAATCGTTACTCTGGTCAGAATGTGTGATCAAAAAGAAAAAAGTAGAAAGCAAATAAAACCGAGCACGACAGTGCTTAAATCGATGCCTCCATACGCCATTACTTGCCAGGTTAATGCTAGTCTTATCAGTCAAACACACTAGATTCGTAAACCACAATGAATATAGATCAAGCAGCGTCTCAAGTCACCAAACAATATGCACACATAAACACACTATTCTTTGCCAGATTGTCCCTCTTCCTCCCCCATCAAGTGTCTTCCAGGAAGACGGACACTGGAGGAGGAGAGATGGCTTAATGTCTACTGGTGTGGATAATTGAATGTTGGAGCGTTCTTTCTGTCCTGTCTTTGTTGTTCAATCAATATCCAGCTCCCACAGGAGCTAATCTGTATTAGCGGAATTAGCTGCTCACAAACCCAAGATGCCTGAACCCCTTTGGATGCCTTGTGCACCAGACGTTCATGTCAGCTATCTCCTCACAAAGTGTATAAAGGGTGAGAGCGAGGGTAATGATTAACGTGTCGATCGACAGAGCGAATGAAATGATGGCCCTTGCATGCACAATAGGAAGGTAAGGTGAGAACTCACTAGACTACTAGGCACTTTTGTTCTTTGTACTTTTGTACTTTCACGACAACGTCACCACATAGCTGTTTCATAGTAAATTAAGCAAAATGTTTTATTTACTTGACATTACCTTAAAGGTAGGGTAGACAGTTTCAGAGAGGCTAGCAATAGCACGCTAGCTTTGAAAGCATAAGATCCCACCCTCCCCTCAGAGCGCTCTCCAAAGCCAGGCCTCCTCCAAAGATATGAACGCACACAGCCAGAGCAGAGTCTGCAAAGCGTCACAAGACGAGAGACTACGTTAAATGACCTCATGTCTCAAAGCATAACATTACAATAATAAAGAATGTAAACAACTTACAGAGTTCTAGTTGTACCAGCTGACTGCTGCAGATTCATTTCGGCATTGATGATGTTGACATAGAAACACATAAATCTGAGTCTGAGGACTTGAACAGCTCCAGGTAGAACATCACGGGTTGCCATCTTGAAATTACGGTTATGACATGACGTGAATACAGCATAAGCTCGTTGTTTTGGTTCAGGAAGAACTGCAAAAGGCGGCTGCTGCTTGTTTGTGGTGCTCGGTGACTGTCTGTCTACAACTCTGCATAGCCTTATGGAACGCACTGATGACATGTGATGCCTGCACGAGCAGGGTGCGCAGAGGTATGGAAATACATATGCTGGCAGGCAGGTAGGACATCGTATCAATGCATTCGGATTGAATGCAATGATTGGATGAACATTTTTTGGTCCTAAGACATCCACAGAAGCTATATGTACATTTTTTAATATTTAGACCACTTCTATTATTGCTATCAGCATGTGAAAAGAGTTTCAACCAGTATAACAAAAAAGTGTTTAGAACCCTACCCTACATTTAATGTATTGAATTAAAAAGATGATTTTAGTTTTTAGACAAAATATTATAATTATAATTACAGACTTGCAATATCTGTGAACATGAAACTATCATCAGCTTTTCAGTATCATGAAGAATTTAAATAGGCTGGGGCTATTTGCAAATAGCGATAGATGCTATTTACACTAAGTGCAAATAGCAGCATTTTCTTAGCGATATGCTATTTATACTAAGTGAAAATAGTGATATATTCTATTTACATTGTATAAAAGTAACAGTTCTTTGCAGTAAGTACAAATAGTTGTTAGATGCTTTTTATACTTATAAATAGTGGCAGATATACTATTTGCACCTCAGTATTGTTGTACATTAACAGAATGCAATAATAATAGAGTGTAAATGAATATATTTATTAAAATTATTAAATGGATGTCACCTTATTGGGTTAATAAAGCCCTCCTTACACCTAACCCTTACCCTACCAGATAAATACTTTTATTATTTTTACTTTTAATACTTTAATATTATTAAATACTTGTTAGCTACTTTATTTCCACGTTTTAAATATTTTCTTAATTTTTATTGAAAATAAATGCCTTTCCGATCTGATATGTAATGGTAAAAGGGAAAAGAGCGAGTTTGGCAAAAGGCATATTCGAATTTCAAACTTGGCTACTTCCATGCGCCATACTCCCTATGGCCTACGCCACTGCAGACATTAAATAGTGCGTTTTTTTTTTTTAATCTTGTGTGGCCTAACCAGACATTGGTGGGTGGAGTTAGTGTAAATAGTCTTTTCCAACAAGACAGATTTAAATATCTGGCATCCCTAGAAATAGACTTAAAAAAATGAATGGCACACATGCTTGCATGGCTACATTATTTACGTTTCTGATTATCCATAAAGGGGCCACAATGTCAAATCAAAGAGGCCCTGCTGTAGCTGTTCTTCCTGTGGCAATAGAGTTAATTGGACCTTTTCCACCAATACTGATCCAATTTCACAGTGGCATTACTGAATCCATTCGCAGCTCATCAGTTCCAGGCTTCATCTGCCTACTGCACAAACAAGCCGCACTGGATCATAAAGTCCACAGACGCAATCATCTGCTGCCACCAGCCTTCCGCTGTTGACCTGCGCCACTCTAGGGCCATGAAATGCCCAGCTCAATCATAACAGACCAAACCTCTCACCCTGGCCACAGCCCTTTCCATGTATGTCCACCTGGCAAACTGCTCAGGTCAATCAAAACCAATGCCACCTGCCACCTGAACGGTTTAGTCGCCCTGAACTGTGGCCTAATAGAACTCAACAAATAAGGGCCCGTGTTACATATTTCAGTTCATAATATCCTACTTTGACATGGAACAAACTGGTAAAATGTGACAATATTTATTCATAAAAACAAATCCATACCCATCCATGCCATTCTCAAAATTTCAATAATACACATTTAACACACTAAACAAAAACAACTGCTCAAATAATTATTGAGCTCAGCAAACCGTTGCTGTGTTAAGCAGTTAATTCCAAAAAATTATTTCGTCAGAGCTCTGGCACAGCCTAGTATGTGTAAAATCAGGCAAGGAAGACTGTGGTGTTTATTTAAGAAAGTCAACTGAGTGCTGGGGTGAATTAACATTAGGGACAAGAGGCCTAACTCCACTAATTAGAGGTGAAAGGGAGACTGTAATTAAATCTCAAAGGATAGAAGTCAAGGAGCTACAATGGAAAAATCACACACTCTGAGTGTGTTTTCTCAGTGACTTGCTCTCCTGTGAACTGTGATCTAGGAACAAATGGTACCACATCCACTCTTTCTCTTACACACAAACAAAGGAGCAATATTAAATATTAAAACATGTTCAGACTAGTGCTGTCAATTAACATTTTTTGATTTATAGATAAATGTGGTCAAATTTTATATTAGGTGTCTTTAACTACTATGTACTTACATAAAATAATTGTTAGGTACAATGTATTTATAGTGTTGATGTTGTATTGCAAAACACTTTTGCTGCTATTGAGGTGGGATATGGGTGAGGTTAGGGGCAGGTTTGGTGCTATGTGTAGGTTTAAGTGTGGGTGTAGCGAGGTTTAAAGGTTCAGGGAAAAAGAAGGCGGGAACCAGCGGACATTAAACATAAACTTTAATCATAAAATAAACAAATAACAAAACGAAATTAAAGCAGCAGCCCCTAATGGACGACTGCCGCTTAAACTAAAACAAAACAACAACACAAATAGTCCAGGCCTGGTTCTCTCTTCTCCTTCACTCTCTTCTCCCACAGCTCTTGGCCCTGCCCTGCTTGCCACATACCCCCATCGCCCTTCGCCAGCCAGGGGGTACCCTCAAGACTGCGCTTTACTCACCACCTTCACCCCAGGCCATAGCACCTGGGGGTAAGGACAGACGAGGTAAAAGAAAAGGATGGATAAGGAGAGACAGAGACGAGAGAGGGGAGAGAGGATAAAGATTTCTTGGTGCAGTTCCCAAAACGCACTGGCATACGGTCCTCCACCAGCTGAGTGAACTCCTCCTCGGTGCCTGGAGGTGGCACTGGATATCCCTCGGTGGATAGCGCTCTAGCTTCCCCGACGCCTGGTGGACTGCGACAGCTCCTTCATGTTCGGGCAGCCAACAGCGAGTCTCACATTCCCTGCTTCTCCCCCATCATGGCGAACAACTGCAGGCTCCGGCCTCAGCCAAATGGCGGCAACTCCTCAGACGGCAGCCACTCCTCCAAAAACCAGGCAGACAGCAGTGAGTTAGTGTGTCCCCCTGGCAAATCACTCCAGCCCACCACCTCGAGTGTCCATGGCGGTAGACTCCGCTCAGTTGGATGGCAACACAGATTTCTCTTTGACAGAGCTTTCCTCCTTCTTCCCAGGTTTTGACACCAGTGTAGCAAGGTTTAAAGGTTCAGGGAAGAAGGAGACGGGAACCGGTAAATATTAAACATAAACTTTAATCATAAAATAAACAAATAACAAAACGAAAAAAAAAAGCTAAAGTAAAGTTAAACTAGAAACAACAACAACAACAACATAAATAGTCCAGGCCTGGTCCTCTCTCCTCCTTCACTGTCGTCACTCCTTCTTTTATCCTCCTGGAGCTCCTCTGGAAGACTCGAGGCTTGACGCTCATAGCAACTGCGCCACCGGCCTCACTCCTTTCCCATGGCTCTTGGCCCTGCCCTGCTTGCCACATACACCCATCGCCCTTCGCAGGCCTGGGGGTACCCTCGAGACTGCGCTCTACTCACCCCACCCCGGGCCGCAGCACCTGGAATTAAGGACAGACGAAGTGAGAGAAAAGGAGACGGAAAGATGAGGAGACCGAGACGAGAGAGGAAAAATTATACTTATTAGTCCAGTTCCCAAAACGCACTGCCATCCGGTCCTCCAGCAGCTGGGTGAACTCCTCCTCGATGCCTGGCGGTGGCGCTGGATATCTCTCGGTGCACGGCGCTCTAGCTCCTCCGATTCCTGGTGGACGGTGACGGCTCTTCCATGTTCGGGCAGCAAGTCTCCTGTTCCCTCCCCCATCAAGCCGGACGGCAGCAGGCTCCGGCCTCAGCCAAACAGCGGTGACTCCTCCACTCCCTCTCGGACGGCAGCTGCCCCTCCACAACCCAGGCAGACAGCAGCGAGTTAGTCCATCCCCCCGGCAAATCACTCCAGTCTACCGCCGTGGGCACTTGAGGCAGTGGGCTGGAGTGACTTGCCGTTCAGTTGGATGGCACCGCAGATTTCCCACAGCAGAGAGGGCTCTTTGACAGAGTGCTACTCCTTCCTCCCAGGTTTCAGCACCAGTGTAGCAAGGTTTAAATGTTTAGGGAAGAAGGAGGCGGGAATGGGCAAATGTTAAACATAAACTTTAATCATAAAATAAAGAAATAACAGAATGAAAGTGAAGTGGTAGCCCCTCACAGATGACTGCCATTTAAACTAAAACAACAACATAAATAGTCCAGGCCTGGTCCTCTCTCCTCCTTAACTGGCTGCATCCGAAAACTGAAAAATGCTGCCGGAGGACACATTCCAAGGTAGAAAGGCATCAAGGCACGTCTGAATCCAAAGTAAGCTTTCCCTTCCTGTCTCATGAGATACCTTCATCTGATCGATTTTTGAAGGGATGTATCCTTCGCTGCCTTTGATATCCCACAATCCTGTGCTTTTCACTCTGTGACAGTTGAGCTAAAAAATAAAGATGATATCTGAAATTTGCGGTTGGTGGTCACTTTGTGTAAATGTACGTTTTTGACCATTGTTTTCCACTTTTGATGTCATTTCTAGCGGGAATTACTAATGTAGTAATTAAATATTTGCTTAGATATCACCAAAGCTTGTGCTATTTTGCTGTAGATCATTAAACCGTTACACTGCCTCAGAAATCTTCGTGAGGTACCTTCATGCACAAATGCTGCCTGCAAAGTCATTGCCTAATAGGGCAGTGAGGCAACAAGTGAACTGCTTAAGTTTTTGGATGCAGCCACTGTCGTCACTCCTTTTAACCTCCTTGAGCTCCTCCGTGAGACTTGAGACCGGTGTGGAGAGGCTCCATTTCCACGGCTCTTGGCCTCGCCCTGCTTGCCACAGTGGGTTAAGTTGTAAGGGAAGGAAAAAACAGTGTAAATCTATATGTAATTACAGAAATTAATTACAGCTGTAATTACATGCAGGTATTTTTAAATGAAGTACAATGTAAAAATATCTATGTACACAATAAGTGCATTGTATCAAATGACTAAGTAGTTATTAATAGAATAACAAATAGTAGTTAAAGACACTTTATAAAAAGCATAATAATATCCAGCGTTAGCGTCAGTTCTGGCAGGTCACATCAGTCAAGCTCGCATCAGCTGACTCCCAGGTGACTTGAGTCTACCTATAGGAATACGACGCCTATCACAGCATCCATATATAAGCTCCTCAGTATTATCAGCAGCTATTGCATTTCTCAGGAGCTAATTAAATGGCGAATTCGACAGGCAAAACAGCATCATCTCACTAGGAATTGTGCAATCGGGAATTTAGCGAGAGGGATTCTTTCCCCACATGGATTTCACCTCTTGAACACGCAAATTCGCCGCTCTGATCATAAGCCGCCTGATTTGGAAGTGACTGAGTTAACATTAGCATTGCTTCTCGCATCGCTGCTATTAGACATGGACTCAATGAAGTTATACTAATGACTGACTCAAGAATAAGTTCAGATGGATCTGCACTCCCCGCATGAAGAAGGACATCGAGAAGATCAAGCATCCACGTCACAACCGGCTATTTCACTGTCCTTCATCTCTGAATGTTTTCAGAAGCTAAGCTAAGTTCCTTTTAATGCTCATTGTTTTAAAGCTATCAGGTATTAGCAACATGCTGTTGCTAAGGCTATCAGTGTTGCTTAGGCTTCTAGTCATTCTCAGAAAAAAATGTTTGTGCAAGCTTTTGCGATCGTATTGGCAATGTGCGTTACTTATCTGTTGTCATTGGCAACCGGCTCGATCGCTGCGCACGTTGGTCGTTTGTATAGCAACATACACGCTGATCGGATCACCTGTGTTTAGAGCTATACATAGCAGATCCAAGCAGCTTTGCAGTAGAGACAGGAATACAACGATTCATGGTGCAAACGGATTTTCTGCTGTGGCGCAGCACATAGTAAACATCGTTCTTCTTAAAGCTATAGTGCCATTGGAAAAACGCCCGTTCTTAAAACTATAGCTGCTTTTTGGAACAAGCTCTTAAAGCTATAGTTGCTATTGGAGAAACGCTCCTTCTTAAAGCTATAGTTGCTATTAGGAACAAGCTGTTCTTAAGGCTATCTAGTTGCTATGGAAGGCAAATGTATTAAAAAAAAAATTGCTTGTTACTAAAGCTTCTACTGTCATTGCCGCATACTATAAGCACATACTGTGGTAAGCTTATTCAGGTACATTCTATCTTAAGCTGTTGTCTTAGACTTTATGCTTTATGCTCTTTATGATATCTGATCATATTGCAACATTCTGTGTTAAGTGAGCAACTTTTCTGTGGCTTAAAACTTATGAGAGTATTGTAACATGCTTGTCCTTAAATACACAGAGGTCTCTTATTCAACACTAACAAGTGAGGAGTGTGAAATCATGGGAGTCGTCATCTTCACTTCCACAGCCGAAGGAATCAGCCCGACTGGAGCAGAAATCATGTTCATGATGAGGAAGAACTGTATTTCATTGCTTAGCTGCATGCTGCATCTAACTCAGAGCTATTGCTGTGGGTGTATGCTTCCCCCAATAGAAAAGGAGGAAAAAAAAAAAACGCTAGTTAATACTAGTTTTTAATAGTTTGTGATTTACAACATGCTTGTTGTATCAGATTTGCTGCCGCTAGGAGTGTAAGCCTCCCCCATTTATATATATATATATATATATAATAATTCTGGGTTTTTACAGGCCTAGGTTCATTCAGGTAACTGCATTTTAAGGAAACATGGCATTCAGATTTTCGCACTCAGTTTGTGTTGGGGGATATCAGCATATGGTTTTGTTTTGGGGGGTTATTGCTGCTCTCCCTGCTCTTATCCATGCTAGGCTGCATGGATGCGCAGGAGAACAGAACCATACCACCAATACAAACTCTATGCAATTATCAATCATATTTGATGATAGTGGTCCTGACAGAAATCCAGCGTTAGCGTCAATTCTGGCAGGTCCCGTCAGTCAAGCTCGCATCAGCTGACTCCCAGGTGACTTGCGTCTACCTATAGGAATACGATGCCTATCACAGCATCCATATATAAGCTCCTCAGTATTATCAGCAGCTATTGCATTTCTCAGGAGCTAATTACCCTCCTCCATCCCCAGCTCCTCCTCTCTTCAGTCAGGATTGGCCTTATGATTCCCCTGAATCAGACTAATTCTTGAAATATGTGTACATGTTAAATTATTGACATTAATTATATCTGCATATGTTGGTTCTGTTCTGTTTACCCTGTTCTGTTCTGTTTACCCTTATCCATGCTAGGCTGCATGGATGCGCAGGGAGTTCTTGCCCAGAACAGAACCGTACTGCTGATACAAACTCTATGCAATTATCAACCATATTTGACGATAGTGGTCCTGACAGAAATAATATAATATAATAATATAATATCATGGCTTAAGAGTAACTGGAGAGTTTGGTAATGTCTGTGAAGAGAAAGTAACACAGTGATAGATGTGTATATTTGGAGCCATGACAACAGCTGATCTGAGTTTCACATGTCAGCATCAGATATGATTTATTCATTCCAGCTGTATGTTCAGAGATGGCATATGGGCCAGACTTCATCTTCTGCGGGCATGAGATCACGCCATTACTAAAAGCTCATGCATGCTCACCTAAAGCTCACCCTAACGTGACATTAAAAACCAATGATAACGAGCTTCACCTCTTAAGGACTTCAGCGTCCTCAGCCAACCTTTATATCAAAGTCACCACAAGCCAGATTACTTGTCAACATCCTGAGGCATGACACGTCGGCTTTGACCCTTATTCTACCCTGCACACACTAACACACTCAATTTCAATGACTTCAAAGAAGATCCAGAAGGCAAAATAGACTTTAATGCAAAACTGTACGTCTTAGATTAATCTGAGTCTAAAATAACACTAAACCAGCACTATAATAATTGTACCATGTGATTGGCCAACAGCCACATGGTGCATTAAAAGATACAATATCACCCAAAATGGTAAAATAGATGACTGCTTCACAGTAAGAAGCCTCTCAGAGTGACAATTATTGACAAATTACTTCTTATTTTTAACTAAATGTTTTGAGGTTTATGCTTACATCTAAAGAACAATCAGCCAGTGGAGAAAGAAAAACTTAATATCTAATATTAAATAAATTATTATGAGTTCAATATAAGTTAAGCTCAGCATGTGGCATAATGTTGATTAGCATAAAACAAAACACACTGTTCTTTTTTTTTTTCTTTCAAAGACACTAAAATCTGTGTTGCACTGAGGTTCTTACAGTGGAAGTGAATGGGGCCAATCTGTAAATGTTGAAATACTCACTTTCAATAGTCATTAAAAAAATAAATAAATAAAAATATGCATGTTAACATGATTTTAGTGGTTAATAAAATTGCTTACCAGCCTTATTTGTGTGAAGTTATATTCAATTTTACAACTTTGTTGCAACATCATTAAAAATCCTCCTTACTGTACCTCACTGTATCCTTGAATGTTTTTTTTTTATTCTTTCCAATTTTTTTAATTATTTTTATTAAATAATCAACGTATTGTCATAAATGCTGCTGATTAAGCTTTAAAGAGGACCTGTTACGCAAAATTCACTTTTAAATGGTGTTTGAACATAAATGTGTGTTGGCAGTGTGTGTACACAACCACCCTATAATGCTAAAAATCCACCCACTCCTTTTTTTTAATCCCCATAAATCATAAGCACTGTCTCAGAACAAGCCATTTTCATTTTCTGAGCAGTATGACATCATACTGCTCAAGCCCCGCCCATGACTGCTGATGGATTCTGCCGTATTAGCATAGTTTCCGCCCTGAGAGAGTTGTACACTGTCCACCATTTTCTCCAGGCAGGAGCAGCTGTAACGATAAGAATGTCTCGTAAGCAACAAGGTGGTTTGTTGTTATGAACATAACAGTCTTCATGTATTCCCGACATCAGATGCAGTGGATTAGTTTTATTTTTGAAGGGAATGCGCCCTCATATACCTAAATGCGCAAAACATTTTACACCAGACTGCTTTGTGGGTCAATACACAAGGGTCAATAAAAAGGGACAATAGAAAACAGGTTTTGCTAAAAAGTTGTTATTCAAGGATGGATCAGTACAAACTGTTCGTGATCCAGCTTATAGTCTCCGAAACGATACTGGTTACTGGTCACAAGTAACCAGAAGGGGAGAGCACATACTTCATTACAGTTCATCTGTTCAGTTGTTTTGCAGATTGCGGGCCCTATTTTAACGATCTAAGCGCATGGTCTGAAGCGCACGGTACAAGTGTACTTAGGGCTTGTCCGAATCCACTTTTGCTAGTTTAAGGATGGGAAAAATGGTCGATGCGCCCGGCGCATTGTCTAAAGAGATTGTCCTTATTCTCTTAATGAGTCATGGGTGTGTTTTGGGCGTAACATGCAATAAACCAATCAGAGTCTCATCTCCCATTCCCTTTAAAAGCCAGTTGCACTCGCGCCATGGCGTATTCGCTGTTTACAAGGTGGAATTTGAAAGCGGAATAACTGAACGCGTCTATAGTGAGGAAACGGATCTGCTCGTGCGCGAGCAGACTACCTACGGGAAAAGCTGGATTCCACCAAAGCATTTTTATTTTTATGCACACAATAATAATCTTTTACATTGTAATCCTTTTATTTTTAATATTTGGCATGTTTGTGTGCTGCTGTGCTTCCCTGTGTGTATAATAAGCAAAATGCACGCACGTTGTGCACCCGCATATAGGCGCATATTACTAACGCGCTCTTTAAAAAACAAAACAAATATTGCGGCATTGACTTTAGACCAGGTTTCAGTTGGTCAATAGCGCAGTCTATTTCAGTTGCCTCAATATAGTAACGCACCTACAATGTGCCTGAATACACCTCGTTTTCAGACCAGCATGCCCATGGGCGCAAATGTATTTGCTATTTAAACAACGTGGCGCAGGACGTGGAAACGATAACTGCGCCGGGCTGAAACGAGCAAAAAACACTTGCGTCGCGCCTGGCGCCGCATTGCACCAGGTGTATGATAGGGCCCATAAAGTTTACCAGTTTATTAAGCACCCCCCGAAAAGGCATAAGGTCTGTATATATTTGTTTCCTGTCAGCTGTAATGAGTGTTTTTGTGTAATTCACTCTGTATGTTGATGATAATGCAAGAGTTTATGGATAATATTTTAAATGCACACTTCTTGTACTGCGTTTTATTCAGCTCTTATGGTGATTTTCTGGAATGAAAACGGACTCTTCATCTTCTGTGTGATGTACAATAAACTTCATAAAACTCATCAGTAAAGTTTTGGCCATCATTCGGACGGGGTCCGCTACAACAGGCTTGTACTAACAGTGGATAAAAGCAAGATGATAACATAAGTTATAACCGTAATTAAACTAAACTACCTGTTCTCTCTCCATGCAGCATATATTCTCTGGCTCTGTAGGCATCATTGTCTGACTAAGGCTGAAATCCGATGACAGTTTCTGACATTTTCAGTGCATGAGATTGTCCTGTTTTGTTGTTGCATGAGCTCTTGAAGCTCTGCCCTCTTCTTGAAAGGGGGCTGGGAGCAGCAGCTCATTTGCATTTAAAGGGACACACAAAAGGTGGCATTTTAAACATGCTAAAAAAAAAAAAAAAGATCTGTGGGGTATTTTGAGCTAAAACGTCACATACACACTCTGGGGACATCAGAGACTTATTTTACATCTTGTAAAACTGGGGCATAATAGGTCCTGTTTAAATACTCCTTTAAATTTAATATTTCTTCTAGGGATGCACTGATCCCATTTTTTAAGGACCAAGTACAAGTACCAATACTTTTTTTCTAGTACTCGCCGATACCGTGGCCTATACATTTATTAATTTCTCTCTCTCTCTTTCTTTTTTGATGTTGCAGTTTTCTAAGCACAACACAGTGAGACTAATGAATGTAGGACAGCTTCTTTATTATTACTCTACAGAGCCCCGAACATGACATGCAGGAAAAAATAGTAGGCTAAATCATGCGCACGATTTACTAATTCGTTCCCTCGATTTACTAAATCATGCACACAATTTCCTATTTCGTTCCCTCGATTTACTAAAACGTGCGCATGATTTCCTATTTCGTTCCCTCGATTTATAAATCATGCACGATTTATAAATCAAGGTAACAAATTAGTAAATCGCGTGCACGATTTAAATTTTTTTTTTTTGCATGTCATGTGCGGGGCTCCATATTACTCTAATGAAAAAAGTAATAATTTTTATGTGCTTGTCACAAACTTAAAGAACAAAAATTTCAGTGTCCAATAACCTTCAAAGGGCATAATTACCAATATATATAATAGTTGTTATAAAAAAGAAATTTACAAATTACAAACAACAAGAGATTAAATTAGAAATTAAATAAACTTGTTTTTCAGATACAGTAGGTTTATTTACCATGTATACATTTATTTAACATATTTTGTTGTTTTATTAACATGAGAAATATAGGCTACGGTCCCTTTAAGACCAAATCCATGGATACTGACACATATCCTGTTTTCACCCAAATGTTTACGTCCACTTAAGCCATAACCGACTGTATTTACGTGAGATGGACATTTTGACAACTATGTGTGCATTTGACCATTCAGGCACGAGGAGAACTGATCGCGTGCTGTCTATCGCACGCAAGAAAGAGAGAGCGCGTGCGAGAGAGAGAGCGTTTCTGGTCTGTGTTATTCAGTGTGATTCCGCCTATCCTGCCTTCACTAATCGATAAGGAATTGTGATTGAAAGCATGCAGTTCGCTGTCATCATTAATTTTGAAAGATTTTCCATACCTCTGTGGCTGACATTGTTTATGCTGCCGCCGCCGGTGTCATGGAAAATTCTGTTGGTTACGTCACGTGAGGTATCGGTCTTTGGTATCGGGGGTATTTTTACAAGTACGAGTACAAGTACATGAGCTTGGTATCGGTGCATCCCTAATTCCTTCAATTCAAGATATAAATTCTTAAAACAAGTTATAATATTGCACACAGTTTTTTTAGGTAAACTCTTGTTTTAAGGATGTTTAAATATTTTTGCTCTCATTGAAAATTAATTTTGGAGTATAAAGTGTGACAAGCCCCAGTGCCCCTGGTCGGGTGTCATGATCCCTGTCTTGTGTTTTAGACTCTTATTTTGAAGTATAGTTTTGTTCCCATTGTTCCTGTGTGCTGCCTTCTTGTGTTTAGTTCCTGTTTCCTTTGTCTCTATTGTCTGCCTTGTTAGTCTTCTTCTGTTCTTGGTCTGGTGTTCTTTAACATGGCTGTTTCAGTAATGACAGGACGTGGGATCCACCCACACATGTCAAGTCAAGTCACCTTTATTTATATAGTACTTTATACAATGCAGATTGTGTCAAAGCACATTGTGTGCACAAATGGCTTTCATTTTCACAGAGATGAACTTCGTCAGATCAGTCAGTTCCAAAACCTGTCCTAATTAAAAGAAAACAAGTTTACAAAAAATATTCAATCCAATTTTTGGTGATAACATAGCATAGATTTATAAGCTATTTTTGTAGGCCAGTCATTTTTGACCGGGAACACCACAAGTATAATAAGGTGGGGGGAAAAAAATCCCCAAAAAGTACAAAATTATCCCCCAAAAAACTGGGAAGTAGCTATACCCTTTGTGAGCAATGCAATATCATTAACTAACATTTTTAGGAAAAAAGAACACAAGACAGGAATCATGACACTGGGGTAGACACATATTGATTTTTATGCAGATGAAAATGGGGCTAGACTTACAGTCTTTACATTGGCATGCACTGTATAATGGTCCAAGATCACATGTCTACTAAAGTAAACCTTTTTTTTTTTTTAAATATGTTTTCCCTCTGAACAATGTGCATGTTGTTAATCAGCAGCACAATCCACTGAGCACACTGTAGTTGTACTTCTATACCTGCCAAAAGTGAAACATGGCACTACCCTGACTATAGGGACTATAACTGAAATCAGAATGCAATGATCTGCAAGGGTATGTGGCCATGACATAAGAACACAATGTCTATCAATGCAGTCAGGAGGTTAAGCCAACAGTGACACTTCAGAAAGGTTGGCATGGTGGCATTTGAGTTTTAGTTATTATGACATCTAGCAGATACTAGGCTGCTATGTTCATTGCTAGATAAAGAGCACACATGCACCATAACTACAGAGGGCTCTTGCCACGCAATATAAATAACACAAGGATGACACTCAAATCACGACGTAGAGTTGAGCTTGATGGTATGTCCAGGGTCACAAGGTCATTATCTCCAGGGAAGGCCTAACACAGTGAAGAGGGGTAAAGGGCTGAGAACAGAGAGGTTGGCTAGCGGCTGGCAGCCATCACGACAGCTGCGGTCATGACTTGCATTCCGGCTGGGCCAACGTGAGTAAATAACCACATGCCCCAACTAATTTTGGGGGCAGTAGAAAGAGACTATGGTTCTAACTGGTTGGAGAAATGTGACAATGGATGTTTAAGAGCTGGCCGAATACAACTGAACATTCCATCCAGAACACAACAGCCAAAAATACAAAGTACAGAGAGCATCTAGAAAAACACAAACAAATCCAAAAAGTCTGTCCCATAAATTAATAAGGGAGATGATTGTATTTTGTTGTCCCAGCAGGTGTCTTTGACCAACAGACCTTTGAACTTTGGATATTTCAGTATCAACTCACCGTGGTGGACATAAACTTAGCTCTTGAAAAAAAAAGATGTCCTCACAAGCAGCATTCATGGCATCTAACAGAGACATCTGATCTTGTGGTCAATGGTCATATATACTTCCCAGCTCCATGCTGAAAAAAAAAAAACTCAGGAATCAGATTCAGGAATGGGGAGTATGGTGGAAGGAACTCCATTGTTATCCTTTCATGTGCAGCAAACCATTCCTTACAATATTGGTTTGGTGGAAGCTGACGTTGTCCCAGAAAATAACAAACTGGCAAATCTGTTCTAACTAAAGCTCTTTCTTGTTCTGGTATTAGATCTCTGTAAAGTGTGTTTATTATGCCCCAGGAGAAGTTGGGTGTTATAGGGCCCGATGTGTGGAATATGTGTGCTCACACCATTCTCTGAAATGGCAGCACACATTGTAATATTACCCCCACATTGGCCTGGTGTGCCAATTGTGGCTCAGTGTCCAATGAGATTGTGGCCACGTCTAGTGTTGGGTATCATTTGAATTTTAGCAATTCCAATTTCGATTGTGCTTATCGATTCTGATTCTTATCGGCTCCCAGATTTGATTCCAATGTGGTAAAAAAAAAAAAAGTCAAACACCTAGATAACAAACATATTTATTTTGTGTCTTTTTGCACAACATTATGTTGCAGATGAATACCATGAATAAAAAATCAGCATCCTAAAGAAGAATTAACTAAAATTTCAAACATTTTTAAAGACAAGTATACAGTCAGTAATACAATAAAAACAAATAAGCAAATTAGCAATAGCACAAATAATTACAACCGGACAAAGTTCAGAAATTTAAATCAAATGTAAAATAACACTGCATAGTTGCATCCTTATTTAAGGTACAACAGTTATTCAGTCAAGAGCAGTGAGTGATTTTCTTTTGTTCTTTGGTTAACAGTATGACACAGACAGCAACAGGTTTATTAGGCTGCTGTTACTTTAAGACAGAATGCACAGATTCATTATACTGTTACACACGCGTTTTCTTTCTCAACTGTTTATGTTCACTTAAAACATAACAGACTGTGTTTACGAGGACATAATTTTGTGTGCATTTGTCCATTCAAGCACAAAGGACGCGAAAAAGAACTCAATTCAATATTTGTGCACTATTTGAGAGGCGGCTTTTTGTGCGAGGGCTTTGGATGTGCCCAGCACAGAAAACAGCAAGTGCCAAATTGAGTTCTGTTTCGCGTCTTCTTTGGATTGAATATTTTAAAACCACTTTAAAATTGCCCACACAGGAATTGATAAGTGGAATAGAAATTTAAATTTTGTAACAAGTATCAGATTCCTGACTTTATGTATCTGATTCCAGAATTGGAATAAATTTTCAATTCTCAAATCTAGCCACATCACCTGCTTTTGGCCAGATTGAACCCATCCTCGTCAACAAAAAACAAGAACTTAGGTTGTTTCATGTCCTTCTAGCTCTATTATTCTCTACAAACAAAGAAACAAAATAAAGTTAATTTTACATAGCTTATTATAGGCAGTTTAGGAAATGTTTTCTGTCCTTATGGATATCTAAAACTTCAAGAAATATACACAGGCATCTTTGAACTACAGTAAAACACACTGTACAATATACTGAGTGCACACCAATGGTTTACCTGGACATATTGGTACCGCAGCTGCTTCCTCTATTCACTATTCCACTCAAAGGGCACCTTGTTGAGTTGTTTCTTAGTCATTTGATGTCTTTTCAAAACTCTGTCTATAGTTGAAATGCTGACAGAATTTATATTTGTGAAGACATCCTTGTCATTTATGATTGCACTTTGGTCCTTTTTTAGCCTGATGGAATTGTTGGCAATGACCATGTTGCAAATTTCGGCAACACTTTATTTGAGTGTCCTTAATACACGTTACATGTCTTTACTGTAATAACTAAATTATGCATAATTACATGCAACTAACCCTAGACCAAACACTAATCCTTACCCTATCCCTATTGTAAGTACATGTCATTCAATATTATTACTCAATACTTAAATGTATAATTACACTGTAACACAGAAACCTTAAAATGAAGTGTAACCAAAAGTTTCTTGTTCTTGCTGATGGCTAGTAATACTGCTATATGTAGAATGTACAAATAGATCAAGTTACATATTCCTATCCATGGTGCAGTGAGTTTTCCAGACTTGCATTTACCTTTACAATATTGTTGTTTAAAAATGATGTAATAAAACTAAACAGTGAGCACATATTTACCCATCTTCCTTAAGAAATATCTGCACAATTAGTGACACTGTTCACTGTTTGGTTACATTAGGCTGTACTCTTTGACCAGCCTCTTCCATTGTAAGATTATGGTTTATGACATGGTCCACAAGTGTGGCTCTGAGACTCTAACTCTTCTAATTCTACCTCTTCCTCTATGTCTTCTCCTAACACCACCACCATCACCACCACATATTCTTACATGTCTTACTATTGCTCTTCCGCAAGCATGTTGCTGCTGTTCAGAGTTGTGACGTTCCTCCGTGCTCAAAATTGGTAGTGATTGTGCTGTGGGCAAACTCCATATATATGCTTCCAAACTTGATTGGTTGATTGGTTAGTTGGTTGGTTGATTGTGATTCATTTTTTATTGCAATGGCAGGTCATTTGCCAATTTAGCAGACATTACAAACATTCCATGTATCTATGGAATATTCATTCATTTTGATAATTGAATGGATCATTTTGCATGTGATGGTTTATGTGATGTAAGAATGTCTAGAAGATATGAAGACTTTGACAGTTTCACTGAGAATCAACCTAGTTTTGATAAACAAAGAATGTGCATTTAGTTATTGAGCAAATTGTAGACAATTGTACAAATGTGCCAAAACACAAGCAATTTTCTTAAATCAACAAGAAATTCAAATCAGATGTGAACAAGAAACTAATTGTTCAGAGATCTGAACTTATTGTTTTGAAAGAAAAAAAAAAAAAGAAAAAATCCTCATTTGAGAATTGAGCCAAAGCGAGCTCATCAAATTTTAGGTTTTAATACTTTGAGCAAAACTGAGAACTCTGATACATCTACCGAACTGTGAAAGAACAAGCTCTGAGCAAGACAAAATGTCCTCTGGGAAGATTTCGTGAGCCGCTTTTGCAGTTAGTTTTTGACTCATGCCTCTTGCATCACCATGTGCCAGCAACAATCAGGCATAAATTAGTATGAAACTAATACCCAAATCTGGCCTTTGATCAGTTGCCAGATGCACTCCGCACCCAAACAGTGCTGTTCACCCATCACTTTCACTTAAGCACCAAAGCCAAGCACACGGTGCACTTTCTCGATCTCCTCTCCCTCTTGTCTTCCCTTGCCAAACGTTCACATTCATTTGTTTGGATCGTCTCCACCTCAGGGAAGCTAAGCCGCTAACTGCTTCATTCATACGGATGACATCATTAAATCCTTTCACCGACATTGGCTGAGTTAATCCCGCTCATTCTCTCCCTGACTGGCTCTATTATGAAGCACAAATCCTGAGGGTTTTGACGAAAGGCCTGTTCTGCATTTGAGAGGTACCCACGGTGTCACCTACTCAGGCCTCTGTCTATGCAGGGATGCTCCGGTGGCGTCACTGAGTATCCTGTGCTGGCAAACAAGTCAGGTGACACTTTCATCTCTATTACTAATGATTAGAGCAATGCGGGTACAGAAAGTACAGGTATTTTGATACTAAGTATTTTAAAAATATTGGAGATGGATGGATGGATAGATTGATTGATTGGTTGATTGGTTGATTGATTGATTGATTGATTGATTGATTGATTGATTGATTGATTGATTGCATATATGCTGCTATATGTCTATGGATGTTAATAATAACCAATGACAAGTAAATAGATCTTAGAATGAATTACTTATTTAATTTGACACAAATGAAAATGAGGCTGGACAGAAATACAGTAGATTCAATAAGTTACACTGTGGTGTGCCTTGGTCACGATCATTCAGCCATTTGCAGTTTCCACAGTTTTCAAATAAAAATTAGACATCTTCATTACACATTACAATCATGAAACAAACAAACAAAACTGTTTTCTAAATGCATTGTGTTTGTTGCCATATCTTTAATTAATTGTGAAATTTACTGGCAATGTCTGATTGAAAATTGTTTCAAAGTAAATCCTACACCATTTTTGTTCAGTGTATAATACAGACTGATCAAACATATGGGGGTATTTTACATTATGGACATAAAACAACTACTGCGCATCCCCATCGCACATGTACACATTTTTCACACGAGATATAGAAACACCCTGACTGTAAATAACACACCAAGCACTCCTCCATATTGAAACACGCATTACACATACAATTGCACACCCACACGTACACAGAGCAGTAGACAGTGACAGCTGCAGGGATGCAGACTAAATTAGGAATTTCCCTGTCGTTGAGAAAGGAGCAGGAGTGGGAATTATAAGGATTTTCCCTGCCCCGTTAAGCGCAGCCCTGTGGCAGCAGATGTGTGGCTCTGAGGGAGGACATAAGTACCATGGCGCACGAGAGAGAGAGAGAAAGAGAGAGATGGCAGTAAGCCGCCTCCTTTGCGTGACAGCGTTGATGGGATTGCGGCTGTGGCTGGACCGGTAAGAGCCTCAACCATCCAGGGGCAAACAGGGACACTTAAGCAGACAGACAGCAACCATCTATAATGACTGAGCCACTTATCTGGGGTCAGCTGTGCTGACTGACCACTGTGTATTTAATATTACAAAACAACTGAGAAGATCTGATCTTACATCAGGTGTTAAGAGTTGGAAGTGTCAGTGTGGACCTGACTGGAAAAACAAAGTGTCACTTGTTTCAGCTAAGGGAAATGTCACTATTACTACTGCTCATACATAGGGTAAAGGATTTGGACAAAGCCCCAACCCGAAGCATTAGATTTTGTTGTGTAACCTGTCCCACAACGATTGTGCTATGAACATGAACTACCTTAAATCAAATGGCTTGTTGAGGAGGGGTGTGCTATATTCACAGCCTGTACCTATTATATTAAAGTTTAAAGGCACAATATGTAAGATTTTTGGATTAAAATATCCAAAAACCACTAGAACAATGTTATATATTTTGTTGACTTGTGTACTTACATTATCCCAAATGTTTCCAAGAATGTTTAAATTCAGAGAAATAAGCAATTTGGTAACACTTTACAATATGGTTCATTAGTTAAACATTATTTAATGTATTAACTAAAATGAACTAACCATGAGCAACACATTTGTTACTGTATTTACTAATCTTCATTAATGTTAGTTAATGAAAATACAGTTGTTTGTTCATGTTAGTTCACAGTGCATTAACTAATGTTAACAAAATTTTAATAATGTATTAGTAAATGCTGAAATTAAAGATTAATAAATGCTGTATAAGTGCAGTTCATTATTAGTTCATGTTAACTAATGTAGTTAACTAATGAACCTTATTGTAAAGTGTTACCAGCAATTTTAACCAGGACACGGACCGTGTCTGTGCATCGCCTATCAATGACATCTTACCCGCGTTACCCTCGATTTCCAGTTTTATTTTGTAGAAACCATGGAAACACCAAAGAAGCTTTAATATATTATTCGTTTTATTAGACAGGTGAGCACCTGTTTGGATACATATCAACACAGTCTAATGTTTATATATAATGTTACAAATGCAACATTAAAAAGTTACCATAGTTTAAAAACCCGTAATATTGAGGAAATACATATGAAAACACAAACCAACACACTCTCACCTGAGAAAGGTTATCCCATTTCTTCCGGAATTTAAATCTTGGTGATTTCACAACCAGAAGCTGTGCAATGTTGTGACATCATTGATTCTTACTGTGAGTGATGACACACTGAATGTTACAAGATGGCGGGCGCGCTGACATGTCTGGAGCAGTCAAATGTGGCTTCTATGCATACATGTCTATGGCTCCAGCTACAACGTTCTTTCGCAAGACGCATGCAGATTTATTCAAACATTCATTATTCATTCATTCATTTTAAGCAAGCAATAGAGTCATTTTAAAACAATAGTTGAGTTAAATAAAACTACCCATCAGGTTGGGCAAACTTTTAACCCAACCGCTGAGTTAAAACAAACCAATCGCTGGGCTACAACAACACAATCGCTGAGTTTGTCCATTTTCAACCCAACTTGTTTTTTTTTTAACCCAGCATTTTTTAGAGTGTACATTAAATATTGAAGAACAGGTTAAGTAAAAATACAATGAACATGCAGTATCTAGTTCATATATTTAGCAAAATGCTCCTCTTTAGCGCTAACTATCGAGTGCTTTTTTCTGAGGTAAATGTAACATTAAATGACATTTTGTTTACAAGCTGTTTTATTGACATCTTTCCGTGGTTGAAACACAGATTGAGAGATTACATGAGACATGATACGGATTTCAGTAAATTGTACTGTATCTTTTAACATACCTTCTGATGTTCATTCATGTTTATTTGGTGCTGTAACTTGTAGTAAAGCAGAAGAGATGACCAGTTCATGTGCTCTTCATGCTGCCGCTTCGCTTGAAATGAGGTGCTACAGCGATCTATCATGCCACATTAAAGAGCGGCAAAACGGTATTGCAATTTATTGGACGGGAGACAATTATTTTTTCATTCATCAACATTGACTAAATGATCGATTCTTGGGATTTAAGAATCGATGTTGGTTCATCACTGATTACAACTATTAGAATATTATTAAATTATAGGCTATAGGCCTATTGCAATAAATACCCAAAACAAATGATGACAACAAAAAGATACTGACGTATTAGGGGATATACTAAAGTTTAACTTTTACAAATATATTCATTGTGTCTAAAGAAACTGAACATGAATGGGCATTAATCATTAATTATTTTAATTAATATTTAATGAAAAAGGGAATTGGTTAAACTTGGCTTAAGGGCAAAACAGAAGAGTATATGTTGGATAAAAATCAACATCATTTTCTGATGTGGAGAGGAAACCTTTTCTTTTTTTCTACACTGAATGTGAACACACGCGTACAGTCAGGACACACACAGAGTACTTTTGCAGACTGTGTCTAAATCCCCATCCTCCACAGCTCCTACAGTACTGCTGTCTCATACTCTCAGTCTGTCTCTTTTACACACACAACCACACATAAACACACACAAACACACACAGTTTTACTAGCTTACTCATCATCAGCCTGGGGACTTGCTTAAAAAGAGCAACCACACAGGGCTCACTAGCAGGCTTCTGATTGGCTGAGAGTAGGTAAGTAAAGGCATATTAGTTGTGCTTTTCTTCTACTCGTCCTCCTCCTCTCTCTTTCTATTTCACTCTCTCTGTCTCTTTCCCTCCTCCTGTCAGTGAGAGGATGACAAGCGTGTAGGGCGATCTGTCACCATGCTGGCATCATCAGAGAAGGACACAGAAGATGTGTCACAGATAAGTGTCACGCCTCAGCCCCTCTAGCGCGAGAGATGTTGCATGCCAATGCCATGCTGCTGAGATTGAGATTAACATGAACACACACAAATATACACACGGAGAAACCATAAACAGGAAGAACGAGATACACAGAGAACACCACAACAAATGTGCTTTTTCATAAATCCCCACAGGAAAATCATACAGATGTGAAATGTGAGAATAGTGGGGTCATACAGTCGAAATTTTGATATTCGATTAGCATCTCAATATTTGTTTTGGCTCTGACAATATTAGTTATTTTTTGCTTTTCAATTAAGAACTTGTCGTTTCAACCAAAAACCCATTGTCCCAGCAGAATATATATATATATATATATATATATATATATATATATATATAAATATTATATTTTATTATATATCTTTTACTCTGGGACAATGGGTTTTATTAATGAAAGAGTTCTTAATTATATATATATATATATATATATATATATATATATATATATACTGTTATAACATATGTTTATTGAAATGAAGGCATATTCTCCACACTGATGTTTCATGACGTTTGCTATTTATATCTGTATGCAGAAATTACATTTTAATAAATAGAAATATTAAAATGTTTATGAATAATAAAAAAAAATGTTATATTTATTTTTTATGAATAAATGAAATATATTATTAATTCTATCAGCATTTTTGCTATGGAAACAGACCAGAAATTATTAAAACACCTCATAATTGTGAGTATAAAGAGGAATTGTGAAATATGTTCATGAAATGTAATGACCTCAAAACTAACTAAACATTATATATATACACACACACACACACACACACACACACACATATATATGTATGTATGTATGTATGTATGTATGTACATACCATTGCAATGTTGTGATTATTGCAAATATACCATGGACATTTAATATAGTAGATATGAGATAACTACAATTGGTATGATCTGTTATGTACATTAAAATAGGACCAAGGATGAAAGATTCTCTTTCAGCAAACCAAAACAAGTGGCCTATTTAAATGGAAAATAAAGAAAACTCTTCTCATTGTCATCAAGAAGTTGTTCTCAGCACCTTACGTTACCCAAATGACTGCAGGTGGAATCAACTAATTACTATCTACAATCTGTCAGATTACTTCATGAACAGAGAAAAGCTCATAACAATAGGCCACTTTCTTACCTGTGGCTGAAAACCAGTAGAAGAGCTGGTTCTCACGCTCGAGGCGTGCACAGATAACACAAGCCCCAATGTGTGACTTGTGAGACAATGAGAAATTAATAGCACTCTTTTCCCCCAAAAAACATTAATGAATGAAGTGGATTCAAAACCTATGTCACCATCCTGAAACTTTTTCCAAAGCAGAAAACGTCTCGACTGACCCCACATCAGTGGTACAAGCTTAAAGTATTGACATACAGTACAATATACAAGTGAGGACTTGTGTGTTGCCGTGCACTCTTTGCTATTTATCGATCTGAGTCAGGTTCATGGGACTTCAAGCAAGACGAGTTCCAGCTCAGCCATGCTTGGCAGAGTGGTAGCAAGACCTCATAGTTGCAGAAGTGTGAGGGCGTGAGGGGCAAGCCTGAATGTCGACCTGCCTTTTTTCCTCTTGTAAGCCACGGGCGCTGTGTGTGCACGCTCCATTCTTTCGCCCGTCGCTGGCTGAGTCTTAATGGGATTTCCAGCTCAGCAGAACGCACCTGTTCTTCAGACACAGAGCCCCCCATATCGATCGGACCACCAGGCCACACCGCCATTCATCAGGCGGCTCGCGATGCTCCAGCGGCTTCAAAGCATGTGCACGCTCACGCACACACGCACAGAAAAACACATAAATGAACACACCCGGGTATGTTTTACCGCCGGCCGCCAATCACACATAACCACGGATCAGGACTGCTGTGAAGGATTGTTGGCTGGGGTTTGAAGGAGGGGGAGCCTGTGGGGATGTAATCGAGGAGTAAGTGAGTGTGTCTGGGAATGTGTGTGTATACACGTGTGTTTGTGCTCTATAAGCTTGGGAGCGAGAGCACTTGGTTGTGATTGGTCATAAATAACTTGAGTCTTTTAAACAGCAATATGTTTGATTATCCACACTGCTTGATATTCACATGCCCACGGACCACCCAAGTCCCTACACTGATGTGCATCGCAACCAAAACCGGAAACTGCAAGCTCCAGGGTCTACAGGTTTGTAGCGGTACTCCTGGAAACAAAGTCACAAGGTAATAGGTATCACAAGGGCTTCTGGGGCATGAAATACTTATTAGATTATGAGTTTGTGATGTTAGTTTTTATTTTATTTATTTATTTTTGGGAGAAATGTAGTAGCAAGTAAACTAGACATAAATAAAACAGATTATTGGAGTATGTTTCAGAGGAAAAAAACTATTTCAATCTTTCTATTAAATTTCACATTTAATTCAACATGTTACTTTCCATTTCTTTGTAATTACTTACAGTTAAAAAATGTATTAGTTATTTCTGAAGGAAATTTTTTTCTGCAGCTTTGTTTTTACTGTAGCAGAACTATATATTATATCTGCTGCTTTGTTTTCTAAAGGCTACAAATAATTTAGCTTTTTTCTATAGAAGCGGTTGCAGACCATCACTGATGTGCAACTGTTTTCGTATTATCTACCTCAGTACACTTTTCAGCTGGTCAGGCTGGGAAACCAGGTGGCCACTTAGCTAAATCAGATAAACACCATCTAGACCAGGCTGGAATCCCACCAGTTTCCCTCCTTTCCAGCATGGTTGTTCTTTTCACATTTAACATACATCATAGAGGATATGGCCTTTAATTGTTTAATTGTCTTGAACAAATTCCCTGTTCCACATCACATCAATAGCCCCTTTCACACAGCATTCCCAGTAAATTACTGTAAAATGACCAGAATGACTTTACCGGTAAATACACAAATATGCTGTTCATACAAGCAAAGGCATTCTGGCTTTTTTCCATTAGGAGACCATTCACATATCAGCATCAAAATACCGGTAAATTCGGTGATGTAAATCATCAGAAATTATCTTTAAACACTGCGCCAGTCTTCATTTGCCTGCACGAGGAGAAGCACTTTAGTTTCACTCTATGTTAAATTTGACAACATTTTTTGACGTCTGAGTGACAGTCATAAGGAGATGATCAAACAGAATGCGTTTTTGCTCTTAAAAACACGAGAGGTGCGTAATAGTATCCAACTGCAGCACTGATGAATGGAAAAGAAGGCAGGATTTCAAACGCGACACATTAAAAAAGCTCTGAGACGTGGCACAATGGTCAAAGATGTCCGTCTAGCACATATTTACATAGAAAAACAATTGAAAATCAGTGGAGCTGTAAACAGTGCAGAGGAATCACGAACTTTATGATTGATCCAAAACAGACTTCTTACATCAGAGTGTTCTGACTTTGTACAACTTCATACCAGTAATTTCCTGTAATGGTACAACTTCCTTTACTGGTAAATTGTCAGAACCAATTCACCAGTATTTTTTAAAAGGTCCTGTAAAGACTGTATGTTTGAAAGGGGCTAATGATTGGTCCAAACTCTCTGTTTTCCTCTTAATTAAGGGAAGAAAACAACAGGACGTTGTTGGTCGTTCTTTTACATGATGAAGGTGTTTTGGGGGCCTGAAAAAGCAACTTTTGAAAACCGGTTTCAAAGTTCAAAGTATAAAGTATAAAAACACAAATTTGTGAACACAGTGATGTCACGCGTATGTGTATTACATGTTCAGTCTATAGGCACGTGGTTTTTCTTTACAAAATTACATCACCAACTAATGGCCTGGCAGCATAATACAGTGTTTTTAATTGTTTTTGCAGATCCGTGTGAACGGGGTTCGTTTTGACAACGTTGTCGTCTGTACGTGAAAAACGCAAAGAAAAGCTTTTCCATTTTTAGTATATTGTTGTTGTGTAAATGTGTCCTAATTTTGAAATATTTCTAGACTTATAAAAGTAAAGCAAATTAATAAAATCATATCTCCATGGGCATTAATGGATATAATTTTTTTTATAGTTATGCCAAGCTCTAAAATAATTTATCGGATAAAAAAATTGAGTAGTAATATATTTAAAAATATTTATCATTAATCCTTATCCTGTAAATCAAGAACAACTGGAAAAGTCAGAATCAAAAAGGTTGAGAACCACTGCTTTAGGGGATACAGGATTTTTTAACACTCCTAAATGTAAAAACAAAACCCTGTTTGACCGCTTTCTGTGTTGTCAGATATATTTTGGTTGTTTTATGACAAAATAAGCTGCAATATGGAACAGACCTTATGCTGACAGTCAAATGTCTGGCAACACAAAACTAACAATGCAGAATCATTTCACATGCAAGGAGATTTCGAAACTCATCGATTTGGTATTGTAGCATTGTGACAGCTGGCATCTTTTAAGGGTACCCTTTTTCAAAGTCGCACCAGTATGACATGACACATGCTCTTCTGCCACCATCAGTCACCTTAATGCCATGGCTATGACTCCTCAGCGATGTCATCATTACATCGCTCTTCAATTACCCTGACCTCCATGCACGCACTGGACTCCCATCCCAGTCCCGCTCTGTTGCTGCAGAAGGTTAATTGAAACAGAATGCACAGCTAATTTCTTTTCTAACGAGAGCGGGCGAGGTGTAATAAGTCAAAGAGACATTACAGGTCTTCCTTGAAAGAGCTTTGTGGAGGGGAAGAGCGCTCCTTTGTTTAGTGGGCTGGTAGAATTACAAGGTGAAGCTGTGCGTAAGTGTGTCACGGATGTTTGAGACTAAACAACTGAATCTCATTAATCATTAAGCCAAAGTGTACAGTAGTGGCCAAAGTTTTTAATGACCCTACTATTAAAAGCATCAAACCATCAAAATGAGGGATATGACAGCCTGGCCAAAGATTATGTCCACACAATTTGCAATGTTTCATTGTTTATCACAAATAAAACAACTGACTCCAAGCACAACTACACAATATGCTTACAAAATCTAAATCCAATTTTTAATAATAGTCATCACGTTTGGCCACAATACTGTAGGTCTGACTGTTCTATTCATGCACAGGGGTTTGGCACTCCCTAGAGCCCCTGGGGCAGGTGGGGGATTGGATGCTCGAGGGCACAGTACAGGTGTGTAGAGGTAGATGGCTTGAGAGAGACTGACCTCAGGTGTGCCCTGAGGGGTTAGAGTGGGTCATCTTGTCTTCTGAACATTCAAATATAATGTTAAATGGCAAATTTATCCTCAGGAATAATAAAAAAGAAATAAAAATATAGCTGCAAGCAGCAATCATCGGGGTTCAAGCACTTTAAGGCTTTTAAGCACTTGCTAAATAAAATGTAATACCTTTTTGTGCAAGTATAAAACCACTTAAATCATAGAAGGAAAAGACCATGTACAGCCAATACAGGCAATTTACCATTGGAAATATATACGTTTTAAAATTAAAGTTTGCTAGAGTTTTCGAGGTTGAGCCAAAAACCTAGGACAAAGTTTTTTTTTTAATAATCTCCAGTATTTAAGGAACAATTCGATGGACATCTTGAGCCATGGATTCCAACGATATAACACACTTGAGCCTACACCTAACGGTTCAGTAGTTATGAGCCATTTCATTCTTTTCACCGCTGTAGCGCCCCCGTCAGGCTGATTGTGGTGAGCCTTGCTGACATTGTAGACAGTGTGACAGCCCTCAAAGTTTTAAGACTCTACGGCTTACGGTTTGGTCTGCCCGATCACTTTTAGGGAGAATGCTGATCCTTGGAAATTTTAACAATTACAATAGGGTTTCAGCGCTACGCTTTTGAACCCCTAATAAATGCTATTAAAGGTAGGGTAGGCAATTTCAGAGCAGCTACCTATGGCAAGCTAGCTTTGAAAGCATTAGATCCCACCCTCCCTTCAGAGCACTCTCCAAAGCCACGCCTCCTCCAAAACACATGAACGTGCAAGTCGCACCCAGCTAGAGCAGATTCAGCAAAACGTCACAAGAGACGACATTAAATTACCTCATGTCTCAAAGCACATACCATTACAATAATAATGAACATAAACAGCTTACAGAGCTCTTACTTGTACCACCTGACTGCTGCAGATTAATTTCAGCGTTGATAGTGTTGACATAGACCGTTTCCATGTCCCTTACGGTCTTGTGGACCGTACCCGCACTGAAGCAAGCTCCGCAGCAGACTACTTTCCTACAGTCAAAGTTGCGTTATGTCACAAAAGTGCAGACTCGTAGGAAGACAGCGAGTGTTTAGGGTGCCATTTGGGACAGTGCCATAGAAACACATAAATCAGAGTTTGAGGATTTGAACAGCTCCAGGTGGAATGTCACGGGTTGCCATCTCTGAATTATGGTTAATTCTTATGGCATAAGCTCATTGTTTTAGTTCAGGAGGAACTGTAAAAGGCGGCTGCTGTTCTTTTGCGGCGCTCTGTGACTGTCTGTCTACAACTCTGCATAGATACTGTAGATAAACTCTAATCTTGATGACGTGATGTCTGCGAAAGCAGGGTTCACGAAGGTATGGAAATACATATGCTGACAGGCAGGTAGGACATATCATTGCATTCGAACTGGCTATCAGGATGTGAAGAGAGTTTCAACTGGAATAACAAAAAGTGTTTATGAAAAAATTGCCTAGCCTACCTTTAAATGCTAATAAATAGTGGCCAAAAGTGATGGCTGACCTAGAAAAAAATGACTTCTTTGCACTTTATTCAAACTTTTTATTAAATATTTATTAAAATTTTTTAATGCATATTGTGAAGTTGAGCCTGGATTGTAAAACTTATGTATGCATTCCACATTTCAACTGTACCATTCGTCATGATGCAATGAAACATACAAAATTGTGTGGACGTCATTTTTTGCCAAGTGGTCATACCAAGCTTGCACTCATTATTCCCAGCCTTTATAAATCAATAAATCACTATGTGGCAAGTATTAGCTATATTATTAGATCTTATTTTGTGAGTTTTAGTGAAAATGGCCAGATGGAAGGAGCTTCTTCTGCAACCATATATAAGAGGCTGGATTGAGAGGTTGTGTGCCAGTAAAAAAAATTACATTTATTAGTTTTATCTACTGCAAAAAACACCTTGCATTTGCCAAAAAAAAACATAAGGACTGGAGTGTGGAAGATTGGAGCCATGTTCTGTAGTCCAACAAGTCAAAATTTAACAACCTAGCATCGGATGTTTTCAGATATTTTCGTAGAAGACGACTGGAGTGTTTTAATACCAAATGCATGTGTGGAAAAAAAAAGAAAAAAAAAAAAATTAAGAAAGAAAGAACAACGACAGCTGCAAAAGCTGAAAGTTCCAGCACTACCCAGTCATTCCAGGTGTAGGCTTTACTGATCATTCATTCCAATGTTCCATTGACTAAGTATCTGATATTATGGCTTGGTTTTCTGTTTTGAAAGCAAGAAGAAGGGACATATTTGTGTTTGTATTTATCTGTTTCATAAGGTTAATCTCACTGTCTGCTAAACCAATTAAATATCAAGCAGGTATTGTGTATAATCCACTGAACAAATCCTACATCAAATATGTAAATCGTTATAACGTTGACATAACGTTGGTGGCGTGACCAGAAAATAATCTCAAAAATCCCCAATATTGTGACTGTAAAACCACTTTTTTGATTTGTACTGCTTTGTTTGTGTTTTACAGCTGAAAAAAAGCAAATGCAATATACACAAAAAAACACAAATAAATACAAACTTGCACAGTTTATGTGCCAGTAAATGCATTTAAATATCATTTTATTGTTTGGCCAGCATCACTGGAGTGGCCAATAATAGCAAATTAAGAATATGAATAAATAGAGTCCAATAATACCATTTCAAGACTCAGCAAGAACAGACCCCTGCGGGGAGGCATTTGTTAGGGATAAGAATGTCCTCTTTCATGAATGTGCTTATGTGTATCTGCATATTCCTTTGGATATGCACAGACATTGCTTAAAGGGATAGTTCACCCAAAAATGAACTGTCATTATTTACTCATTCCAAAACCAAATGACTTTTCTGTAGAAACACAAATAAAGAATTGTTGAAGAATATCCCATCAACTCTTTTGCATATAATGAAAGCGAAGAAGGACTGCCCTTGTGAAAAAGAAGTACACTTTAGCATACTTTTAAAAAGAGCACTTATTACAGAAATGTGTTATGGAAATCAATTGTAAATTGTAGCTTTAATTAATTAATTTATTTTTTCAAATAATGATATAGTTGCAGTTTAGTACATTTAGTATGTTTAGTACATTTAAAATATATTAGCTTTAAATGTAATATCGAACAACACATTACAGTAAAATTATAATCAAATACTTTACACATGCTTTAGTATGTTAGCCAACACATCAAAGTATAGGGAATCCTGGGTTATCTTGCTTCACGTTTTATAATGCTGAAAATTTACCTGGGGTTAGCAATTAATCCTGGGTATAAACTGACATTTCACATTGTACATTCCTAAACCCTGGGTTAATGTTCTTATTTGCATATTTGCGTGTCAATGTCATTGATTGGATAAACGCAGCACGCGACCTGTTTACATAGTGCTAGCATTGCACATCCTCATATCGCCGACTGTACTATCAAATTTATACTGAATGGACATTGCGGAATATAAAGGTAAGAATGAAACGGTCTCTTCTTCACTTGAATTGTCACGTTTTCTGTCAGCATTTGACATTTTTCCTCTCAAACGCTGAAAAAACAAACAAAAAAAAATTAATTAAATGTATAAAAATATTATGTGGGTGTGGTATAACAACTTATAACGACAATTAAAGTGAAGCCACAAGTGTACTCGTGCTTCATTTCAAATCTGAGGATGATATCTCTAAAACTATGCATTTTATGAAATATTTCCTAAGACCATGTCATGTGAGTTTTTAGAGAAGGCTGATAAGATGCTAATAAAATATTTTATTGCCCTGTAAACACCTATTTGCAGTCTGTTGTCTAATGTCTGGCGAGGTGAACTGATCCATTCATGTTCTATTGTTCTCACTCCACGAACCTTTCACACCTGTGCTGTGAATGAGACTTAATCTTCATTCTTCATTCTTAATCTTTATTCTTTTAGCATTATTCTTTTGTGTGTATTCAGACATTCCTAGGCTTTATTCTGGCATTACATGGCTTGCCCATCAACACCACTTTGATCCCACTTTACATTAATCCACCTATTATCTTAAATCTTTCTAGAAAACAACAACATCAAAAAGCACATTCTTGGGATGTTATGTGAATTCTTTTAACAGATTAGATTATGAAATAGAATAGCTCCTGGCGCGACATTAGAGCTACAACTAGCATCAAGCTACAAAACACAATTTAAATGATTAATATTACGCTTTTACTCAAAACTCACTTTAAACCACCATTGAGTGTTTGTATTAACTTCCGATCACGATCTAATGTGGATTTTACTCATATAATGATGTTAAAATCATTATATTTACCATTTTATATGGAGCTAATCGCTACACCTGCTTAGCATGTATACAGTAAACATTCTCTATTCATATGAAAATACACCAAATCACATGAAAATCACACACAAACCATTGTGTAATCGTGTGTTTATTAGCTTCTTGTTTCATGTGTATGTATCTTTGGGTTTGTTTTTTACAAAGCTCAGATCGAGGAAGTGTACAGCGTCATCCAGAAGGAATTATGCCACATAAGATGATTGGCAGCTCCAGATTGAGCGCCTCGCTGAGTTATAACTCGAGCAAAACACGGAACAGGAGAGATAGAACGCTTTTTCCTTTTCATCAGGTTGCATAATTCAGTGGGAAATGAATAAAAATGGTATCATGCATGACGAAATATTTTGCAAACATGTGAGAATAAATCAATATTTCTTCAAATATGAACACTTTTGGACTAAGAGCCCTAATGGATGCTGTCTAGTGCATCCTTGTGAACACAAATAAACCGGAACAGATATGAAAGAATATGAATAAACTGAATTATTCTTTTCAAAATCTCAAACATTACAGAATGATTATTTTGCACTCGTGACATAAATTAAGAAATTAATGTCACCGCAACCTAGTTTATTATAAACAGTGGTCAAATATCGAAGCTGGAGTCTTAAATCTTTCTAATGATACTCAGTTTGTCCAGATCAAGTAAGATTGTGATGCATGAAATGGTGAAGAACAATAAACCGGGGCCCTCGGCAGTCTTTGTAATGATTTCATCAGCGACTGGTCGACATTGACTCAACTTTAATCACGTAAATGTCGACTTTTAAAAATCTGAAGTCATTCAACCCCTACTATAAGTACACATTCATGTACACTGTAAAACCGAACAGTGAAATTAATTAAATGAAATGAGTTTGTTTCACTCAAATAATAATAATAATAGTTATTTGTACTTAATAGAAAATAGTTGTTTGAACTCAAAATTTCATTGTAGTAAGCTGAACTTAATATAATTGAGTTGAGTTGCAGGGGATTTCTAATTCCCAGCATGTTTTGCGTCGGATATATAAATAAATGTTTAAAATGTTATTTTGTGCGTTTTTGCTCAAGATTAACATAGGAAGACATAAGTTAGTTTTTAATATTGTGTTATGTTGGGATTTGCAGGGGTTCTGTTACATTAGTTTTGTAGGGTTACCATTGTGGTGAAGAGTAGAGCCTGTGGTTAGGTTGAGGATGGGCTGCAAAACTTTTAAGACCACATATACTCTATGTTGTTTGATTATATACATGCAAGTACATAATGACAGTCTCTTTGAGCATGTGCTATTTGCTATCTAACATTTAACCAAGATCTGAATGTGAAGTTTTTTGTAAATGAACTGTATGTAATCAAATGTTTTCAGTATTCTGAACTTATTGAGTTTTACAGTGTACTAGTAGCCACCTAAATCATCCATTTACAATGCTTGATTCAGTGACACTTTCTTTGTGCCATTGATATTTCTGTTGCTATAGAAAGAGGAACCTGTATGACCTCTGCAACCTATCAAATCAATCAGGGTGGCTTGTTTACTTACAATTATCAAAAGTCAAACTCCACCAATCGCTGAATGAGAACACAAACAAACAGGTGTGCGGTGTGCAGTAAATCAGGACATGTGAATACAAACCTACAAACACAAAACTCTTATCATGCTTGATATTTGCCATCTTTGTTTTGCACACCTCTTTTGTTTAGAAAGATTAAAGAATGTGAGGGAAGGCAGAAGAAGAGGGAGGGACGGGGATCGCTGTGCAACCACGGGCCTGATAAAACGTTACGGGAGTTGAGCTTTATTATCAAGCCGGCTCTTTCACCGCTCAAAGACTCACACTTCCTCTAAAGATGTCTGGGAAAGGAATGCAAATCTTTCCTGAATTAGATTCCCAGTTGAGGGAATTGGGGAGCCATGAACCTACAGAAATGTACAAACACACACAGAGATATCAGAATCCTCAACTCAGTTAATGGATCATGGATGTCACAAGCATAATGTAATTACCATAGATCTGTTTCAGCTTTCAAAAGGCCACGCAACCTCATGGGGATGACAATAATGCACATCTCAACCAAAAAAATCCTTCTTTCCATCCAGTCCTTTCAGAGAAGTTAAAGACGTGGCTTCATTAAAAATATACAATTTAAGTGGTGACATGATTTCAAACGATAGCTGAAAATAATGACAAAATGACTTATTGGTTGTTGGACAGAGATGGATAAGGAATGGAAAAGAAGGTAAGGATGGATGCGCTCTTGTCTTTTTAATTAGTGTGCTGTCATCAAAGCTGTGGCCACATATATTTATTCTGCCATCTCAAACAGGTGCTATTCAATCATTATGCTTACATTTAAATAAACAACTTTCTGGAAGGTAAATCGAAACTTTAAATGAACTCTACTCCCTTTGTTTATGAAAGCATGGAGGTTGGAGGTCAATCAGCTGAAATGTTGTAATAATAAAATTTCACTATAAACTCACACGGTTTTCCAGGAATGCTCTGAAAGGGAATTTTAAAACAGCCGACGTAAAGATTGCCAAGAAATGCACAACCTTTAAATAACTAATACTGTGAATGGGAGTTAATGGATAGCCACTGATTCAATAGACCAAACAGTCTCGTGATACAAAAGAATGGCATTGTGTGTATTTATAGTCACGCTTCTGAGGAAAATGCTATTAGTCTGAGCTCTCATCCATGCCTTAAACGAAAGCCAAAACTTAAATCTGTACTGGTAAAATGCAATGCATTTACTGTATAACATAATTCTGACATCATTAGGTGATATTCTTATACTAAATAATAATTATTTTAAAAGTTGAATTATTTAGTATGTTAGTCAACACATCAAAATAAGTGTACTTCTTTAATGCATGACAATATATTATTAAAACAATAATTTAAAATGTATTTTAAAGCAAAACGTTAAATTTGACAATATGTTTGGGAATATTCTTTTAAAATGCCCCTATTATGCTATTTTAAAGATTCCTAATTTTGTTTTGGAGTCTCCTACAATAGATTAACATGCATCCAAGGTCAAAAAACACTTTCATTTTCCCATGATATATATTGCAAATCACTCATTTCTCATAGAGTCTGAAAAAGGTTAGTTCAAAGATTCAGTCTCTCTAAACCCCTCCTTTCTACGAGCCTACTCTTCTCTGATTGGTCAGACGACCCAGTCTGTTGTGATTGGTCGACTGCTTACAGCACATGTCGGAAACGAAATGGCTATTAACATATCTGAATTTCAGCTGAGGCTTCCTCAGCACTTGATACACAGTGATATGAATGGTTGTGTATTTTTTTCCGTATCAATTCTAGCACGAGATCTTGCCCTTTTGAAGCGCATGCAAAGTGGATTTCCTCGATATGTCGGCAACACGAATCAAACTCTTCCAGTCTCAGCTACAACTACAGTGTTTGAGGGTGGGTCAAAGTAGACGACGTTCGTGGGCAGCCAGTGAAGACAACAAGCTGGCATTATGCAAATGTGTTACATTGTTACGTAGATAGATGTAACAGGAAGCAAGTCTGGAATTGCTGACGACTCATAGAGGGTAGAACTGATTCATTAAGTGGTATTACTAAATATATTCATACACTGGAAATATTTGTAATGATAATAAAGGTTTAATGTGGAAATTAGTACGCAGACACACTAATTAAGTCACAATATTTTAGTGTCAGGAATATGATGGGGGGGGGGGAACACCTGATGGAACATTTTTCAACCCCAAAAGTTTCCCTCCCCCAGCTCTCCGCTTCGCTCGGTCTCTCTAGCCTGTGGCGGCCGAGTCACCAGGGCTGCTTTTTCCAGCCCATTCATGGTCTCAACTAGCAGCGAGAGAGAGAGATACGGGAGAAGCTCATGTGAAAGTTGAGAAAGCTGGAAGCTACCCTTGCCTTGGAAATCAAGGTGGAAGGCAAGCATGTGACGGCCCTTTGGTGCATATATGACCTAGGAGTCTCATTGGAAACAATCATGTGGACATGGCAGGTGCATAGTCATGAGATCATGGGATTGAAAGTTAATCTGAGCAGTGAGTGAGTGGGTAACTGAACAAAATGGCCCAGCTGGTTGTGTTCAGGGGGGATGGGAGAGATGACCAGTGATGTCTCAGATTACATGTACAAACATACACACACAACCAGACTTCTATTAATAAAACGAAGAAAGCGGCTACACGCATCACAAGTTATGTATTTAGGAATGTATCATTAGCTATGTGTCCACCAACATATTTTAATCAAATTTTGAGGTATTGCATAAAAAAAAACTTTGGATGGAAATGCCAAGATGCACATAAAACCTTAAAAATGTGCATAAATGTATGCTACTCTGTAAGAAAACATGCATAAACTATGATGGAAACACATTTACCGAATAAATTCCTGGATGCACAACAAAAAACTCACGTGACTTTTCCTCAACAGATCATGTGATTGGACTAACCAGTGGAGCATCTCAATTGTTGTTTTATCATTCTGAAATGCCTAATTAAAATGATTTGGTATAATCACTTCCCAGAACTATCTCACCAGATTGCGTTCCCAAACATCAGGCATCCGCCTCTGAACACAAGATAACATGACAGTGTTTGTTACTGCATTTCATCTGTGCGCTCTGAGGCGTAAGTCATTTTTTTATGCAGGGAAAAAAAGAAAGAAAAAAAAAGAAAAAAATCACAGGCTTCCCCAGTTGCAGCAACTTTTTTATTATTTTATTACTGATACTTTGCACCAGTTTTCAGAGGAAGTGAATATTTTGATTTCGGAGGCAGGTGGTATTTCTAATAACTTTATAATATTCTGGTTCTTGAAAGCATTTGATCAGACAAAATGTTACCCTTTTTTCTGCAATAAAAAAAATGAACTTTCACTGTTGTTAGTTTCACTCAAACCATCCTTGTTCACATTACTTAAAAACTCATGTAACACAATGAACTTAATTTAACTGAGTTGTTTCTACTAAAAATGAGTACTGTCAGCTTTACTTGATAAGTGTTCAGTCAACTTAACATTTCTGAGTGAAATGTTGACATAACTAACTGGGCAGTGGATCCGTAGTTCCCAGCATGCTTTGCAAGGGACTGCATTAGTTAGTTTATGTTAGTGTTTAATGTTCAGTTATGTCGGACATTTAGAGGGCTTTCTGTAATGTTTTTGAATTTTGTGGTTACCATTATGCAGAAGAGTACTCATATATGCATGTTTATAGTTTATAATTTTTTTTTTTTTTTTTTTTTTTTTGAGTGCATTTTGTAGGGCAGATATTTAATTTAATAAGGTAAATTAAGTCAATTAATGTGTTCACCTTATGTATTAAGTAAACCACACATAAATATTATGTAACAGTGACAAATTCAAATTATATATATAATATTTTTGTGCCTTTATTCAGAGAGGACAGTAGAGAACAGACAGGAAGGCATTGGGCAGAGAGAGGGGGCAGGATGGGCAAAGGACCTCGAGACGGGAATCGAACTCTGGTCACCGTGAACGCATTTGCACCATATGTCACTGCACTAACCACTAGGCTATCGGCACCAACAAATTCAAATGATATTTACTCAAAGAAATCTTCAGCTTTACTTGAATTTCTTTTGTTCATACAACTAGATTGTTATTTGTACAAATTACTCTATATAGTTGCGTGGAACCACTTGACGCTGTTTTTAAGTGAATCAAATAATTCATTTTTTTGACTGTATTCTAAGAAGACTGAGAAACTAATTAAATGCTGAGATTTTGAAATATAGTCAACATCTTCAAGATACTTTGAATGGAAACAGTGCAGTGCTATGATGGTTGCAGCAGTCAAAGAAAAGCCTAATAACCTTCTTAACACATTACTCTGAAACATGAAGACATTAACACGCCATCTGAGATGCCTGAGTCACCCAGCGATGGAAAGGTGGAACCAGGCTCCTTGAACGGCTCAGCGTTACTGTCACTCTAATACAGACAAACCCCGAGTGCAGTTGTGCGTCAGCCCTACGTCGAGCCCAGGGCCCCTCTGAGGAACTGGCTGCAATAGGAGAGGGCGGCTTTCTCTGTAATCTCGGCTAGCTTACTCTGTGGTTGTCACACAATCCCACAGGTCATGACTGGGGCAGGGCAGGGTGTCACGAGGTGTGTTGCCATGGACTCAAAGAACACATGTTTTTTATAGACGGGAGACAAGTGTGAGTGTGCACTTATGTGTTGATGTTGTGGAAAGGGCAGCATCATGAGAATGTTCCTGACTGAACCGGGCCTGCGTCTGGAGAACTTAAAAAGCCCAAACGCAAACGTGTCACCTCTAGTTAAAAAGCTCTGTGTGTGCGCGTGTGGCGGGCTGTCATTCGTTCCAAGCCGTTCCCCATGGCCACTGGCTGTTTTAAGTGACAGGCCATCAGCGCTGAGGTCACTGGGTGAAATGAGAGGTGCAACCAAGGCTGAGTGTAAGACTTCACAGAAAGCCACACAATGATCAGAGAGCAGTGTGAGGGGAATAAAATGTATTGAGATGGACTTGTAACGTGACATATTCAAAGAATGACATTAAACTAGATTTTTACAGAAATATTGAGTGGTGTTTGAATGTGTGAAACTCACCAGCATGATTCCTTGGTATTCTTCTAGCATACGTTTAAGAAGAGCACTTATTTTGGAAATAATATACTTTAAAAGAATATACGCAAGTGGAAACTGAATGTAATGTTTACATTCACTTGCATCTTAAAGGAATAGTTCACCCATAATCCCATAATATTCTCACCCTCAAGCCATCCTAGGTGTATATGACTTTCTTCTTTCAGCCGAACACATCTTATAAAGTTATATTAAATAATATCCTGGCTCTTCCCAGCTTTGTAATGGCATTGAATAGTGTCTGAGGTTTGAATCATAAAAATAATCCATATGACTCCAATGGGTTAATAAATGCCTTCTGAAGCCAAGTGAAGTTTTTTTGTTTGTTTGTTTGTTTTTTTGTGAGAAAAATATCCATATTTAAAACTTTATAAACTATAATCATTGGCTTCCAGCAACGGCCAAATGCACATTCATGAGAGAGTCGAGTTCCGGCGGAAGGGTGACCTCTGACCCGACATATGACATGGGCATAGCATAAGCTTAGGTGAGAGTTGACGAACGTGGAACCACAGAGGATAGAGCAAAACAAAACACCGGTCATGAATTAGAAGTCTAAAATGAGAAAAATGTCATAAGATTTTGATATACAAGAGAAAAAGAGCTACATCCTACGCCATACATTTAATTAAACTTCCTTCCTTTTTAAATTGCAGTTGCAATTCTGCATCCTGTTTGCTGCCAGGAACTGAAGTGGAATTTAAAAGGCATTCTCAAGTCAGTTCTGAACGGCATACATTTCATGGTTGCTTTGGTGTTTCAGGTGGTCGCAAGGGCGTTGCTTAGTGGTTGCTAGGGTGTTGAGAGTAATTTCTCAGTGGCCAAAAGAGTTGCTTAGTTGCTTAAAGGGAACCCCTGGTGTTAAGACTTATATGGCTTAATATAATACAAATGATGTCTCTTACTGACATATGTAGTAGAAAACCCATGAAAGATTTACGTTATTTAAAAAATAAATTACATATTTGGACCGGTTTGGACAATGGGCAGCACCATTTTGTTTGGGTTCTATGTCGGTGACGTCAAATGGTTGCACTCACTGCTCTACTGACACTGTCATATTGCTATTTAACGCAACACAACTCGGAATATAATATACGATGCCACATTGTGCAGCTTTTGGTTGTAATTTTCAGTCGATGAGCCACAAGAGAAGCGATGCAAGTCTTTACTAGCTTTACTAGCGATAAGAGGAGAAAAGAATAGGAAGTGCAGAATGTGGACGAATAAAACTTCCTAAAGATCCGCGTTTTTGCTCTCTTCACAAGCCCTGGTGTCTTTGAGGCTTTTAGAAGACCACAGCTGAAAGAGCTTACAGATGCCGATGGATATAAATGTATGCTTTAACCAAATGCCGCGCCTGTTGTGGAGACTGACGAAGGTGAGCCTATAACACATCTCGATTGAGACAGACTGCCTCAATGCTCACTTGCGCTGATGCACGAGATATCTGTGATCGCATAAAATAGTAGCATCTTCTCAGCATGTTTAACTGTGTGTATGCATTCAGGTGATCAGACGATTTTAACACATCAATCATACAACAGTATGGCTCAAATTGAAAAGGCTGATCGGGTTTTAAAAGGAACTCCGCGGATATTAAGACATGTATGCGTTACTAGATTACCGTTGCACCAAAACATACAGATAAAAAGCCTCAGTCATCAAGGCTAAAGTGAAGAGAACAAAGACGCAGTTAGGAAGTTTTATTTGTCCACATTCTGCACAACTTCCTATTCTTTTGCACAACTTCCCACATACTCAGATACAAATGTATAGTATAATGCAATGTAAGTCGCTTTGGATAAAAGCGTCTGCCAAATGCATAAATCTAAATCTAAATCTTCTTTTCTCCTCTTATCGCTAGTAAAGCAGTAAAGACTTACAACGCTTCTCTTGTGGCTCATCGACTGAAAATTACAACCAAAAGCTGCACAATATGGCATCGTATATTATATTCCGAGTTAAAAAAAAATAGCAATAGGACAGTGTCAGTAGAGCAGTGAGTACAACCATTTGACGTCACCGACATAGATGGCAAACAAAATGGCGCTGCCCATTGTCCAAATATGTCATGGATTTTTTAAATAACGTAAATCTTTCATGGGTTTTCTACTACATATTTCAGTAAGAGACATCATTTATGTCATATTAAGCCATACAAGTCTTAACACCAGGGGTTCCCTTTAAGTCAATGTAAGTAAAATGGGATTTTCCCAAACCATTTAATTGTTCACCAAGTGAAAATTCATGGTTCAGGACGTACCTCGGTTTTGGGGTCACAGTTCGGTACAATTTTGGTACAATAGGAAAAATGGTTACACTTTAGTTTAGGGTCCATTTCTTGCTATTAACTAACTGTTCACTGTGACTTTTGCCTCAATAAACCCCTAATTACTGCTTATTAATAGTTAGTAAGGTATTTATTTTTGGTATTGGGTAGGATTAAGGGATGTAGAATAAGGTCATGCAGAATAAGGCATTAATATGTGCTTTATAAGTACTAATAAACATCCACAATGCTAGGTTTCTTTTCATTTATGTTGAACAGACAGTAGTGCAAATCACTGTTTGTTCTACCTATATTTAGTCCCCTAGTTGGTACAGTACAGCCTCCTTTAGTGTATTAAGCACTACGCAGTAAACATAATTGCATGTCTTGTTTTTTTTTTTTTTTTTTTTTTTGCAGGGCTGATAAAAAACAAAAGGTATTTGGTCACAATCAGCTACAACACTGAAAATCATCTTATGTTATAAAAGTACAAATTAATGAAAAGTAAAATTTGTGCATTAGGAGTGTTACAGTTTGGTCCACTTAAACTATATTTAAACATTCAAAGCTTAAGCCCAACCCTCCTATACTTAATTTCCCGCATTCCGCTCCATTTCACGCACGGTTGAGAGTGCGAACCTTTCAAAGTACAACCCAAATTACAGAAATGTTGCAACATTTTTTAAATTTGAATTCAAATTTGAAAAGAGCTCATTTAGTGGGTAAAAGTGTAAAATTTCTCTGTTTAAACATTTATGTTCTATTGTGAATAAAATATTGGTTCATGTGATTTGAAAGTCTTTTAGTTTTCATTTTATTCAAATAAAAAAAACAAAAAAAAACGTCCCAACATTTCCGGAATTTGGGTTGTATTCTCCTTTGTCCATGAGCACAGAAAGACGCATTCGATGCGTGCGCTCTACCTATTGGACTTTGTTTTTAAGCGCTCAAGCCATTTGCTTATGCATTGTTCTTTTTCTGCTCTTGTTCCTGTTGTGGCGGGTAGCAAACAGCGTTGTATCACCACGTGCGCCCCCTTCTGGATAGGATTGGGGATTACCTGTGACTGACTGTATTCATCGTCTAACTGCATGAAATGAACCGTAACATCCATACCGTACGGTTCGGGAAGAATACATGTACCGTTACACCCCTAGTAACTACACACCTTTTCCCAAAAAGCCGCATCTAAAGTGTTAAAAAGTCAACTAAAATTTGTGCTGGACTCAAGTACCACTGATTCACTTGAAGCCGTAGGCACATCAGTGGACAGTCACAGTGTTGAGAACAGGCAAGCACTCTCTCAGCACCGTCACCACAATAATGTACGGTTATTTAAATCGAGCTGTCACACTTGGTGTGTCATGCATCACAATGGCCCCCTGGGGAACATAGTAGAGCCTGTCTGACCTTTGACCTTGCCGCCACTCAGCCAATCAGTTAAGTGTGCCACTTCATATGCTGTGGTGTCATATGAGTGTTCTGATAATGCACTATGAAGGGGAAGTCCTGACCTTATGGATGCAAAGTAAGATTTGTTTTAGCCTGCATAGTAATCAAGGGAGGAGCGATAGTAGTACTTTGATGCATTAAACTAGAAGAACAAAAAAGATCTATTCTATCTACTACAAATATTTGTTACTAACAATAGTCATTATAGTTGTGCATATGTTCATTTTGCAAATGTACGTCATCAAGGCCATTGTATATGACATCCGTTAGTTACTAGTTCATTTTCAAAGAAAAAGACGTGGGATGAGTCAGAACAGAGGCAGCACTGCTTGTCAATCTCGTGGGCACATAATCGCAGCACACACTGCGCAAGATAAAAAGATTTTGACCACTTAAAGATCATTTTATTTACAATGACATTTATTTTTTGTTGTCAAAGAACATGAAGGAGAAAAGTACTGGCTGATTTTCCTGAGCAATCAGTTTCTTTGATTTTTTATTTTTTTTATTTAATTTAATTTTGTTTGTTTTATTAGATATTACTTGCATGCAACCCAAAATACATTATTAATATCTTCATTCAGAAGCAAGCAGCATGTTTTTTGGAGAATGACTGTACACAAAAGAGGCAGCAAGACCTACTGTATGTTTTTTTTCTTTTTCTTTTCAAAATTGTCATATTTTAAATGACCTCAATGTTATTGTCACAGACACGCCAGGTTCCAGCATCACCCAATCACAGCGCACTCAATCCCCGGAGTACTAATCATCTGCACCTGCACCTCATCTTCTCACTCATCACCACCAGCATAAAACACACTCACACACATTCACTCACTGTCCGGTCTCGTTTGCACATACTATGCTATATGCTTACCTCTTGGACTCCTTTGAAGATACCTACCTGTCTCCTTCGTCTCCAAGTCTCCTCGTGTTGTTCCAGTTTGTGTGTGAGTGTCTCCAGTCTACCTCGTCAGTCATCTCCTCACCACATCATCGTTCATCACTCCTGCAAAACCACAAAGGACAGTATTACCATTTATCATCATCTGCACTGCTCATAATCTTCATCTTCACTTACCTGCACTACCGTCTGCTCTGCTGTGTGTGATTAATAAAGTCTGTTAACTGTTACCTCTGCCTCTGCCCAGTCTGTATCGTAACAGAAGACCGGACCAAAAAAAAACATCGTCTTCACACACAGCATGAGCCAACCGGATCCCATTCAAGAGCTCGTCGATGTCCTTCGCGAGCTCTTTCCACCACTCCAGCATCACCCATCCCAACGATCACTTCCGCAAACACCGCTACCTCTCCTTCACCACCTGTGCACGCCAGTCCCATGGCTAAACCGGCGCCCTACTCTGGTTCGGCGGAGGACTGCAGCGGATTCCTTCTGCAGTGCTCGCTGGTCCTGGAGATGCAACCGCACAATTTCCCCACCGAAACTTCGAAAGTGGCGTTCATCATCTCCCAACTGCAAGGCAAGGCGCTTCGTTGGGCTGATTCAATCTGGTCTCAAAACCATCCCATCACTCAATCATACTCCGGTTTTGTGGCTCACTTCCGCGAAGTGTTCGGGAAGCCCATCTCAGATTCTTCTGTTGGTGAGAAACTCTATAATTTAAAACAAGGATCTCTTTCTGTTAATGACTATGCCTTGCAGTTTCGACTCTCGCAGCATCCAGCGGCTGGAATGAGCAGGCTTTGATTACAACATATCGTCAAGGACTAGATCCTCGCGTGCGGTTGCATCTCGCTGCATACGAGGATTCCATCGGCCTGGAACGATTCATTCAGCTCTCCATTCGTTTCGCCACTGCGTATGCAGTCGTGTCTTGAAGAACACCAGGACCAGCCGCTGTTCTCCATCTCAGCCCGCCGACCAGAATCCGTCAGCCCCCCAGAACCAGCCAACGAACCCATGTCATTGGAAGGCACTCGGCTCTCCCCAGCTGAACGACAGAGGCGGCTGACCCAGAATCTTTGTTTATATTGCGGATCTCCTGGGCATATCCTCTCCACATGCCCAATTCGTCCTCCACGACCCATGGTGAGTGCCATCATACCATCTAATAAGAAGATGAAACCACTCACCACAACTGTAACACTTACTGCTTCTGATACTTCCCTTCCAGTTGTTGCCCTCCTCGATTCTGGGTCAGCCGGTAACTTCATCTCCGGAACCCTCTGTCGTCAGCTCAACATCAAGACCACGCCACGCCGACCACCTACCAGATACGATCAGTGACTGGAGAATCTTTAAGCCGTAAACACATTCGTCGCTGCAGAAGCCATCCAGATACAAGTCGGCCTACTTCACGTTGAACACCTCCATCTGCTGGTTCTGGAGGGATCCACCGCTGACGTGATCCTAGGGCGCCCTGGTTGGAGCAGCACAACCCAACACTCTCCTGGAGAACTGGCGAGGTCCTGAAGTGGGGCGAAACCTGTTTCCATGACTGCTTCCCCGGGCTCCCAATACCACATTCTCCACGCTCTGAAGCTCTTCCTGTTTGTGCCACGACCATCGAGAGCCCGGTAGACCAACGCTCTATCGACATCCCAGAGTGTTACGCCCCCTTCAGCGACGTATTCTGCCCTCAACGAGCCTCCAAGCTGCCTCCACACCGGCCATGGGACTGTGCCATCGATCTGCTTCCGGGTGAACCAGTGCCTAGGGGAAGGATATACCCTCTATCCATCCCGGAGGAGAAGGCCATGGAGGAGTACATAAAGGAGGCTCTCTCACAAGGTTACATCCGACCATCCACTTCCCCTGCTGCTTCTAGCTTCTTCTTCGTGGCCAAGAAGGACGGAGGCTTGAGGCCCTGCATTGACTACCGCGCCTTAAATAATATCACAGTAAAATTCCGTTATCCCCTTCCTCTCGTCCCATCAGCCCTAGAACATCTCCGTGGTGCCACTGTCTTCACAAAACTGGACCTCCATGGCGCTGCACAACCTCATCCGGATACGCGAGGGGGACGAGTGGAAGACCGCCTTCGTGACACCTACCGCCACTACGAATATCTGGTTATGCCGTATGGCCTGGTCAACGCCTCCGTATTCCAGGATTTCATTCATGAGGTGCTCCGGGAGTATCTCCATCGGTTTGTCCTGGTCTACATAGATGACATCTTGATCTACTCCCGAGCCTGGCCGAACATCGCCACCACCACGTTGCGGAGGTCCTCCAACAACTCCATAAGTTTCATCTATTCCTCAAGGCAGAAAAATGTTCATTTCATCAGTCTTCAGTCCATTTCCTCGGTTACATCATTGACAGCAGTGGCATCCGGATGGGCAGAGGGAAGGTGGAAGCTATCAAGAACTGGCCAACTCCTCATCCATCAAGGAACTGCAAAGATTTCTCGGATTCTCAAACTTCTACCGCTTCATCCACAATTACAGCTCCCTTGCCAGTCCACTCACCAACCTGCTCAGACATAAGCCCAAGTCTCTGTCCTGGACTCCAGAGGCCACGGAGGCATTCGACCAGCTCAAGACAGCCTTCACCACCGCCTCCTCTCCTCGTCCACCCCAACCCAGAGCTGCCCTTCGTTGTCGAGGTGGATGCCTCCACCACAGGAGTAGGAGCGGTGTTGTCCCAGCAGCAGGGGAATCCCAGCCGACTCCATCCATGTGCCTTCTTCTCCCGCAAGCTCAACCCGGCGGAGAGAAACTACGACATCGGCAACCGTGAACTCCTAGCTGTTAAGCTCGCCCTGGAAGAGTGGAGGCATTGGCTGGAGGGAGCCAAACACCCTTTCAAGTCTTCACAGACCATAAAAACCTTGAATACTTACGTTCTGCAAAGAGACTCAACCCCAGACAAGCCCGCTGGGCCTTATTCTTCACCAGATTTAATTTTACCATTTCCTACCGTCCTGGCCCAAAAAATATTAAAGCAGATGCTCTCTCCCGACTCCATGCTCCAGAAGAAACTCCAGAAGATCCAGAACCCATCATACCCAAGGAACTCATCATCAGCCCCATCTCCTGGTCAGAAGAATCCGTACCCTCCTCCAATGCTCTCCACCAACGCTCCGCCGGGTTGTCCACCTGGCTTGTGCTACCTCCCAAGATCACGACGCACTCCTCTCATCCATTCAGCCCACACGTCACTTGGCACTGGTCACCCGGGGCCAATGAAACCTCTCGTTGCTGAGGAACGCTTCTGGTGGCCCAACATGGCAGCTGATGTCAGAAGGTACGTGCAGGGCTGTAAGGAATGCGCCATCTCTAAGAGCCCACGCCATTTACCATCCGGCAAACTCCTACCTCTGCCCGTTCCCAACCGACCCTGGTCACACCTAGGAGTCGATTTTATCACCGACCTGCCTGCCTCAAATTACAACACTTGTATCCTAGTGGTTGTGGACCGGTTCTCAAGTCCTGCCGCCTAATACCCCTAAGAGGCCTACCCACTGCTATGGAGACGGCTGAGGCCCTATTCAACCATGTTTTCCGATACTTGGTATCCCAGAAGATATCGTCTCCGATAGGGGTCCACAATTCATTTCTAAGGTATGGAGAGCCTTCTTCTCGCTCCTAGGTGTGACCGTCAGCCTGACTTCCGGATACCATCCACAGTCGAACGGGCAGACGGAACGGAAGATCCAAGAGATCGGTCGCTACCTCCGTACCTTCTGTCATGACCACCAGGACTCTTGGAACCAGTACCTGGGTTGGGCCGAGTACGCCCAGAACTCTCTCCGTCAGCCTTCCACCGGCCTCACACCATTCCAATGCGTGCTCGGCTACCAACCCCACTGTTCCCTGGTCTGGGGAACCCTCTGATGTACCATCTGTGGATTACTGGTTCCGAGAGAGCGAGAGGGTCTGGGACTCAGCACATCATCAACTGCAGCGAGCCCTGCGCAGACGCAGGATGACAGCAGACCTTCGCCGGTCCGGCTCCCTCCTACCAGCCCGGTCAGAAGGTCTGGCTGTCAACCAGGGACATCCGCCTGCGTCTGCCCTGCCGGAAGCTGAGTCCCAGGTTCATTGGTCCATTTACCATCACCAAGCAGATCAACCCAGTCACGCACTCAACTCCAGCTACCTCCTCACTACAGAATTCACCCCACATTCCATGTTTCACTACTCAAACCTCACCACCCTTCTGTTCCTCTCTCCACAGGACCTGGCGTGGCAGCCTCCGAACCCCCTTCCACTTATCCTGGGACGACGGCGCCGCTTACGAGGTTCACGAGATCTTGGACTCCCGACGCCGTGGTGGTATCTTGGAATACCTGGTCGACTGGGAAGGCTACGGCCCAGAAGAACGCTCATGGGTCCCCAGGGATGACATCTTGGACCCCAACCTCCTTCAAACCTTCCATTCAAACCACCCTGACAGACCAGCCCCCCGTGGAAGAGGTCGACCACCACGACGTCGGGGTCCTCGGCCCTCAGGAGCGGGCCGTGGAGGGGGGGGTACTGTCACAGACACGCCAGGTTCCAGCATCACCCAATCACAGCGCACTCAATCCCCGGAGTACTAATCATCTGCACCTGCACCTCATCTTCTCACTCATCACCACCAGCATAAAACACACTCACACACATTCACTCACTGTCCGGTCTCGTTTGCACATACTATGCTATATGCTTACCTCTTGGACTCCTTTGAAGATACCTACCTGTCTCCTTCGTCTCCAAGTCTCCTCGTGTTGTTCCAGTTTGTGTGTGAGTGTCTCCAGTCTACCTCGTCAGTCATCTCCTCACCACATCATCGTTCATCACTCCTGCAAAACCACAAAGGACAGTATTACCATTTATCATCATCTGCACTGCTCATAATCTTCATCTTCACTTACCTGCACTACCGCCTGCTCTGCTGTGTGTGATTAATAAGTCTGTTAACTGTTACCTCTGCCTCTGCCCAGTCTGTATCGTAACAGTAATGATCTGAATAGGTCTGCATGGAACTGCAATATATGTAGTATATAGTATATTTACAATAGCTTTTGCTGAATTCTTAATGGTTTTTTTTTTTTTTTTTCCAAAACAATAAGTTCAGATCTCTGAACAGTTAGTTTTTTGTTCACATCAGAATTTAATTTCTTATTCATTTAAGCAAACTGCACGTTTTGGCATGTGTACAAAAGAGCAAGTATAATTGTGACAATTGAGATGGATGTTACTATCTGGTGTAAACAGTGATCGGATCACCCCAGACAAACTTAAATAGTGCCAATGCTGTAACAACTAAAGTATGTGCTATAGAGAGCTGCAGTGATTATGCAATTTTGAAAAGCCAACCCAGAAGTTAGCATCACCCTGGTTCCTTTGACAAAACTCCATATACACCAATCAGGCATAACATTATGACCACCTTCCTAATATTGTGTTGGTCCCCCTTTTGCTGCCAAAACAGCCCTGACCCATCAAGGCATGGACTCCACTAGACCTCTGAAGGTGTGCTGTGGTATCTGGCACCAAGATGTTAGCAGCAGATCCTTTAAGTCCTGTAAGTTGCGAGGTGGGGCCTCCATGGATTACACTTGTTTGTTCAGCACATCCCACAGATGCTCGATTAGACTGAGATCTGAGGAATTTGGAGGCTAAGTCAGCACCTCAAACTCGTTGTTGTGCTCCTCAAACCATTCCTGAACCATTTTTGCTTTGTGGCAGGGCGCATTATCCTGCTGAAAGAGGCCACAGCCACCAGGGAATACTGTTTCCATGAAAGGGTCTGCAACAACGCTTAGGTAGGTGGTACGTGTCAAAGTAACATCCAAATGGATGGCAGGACCCAAGGTTTCCCAGCAGAACATTGCCCAAAGCATCACACTGCCTCCACCTTCTTCCCATAGTGCATCCTGGTGCCACGTGCTCCCCAGGTAAGCAACGCACACACACCCGGCCATCCACATGATGTAAAAGAAAATGTGATTTATCAGACCAGGCCACCTTCTTGCATTGCTCCATGGTCCAGTTCTAATGCTCACGTGCCCACTGTCGGCGCTTTCGGCGGTGGACACTTTTGATATATACTGACCAATGCAGACCAGAAACACCCCACAAGAGCTGCCGTTTTGGAGATGCTCTGACCCAGTCATCTAGAAATCACAATTTGGGCCTTATCAAACTCGCTGAAATCCTTAAGTGCAAGAGCACGATGATAAACACAATGAGGCTGTAAAAATGAACTAATGTGTAGAGTTTACCTGTTCGGTGTGATGACGTTTAAAGTTCCCATTTAGCCACATCTTGAGCTTGTGTTGACCATGAACCTTATTTCAGGCATTTAGCCCAAAACCCATTGAATTCAGAATGATGGAACCATACATGCAAAGCTGTTAATTTTTATTTCTGGGTTTTGGCCTACAAAAATATGTCATTGCTACAGCGCTATGTGTACAACATGTCTTTGTATCTATGGTCTCTGTATATACAAAACCACAATATCACCAAATATCTTTCTCAAATGTATTTCGTTTCATATTGGCGTAATAAATAGCAACCTATTTTTCTTGTATGGTCTTCACTCCTCCTTTCCTTCCTCTCTCTCTCTCTCTCTCTCTGGCTGTTCGTGGCTCCAGGGCCATATTCCTGGCTCGTTACTAGGTTTCACAGACAGTATAATTTCAGCCTGACACCGCCTCAAACGAACGGCTGTCAAGCCCTAGCGCCGCCGTGGGGGAACTCATGGGACGTCGTCTCAAAAATGTCACTTTCCCACTTGCCAGCAAAAAAAAGAGTTAAAGAAAATGAAAGAAAAAACAAACTGCACACGGCCTGGGAACCACTGTTTAAACCGTGACAGGAAAAATGGACACCGTTTTGGGAGAGACAAAATTGCGTGTGTGTGTGTGTTTTTAAGGTGCACAGTCCCTGAGCTTCACTTAAAATAATGTAGTTAAGTGCTAGTGTGAGAGTTACTGTAAATTAAGTGCTAGTGTGAGAGTTACTGTTTTTGATGCATTTTTGGGCCTGTGTATTATGCTTGTCCTTATGAAAAAGAAGTATACTTTGGCATACTTTTAAAAAGAATGATAATTATGGAAATATTATACTTAAAAAGAATATACTTAAGTGCAAACTGTATGTTTTCGGACACTTAATTGCATGTTGTTTAAAATTAAATGAAAATGTATTATAGTTTAAATCTATATTAAATGCAATTATCTGAACATATGAGTACTTTTGACCTATAAGTAGGACTTATATTATATCAATATAAGTAATTTCATAATTACTTCTATTGTCTTTGAAATATGGTTAAAGTGAAGTGCTGACAAGCATTTATAGTAAACTAAAAAATATTTTAATGTAATTTCTATTGAAACATGTATGTCATAAAGTTTTGGGGAAAGTTACTTTTAAAAGTAATGCATTACAATATTGCATTACTCCCTAAAAAAGTAACTAATTGTGTTACTTTTTATGAAAAGTCATGTTACGTTACTTTTGTGTTACTTTTTCTCACCTGGGCTGGGCTTGCTTGTTTGTTTTTTAATACCAACAAAAAAAGTTCTATTTTCAGCAAATGTCAAGGCCCTTTCACACCAAAAGTGAAATGAATAAGCCTCAGGCTGAAGGAAATGCATATTTACTCCTGTACAGTAGGGGGCGCAGCTCAAACAAACCTTTCAGCTGTGCTGCCATTCTGGATTAAAGAAAAATAGGATACATGAGAAGGAATTCCAACACTCTTATTAGTATGGTTGAATTAGATCATTAAAGGTCAGCAGCAATGACAATGGCTAATAAAGTGAGATTAAATACATAAAGTATGTTTGTGTAATTTAATATATTTAATTATTGCAGGTTTGCGTAAAATTCTGAGATCACATTTCACTGTTTTTATACATTTTGAGGAATACTGAATGTTTTGTGCAAGTGAGACGAGTAAATGGATGTTCACGTTTATTCTAGAACTACAAAAACCATCATGTTTACACAGCATACACAACACCTCTGTTCTTATCCTATTTCTCTCAACATGGGGACAGGAGAGCTGTCAGTCAATAAATGACAAAAAGTAACTTGCGTTACTTATTTGAAAAAGTAACTTAGATATTTTGTTGTAAACTGAAAAAATAATCTATTACTTTACTAGTTACTTGAAAAAAAGCAATTTGATTATGTAACTCAAGTTACTTGTAATGCGTAACCCCAACAAGGATGTCATATATATTTGCAATTACACATTTGTAATGATGAAGTTGCAATTTAATATATTTAAAATATAGTAAGTTTAAATGTATCAAATAACACTACAGTTAAAATTGTAATCAATTATTTTACATGTGCTTTACTATGTTAGTCAACACAACAAAAGATTATTAAAACATAAAATGTACTAAAATATAAAACTTTTAGTCATGAAGGTGTACTTTAAGTACACTTAAGTGGCCTTTTATTGCATTAATATTATATAACCTGCAAGTACAGTTTTTGTTTTAAATATACTTCCAAGATTTGAAGTGCACATTTAGTACAATTAAGCACACTTCTTTTTCACTAGGGTGTGAATACAGCATATTATGTGTGTACCTGTTTGTGCAGATTATATACCTCTATATATGAGCATTTGGGTTCAAGCCGTATGTAATTCTTTGGGGATGTACAACATTTCATATTGTGTTTGAGCAGGTGTGTGTTTGTTTCCTATCCCTGCAGTATGCTTGTGAGCTGCCTGGCCTCACTACAAAGCTCTCTCTCTAAGCACATGGGTCTTGCCTGATCCCAATGTCTTCAGCACTACCTCTCCTGGTCCTCCGCCAGCCGCGCTTGCCTGAGCTCCACAGCCAGGGACCCTCCGCACTGGACCAGGCACCACCATGCCCCCATCATTTACATCCTTTAAGCCATGGACAGGCAGAGATGGAGCAGCTCGCCAACGGCCCGATGCCAGGCCTGCCGCCTCTGATAAACAGAAACTCTCCTCTTTCTGCCCAGCTCTCTGCTTTTTTCCCATCCCTCTCATGTCTCAGCTATAGCCGGCCCGTACAGCATCTGTGGACTCAGGCGAAGGAAAAGCAGTTGCCAAATTCACTTATTTTCAGTGTTTTTCTCTTTTTTGGATTGAAAAAGAGAATGACTGAGAAACCATGAAGATGATTAGGGAAGCTTTTCTCCTCAACATTGTTTTGTGATTCTGAAGTTTGCATGGTGACTACAATGATTTGACATGAAATGAGTTAATGAAATGCTCTTCATATTGCCTATTTGAAGCAGATGGTAGGGCTCTTTGAAGAGTATGATCATATATACTGTGCAATGGTAGAAATGTGTAACCTGTTGTAGCAAAGACTTTTGTGGAAAAGAAGTACACAAGCAGTAATAAGAGTACTTATTACAGAAATTAGGGTTGGGTTGAAGAATTTTGAGAAAAAAGTCCGAATTGCGAGTTATAAACTTGCAACTGCGTAAAATATAGTGAGAACTGAGAGATATAAACTTGCAATTGTCAGAAAAAGTCTTAATTTATCAAGCCATCAAACTTAACTTGATTTGAAATTGATTCCAAGACGGGCTAAATTATTGAACAGACAAACTTCAGGACTTTTATTTTGATATTCTTTTGCCTTGCTGTCGTTTGTTTCTGTTTGCCTTTGGCTGCGTTTAACTCCACTTTTAGACTTGCCCTGCATCCCAATGTGCATATCCACCCCGATTGTGACGTCACAGCAGACTGTTCTTAATTTACCCCCACCCCACACAAATCTAGTGTATAATATTGGAGTTATTTTGACATTTAACTGCATTTAATACTTGTAGCTACCTTAAGCTGACTGTTTTTTTTTTTTTTACACAGTTACGGTTTATTGTATTGTTATAATTTCCATTTGTGTGTATTTTATATTTAATAAAATATATTAATATTTGTTTTCATTTAATTTTTAACAGCCTAAGCATATATACAGGCCTAAAGAATGGCACGTAAACAAATGTATATGAAAAAAAAAAACTATAAATAATAAATCAGCTCTATATTGGATTCCAACGTTGTGTAATGACGTACATCCGAGTTAATGAGACGGAGGGAAGTTAGCAAGGGAAGGGTATAAAAAATTGGACTTAGGCCTAGTCCACATGTACATGGGTACTTTTATAAACATAGTTTTTCCTCCTTTGTTTAAAAAAAAAAATCACGCCCACATGAAAACGCAAAAACACACTATGAAGAGCTGTCAAGAGCATGCCAAACCAACAGGTGGCGATATAACCCTAATCGTAAAGCCATGTTGGGCAATCAGAAGCCTGGATAAAAGGTTATTACCAGTTCCGGTTCCAACGTCACAAGCCAAAATCTCTGGTTTCACCGTCTACACGACAACACTCCAACCGGAGTTTCTAAAAATCTTCACCCATGGCAAAAGTTTCAGTGACCAGATACTGCATTTGCATGTGGACGAACAGCCAAACTGCATAGAAAAACCTGCGGTTTTGAAAATACCCATGTTCATGTGGACAGGGCTTTAAACGCAGCCCTTGGCTGCGTTCCAGTTCTTTTTTAAATGCCCTTCCCTCGCTAACTTCTCGTTGACTCGGATGTACGTCATTGCTTACGTTGCACGAGTGCCCACTACTGACGGAACCTTTGCAATGGGCTGAACTGGAACATCCTAAGCCCTTGATCACTTGGAATCCAATGGAGCCGATTTATTTTTTCCCCTTACAAAATTGTTTAATGCAGCATTCTATATATATATGTGTGTGTTTTAAATGTTTAAAAAAAATAATTAATATATCATAGAGTTGTTTGTGGTGGGGTAAATTAAACGCAATATGCGGTGACGTCATAATCGTGTTGCATTGTGGGTTATGGAGCTGCCTGAAGTGTACATATGAAGTAGACTCGCTCCCTCGGTCAAAATCGAGGGAGCGAGGGTCTGTTCTTATAAACTTCCCTCGTCCACTTAACGAAGTGGAATGCACTTCAAAATGGTGGTAGGGATTCCCCTGAGGGGAAGTGCTTAGGGAAGTTCACAAGTACGTGTCTAAAACTGGAGTGGAACGCAGCCCTTGTCACCATAGTTTCCCTTGTAAGTTTCCATCACAACTAATTACCTTCACCTGTTCCTTGTTAACCTTACCCAGTGTATTTATACCCCTGTGTTTCAGTCCTTGTTTGTCAGTCATTGTCTTTACAACCCTGTTTAAAGCTGTTGAGTTTCTTGCTCCCGAATTGGATTGTGTTCTTTGTCTACATGGTTGAATATATGTTAGGTTATTTTTTTGTGTGTTTGTTGAATAAAACTGCTTGCTATATGATCCTCAACTCTCCTCGTTCCTGCTACACCCCTGAGACATGGTTAGTATATGTAATAAAATATTTTAGGTGGTAAATTTGCAGAAAAAATTTATTTAATATAAATGGCTTACTCTGCACATTAAGTTGAAATAGGAGAACCTATTTTAACAGTACTTTAATCTAACAATGTCTGGTAGATTTTCTCCTGGTTATGATTTCGAGAATCCATTTTTGCACCTCGTTCAGCAGATTACCACAGGCACCGTGCCTTTCCTGCTGGAACAATGAGGGTTAACCACTTGCCGTTAACCTAATTCTAATTCTGTCCTCCTGGTGACATCATCAGCTCACGCCTCTAGGGCAAGTTTGAGGTCATTATTCCCAGACGTCTGTTTTAGGTAGGAATGGGGGGAGGGAGCCTTCCCTTTCTCTCATTTCACACTCTACTGGTTCAGGATCCTTCATAGTCAGCATAATAACCTCAACACATCACGTGAAACACATGCACAAAAACATGCAGGTGTGTGGAGTAACACATACACCTGATACTGACATGCTTTGGAGTTATAACAGTTACTGTACTATTGTATCTACAGCTCTTTCTTTAAAGCCAACTTCAGCATTAATTGCAACACTACAAAACTGCACTATGATCTAAATAGGTGCCATACTGGAGAAAAAAGTCTTAAACTATCTAGACTGGTTCTGCTTTTCACCATGTTAAAACACCAGTTCAATCCAAGAAGACCACGAAAAAACAAGAAAAAAATCTGGAAAAAGCTATCAGTTAGCAATCCCATCGATCTCAATGGCACTTGCTCAGCTAGCACAGGACCTGGCGGACAATCCCAAGCCATTTACTAGTGACTATCCTGAGCTGTGACGTCAAAGGAAGCAGATGAGGAAAATATAACAATTTTCGAGATCAGGTAGATTACAGCATCTACCAGCAGGGGCGCCCTTGTGAAAAAGAAGTGTGCCTAATTGTATTGAATGTGCACTTGTAATGTACTTGTATGGAATGTGACTTGTAATGTACTTCAAATCTTAAAAGTATATATATATATATATATATATATATATCAGTGGTGTGTCCATGCTCTGCATACCCAAGCTATTTGTGGACTCGACAATTAATATTAACACTATAAATTACTATTATATACTATAAATCCCTTGTTTGAGGTGTACCATCAAGCCTACAAGATAAAATGTAGGTAATGCGTATATAATTGTCCGTAATTTATTTATTTGCCAAATGACAGTCATTTTCTTTAAATCTGCCAGTTACTGAGAATTCCGGGTAAGCTGATCTACAGCAGCTTTTGCACCTTTGCACTTTTGTTATGGAACATCATCCTTGTCCCGCGTTCTCATTGGTTTGCTGGCCTATGGCGGATTTCATGGACAGGATAAGCTGTGAGCGGATCGCTCGCCCAAGAGGAAAAATGAGCTGCTGCCAAATCTCGATCACCGAAAATCACATTGTATTGGATACAAAACCTCAGACTAAATCAAATGGGGGGAAAATCATGACTAAAACTATTTTCATAGTATTTCATTTTCTCCATAAGGGAAATTTATTTTTTACAAAAACATAAATTGTTTAAGACAGTCCTACTGTAACTACAAGAGGATGTTAATCGATAGTCTGAGCATTTGTTAAAGTCATCAGTTTGCATATTTTTCAAGTTTTTTTTTTTTTTTAAAGAATACTGATATTTTTATTTATTACAGCCTACTTATATTTATTATAATTACATTTTACTTTTTTATTTATAATAGGCTGCTAATACTAATTATATTATACTTATATTTAATTATTAATTTAAAAAGTACTTCTGGCATACACTTAAAGTGACGCCATGGTGTTTCTTATTTGTCGTGTTCGATTTAGATCTGTGTCCTAAACTGATACGTTTATGTGAAGTATGTCGTTTCTGTGACACTAGCGGCTCCTAGCGGACTTACAAAAATACAGCATATTTTGCAAATAAACTTTTCGCATGTCGCGCCTCCGTTGACTCAAACATCACAAAATCTCTTACGGTTGCTTGTGAAGGCACATCTCAACAGGTAAATGTAGACTACTCTCAATAAAAGGTTTTATATTTATAACATATTAGAAATACTTTTCGCTGTGTTGCTATGTGTCATGAGTAAGCAACTGAGTAAATGTCTAGAGAGAACGCAAGCGTCTCGCTTATTAGCTATAAACCCATTCAATGTAACTGCATCGGCCACAACCCAGCATACCCGGTTAAAAAAAGTCACAACTCGCCACTGATATATAAGTATAAAATTATAAATATAAGGGTATGTATTTTTTCAACAACACTGTTTGGAAGTTAGTCGGGCCAACACCAACAAAAAAACGTCTAACCAATCAGCATTAGGGGGCGTATGACGATTGAGGAGACAGAACGAGCAAGAGAGAAATTTGAAAATAATAAGAAGAAAAAAAACGCAGAAAGAGAGATGATGAGACACAATACAAAAGAGCTCAAAAGAATATCACTGGAATGAAGGTTTATTACTGGGCAAGCACCTTAGGACCAGCGTTAATATTAGAAAAGCTTTCCAGCGCTGGAGAGAGCTAAGTGGGAAAGCCTGAAAACAGACGCAGAGGCTGATTTGATTCCGCTTCACATGTGAGTAAAACTGGGTTTGACTGTCATGATTGTCTGGAGCTGCTGTGCTGTTGGCAACTAACAACGAACACTTGTTTGTATTTACTCTTGTGTACTGTACGTTCATTTTTTGTGCTTTCTTGTTGTTCGCCTGCGCTTTATTTTTCATGAAGCATTTTGTGGCGCGTCAGCTGTGATAAACAGACATCCACTCTGATATATATATATATATATATATATATATATATATATGATAAATATATCTCAGATTTGAACTGAGATAGGTGAACTAAGCCTTTAAAGTGTCCAAAAACATTACTTCAGTTCACCCTTAAGTATCTTCTTTTAGAAGATAACCAGTCAAACCTTGACTCACTGGTTAAAACTAGCTGCCAGTTACTACTATAAAAATATGCTTTGGTCAGTTTTCTACTGGTTTAGGCTGCTCAGAAATCATGGCTATTTGTCCCAGCTGCCACAACAAATAGCAAATCTTGTACTAACAAAACCAGCATTGTTAAAACCAGATAATCCTGGACTTTAGGTTGGTCCAAATGGCTCTAAAGTGTTGTTTTCAAGCAGGGTTAGGTGGGAGTAGATGACTCTCTTATTGTTTAGGCTTAAGGCTTTCAAGTGACATAGTGACAACTATTTTTTAATCTGCTTGTGGCCCAATTATCAGTTCCATTTTGCATCACACAAGAGCGACCGTGATACACACAGAGACAAACAGTTTCTGGGCAAACAAACCTCCCCTGAGAGCTGAGAGGAGCAAGAACTTTGACGTACGGTCATGAAGTTTTTTTGTCACTATGATGTGTCAATGGACTAAAGTCTGGTGAGAAGAAACACAGGGTTTCTCACCCACAGACCGAGCCTCAAAGGCAGATCAAGAAGTATCCTCGGTATGAAAGAGAGACAGAGTGAGGGAGGGGGAAAAATAGGAAGTGAACTAAGTGAAGCTGACAGAATGGCTAAAAGGAGGAGAAAAGGCTGTGAGTGTTAATTACAAACACCATGCTGAAAGAGAGAGACAGAGATGAGGAAATGGATTGAGTCAATCATGGAGGATGGTCCTATTTAAAAGGATAAAAAAGATATCAGAAAAAAACTTCAATTAGAATTAGCTATCATTTGCGTTGGGAGGGTGAAGTGGAGGGGATAACAAGGACAATTTGGGGTGATTTTGCCAGATCATACAAATAAAGCTCAAAACAGTCCGTATGAATAATCAGTGGACCCCAAAAGCTCTGCCTTGAATTGCTGTCAGAATCCGAGGATTAGTATTCACTGTCTGAATATCAGTAGCCTATTCTTCAACAGTCGCTCAGTGTGTAGACGGATGACGATGATAAAATGACCGTGGGCGTTTCTTGAGTAAAAGTAAATGACTGTGGAGGAGTGGGAAAACACAGTCCCTTAGTATTTGAATCAGGGCACTTGAAGCATGTAAAATCAGCTTGACCAGAACTATTATTTTATATTTCCAGCCCCAGTTAATGAGCAGAAGTAAAACATCTGTACAGCAGTTTACAATAAAGTGTTTACTGTAATGCCTGTGACTTGGAAGTCAACATTTTTTATTTTTTTTATCAAATTGGACAGATAGTTAAGTACTTATTTGGCGGATGAAGAAAACGGCAAATTGATGTAACCATCAGAAAGAACCAATGAGAAACCCCATTCCTCACTATTAAAAGGTTAGTTCACCCAAAAATGTAAATTATCCCATGATTTACTCACCCTCAAGCCATCCTAGGTGTAAATGACTAGTTCTTTCAGATGAACACAACCGATTTGCAGCATCGATTTGTGGCGGACCCAACGCGGTAACCAATGACGAACACGGAAGAGCAGAGGATTGAGCCCTATTTGTTTGAACCGCAAGAGGCGTCTAAGCGTACAATACTTCAACATTCTGCGTCATACATCGCGCCAGGGGTTACTCATTTGGTGCAAGTCACCTTGCGTAGCATGAGAACGGTCATCCGCCAGAAGCTTGTTATTTGAATTTATTAAGTTTTAAAGGATTAGTTCACTTCTAAATTCAAATTTCATGATAATTTACTCACCCCTATGTCATCCAAGATGTTCATGTCTTTCTTTCTTCAGTCGAAAAAAAATTAAGGTTTTTGAGGAAAACATTCCAGGGTTTTTCTCTGTATAGTGGACTTCAGTGGGGTTCACTGGGTTGAAGGTCTAAATTGCAGTTTCAGTGCACCTTCAAAGCATTCTACACGATCCCAGATGAGGAATAAGGGTCTTATCTAATGGAACGATTGGTCATTTTCTAAAAAAAAAAAAAAAAAAAATTATATACGTTTTAACCGCAAAAGCTCATCTTGCACTAGCTCTCTTCTTCCTCTTCTTCTTTTATAATTCCGGCAGTGTAGACGCTGCTAAGTGTATTACTGCCCTCACAGGTCTAAGTTTGAACTAATTCTTATATACTTGCACTAGCATAATGTATGACAATTTAGTTCAAACTTTGACCTGTGGAGGGCAGTAATACACTTAGCAGCGTCTACACTGTCGGAAATCTAATAGAGAGGAAGAACAAGACGATTGTTTGTGGTTAAAACATATATATATATATATATAGATATTTTAGAAAATGACCAATTGGTCCACTAGATAAGACCCTTATTCCTTATCTGGGATCGTGTATAGTGTTTTGAAGCTGCACTGAAACTGCAATTTAGACCTTCAACCAAGTGAACCCCACTGAAGTCCACTATACAGAAAAAAACCCTGGAATGTTTTCCTCAAAAACCTTAATTTCTTTTCAACTGAAGAAAGAAAGACATGAACATCTTGGATGATATGGGGCTGAGTAAATGATCATGAAATTTGAATTCAGAAGTGAACTAATGGATATTTTTTCTTACAAAACCACATCACTTCACTTCAAAAGGCCTTTATTAACCCTCTGGAGTCATATGGATTATTTTTTATAATCTATGGATGAATTTATAAAGCTTGGAGGAGCAAGGATATGTTTTTTTAAATATATCTCTGATTGTGTTTGTCTGAAAGAAGATAGTCATATACACCTAGGATGGCTTGAGGGTGAGAAAATCATGCCATAACTTTTATTTTTGGGTGAACTATCCGTTTTATGCATAGACTGACAGTCTGTTACCTCGATTTAAATTAAATCAAGGATTGAACTTAAAAGGCATTAAGAACACAAGGCATTTGTTCACAAAGAACTGCAATATTCACTGCAAAAAATATTGTTGCAATTAGCTATCATAAATTAAAATGTAGCATTATAATAACTTCACATTTCAAGTTGACTAAACTTAAAGTTTTAAGGCAGCAACACTTTTTTTTTAAGTTGAAACAACTGTTTTTTGTTGTTGTTGTTGTTTTTTCCCAGTTTACCGACTCCTAAGGTTGCTTTACATGTTTTACACATTTTACAGGCAAACAATCTCTTCCTGTCTAAGTGAGATGTTAATGGCCAGAAAAAGGTGCAAAGTGGAACATATTTTGTCAATTTGGTTCTTGCATACTAAAGAACAAAGAGACCTTCAGAATCTTTATGATGACAGTGAATGATTAGCAGGTTACATTTATGTATAAAACTACTACCTTGCACTACCTAATACAGTAGCTCTATCATAAAAAAAAGTTTTAGCTTTGAAGGCAACAAAGAACATCTGTTAGTTCTCTTTTAATTGCTCGACAGTGATAGTTCTTGCGGCAAGCCTCCATACTGATGTTCTAGTACACGCTATTTGCTGTCAACAACCCTTGCGACAGAACAGGTGCCTCCCTTGGCACCTATCTGGGAGCGCTTCTAAGAGTCTCTGTTTGGTTCATTATCTACTAAATGTAGAATTTCTGTTTTTATTCCTCATTCCTGTGCATGAGATGTTTCCCACTAAAAGCCTGACATTTGTTTCCATTAGGCAAAAGCTAAATGCTTCATTAAGAAAGAGTGCAAAGCACAATATTTCCCCTTTTTTTCAGTTTTTTCATTTCTCATCCCGGCGTCTAAGAAAAAAGTCACTTGCAATGTGTTTGGGGTAATGGTAATTGTCACGGTGTCAGCCGGGGCTTTTGTGTTAACAGGGCATGTTGGCAGGGCCCATCAGTGGAAAATTGCACAGCAAAGAGAACACAATCAGCCTCTCGACTTCTTAAAAACAGCTCAACCCAAACAAGCTTCTCTTTTAAGGGGAAAAAAGACAGCATTGCTCATTCCTCAAAGATCTGACAACAAATCATTATGGCGCAGCTATCATTGATCAACAGTCACCAGGTAATTGATATCAACAAAGTCATTTTTTTACACCCTCCCCCTTTTCACACATGAGGGCCACCCGAACAGCAGACATCAGAAACGTTCTCTCACAGCGCATAGAGTGCTCAACGAGGTGAACGCTTCAATCTATCAAAGGAAGCTGGTAGCGAAATTTAATTATAGCAATGAATATAGCAACAAGATTTTATTTTATTTGTTGGAATTGTTCCTTTCCTGCTTTGCTTTCACTTCGATGTCCCTCGGCACTGACGAGATGAAAGCGAGTGTATATTTCAAAGATATTAGGATCAATCGCATCCCACTGCCGACGAAAGTGAGAGAGAGCGAGCGAGGTTGTGTTTACAGCACGGAGGAGCCTCCACCGCATCACTGAGTTTAATTAGTAATATCACAAGCCGTTTTCTGCGCCAGCTAAGACTCTGATACGACTTCAGTAGCTGTTAATGACCTTCATTTGTGTGGGTTCGTCATTTTCAGAACACACACACACACATATATATATTCAAAACATCCCCCTACAGTATTCCAGATCAACCTTGCATTAAATTGCACAACAGAAGATGCTAAACTGTGAGCATTTAAAAGAACTTGTTGTGAAGGTTTGATGCAGCAACAGAGGGGTGCGATACTTAATGTCTGGGAAGGCAAAACACAGCTGGTGGAGGTGTATAAAATGAATATCAAGGTTCACAATGATGCTCTGTTTTACATAGTAAATTGAGAATATGATCATTTGGTGTGTCTCAAAGCAGAACAGTTCTGCTCTGTAAAAGCTTTAAGACCAGCTGGGACTCGTTTGTGTGTGTCTGGCATTCAGTGGAATGACACTTAAACCAACACAAGTTCAACAAATACACAGTCTAAATGAGGACGTAACATAGATCTCTGTTGTTTTTATTAAGCGGAATATAATTTCTACAGACTAACCTGTCTGATGCATATTCCACACAAAAATGGCAAGCGTAAAATTCTAATCTGATTGGATCTTGTAGGCTATAGTCGTGCGATATCGCTCTATATCAGCACGGCTGTGATTCGCCATAAGTAATCACAGCTGTGCTGATATAGAGTGATATCGCACAGCTACGAGTGTGATATTGCATTTATACAACAGTTTGATGGCACAAGTGTGTAAATAAATAAGAAACAACAATGGAGTGTCTTTAAAAACCCTCTTTTGTAAGGAACCACTTCCTTCCACCACAGATTCAAATCTCAAATTTGACAGTTTAACAGTTGAGCCTAAGCCTCTGTTACTAATTAGAAAACATCACTAGTAACGAAGTAACTTGAGATAGAACATGTTAATTTAATACACAAACAATATCTGTAAAACTTAAAGGGTGAAATTTAAATATTATTACTGAGTTAGAACTCTATTCTTACTTAAATTAAAAAGTACTCTAATTAGATCACCGCAGGTAAAACCACACATGGCACCTCACTACATGATAAAAAGTAAAAATATTGTTTCTATATCTAGAATGGCTTTACGGTATTTAGTCTATAAACACATTTAATATAAATACGAATGCACAGAACTGCAAGTTTATGAAAAAAAAATAGTCTGTAATTTGGCCTTTATTTCTTGTAATACATGTCTACATTAAAAATTAAATAAAATGAGATTTTAACCTACATTTCTCACAAAATGCCATGGTTACGGTTAATCCACAATAAATCCATGATAAATGTTGTTGAACTGTTGGTTCAATGTTTCTCCTGATTTGCACGTTAGTGTTGTTGATTTAGTCAGCGCTGTTTCAACTGGCTTTAAACTGAATTAAATCACAGAGAGATTTGCAGCGTGTACCGGAGGCCTCTACGCCGAACTCGAACACATCTCACTGGCTGTTTAGTGGCCATGTGATTGAGACACTCAACACATTTGTGAGCTTGTGAGTCGCGCTTTATTTGGCGCGTTAATGTTTCCCTGGCCTACAATCTAGTACTGCCACCTTGTGTTGACATTGTGAAACTGAACGATTTTTAAATTATGCATGGTGGGCCACATATAATAGATTTTAACAGACAAGCTGCGGGCCGTTTGAAATTCATCCCCGGGCCGCAATTTGGACACCCCTGATATAGAGTGTTATGAGAGAGAGATCTCCTTAAAGGGTTAGTTCAACAAAAATGAAATTTCTGTCATTAATTACTCACCCTCATGTCATTCCAGACCAGTAAGACCTTCGTTCATCTTCGGAACACAAATTATGATATTTTTGATGAAATCCAAGGATTTCTGAACCGCACGTCATTGCACCTTTTGAGGTTCAGAAAGGTAGTAAAGACATTGTTAAAACAGTCCATGTGACTACAGTGGTTCAACCTTAATGTTGAAGCGATGAGAATACTTTTTGTGCACAAAAACAAAACAATGACTTCATTCAACAATTTCTTCTCTCCCCTGTCAGTCTCCCATGCAGTTGACGTAGTGAATGCAGTGTAGCGCTTCCATGTTCTACATCAGAACGCCGGCTCACCTGAACCACGCATGCACGCACACAAACAGCCCTGCGATACCTCATTTATTAGTGATCACATCATTCTTGTGCTCCAGGCCCTCTTCCCTGTGGTTCTGATATGCAGCTGAACAGGTGGGGAAGAACATTTTGATTGAGGCAGCTGTGGGAAGCTATACATTCAACAGTGACACAAATCAAATATTTAGCTTGATGTTGATACTTAAGGCTGATGACTTAATTACCCTGTTGGGACAGGCTATATGTGTACATGAGAGGAAAAGAGTGAGAGACTTCAAGAGAACTTTGTTCTAGTCATTTGATTTGCAAATACAGTTAAGAAATAAGCCGTGGGAGGCCACAATAGACTGTCAATATGCATGGCTAAATGTCTACAACCCCCTCAATAATAACTATATTCACTATACAGCATGACCTTCCCACTTGTGAAAAAGAAGTACACTTGAGCATAGTTTTAAAAAGAGTACTTATGGAAATACTATAATTTATAAGAATATTCTTAAAGGCACAACATGTAATTTTTCACAGCTAGAGGTCACTTATTCAAAACAAAGACGTAGCTTGATGACACCTTGATTTCGTGGAATCATGGGAGGTGTTGTCAACACGTCTACAGCTGGTGGAAAAGATTCCGACGGACTCGGGCAGAAATCATATTCATGGATGAGCTAATGTATTAAAGATTTATTAACATTACTGTAGTATGAAGTAGTGTGTGGCTGAAAGCCGTTGGAGTGGAACGAGGCTCTTGGAGCGATTGCTAATGAGAGACAAGCGACACACGGCTTGAGAGCAGTGAAGCTTTTATTATGCCACAGTCTTCCGGTCATGCGAATGTGGGGTAACACAAAACGCTGTTTTATTATATTAGATACATTTGTGTGTTGAAAGTTGTTTTAATGCTACTCTCTGACTTCACTCGGTGGCTAATACAATATGAGACACTTGTTGCACACCGCAGTAAGCTAGATCGATATTAGGCATGGTAAAACATGGTACTCGCAATAAATCAAGAAAACGAGATTTAAACAATAAGACTTACTTCTGTCGATGAATGTATCCAAACAGTTACTCACCTGTCTAATAAAACACATAATATATTAAAGCATATTTGGTGTTTCCATGGTTTCTACAAAACAAAACCTGGAAATTTGAGGGTAACGCGGGTATGATGTCACTGATAGGCGATGGTCTGTGTCCTCATAAAAATGACTTATTTCTCTGGGTTAAAATATATTTTCAGAAACATTTGTGATAATGTAAGTACACAAGTCAACAAAATATATAATTGTTCTAGTGGTTTTTAGATATTTTAATCCCAAAATCTTACATATTGTGCTTTTAAATGTGAATTGATGGTAATGTTTTCGGACACTTAATTGCATGATAACTGCAATTAAATGAAGATGTATTCATTTAAATGCATATAAAATGCAAGTTACTTCAAAATGTATTGATATGAAATGCAAGTATTTTTAGCACACTTCAGTAGGACTCAAGTACAAACATTTATTTTTATATGTAATTTCAAAATTGCTTCTATCGTCTTTGAAAAATGGTTAAAGTGTCCTGAATACAGGTTCAGTGGGGTTCTATATAGAACCAGGGTTCTTGACTCAATTTTAAAGAAAGCTTTATGCCAAAAAGGTTCTATATAAGGATAAATCTTAAGGAAGTATTAAATAATTGCATAAAACTTTCATGTTTAATAGGTTATTTCAATTTTTTTAGTGATACAGTATTTTTACGAGCTGTTTAATTCATAAAATTTCATCAAAATAAAGAATGAATTAAATCAATGAATTAAACAAAATTAATGAATTAAAATTAAATCCCTAAAATGACCCCGAGCGCCTGACAGAACCCTTTAAGGTTCTATATAAAACCTTTTCTTTTAAGAGTGTTCAAGCATTTATGGTAAACTAAAATATACTTTAATGTAATTTCTATTCAAACATGTATGTCATGTATTTAAATACTTTTGTAATTATGCATTTGTAATGATGAAGTTGCAATTTAGTACAATTGAAATATACAGGTGCTGGTCATATAATTAGAATATCATCAAAAGTTGATTTATTTCACTAATTCCATTCAAAAAGTGAAACTTGTATATTATATTCATTCATTACACACAGACTGATTTATTTCAAATGTTTATTTCTTTTAATTTTGATGATTATAACTGACAACTAAGGAAAATCCCAAATTCAGTATCTCAGAAAATTAGAATATTGTGAAAAGGTTCAATATTGAAGACACCTGGTGCCACACTCTAATCAGCTAATTAACTCAAAACACCTGCAAAGGCCTTTAAATGGTCTCTCAGTCTAGTTCTGTAGGCTACACAATCATGGGGAAGACTGCTGACTTGACAGTTGTCCAAAAGACGACCATTGACACCTTGCACAAGGAGGGCAAGACACAAAGGTCATTGCAAAGAGGCTGGCTGTTCACAGAGCTCTGTGTCCAAGCACATTAATAGAGAGGCGAAGGGAAGGAAAAGATGTGGTAGAAAAAAGTGTACAAGCAATAGGGATAACCGCACCCTGGAGAGGATTGTGAAACAAAACCCATTCAAAAATGTGGGGGAGATTCACAAAGAGTGGACTGCAGCTGGAGTCAGTGCTTCAAGAACCACTACGCACAGACGTATGCAAGACATGGGTTTCAGCTGTCGCATTCCTTGTGTCAAGCCACTCTTGAACAACAGACAGCGTCAGAAGCGTCTCGCCTGGGCTAAAGACAAAAAGGACTGGACTGCTGCTGAGTGGTCCAAAGTTATGTTCTCTGATGAAAGTAAATTTTGCATTTCCTTAGGAAATCAGGGTCCCAGAGTTTGGAGGAAGAGAGGAGAGGCACACAATCCACGTTGCTTGAGGTCCAGTGTAAAGTTTCCACAGTCAGTGATGGTTTGGGGTGCCATGTCATCTGCTGGTGTTGGTCCACTGTGTTTTCTGAGGTCCAAGGTCAACGCAGCCGTATACCAGGAAGTTTTAGAGCACTTCATGCTTCCTGCTGCTGACCAACTTTATGGAGATGCAGATTTCATTTTCCAGCAGGACTTGGCACCTGCACACAGTGCCAAAGCTACCAGTACCTGGTTTAAAGACCATGGTATCCCTGTTCTTAATTGGCCAGCAAACTCGCCTGATAGATTTTCTATGGGGTATTGTGAAGAGGAAGATGCGATATGCCAGACCTAACAATGCAGAAGAGCTGAAGGCCACTATCAGAGCAACCTGGGCTCGTATAACACCTGAGCAGTGCCACAGACTGATCGACTCCATGCCACGCCGCATTGCTGCAGTAATTCAGGCAAAAGGAGCCCCAACTAAGTATTGAGTGCTGTACATGCTCATACTTTTCATGTTCATACTTTTCAGTTGGCCAAGATTTCTAAAAATCCTTTCTTTGTATTGGTCTTAAGTAATATTCTAATTTTCTGAGATACTGAATTTGTGATTTTCCTAAGTTGTCAGTTATAATCATCAAAATTAAAAGAAATAAACATTTGAAATATATCAGTCTGTGTGTAATGAATGAATATAATATACAAGTTTCACTTTTGAATGGAATTAGTGAAATAAATCAACTTTTGATGATATTCTAATTATATGACCAGCACCTGTATTAACTTTGTAATTTTGAATAACACACTACAGTTAAAAATATAATCAAGTAATTTACATGGGCTTTAGTCAACATCAAAATAAGTGTACTTCTTTAAAGCACGACAAAAGATTATTAAAACGATTTAAAATGTACTTTAAAGTAAAACTTTTAATTTATCATTATTACAAAGGACACTTTAAATACACTTAAGTGGTACACTTAATATTACACTTAATGTTATTAATATTACAGTTAATACACTTAGTATGAACCTATCAGGGTTTTTTTTTTGAATATGCTTTTAAGATCTGAAGTACACCTGCAAGGGCACAGTCAATACAATTAAACACTTCTTTTCACAAGGGAAAGTACAAAATTGTTTTTCTAGAAAGATTATTTCATAACAGAAATTTCAAAATTTAATTAAAACAATTTATATTTTTAGCAAATTCCTTAAATTATGCCATCCTTCTGCAAGATCGTACAGTGTTCATAGGCGGGCACAGTAACTTGTTAAAAACATGTTTGGCATCCTAGTGACCATTTTCATGTACTTGCTGTATTAAACGACCAGCATCCAGGACTGAAACTCTCCTTTTTGTAACAATGAGATAACATGAAGTACAACAAAGTGAATGCAGAATGCATGTGTATGTACTGTATATGTGGTTGTTCAAACACAATAGAGTGCACATCATCTATAAATTAATATGTGTCATTTCTCTGGCCAAGGAAAAGATATAAAACAGGATGACCTGTCAGAGGAATTTATCATCCACCGCTTCCCCCTCCTTTATATCGCGCCATTTCCAGTCAAGTGAAAAATCGATCGCCTCTTCAAATTTTGCACGTCTGCTGCTCCAGTTCTGTCTCCAGTGCCAAAGGTATATCCCAGAGTTCCTCAGTCAACCTGTTGCCCTAGAACTCATCCAATATAAGGTAGCATCTAAAATCCCATATGGCTATTTCCAGTCTTCTCTGAATCTGAGTGCTCCATATCTTAGTCTATATGACACAACATTCATATGTGAAAGTGACAATAAAGGCACATTCAAACTGCACATAAACACACACACAAAGAGAGACCTTCACTTGAGAGACCTTCATTGTCCTTTCATGACTTTAACAAATGAAAAATGTTTAAATAACTTTGCAAAAAGCAAGTATTGTGCGGTCATCCTAAGTGCTTCTTAATTGGCTTATTAGGCTCTCATTCTCATCTCTGTCTTGTCTCTCTCTCTCTGCCACACACACACACACACACTGGAATATCCTGAAATCTGGCAAGCGATTAGATAGAGTGACTTAATTCATTGTGCATGTATTCCTGAAGATTATTAAACTGCAGATGAGTATCTATAAGAAATGGAGACCAGTACAGAGTGTGAGATAAATGGATAAAAAGAGTGTTTTCATATTTCAGTTTAGTATACACATGTATTGCATTGAAAAACTGTTGCTATTGTTAACTACACATATCAAAAACCATTTTTATTAAAGGGTTAGTTCACCCAAAAATGAAAATTCTGTCATTAATTACTCAACCTCATGTCGTGTCCCCACCTGTAAGAACTTCGTTTATCTTTGGAACACAAATTAAGATAATTTTGATAAAATCCGATGGCTCAGTGAGGCCTCCATTGCCACCAAGATAATTAACACTTTCAGATGCCCAGAAAGGTACTAAAGACATATTTAAAACAGTTCATGTGACTACAGTGGTTCAACCTTAATGTTATGAAGCGACAAGGATACTTTTTGTGTGCCAAAAAAAAAATGAAATAACTTCATTCAACAATATCTAGTGATGGATGATTTCAAAATACTGCTTCATGAAGCTTCGAAGCTTTATGAATCTTTTGTTTTAAATCAGTGGTTCGGAGCATGTATCAAACTGCCAAAGTCATGTGAACCACTGAATTTTCGAAACACTCATGACTTAACGAAACCTCGATTACTGAAATCACATGATTAGGCAGTTTGTCATTTCATTTTGTAGTGTTAGGCTGTGTTACATGTTTGATGATCACATTAGCTTACATGTGCGTAAGCAATGTTTTGATTGCTTGGCTGCGTTTAAGTCCAATTTTTATGCCCTTCCCTCGCCAACTTCCCTCCATCTGGTTCACTTGGATGTATGTCATTGCTTACGCTGCACGAGTGCCCACTACTGCCCGAACCCTTGCAATGTGTTTAAATGGAACACCTTAAGCCCTTGGAATTCTCAACTGAGCTGATTTATTATTTTTATTTATTTATTTTTTTTCCTATAAACTTGGTTTACGCACCATTTTATAGGCCTGTGTGTATGGGCTGTTGGAGAAAATATAAAAAATTACACAAATGAAAAAGATAACAATACAATAAATGATAACTTTGTAAAAAATAGTCAGCTTAAGGTAGCTACAAGTATTATGTGGTTAAATGTCAAAATAACTCCAATATCATACACTATCCCCTGGTTTTACAGACAATGCTAAAGCTAGTCTCAGACTAAAAAATGCACGTTTGAGCTGTTTTAAGTAAAAGTAACTTCACTGACATATCTTAAAATATGTCAGTGTCATTGTTTTGTCTCAAGATGCACACCAGTAATTTTTTTTTTTTTTTTCGAAGGCACGTTTATAAAAGCTACTTAAAGATCCTAATTGAACTAAGGCCTAATCCTGGCTTAATCTATCTGTGAAACCAGGTCGTTGTGTCATAAATGATAGAAAATTCCGTCAATGGCAGGGAAAGAGTTAAACTCATATACAAGCAGACAAATTTAAAGCTCAAATGATTAAAAGTAAGATAAACATATTATAATTATAATATTATTTTTAGATTTAAAAAAAAAAAAAAAATACCTACTGAAAATAAAATAAAACTACAAAACATCAGGTGATTTCTGCAAGTGGTGGAAGGGGGTATAATACAGTTTCGTGAATAGGGCCTAAAATGAACATACCCTACACATAAAGGAGGTGTGCTTATGTTGAAAGGAATACCAGTGACTTAATACTTAATTGCAGCGCATTAACCATCTAGGTCAGGGTTGGGCAAACTCGGTCCTGGAGGGCCACTGTCCTGCAAAGTTTAGCTCCAACCCTGATAACACTCACCTGCCTGTACCTTTTTGGTAATCTTGAAGACATTGATTAGCTGTTCAGATGTGTTTGATTAGGGTTGGAGCTAGGGCTGTCACTAACGGTTATTTTGGTAATCAAGTAATCGATCGATTATTTTGACGATTAATCGAGTAATCAGATATTTTTGTGGTTATAAAAATAATAAAATAATTAAAAATGATCCACAATAAATTTTTGGGCAAGTACATATCCAGCCAGTGTTCAAAACTATCTCCTTACCTTAGCCTGATTCACAGCGTTAAGCTTGTAATAATGTTTTCTAATTCGAGTGGTACTGGTGGGTTTCCGCGGGAAATTCGAGTATGCCACCGTTCGTCTTTCCGTCATTATGTCACATCTGTTTACAGAAAGAAAGAGTCCCAGCTAGTAGGCGATACTCCACGCATGTACAACAGTGCAACACTTTGTATGAAACACAAAGTTACGCATTCCCAAATTTATGTTATTGGAAACCCAAACAAACAACACATGTAGAGATTGAGTTCGTGCAAAGTTACTATGAACGGAGCCGCTCTGAGACAGAAGAAACTCGTAACCTGCACGCAAGCATCGCACTTCACCCTCAGCGCATACATATATTTAATGGAATCATAGCCTTTGTGATTTCACAGTACCATTATGCTTTATTATCATTTTTAAATGGGTTTAATCGAGAATTTTTAAAAATTGAGTACTCGAATTGAATTGAGGAATCATGACAGCCTTAGTTGGAGCTAAACTCTGCAGGATAGTGGCCTTTCAGGACCGAGTTTGTCTATCCCTGATCTGGGTGGTTAGTGATTAACACTGAAAAAAATGCAACACAAAAACATGCCAGAACTATTTAGTGAACTCACCCTGACTCTGTGTACTTTGAAGGATTAGAGTAAAGCAAACCACAATTACAATCCCACCCAAAACCTCAACGATCACAGCAGCGTTCAACAGACACGAGTGAGATCTTTTGTCAGCCAAACTCACAAACACAAGAATACACATATTCACAAACACACACAAACAGAATTAACATACTGACTGGCAAATCCTTCCATTCTGCCAAAGAAATGACAACACACAGAATTTTCACACTCAGTCATGCACTGCAAAGCCATGCAATCACATAAATGAGCTTGCTTTCAATTGCCCACAAAAGCACACTTGATTTTGCCTAGAGAGCGCAAGCCTACACACTTAAATTTTCAGGATACCTACTGACACAAAATGACAAGTGCATAAATACAGGTCTAGATCCAAGCATCTCAAAACATTGGATTTATGAGCGTGCGCGAATACACACACACATATACGCAAAACATAAACACACACACTCGCTCTTTTCTGACGTTATCAGTAAGGGAGATTTATGCGGTCTCACAGAAGAATTTATGAAAGGCAGCTCTTCTCTGATGGGCACACCAGCTAAGAAATTGCTTTTGAAAAAAGAAGAGGAAAAAAAAAAATCTGATTCGAAAGATTTATTTCAATCTACGCCAAGAATGCATGATATATTCAATCTGTTTATTTGAGTGAAACAATCATTTTGAAGCTTGGAGAAGTCCAGCGACAGATAAGGCTGAATTGCATTTAGTGCAGCGTCTTTATAGTGTCTGCCTCAGCGTGTTCAAATCCATTCTTTTGACGATGTTTAGTTTCTCACTAGAGGGGGTGAGTGACGGCAATGGTTGCATCATTTATTCCTTTGTTTGTTTTTCCTTATTGATAGATTGTTTGCTACCATAACCATTCTGTGATGAAAGATCTCACGCAGGCAGACAGACAACACGTTTTTGGTGTGACAAGACCTTGTGAGGGTTTCTTTTGTCTTTTATTTAGTGATTTGGGAGATGTGATTGATATTTTATTTCTTATCACTTCTCTTGTGAAAAAGAAGTACATTTTAGCATAGTTTTAAAAATAGTACTAATTATGAGAACAATATACATTAAAAGAATGTACTTAAGTGTGAATGTTCGGACACTTAATTGTTTGTTAACTGCAATTAAATGAAAATGTATTATTGTTTAGATTTATTTTAAATGCAATTAGCAGAACTTGACCCATTTAACTAGGACTTAAGTAAATTTTTTCATATGTAATTTCATAATTAGTTTTATTGTCTTTGTCTGAAATGATCCGTTTTTAAGGGCCGGCTCCTTTAAGGCTTGTCAGTTAACAAGCACTATTATGATTGGCTAACGTCATTGCATAGGAAAAAGTCTCAATGCAGAGTCTCGAAAGAGTCTCAACTCTCATATTCATGAAATTGTCTTTAAGAACACTTAAGTGGCTTTTTATTTCATTAATATTATATATAAGATTTGAAGTACACTACACAATGCAATCAAGCATACATCTTCAAGTTCCTCATGCCAAACATTAAGAAACAGTCCTCTTTGCTCAGATAAAATAGAAGCTATGTTACTTTTAATCATAACAACACCGTCCAATTCATTGATGCTGAAGTTGGCCAATATGACACATCTAACCTTTATAATATGAAATAGTCACGCAAAATTATAACTTTGAACATTTCATTTACAGATATGAGCAGGGAAATTTGGAAAACCTGAAAGGTTGAATCACTATAGTCCACTATAAGAAAAGAAAAGGTCATGTCATAATGTAGTCATGGGTTCATTCTGAGAGATATATCAAAAGGACAGATACATATTTAGCCTTAAGGGACTATGCTTCAGTATAGAGACCAGAGAGCCATGGTACCTTCGGAAATCTTCAGAAATATACAAAATCAAACTTTACATAGGCAGTCGAGACTTTTCAAATTGCATGACGCCAAACAACCTGCAGTATGAAGAGAGTTACACTATATTCAACAGATAATCATGATAAAACACACAGTGTGGATATGAAATAGACACATCATCAACACTAGTTGGAGGCATGTGAGATGAGAAATCACAGCCAATGCTTGGAATAAAGCTTTGGATTAATGGATCCAGATCTAGAGGGGAATGTTAAGGTTAACAGCTAGTCTCGGGTTAAAAGGTCACGGCTGCAGTGACTGACAAATGGGAAGATAAACCTGGACGAGGCTCAGTTATGGTCATAACACAGCAAGTGAGTTAGCACTTAGATAAACAAGGATGGATGGAAAAGATTCCCGACAGCCATTTATCTTAGCGATTTTATGAAATCATTTTTGAAGCTTGATTTGACAGGTTGAAAGAGGGACATTTGATGTCGGGAGAGACTTTGGGATGGCTGCAGAGAAGGAATTGAGGTTAGCTTAGTAGAGACTTCTACTGTCAAAAATCATTTTCTTTACCACAATCTGTATTTTACAAAAGCCTGAAAATACAAGTGTGAAGGACATCTACACTGCACACATACAGTACACCAGAACACACACACAAACACACATATATATAAACTGTACGTGCAGACACTATAATATTAATCAAATTAAATGCCACTTAAGTGTAATATAAAAGAGTACACCTTAATGACTGTTTCTTAACACACTTGAGTACACTTTTAAAAAGTGCACTTTGTAATAATGTCAAATTAAAAATTTTACTTTAAAGCACATTTTACATCGTTTTAATAATCTTTTGCTTAAGTTTAATAGAAATGGCATTAAAGTATATTTTAGTTTACCATAAATGCTTATCATTACATTTTCTGCATTACACTTTAACCATATTTCTAAGTCAATAGTAATAATTATGAGATCACATATAAAGATGTACTCATACTTTGGCACATTATGAAGCCAAAAAATAAATAAATAAATCATAAAAATAATCCATACAGCTCCAGGAGGTTAATAAAGGCCTTCTGAAGCGAAGCGATGGGTTTTAGTAAGAAAAAATATCCATATTTAAAACTTTTTTTAATTATAATAACTAGCTTCCAGCAGATGGCCATACACATCAATTTGCAGCAGAAGAGTATAACCTCTGACTGGACACATGACGTATTGACGAATGCGGAAGCGCAGAGGATAGAGCAAAAGAAACACCGGTCACGAATTAGAAGTCTAAAACGATCATTTTTAAATAGAAATTTTGGAGGATTACGATATAAGGAAAGAGGACAGCCCAATTTGTTTGAACCGCGAGAGGCATGTAAGCTTACGTTACTCCATACATCATGCGTCATACATCGCTTCAGTGGGTTACTCATTTGGAGCAAGTCGACTTGCGTAATATGCATACAGCCGTCCGCTGGAAGCTAGTTATTTGAATTTTTAAATATGGATATTTTTCTTACAAAAACGCATGGCTTCGCTTCAAAAGGCCCTTTTCAACCCCCTGGAGCTGTATGGATTATTTTATATAATGAATGGATGAATTTTCAAAATCTGGCCCCCCTTCACTACCATTATAAAGCAAGGATATTTTTAAATATATCTCTGATTGTGTTCCCCTGAAAGAAGATAGTCATATACGCCTATGGCTTGAGGGTGAGTAAATCATGGGATAATTTAATTTTTGGGTGAACTATCCCTTTAAGTGGGTCAAAAAAGCTCTCTAAAGTTCAATTAAGTACACTTAATATAAATTTAAACTAAAATACATTTTCATTTAGATGTAATTAAATGTCTGCATTCAGTGCATACATTCAGCTCAAAACTGTTTTCAAAACTGGCTTCAAATTTTAAAAAAAAAACAGTCGCTAGACGAGTGCAGCATTGATCAACAGCCAATTAAACTGCTAAAGAGCAAAAAAAGTGCAAGACACCCAACCACCATCTCACCCATACTTTCTTGGCATTTTTTGGCAGTCTTGTTCCAATCCAAATCAGTGCAAACGAACGCGAGACGTTCTTCCATGTTGTTTGCTGTCATGTTATTTTATATTTTTTGAGAATGATCTTGCAATTGACATTCTAGTTTGTATCAACATGACAGATATCAAGAAAATATGTGCAGAGTGTCAAACTTCAGTCTTGTAGTGTGCTTTCTTAGCTTAAGATAAGACTTTTTTAGAGAAAATATCTTGAATTAAGTTTATTTTTTGCCCCATTTTTTTCCTTGTCTACAGCATTTATATTTAAACAACAACAGAAATGCCAGTGGGGCAAGAAAAAAAAAAAAAAAAAATTCAAGATATATTCTCTGAAAAATAAGTATCTTAAGCAATTTTGCTCTTTCAGTAAATTTTACTTCTTTTAAAGACATTCTTCATGGAAAACACAAAGATACTGATAAAGAAAATGATTTTCGCGGTGTAGAACCAACCCAGATTTCTAGATAGTGAACAGCACTCTCATTTTCTTTCCCTCGCTTGTGCCTTGGTGAATTTTGTAAGTACACAAACGAATCCACAGGAGAGCAGGCGAAGATGTCCCTGATATTTCGCAACAACCTGAATATCATCTTGTGTGGGAGTATTTACACCAGTCAGCCAGTGCAAATATCAACTTCAGACTGCACTGCTGAACTCAGCCTGGCTTCTCTCCCAACAGTAAACTTAACATTGACTCACACTCAGAGACAGCAATTAAATAAGAGCCATCAGTTGTGGGAGATCACAGCCAATGCACGTGGGTGTAGGTGGTGAATAACTTAAATGCGGTGCTGAATATACATGTTTAATGTCACTGTCTTGTCTGCTTCCAACTCCCACCAGCACACTTTACTGGTTCAGACCACGCCCAATTGCACCCTGCTCTTGAATAATGCATAAAGGTTCCTCATAGCAGGTGTAGTCGGGCCCATGAAACGATATGAATATTCAGTCATGGCGATAATGAAATCAAAATGTTAAGGATGGTTGTGTGTGGGTTGAGCGTAGGAATTGCTGGGGTGCGCAGATGGGGAAAAATGAGAGATTTGATATGTGCTGACAGAACCAAAATGCTTAGCCTTAAATTTAATAGCTCGTCAAAATTTAGATGGAGATGTCATTTGGATGGAAAGGATGGCAGTCATTTTGTGCACACCTAAGATAATGGGTTAAGGTGAAAATAAAAGGATTTTAGATCATTAATCATGGGATATGAATATCCAAAATTCATCGCTTTAGTAAAACAAATGTAGACTAACCAGGAATGGACTTGAACTTGTGAAAATGGTGTGTACTGATGTCTTTCTGCATTTGAAACAACATACCTTCTAATGTTAATTCATGTTTATTACTAGTAGGAAGAGGTTATTGGTTCAGTGCCGCTTTAACTGAGGCACTACAGCCATCTGTCATGATACATTAAAGAGCCACAAAACGGTATTTATTGTTTGAATTTCTTAAAAAATGACAACATTTTAAAGCTGAGACTTTGTTTCATACCAAAAGTAAACTGCTGTCTTGTCTGTCGGAGTGTGGTCAGTGTCCTCTTTGCTCCGCGATGTATTTTATTTTCGGGGGGACGGCTCTTTGCGAAGGGTCAGTTGTCTATTCACGTTGCACGTCCTGATTTTGCAGAGTTAGACGCGTTCCTGGGACAACATATTTTGTTGATCCTGGAACAACATTCCAGCCCAAAAATTCACTCCTAACCATATCCCTACCCCTAAACCTAACCCCACCCATAAGTTATTTCTAAAATCAGAGGGAAATGATAGGTGAATAACATTGATGTAGAACCACCTAACCCTGGCTGTAAGACTAAGGTGTAGTCCACACGTACACGGTATTTATAAAAGTTTTTCCTCCTTCCTTAAAAAAAAAAAATCTTATCCACATAAGCACGGTTTAAAAATATCTCTGTCCACATGAAAATGCAAAAACACGATATGAAGCGCTGTCAAGAGCATGCCAAATCAACAGGTGGCGATATCACCCTAACCGTGATGCCATGTTGGCCAATCAGAAGCCTGAAAAAAAAAGGTTATTACAGGTTCATGCATGTATATTATTATATTCTGTGCATGTATCTGTGTACATGTTATAAGCCCTTTTAGCACAGTTATTAATGGAGTTATTAAGTTTGACATAAAATGTAAACTTGTCCCTCCAATCTGATTGATTGATTGGAATGTTGTTCCAGGATCAACAAAGATGCTGATCCACAAAAATGATGCACTTGGCCAAATCAGGTTCTGCATTCATGTCCATGGTTTTGAAATTAAATGTTTATTATAGTACACTGAAAAATGTTTTTTTTTTCAAATAATTATAACTAAACGACAAGAAACATTAAAGACTGAAATAGTATTTTCTAGTAAAACTTATTCCAATAATCTTATATATATATATATTTACAACTTAGAAAAATAATTTATCCAGTGTATTAATGCATAATGATATTTGATTGGACATACAAGAACATGCTAACAAGCTCCAATGCAGTGCTAACTAATATAAGTTACAAATGCATTAGTAATTTTATACGTTTAGCAACAAAAATCGATAAAGTTGGTGCGCTTCTTCAAAAACATTCAAAGTGTGCTTGTCCTTTCGTCCTGATCCATGTTGCTTCTCGTAGCGATTAACATGTCTTGGGAGAGTCGGTTCTTGTGGATGCCGAGCAGGCACAGCAGCCGTCTGCAAAGACAAATGACCCGGCCGACCGAGGTTAATGCACGTGAAGCTGCAAACATGGACCGCCAGACAGGCCGACTTGGTGGGGGAGGGAACAATGTTGAAGACCTACCCACCTTCGGCTCCAGCCACTACAGCTAACACCATGATTAATACGCTCTGTGGCTAATTAGCCCGGCACTGGAAGAACGCTTTAATAGCGAAACTCTTCAAAAACAAGCCTAGCTGCTGTCGAAGTCAGAGAGGTAGTAAATGAGAAAGAAAGAGGCAGGCAGAAGAATATTAACCTGTCTTACAGGAGTCGTCTGGCACCCTGTCCCACACCATTACCCAGGTCCAGTGCTTGCTTTCTCTGTTTGTACCCGCTCAGATTTATAACCAAGCAGCTCATACTGGGACCATTTACTGCCCACTGACGCTTTTAGCCTAACTCTCATTAAGGGCGAGATAAACGGGTCCCTTCCAGTAACAGCAGAGACCCCCACAGAAATATACCACAAATTCAGTCACTATTCCTGCCATCAAATCTCTGTGATCAAACAGACAACCATGTTTAAATTCACCATAAAATATTGACACAACTTCAGAGTCAAAAACTCACCATGATGGTGGGATGATAGGCTGTTACGGGTGCTTGCTAGGGTGTTTTTGTTTTTTTCAAGAGGCCAATTCGCACTGCACCGACAGACACGACCAATTATCACTAGATTACACACTCAAAAAAATGATACTTTAAACTAACTCAAGTCAATTATGGACAGTGGTTCAACACAACCAACTTAGTTTTTATTAACATTAAAGGTTTTTTTTTAATCTATGCAAAATCCTTGAGTTGTGACAACACAACTGACTAAGGAAGAGTTTATGTAAAATAGTTATGTCCAACCAACTCAGTTAAATCATGGACAGTGGTTCCACATGATTGAAACAAGTAAAATCCAATAGAATCAACCATGTTAAACTAACTAGAATCAATTGTGTTCATTTGATTTGAATGAATGGTTTTAGTTTAAATAAAATAAATAGTTTTAATATAAATTGATTTTTACAAATAATCCTACAATTAATGCTTCTTCTTTAGTCTTATGATTTACATAACTTTTGTGATGTGATGTTCTGTGTTGGCAGTCTAGAAGTGATACTAGTTTCATCCAAGGTAGCATTTCGAAAAAACATCGTAAGCTTAATTTGATCATAGCTCCATTGGTGGCAATGGTTTTACAAACAACTTAGGCTTACAATGCTTTTGGGAATTGCAGCCCAGAGCACTACCATAGTGAATACTTTATTATTAAAGAAATTTGAAATCTTGTTAGCTGGTCCTCAACCCAAGCACAAGTGCAACACTTCACCACAATGGTAACCCCAAAAACTATTAACATAACAGAAACTTTTAAATACCAACATAATAGAACAGTAAACATAAAAAAGTCTCTCCATTTCCTCATCTTGCTAAAAACTGCTTAAAATAACACTTTATTTCAACATTTACTCTCCCAGATCAGCCCCTTTGCAAAGCATGATGGGAAGTGAAAGTCCTGTTTGATTGAGTCCTGGCTGAGTTTACTTGATTGAAACATGTTATTTTAATATGAAAACATCAAGTTAAGTCAAAAAGTAATTGTTTCAAGTCAATTTAACATGAAGCAATTGAATTTGAACTAGAAACCTAATACAATGGTGTTGAATCAAAGTAAGTTGTTTAAATAAAGTGAACAGCATCAAAAAATCATTTTTTTTTTTTTGAGTGCACTAATATTTTCTCATACATTCCATGACAATGGGAAGTGCCAATTCAGCATGTTCAATCTGCTAAAACAAGCTCCGCTTCGGTTGCTCAACAACAACAAAGCTGGAGAATCTCATGCAGCCAAAATGATGATTGTCAGTAACGGTATTCAGCCTTACATTGTTCACACTGGAGTCGGACACTGATGGAGAGACTCAGGAAGAAGTTACAACTTTTAGAATGAAACTGGACGTTTCTGAACAGTTAGTGGATAAATTTATGTAGTTGCTATGGAGTTCATTCAACTCATCGACTAGCATGTGCCGTCATGTTAATCCATGTTAATCTTTTGTGCAAATCATACATTGAATTGACCCTCGTTTGTGAAGCAGTCTGACGTAAAATTATGGTATGGCAACAACACTTTATTACAACGACAAGGACTACTAGTACACCTTCGTGACTGTTTGTGATAGCACACTTAAGTACACTTTTAAAAGTGCACTTTGTAATAATATCAAATTAAAGTTTTACTTTAAATTACATTTTAAATCATTGTTTTAATAATCCTGTCATGCTTTAAAGAACAATATTTATTTTGATGTGTTGACTAACATGCTAAAGCACATGTACAATACTTGACTATAATTTAAACTTTAGTGTGACATTACATTTAAAGTTAATATGTTTTAAATATACTAAATTCTAATTTCATCATTACAAATGTGTAATTACAAAAATCAAATACATGACATACAAGTTTCAAAAGAAATGACATTAAAGTATATTTTAGTTTACCATATAACTCATAAAGATGTACTTAAGTGGGTAAAAACAAAAGCTCTAAAGTTCAGCTAAATGCATTTTATATATATTTAAAACATAATACATTTTCATTTAATTGCAACTGACAAGTAAATTAAGTGTCTGAAAACATTACATTTTGTTTGCACTTAAGTATATTCTTTTAAAGTGTATTAATTCCAATATAAGTATGCTAAAGTGTACTTCTTTTTCAAAAGGGATGCCTTTCAAATTGCAGGTGAGATTGGAACAACACCATAAGCTACACTTAGATATGCCAAGACACCAACATTTGCGATCAAACATTTCTCGTATTCTTCCTAGACCAAATCATCTGGGCCACGTTATGCATATTAACTGTATAGCTCAATGCTATCATTATCAATTTTAAGGAATTTTAGGAGACACATCTCACACAAAGGTGATACTTGACTGACATAAAACCAAGAACTACATTAATTCTCCTGAGCTATGAAAGAGCGATCTCTGAGCAATAGAATTTTCCTCTAGGAAGTAACAAATGTAGCCAAGAGATAGAGGCAGCAAATGAGAAAGAGGGAGGGAGAGAGAGAGGAATATCAACCTGGCTAGGAACTGTTGACACTGTAATATTCTCCTCTGACTATCTTGGCCCAAACACCATCAGCCTTTTTGATTACACTGCAGGGACTATATTGCACCACACAGCAGCACAATCCTACCTACTAACCTTTCCTTAGACAAAATGTTCAGAGAAAATCAGAACGGGCAAGCAAAGGGATTGTATAGAAATTGGGTAAAAATAATAAATAGCCTACATAACCTGACCTTCACATTGTTATAGTACACTGAATATAGTATGAACCATATTCAGTGTAGTAATGTCAGATCCAATTTTCCTAGTCAATATCTTACAAATAAAGCAGCACTAACATCAACATTGAAGTAGGATCTGATGAAAATCATCCTACGGAAAATGTGTTCTTTCGAAGGATCCACCAGTTAAAAGTGGCTCATAAATTGCTCTTCTAGGGGGTTCTTTGTAATGTTTTGTTTATGTGAATTCATCTCTTCTTGGCCTCTGCAGGCAGGCGTATTCTCGATGTTAACAGAGAGAGCCATGTGTTGATGCATGCTGGTAGAACAAGTATACTGGACACCATGATGTAGAACCGAGATAAAGTCTCTCCATACCGGCTTGCCAGTGTTTTGTGTAAATGCAAATATAGCTACATTGTAAAAAAGAATTATTGGTTTGACTTAAAAAAAAAAAAAGTTACCTGGTTGCCTTGAGTTCATTGAAATAAAAAATTTGAGTTAATACAACAAATGTGATTGGTTTAGTCAACAGAAACTCAAAATATTATGCTATCTGAACCACAATAATTATTAAAGTTGATTTGACAAAAGAAAAAAATGTTGTGATAACAAATCCATGAAAATATTTGGTAACACTTTAGAAAAGGGAACACATATAAACTATTAACTATGACTTTTCCCTCAATAAAGTAGTTGTTAAGTTTAGGTATTGGGTTGGATTAATAATGTAGAATGCAGAATAAGGCATTAATATGTGCTTAATAAGTACTAATAAATAGCCAATATTCTAGTAATATGCATACTAATAAGCAACTAGTTAAAATACCCTAAAATAAAGTGTTACCAAATATTTTTTTTTACAGTGTATAGCTATTTAATGATAATTATCTTTCAGTAACCTTTGTGGGTCACACTTTAGATTAGGGTTCAATTCACACTATTAACTTACTATTAACTATGACTTTTGCCTCAATTAACTCCTAATTTCTGTTTATTAATAGTCAGTAAGGTAGTTGTTAAGTTTAGGTATTGGGTAGGATTAAGGGATGTAGAATACGGTCATGCAGAATAAGGCATTAATATGTGCTTTATTAGTACTAATAAATAGCCAATATCCTAGTAATATGCATGTTAATACGCAAGTTAATAGTGAGAATTGGACCCTAAACTAAAGTGTTACCCATTTGTGTAGTACTTAAGTTGGCTACACTATACAAGCTACTAGAAAAAGTAGCTAGCTACTTTGAAGCTATATAAAGGAGCAATAATGAAAAAAGTCAACAAAACAATAAAATGTTATGGAGCCCCGCACATGACATGCAGGAAAAAACGTAAATCGTGCAAACGATTTATTAATTCGTTCCCTCGATTTACTAAATCGTGCAAACGATTTACTGTTGTTCCCTCGATTTGCTAAATCGTGTGCATAATTAATAAATCGAGGGAACGAATTAGTAAATCGTGCGCATGATTTATAAATCGAGGGAACGAATTAATCGTGCGCACGATTTATAAATCGAGGGAACGAATTAGTAAATCGTGCGCATGATTTATAAATCGAGGGAATGAATTAGTAAATCGTGTGCATGATTTATAAATCGAGGGAACGAATTAATCGTGCGCACGATTTATAAATCGAGGGAACAAATTTGTAAATCATGCGCATCATTTATAAATCGAGAGAACGAATTAGCAAATCATGCGCACGATTTAGCCTACTTTTTTTTTTCCTGCATGTTGTGCGGGGCTCCGTACAATGTAATTTATGTAATTGAGTTGAAAATATAAGTAACAAACAGCAGTATGAATCTAAATATTTCAGTATTTGCAGTTTAGGTAACCAAATTAACAGCTTGCTTTATTTATTCTTTTATTGAGACCTAATGAACAGATTCATTAGAATGAATCAGACTTTCCAATGCTACAAATGAGAGGACCGTTAAGGAGAGCAAAGCAGTGTTGTTACTGTAAACTAAAACTATTGAAAAGCATTTTTGTAATACTTGTTATAACAATGAATAAGTACGACAGAATCATATCTCTTTAAAATAAGGACATTGCGATTTCTTCTGCCAACACTGTATGACTCCAGCCATTTCTTCAAAGTAATGTGCTAGTTTCTTATAAAAGAGCAAACCAGACACTTTTCTTGCACTTGCATGTTAATATCAGTGCTGACACTGACATTTTAATAGAATAAACGTACAAATTAGATTGTATAAATACTGCACAGTTTACACTGACAAATGCTTCTTCCCATCTTTTTGACTCAGACCATTTTATTAACCAAACTTCATTTTCAAAAGCATCTATTTATTCCCATCAGGGGTGTTTCATAATGATCAACTAAGTGATCCCCCCGGCTGTAATTGTTCATTAGTTGGAGTTCGTCACTGGAGGGGATGATGGGAGCCTTGGCGTTTGGAGTTCAAGTTAAGCCTTTGGCAGAGGCAGTCTCAAAGACAAACACAGCCTTTCAGATGGCATCACGCTTCCCTTTATACTGCCTGCGAGGGCCGAGGTGATTTTTCACAATTATTGTCAGTCACCGCATCGATCGCAGGGCTAAATTATAGCAAACAAACGCCTCGCTCGAGAACATTTGACTTGAAACGACACGGGAGGTGGTGCGACACAAGATGATCTGCTCGTTTTGTCGACGTGATCTAATGGAAATGAATATGCGCCAAACGCGACGTCCCATTCCATTAGAGACGGCGAAAGTTCACGGGACCGCTCGGCTTTAAAGCCTGTCAGAGGACGTAAACATGCTCCTTCACTTCAGCGCACACACAGGCTGCTCGATGCTAATAAGTGGCAATCATGATAATCTACAACCACACTCCAGCAAAGTCCCTGGCCGGGCATTAGCAGCATGTTGCCAGCCAATAAATAACCAGGCAAATAAAACGTCTGTCCTGCACAGCACAAAATGTTCCAGAGCGTATGCAAAATAGGTCAATTACGGCCGACTGTAGGTCATTCTAAAGCTATTCCCTTTTATCGACTATTGCCGCAAGGCCCCAGGAAATAAGGTACGTCACAATTCATCGTTGCAGCCGGCTCGTTTCTTTTTTCCCACAGAGAAGAGCCGCCACAGAAAATGACACAACTCATTTGTTTTACAAGGTTGCACTTGAGTTTTTTTTTTTTTTTAATGCTTGGAACATGCAGCTTAAGTAGCTCTGCGCTCAGGAAGTAATTAAGAATCAGTTTTTCTCTTCATTATGAACGTATCAGGGACGGATTCCAGATTGAGCGATAAGGGCAGAGGGTTTAGGACAGTTATTTTTTTATGGTCAAGTCTTGGTTCAGCTGCTGAGCTTTAGAACTTTGATGGCTGTCCAATCTTAAATGTCAAAGCCTCGTCAATAAAAGTTTAAAGGGTTTTTTAAACTTTTTGTCTCTGGGTAAAAGGACGAGGAGGACAACAGTGAACTTTCTGGGCCTCGGAGGAGGTTTTTGTGTCTGATTCTTCTAGCGATCAGCGCTGTCTTAAGCCCTGTTCATCACATCGAGCATTCTGTGTTCATGCTGTCTTCTCCGTGACGGTGGTGTATGCGTTTGTGTCAGTTTCCACTCCTCCTCCTCCACTAAATCCGACTGTCTGGTCCTGGGACATCCCCGTTCCCATAAACACAGCTGTCATGTCTGCTGTCTGACGGAAAAGCGGCCAGCACTGACAAGCGTCCCCAGCTTGGGTCTGTCAAGAGCGTCTACGCAAACACAAGCACAGACTCCCTGTCTGATAGACATGAAAACACAGATACCAAATTATTATGTGCACTCAGGGCTAATTTACTGGCCTACTTCATTCAGTCATAAAAAAAAAATCACAAAAAAGACCTTAATATCACATTCTTCTAGTCAACAGTTAGAGAGATGAAGACTAAATGTAGTCACTGTTTACTTTCTTAATACGCATTGCTGGTCTTATTGTGAATGATTCATCTTAAAAAAGATGTCATAAAAATATGTTCATAAAAAGGCTAATAACCTGCTTAGCCTCTAAAATGACTTTGTTCGGACTAATGTCACCAAGCCCTCTTCTTTTTCTCCAACCATCTGTCATAGACGATGTCACATTACAGAAGTACAATAGGTAGCAAATGCCATTTTCTCCCTTGTGAAAAAGAAGAGCGCTTAATTTTATTGAATGTACACTTGTAGTGTACTTCAAATATATACTCTACTTCAAAAGTATATTTAAAAAATATACACTTGCAGATAATTTTAATTAAATAAAAGGCCATTTAAGCATATTTAAAGAGAGTATCACTTTCATGACTGTTTTTTAACACATTTCAGTACATTTTTAATAAGTGCACTTTGTAATAATGTCAAATTAAAGGTTTTACTTTTTATATTTTAAGTCATGTTTTAATAATATTTTGCAGTGCTTTAAAGAAGTACACTTATTTTGATTTGTTGACTAACATACTAACAAAAAGTATTTTATCATACTTTTAGCTATAGTGTTCTATTCTGTATTGCATTTAAAGTTAATATTTTTTAAATGTACTAAATAGCAACTTCATCATTACAAATGTGTAAACACAAATATATTTAAATACACGACTTACATGTTTCAATAGAAATTACATTAAAGTATATTTTAGTTTAGCATACATTTGGCAGTACAGCAACCATGTTTCAGAGACAATAAAAGTGGGCCAAAAAGAAGTCTAAAGTTCAGCTAATTGCATTTAGTATAAATGTAAATAATACTAATAATAATACATTTTCATTTAAAGTCCCCCTGTAGTCAGTAATTTTATCCCTTAAAACTCATCTTTGATCACCAAAATGACAATTTAAATGTTTTTTTTTTCCCTGTGAAAAAAAAAAAAAAAAAATTCTTCATGCCTTAAAATAGCTTGAATGTAACTCTACACCCTTGCTTCATTTAGTATACACGGACCAATGAATATGCAATTAGCCCCGCCTCCACTCGCTCACGCCAGCTCAGAGATCCACTCAGTCATCTTAGTGAGGTAAATGCAGCACATTGGTTTCACTCTTTACTACATCGCACACATAGCGGTAATTAATATGATTAGCCTTTTGCTTAACTATGTTATCAAACAGCTAATAATGTGTTGCTAATGTTACACAAACCATGTTCCCGTTCGCCATCTCGGAGACAGACAGCTAACAATCAGTATCCTTAGAAATGCTTTGAACATCTCAGAACGTCAGTGGAAAAAGGTGTATAGTTCATCATAACATCGTAATATACATCATACACCCGCCATTTTGCTAAATCTACACAATTTTTTTTTTATGGCTTCTCTCGAGACTCCCCTGCTAGTTCGCTGTTAACGATAAGCCTGCCGGCACACTGACGTGATTGGTTACAAGGTAATTTGTGACGTCACAGACACCTGCGATTTCAAGCCACGGGTGTCTTTTTTTCACTGCAGTTTTAAGGAGAAAACATCAGCAATGGTGTTGACATATGAATTTGCACATGGTTTGTTTTAAAGCATATTAAAAACACCACAGACATATAAAAACTATCGGGTAGGTTTAGGTGTAGTGTTGGTGGTACGTTATTTTAAAAAATAATGGAGCATTACACTTTTAGCGCCACTCACCGGACAAAATTTCAAATCAGAACTGCGGTGATTCATATAAAAACCAACGTCATAAAAACGTACCACATTCGCGTTTATCTGTTCCGGCAAAAAAATGAACATGCTTTTAGCGCCACTCAGTGGACATTTCACATTGAAACTGCAGTGAATTTTGCAACTCGCGAAAACATTCCCACAGGTACATTTTTCTAAAGAGACCAGGCTCAAACAGAGGATGTTCAGTTTATTATGAAAGAAGCCTTGACATGAAACAGCCAGAGTTACATGTTACAGACAGAGAGAGGAAGTCTAGCGGTCAGCCTCCCCAACATCACTTCGATTAGGTCCAGTTAGCTGTGCTCTAGAGTCGACTCTTCTCACGAGGCCAAAGTGATAGACAGTGAGCATTCAGTGATAGCATGATTGTCAGCTGAAGTGGCAGTTATAAATTTACTCTGGATAGCCGTTTTCTGTGACGCCAGCTGAACAGCGAGAGGGAGGCTGGAGGGAGGGGAAAGTTGTAGAAGCATCTCTAATCTCTGGATTTTATCATTGTCACGATAAAAGCACTTTTAAGAAATCACATTCTGTGGTGCATGTCCTCGAAATGCTTGGAAAAACATCTTCTCTCCCTCTTCCGTGGGATTGCTATGATCCGAGAGGCCACCGAGTGGGTTTACAGTAAAATATTGTTTCTGTTTGTTGTAGGTTAAAAGCACATTAATCTTTGTTTACAGTATAATACCGGCAGAGTTCAATAGTGGCCGCATGATATGAATAGCAATGCCCTCCTCCCTAAAGCGACCCCATCATTTTTTCAATATCTTAAAAGCGAAGGCCTTTAGACTGCTTGATCCAATCAGGAGAAATCAGGTACCTGAGCAAGGATATACAGAATTTACAAAGTCAGAGGATGATGGTGACATATGGGGGCATGTTGGAGAACATGCATATGCTCACACACACATACACACACACACACACACACATGTTGGTGGCTCATGGTACTTTGTGGGGAAACAGAGATGTTACTTAATATAACATGGCATAATGTGAACTCTCTGAAATGGTTTTTATTCTTATTCTTATTATTTTAGTGTCTGTTATTTTGTTCCTAAAATGTCAACTAATAGGGGACCTATTATGCAAAACTAATTTTTTAATCAAAACCAAACAGATGTTATAGTTTTTGGCCGAGTATCTGAGGCAAAAGCTGTACAGGCTCCGCCCTCTTCTGGAAAGTGGGGTGGGGAGCAGCAGCTCATTTGCATTTAAAGATACATGCACGAAAACAGCATGTTTTCCCTTCCACTCAAAAATGGGCATTTACAACGTGGTATAATAAATGATCTTAAAGGTTTAGTTCACCCCAAACTGAAATTTATGTCATTAATTACTCACCCTTATGTCATTCCATACCCTTGAGACCTTCACTCATCTTCGGAACACAAATTAAGATATTTTTGAAAAGTAGTGAAGACATTGTTAAAATAGTCCACTTGACTACAGTGGTTCAACCTTAGTGTTATGAAGTGACAAAAATAATTTTTGTGCCCAAAACAAAACAAAAATAACGACTTTTTTCAACAATTTCTTCTCTACCCTGCCAGTCTTGTATTCAGTTGACGCAGTGAACGCAGTTCAGTGCTTCCGTGTTTACGTCCGAACACCGGCTCAGTATTGGCCGTATTTCAGTATCCCGTCGCTTCATAACATTAAGGTTGAACCACTGTAGTCACATGGACTATTTCAACAATGTCTTTAATACCTTTCTGGACCTTGAATGATGATAATTACATTGCTTTCTATAGGGGATAAAAAAAAAAGAAAACCTTGGATTTCATCAAAAATATCTTAATATGTGTTCCAAAGATGAACGGAGATCTTACGGGTTTGGAACGATACGAGGGTACTTATTGACAGAAATTTTTGGGTGAACTAACTCTTTAAACTTCACAGACACATTCTGGGGACACCTGAGATCTTGAAAAATGGGGCATAATCTTGTAAAAAGTGCCATAATTGGTCCCCTTTAACATCTGACCCAAGCAGAAGTTGTGATCAACTTTAATACCTATGTACTCAGGGCAGGACTTGACTTTATCAAGTTTATCAGTTGCTGATTGAAAACTTGAGTGTTGTTAAATTGGAGGCAGATATACAAGGCTTAATTGGCCTTGTATATGTCATATACATCAAGTGAGTCATCACAGGAAGGTCAAGTTATGACATTTTGAAATGTAAATAAAAAAATAAATGCTAGATTTTGGATGAACGAACCAACTTAGCATTGGCACCACAGCCTTACTGACACGTATTTAATCAAACATTCAATGCTGAACCCGGTTAGAACATACAGAGCTTTCTGGTTAAGCTGAGCCTTTATGTCCCCTTTAAGGGATGTATATCTCACCATGAGGCTCGACAGCCTTTTAATTACTGTCAATTACAAGCTTGCAGCTCACCAATAGAAGACAGAGCAAAATGTGGTGCTGAAATGTACACTTTCACACACCAGGGATACAGACTAGTGCTGGTGTCATGTTGATTGCTCTAACTAGATGGCAAACAAAAAGCACTTCACTGTTAGAGAAGCTGTTGTCGAACCATTACAACAATGAAGCCTGGCGAGGGATGCGACAGCAATGTATGATGGGTGGGTGATTTATAAAGCTGTCTGAGCGGCGGTCATTGGTTTTGCCAGGGCCTGGCGCACTCAAACAGCGTCTGTGGTGGCACAGGCAGGCAGGTGGCAATTAGAAATGTGAAGTGTCATCAATACTGTCCTCACCTCAGACTGTAGCACACAAACTTCACCAGAATGGCACTGCAACTGTTTTGAGAACTGAAATGTGTGATAAACTCATCTGAAGCTGAGGAAACCAGGCCACAACCATGAAAAACAAAGTAGTTGATTTTAAAGTGTCCTAGTTAATATTACCTTGGCCTCAAAAAAGTGTTCATACACAACGTTTAAAATTACATTATAAATAAAATATCAAACATAGGGCGTTCACACTTGTAGTTCAGTTTTCTTGGTTCAGGCCAAAATTATACATTTAGACCTCGTTGTCTTAGCGCTCACTCTGTCATTTTTAACACCGAACCTAAAGATACAAAAAAAAAAAGTCTTTTATGACATAGATTTTGTGACGGAACTGACCAAACATCCAAAACAATGCTTTGTGCTGAGCTAAATGCACTCACTTTATGTGTGTACATGATTTTTACCAGCCAAGAACTCATGAAGAGCTTATAAAATATGTAAAGGAGTCAAAACAGCTGCAGGAACTTCTTAGTCGCACACAAATGAAGAGCTGCTGGAAGGAGATGTGGTTCCGGCGCCTGTGCCGAACTGTAATGGGTGACATAATTCTGATGTATTTGGTCCTTGTTGCATTCATATTTCAGTCGTACCGCACCAGAGTGGAAGTGGACCGAGACCCACGTTTTCAGGGGTCTCAATCTGCTTGTTTGGTGCGCACCAAGTTTTGGATGGCAGCGGTCACACCGGGCTGATTTCACACTAGTGCTTTTGGTGTGAACCTGGGTTCGATTTAAGTCAGAGATTGGTTCATTTGAATGATGTAAACACTGTTTTACACACTCAGGTTCACACCCGTGAACCCACAACTCTACCTATTTTGGTGCCTTCTCCTTCTCCCTAGCAATTGATGCTAGAGACTGCAGTCCTTAGCCTCCATGTTGGAGCGCCCACTCCCATGCCGGTTGACCCAGGTTCGGGTCTCGCTTAGAGCAGGCGGTTCGAACAGGAGGGGTTACATTGGTGCCGTGACCCGGATGGGATTGAGGTTTGGGGAGGTGAGTGTAACAGACATAGGCCTGTAAGAGCTGTGGTTTAAATCTCATTCCCCTGATCTCAAGAGGTGATCTAGCAACTGACGCTACAGACTACGGTCGTTAGCCTCCTTGTTAGAGCACCCGACTCCAATGCCGGCGGACCTGGGTTCGAGTGTCGCTTAGAGCAGGCGGTTTGAACAGGGGTTACACGGTACAGTTCATTGCTCATGTGAATTCAATCCTATAAAAAGTATATTTTAGTTTACCATAAATGCTTGTCAGTACATTTGGCAGTACACTTTAGCCATATTTCACATTAAGAAGTAATTATGAAATTCTAAAGATGTTCTCAAGTCCTATTTAAGGGCCAACCAGCACTCTAAAGCTCAGCTAATTGCATTTAATATAAATCTAAAAAACAATACATTTTAATTTGGAAATAACAACAATTAAGTCTCTGAAAACATTACATTCAGATTGCAATTCAGTGTGTTCTTTTAAAGTATATTATTTCTGTATGCTAAAGTGCTAAAGTTTGCTAAAGTTATGCTAAAGTGTCCTTTTTCCACAAGGGTTAGAATCAGCTGTAGGTTTGCGCTTCACTGGTTTGGAGGGAAAAAAATTACACTGTCCAAATACCAAGGCTGGGACAATACATCGAATCTTGATTCGCGATACAAAGAATCTGGAACGATTCGGATATTTTCCCATGTATTGCGATTCTCTCTCGAATCAATTCTGAGCTTCGTTTTTAAACAGCAGATGGCACTACTATATGTGCTTTAGAAACACTCGTACACTGCCTGCTTCCAGTTTCTTTACACACACAACTTAAAACTAAACTAATCATTCATAAAATTTGAAAAGGTTAAAGCGAATTACAAATCGCGCATCATAAAAGCATTCTGAGCCGAGGTGCAAGTATATTTAACCACTTACATGACTTAGCCGAAGGTACAAGCGCTGTCCAACAGTTTTCTTCGTGAGCGTTTGAGAGAGTGTGTGTGCAGTTAAAAACTAGCCTAGAGCGCCATCTGCTGTTAAAACTAAGCTCAGAATCGATTAGATGGAGAAAATATCAGGATCAATCCAGAATCATTGTATCGATCGAGTTATATCGAATGCATTATATGGATAAGAAAGATTATAAGCATTATAAAGTAATCTTTATTAACAACCTAAAATAAGTAGGTCAAGCTCAAATAACCAGTGCTACAGTGCATACAGTAGATGAAACTTTTTTTTGTTGTCTGCAAAGCTCAGAAAATTAACTATCTATTCACTGTGGATCTCAGTCCTGGTGTTGTCAAAACGTCTCGATGTATGCATTTTCGTCTTGATTTTGATTGATCTTTGATATGTTTATACCAAAATACGGCTCTTAAAATAGCATGCAGTATTTTCGAATGATGCGCTTTTCCACAGCATGTATGCGCTCATAGGGAGCACATTCCCATCCCATCAGGGCACGTCTGCTCTATGCTTTATTTATTAGCTTCATCCTTGACAATCGGCACACACAGTACACAAGCTATTACACTATCCCGCCCCATATTTTCCAGTCCTGATTCTCACGAGCAGAGAATTTTCTTTAGGGGCTTTCCCAGATTCCACTTTTAGAACAAGGAGGTGAAGAAAGAGGACAGTGCACAAGATTTGATATGCTTTGATGTGCTTTGATTCTTCCACCACCTTTAAATAGAAGACAATTGCTGGGGGCATGCATGAAGTGAAAAATCCCTCCATCTCAACCCCCAAAGGAGTGATGGATGGACAGAGAGAAGGTGTGGACCGCCTCCAGCTGGCCGTGTGAATGTCAAGGGTTGTGGTGAACCTGTGAATCAGAGCTGTCTTAGCCAGAGGTAAGGTGAAAAAGGAACAACTTTCAGAGATGCTATGTTCGTCATGTGGAAGTGGCTCCAAGAAAAACTGGGAGAAATAAACAACACACTGAAAAAAAGAAAAAAGATTTTCTTAGATTATTTTTGTCGTATTTGCCATTACAAATATCTAAACATTATTGAATCAGGACATATTAACTTGAGAAGAAAAATGACTTGCAATATTGTTTTCTGAAAAAAAAAAAATATATATATAAAATTATTTTTTGCAGTGCAGCAGGAAGCAACTCAGAGAATGTGTCTTTGCCATCAATGATTGACATGCATCTAATCGGTAGAATTAATATGTTAAATAGGTTAATTACGTGCAAAAGCGTCTCATGAGTGTCACATGAAGATGAACATAATTACGATGCATGCGATAATGTAGCCATAAATTTGGGAATCGACTCAGAACCAGCATATATCAGTTAAGTTGGGCAGTGATGAGGTCGCAGCACAAGATTGTTTCTGTTGAAGCCAGGCATAGCTGTGAAAAAATACCCAGCGTTCACTGGGGCCTGAGGGCTGGTCTCCATTAACCCGAATCTGCTGTACTGTCAGCAGCAAACTGACTGTCAGCAGCTGAGATAAGAAAAGAAAAAGAAAAAAAAAACAATAACAACAACAACAACAGAACTAGGAAGTGATTTAATTCAGGACTGAGCCTGTCTCCCAAAGCAAGTCTGTAGGCCTGTATTACTTTCTTCCAAGTCTACAAATCTGATATTGTGTCTTTCCCTTGAGGCGACATGTCAGAAGTGACATGTCCAAATGCAGGCACTCTCTTTAACCTCCTAAAAAGACCGTCTTTTGCAAACGGTTGCCATAAATGGTGCTAATTTAACACGGTTACCCGCAAGAGCGGATGCTCAGCTAGGCTGATGAATTCGTTATTTCGTAAATCCAATAAATGACATATGAGCTTAACTGCTACTGTTAAGGCATTTATAATATCGATGGACGAGGAGTCGATAGCAGCCTCCACGCAGGCTCATATAATATCACTCATGCGGTGTCAAAAACGAAGAGCACACAACGAGAGGGAGGGGGAAAATCAATGGCCATTGCCGATATTAAAAGAAACACGTAGATTCTTAACTAATGGAGATAAAGAGGTTAGAAACATCTCAATCGAATGACCAGACTGGGCCAGGCTTTAATCTGAATAAGATTAAACCCTTGTTAGTTTGCTAATTATTTAGCCATGTCTTTATTAACTGTTGACAGTGCCAAAGTGGTTCCAACCATAAACATGGCAAAAGGAGTGTGGCAGAAGACTCGTATACAGCGCATAGTGCCCCGCTGCCAAGCGCTGCGATCAATTAGAGAAAAAGAGAGCTGGGACATGTCTCTAATTGAAATAAATTTGGTATAGATAGACAAACAACTGGCTTAGTCGAACTTTTACAGTGGTGAGTGGAGCCAGAAACATTTTCTCACCTTTCATCCTAATGGCTTATTGTCAGCGTGCTCTGCGAATAAAAAAGAATTGTCTTTTTTTGTAATTGATTGTGTGAGAAGTGAGAACTGTCCTACTTTTCTGTGGCAGACATGTTGATCAAGGAAATCTAGAGGGAGGCTTCATGTAAAACAATTGATATTATTTATTAAAAAAATAAATGTAACATTACATTAGATAAATATTTCAAAATCAAAAATTATTAATTTAAGCTCTGGGAAAGATCATGCAAATGAACCTCATTACACACACACACACACACACACACACACACACACACACACTGTGTGTATATATATATATATATATATATACAGTCAAACCTTGAACATTTCATTCATTAATACAGTTTATTCACTATAGTTTAAGAAATGGTAATAAAATATGACATGATCTCAGAGTCAAACTGTGCCAAAAAATGAATCTTAATTATGTCAGATAACACTTAAGCAAAACATGGTCAGGTCAAAGTGTCTGAATAATTTTTGGTTCCAATTTTTTTATCAATTTTACTGGTAGTCCACTGTATGAAGAATCTTTGGGTATAATATGTCACAGTTTGCTTTATTTTGCTATTCTCACTTACATAAATGAACTATAGTGTCCTGCACCCACCAGTAAAGATATAACAAAAATATCAAAAATGTCTGAATAATTTATGGTTTGACTGTATATTGATGTTCATTTGCATGACCTGTGTGTGTGTGTGTGTGGTTGGACAGATAGATAGATAGATGATGATAGATAATAAGCAACTAGTTAAAAGTGAGAATCGTTCCCCATAATAAAATATTACCATGGATGGATGGATGGATGGATGGATGGATGGATGAATGGACGGACGGACTTTGGTATGGGGAACACATTCGCTATTAACTACGACTTTTGCGTCAATAAACTCTTAATTTATGTTAAGAGTACTATTAAGTACTAATAAACAGTGTTGGGGGTAACGCATCACAAGTAACTTTAGTTACTTAATCAGATTACTTTTGCAAGAGACAACAAAATATTTTACAACAAAATATCCAAGTTACTTTTTCAAATAAGTAACGGAAGTTACTTTTTGACATTTATTGACTGAAAGCTCTCCTGTCCCCATGCTGAGAGAAATAAAGTGCAGAGGCGTTGGGTGCGCTGTGTGTAAACTGGCGGTTATGAACAGACGGACGGATGGACTGATTGATTGATTGATTGATACATACATACATGCATACATACACATAAATGCCATTATTTAATAGAAATCTCTGAGTGAACATTGCTTCAAAGAAAATCCTACCAAAATCCAACCCACATCATTGTGTGTATTTGTTAATGTGTGTTTGCTTCTTTGTTTAACACATTAGTGTTACAGCTTCTGTTGTTCTACTGCTAATTCCACAGTGCTGACAACAGCTTGTTTACTTTGTACATAAGGATATTTAGGCACTCAAGAATATGAATTTGTAATGTAGCCACTGTTCAGTAAGCCACAATACAAACACGCAAGTCATACTTTAGATATTAACACTTTCTATACTAAATATATCTGAAGGCTTTTTGACTTATTTATGTCCCAGTAGAGAGAGGCTAAAAATTTGAGAATGGGAACAGTATTGGGGGTATGTCGCAAGCCAGATTTGAACATTGGACTCATGGCACGAGCACATCCCACTGCACCATTTTTATTATTTTATTTTTTGCCTTTTAACACTTTTATTGACAGGAAACAATATAGAGAGGTGTAGTATAAAATGCAAATTTGACTTGAACTCACATTGTCTTAATGAGGAACACAGCGCCACAGCACTTTCATTTAAATAAAACCTTAAATCAAACCTTAGACAGTACCTGTGTACAAAATGAAACGGGAAAAAATATGATGAAATAAACCATGATAGTGATACATTCCATTAATCCAATTTACGTGACAAATTGTGATCAAATTCCTCCAGTGGAAGTAAATTACATGTGCAATACTTGAGGTGTGATAGGAATTATTCACACATAAAACGAGTACCAGTCATTACATTAGTAAATGCATTGTTCCAGACTCTATCTAGGCAGCAATCATCCTCTAAATTCTCATTTTCTGTCAATAAACAAAGCAATAATTTCTGTGTGATTATGTTTGATGGTGCCATATGGCTCCATCCCACTCTGTGTAATAAATAATGAGTCATTCAATGGAAGGACATTTGAGGAACATATTTACACCCTTGACTCGAAAAAGATGATTTAATGAACGCATGCAGGTTTAGTTGGTGGTGAAATGCTGAATAAAATTATTTTCAAAACTGAAAAGAGATGATAATGAAACTTAAATGATGACAAACAATTGGTTTCTCTCAGCCACCCAACACATTTTTTGTCCTTTTACATTTGGCTTTTCTAATTAAAGAGGGGATTTTATGTGTTAGTTAATGTGTCAATAGAAATTATGTCGCTGGCAAGCGCATTTTATGCTAATATGCATTATTTTTTTTCTGTGCTGTTGATTTTTGCAAAACACAGACTACCGACAAACGCAATGAAGGCCTCTGTGATGAAAATTCACTACATGACTTGCTCTTCAGTGTGTACTTGGTAAATTGCTAAGCTTCTTGATGGGGCCAGACATCTCAGCTAATGGCTCATTTGAATATGAAAATAGAGCATGAAAACAGCATGAACAACTTAAGCCAAAACATAAAGGTGATGAGTTCATTTGTTATTCATTGCAAACAATAAATTGAGCATAAAAGTAGATATTTCATCAATGAAATACAACACACAAATGTTGGTACTTTATGCTTTAAATTGCATTGCCATATTAGCTATAAAAGTATATTCTATACTTCCTGCAATAAGGTTTCTTTGTGCTTCTGGAGACTTGCCATGTCAGCAGAGAGGCAAGGACAATTGTTTCTGTTTCAAACCAGAAATAAAATAAACAAGTCCCTAACCACATCATTTTGTCTGCATGCGGAGAGAGATTAATGTGTTATCAAAGCAAAGAACAGTAAAATTCATCTGTGTAGCGTTATTCCGACCTGGGGTGTGTTTCCTGTACAACAATGTAACTTTCTGATTAACTACCATAGTATGATGCATCGTTGGAGAAACTAACCAACTAATCACGACTGTTTCCTGAAACCGTATAGTAACATGGCCGCACCAATGTCGTTTGAACCACATTGGTTCAGCAATATGGAACTGTCATTAATGATGTCACTCGCAAGTGGAAGAGTAGCTAAAAACTTCTGCTAATTAATACAGGTCTGCTGTAATGATCATGTTACCTATACTTCTATTTTTTCCATGTCATTTTCCTTTATTTGATGTTTTTGGAAAGCAATTCCGTGCATTTTTTAAGCTCAGACTATTATTTTGGATGAGATTCCACCAGTACTTAAAACCACCAAGTGTTATTTTACCCCAAAAAGTTGCCAGAACGGTCAAAATATGTACCAGGCAGCAAAACAATATATTTAGTTTTAGTTTTGGTATTCAGCAAAGGTCAAAATAAAGTGAGAAGCACTATGAAAAAGTAATACCGCAATCACAGACATTCCTAACGGGGCAGGATTAGATTTCTCAGAGGAACCCTGAGTCAGCCGAAAAACTATAGTTAATTTGCGTCGTAATTTTTCCTGAGATTGTATAAGAAAAACACAGACTTGTTTGATTAGGATTAAACTCAAAAATGTCTGTGATATTGACCTGACCTACTGAGGAAAAAACTTTTCCCTTCCAAACAGGATTTATGACTAATATTTGTGAGCTAATATTTGTACCTTCAGTAGAACATAGGTGCTTTTCATTTCTGATGTTATATTAGTGTGTGTGTGTGTGGGTGTGTGTGTGTGTTCTTGGGTATATGGTTTATGAGGAATGTGTATAGACTTGTGCCGATATTCTGTAATGCAATATATCGCAATAATGAATATGCACGATATTGTTATCGTGGGCACTTCAATTATTAAAATTTTTATAATGCATTTAAGAATACTTTCCCCATCAACCATATAAAATGCACAACACTGCTGTATTCTGTGTCAAAGCGCTCAAATGTAAACAAGCCCAACGTGCATGAGAAGCACATGGCGGAACGAGTGAAGGAGACGCGCTGAATGAAAGTGCACGTTCACTCTCTGACAGCAGAGGGCGCTGATGGAACAGCAGAATGCAGTGGTTACCCCGGAAACCCTGCAAACAAAGCAACTGCGCCAGTGAAGTTTTTAAAATGCTTCAAACAGCCATTCATTTCTTTGTAATCTCAATGTTGTTCATCACAGCACCAAATAGTTAATACTTAAAGACTTAATAGGCTATTTATTTTCAAACTTAAACATTTTTATATTTTAATCTGGACTACAACATGTCCTAATGATTAGAAATGTTCTGATTATTTGTTATTGTTCAGTAAAACTTTGAGACATACGGCTTCATTAGTTAACATGTTAATTCATTATTACCAAACTGACAATGAAAAATACTTATAAAACATTTATTATTCTTAGTTAATGTTAATTTCTTAGTTACTGTTTAATAACATTACTAAAATCAAAAGAACTTATTTAATGGACCTGAGATAAAACTAACAATGATCAGTTGTATTTCTTAACTAACATTAATAAAAATAATACTTTCTGTAACAAATGTAGCTATTGCTCAATCTTAGTTAATGCATTAAATAATGAGACTTTATTGTAAATTGTTACCTGTTTTTCTTTATAGCCTAATTATTTTGCACTTTAATCTGTTTGAAAATTTTACTTTATATTTTTTGTGTATCGTATTATTGTATTTAAACATTCAGAGTTCTTTTTGTTATTACAAAAAAGAGTTCTTAAACCTGTTATACTATGACAACACTTTTTTTTGCAACTTATTTCAATATCGTGATAATACCGTATACCAAGATAAAAGCTTCAGCAATTAATCGCAACATGAACATTTGATACCGTCACATGACTAAATGTGTATAATGTGTATAATGACATGGGTATTACAATGTAATTACAACTTCCTGTGTCCCCGTAAACCAAATGGCTTGAAAAACATAGTGAACAGTGTTTTTTTGAAATTCAAAAAATGGCAAAAGCTTTCTGTGATGGGTAGGTTTAGGGCTAGGTTACTGTACACTGTAAAAAATAAAAACGGAAAATGTACTGGTAATTTTCTGCCAGGACTTTATCCGTAATTTTATGGAATTTTCTGTTAATCATTAAAACACAACCTAATGCAAACCTTAATTCAAAATACAGGTAAATCACCTGTAAAATACAAACACGGAAAATTCCTTCATATTTATACAGTACACTGTGCCTTATTTTTACAGACTTTTTTTACAGTGTAAGGGGATAGAATATACAGTTTGTACAATTTAAAAACCAATACGCATATGAAGAGTCCCCCGTAAACCACATATTCAAGTATGTGTATGTGTTAGTAAAATATGGTTCATTCAAGCCCTCCTAATGGGATGTTTGTATTTACATGTTGGTGTTTTCAAATCATTTTGGTAGGAGCAAGATGGTTATGTACCTTTTGTACATTTCACTTCAACACTATTTTTTAAACTCTACAACTACAAAATGAAATGTTTTCACTTTTTAATGTTTTTAATTCAATTTAAGAAGGTAAACTGAACCATTATATATACTTAATTGTACAATACTATGGTATTTGTACATGCAATTTATTGTAAATGAAAAAATAATAATAATAATTTCATTCATTTTAACAAATTTAACACGGCATCCATTGCGTCCACCATATTTTTTTTCACTGACATGAACACAATTCGAAAAACTCTGGGCTTAAAGAAAAGGCAGTGAAAATAGCAGTATTTTCTTTGCACTAAGCGTAAGATGCTATTTATACTTAGTGCAAATAGTGGCAGATACTATTTGCACCTCAGTGTATTGTAGTAAATTATAAAACTGGGATAGGCTCCACCCCTATGACTTAGAAGGTCGTATAAGGAATAAAGAGAAAGAGATGCAGTAACATATTCAGTGTATTTAATTATATTTTTTAAAATCATAAATGGATGCTGACTTATTGGGTCATTACTTGTCCTTATGCCTAGAGCCCTTCCCTACACCTACCCCCAACCCTACCCGTTAAACACTTTATTCCCACTATTAAATAATCTTTAGGCACTTTATTTCCACTTTTCGAATATTTTCTTAATTTTTATTTAAAATAAACACCTCTCTAAGCTGATATGCGATGGAAAAGGGAGAAAAGCGTGTCAAGACGGATTTGAACTCGGGTCACATCAAAAGGGAACGCCACCCGCCTTACTCTCCATGCCACTGCTCCTGTTATCAGTAAGATTTCTTGTGTCATTTTTTCTAGCTCAATCATAAAATGGTGGGCAGAGTTACTGTAAATAACCCCTGCCAACAAAGTGGGCTTTTTACACTTAATGTAAATAGACAATCCCTAAATAAAATTTAAGTTTCCTGCTCGTCACCACGATATTGAGGGGACGTTTCATGTGCATTCAACTCCAACATGACTTGAATGGACCAAAAGTCACAGTGTCCTACCAGACAAAATCATTCTTTTTCCCTTACACACACATTTTCCCTCTCTCTTTCTTTCTCTATTTTCTCAGAGATCTATTTCCTCAGGGAGAACGGGGTGGTGGGTAAAAGAAGACAAGAAACTTTCAGACACACTACATTACTTTTTCATCAGCACACGGCAGCAGGAGACTCCCTAACGTGAGTGTGTGCGCGTAAACAGCGGGATGTCCCCTCATCGCATCACCGGCAAGCCCTTTCCCACTTCATACTCACAAAATTGCATATTCCCAATGATACTATGACTGCATCTCTGATCTCACGAAAGATGGAGACACATGACACATCAACACACTCCCAGCCTGTAAACTCAGTCAGCTGTATTGTAAGGTCAACACACATGAACAGAGACATCGTTCTGTTTTGAGTCCAGCGGGGCTATCTTCAGGTACAACAAACTGAAGTGAATGAAGTGATCACTGGAGAATTTACAACAGGACATTTGTTGGTCAAATCTAGAAGATTTATTGGAGAAAACAATGTCTTTTTTAAAAATGACCTTTTTACATCAAACATAAGAAAAATATTGCAGTACTTTTTTAAGAAAATGTGAGTGGTGCAAACCTCACTGTCACATTACCAGGGTCTTGTGGTTGCTAGGGAATTGCTAGGTGGTTGGCTAAGAGTCTTTAGTCAAGTCACCTTTATTTGGTGTTTAGCTATGAGGCTAGGGTATTCTGGGTGGTTGACAGGCAGTTACTTATTGCCAACTCTTGTGAAAAGTATTAGTGCTTAAATGTGTTAAATGTGAACTTGTATTTTATAGTTCCAATCTTAAAAGTAGATTTAAATAATAATAATAATAATAATAATGAAATAAAAGGCCACTTAAGTGCATTTAAAGAGAGTACACTTTCATGATATTTCTTAAACACACTTAAATGCACTTTGTAATAATGTCAAATTAATTAATTTTAAATACATTTTAAATCATTGTTTAAATAACTTTTGTCATGCTTTAAAGTACACTTATTTTGAAATGTTGACTAACATACTAAAGCACATTTAAAGTACTTTATATATTTAACTTATCGTGTTATTCAATATTACATTTAAAGTTAATATATTTTTAAGTGTAATAAATTGCAACTTCATGATTACAAATGTGTAATTACAAATACATTTAAATATATGACAAAAGTTTTTGATAGAAATTAAATTAAATTATATTTTAGTTTACCATATATGCTCGTCAGTACATTCAACAATAACAGTACTTCAAAGACAATATGAAGTAATTATGAAATTAAATATAAAGATGTACAGTACTTAAGTTCTACTTATTTGGGTCAAAAAAGCACTTTTAAGTTCAGCTAAGTGAATTTAATATAAATTTTAACTATGGTAATACAATGATATATTTTCCATTTAACTGGAATTAAAATGCAGTTAAGTGCCCAAAAACATTACATCCAGTTCGTACTTAAGTATGTTTGGTAACACTTTAGTATAGGGAACACATAAACTATTAACTACGACTTTTCCCTCAACAAACTCCTAATTTACTGCTTATTAATAGTTAGTAAGGTAGTTGTTAAGTTTAGGTATTGGGTAGGATTAAGAATATAGAATAAGGTCATGCAGAATAAGGCATTAATATGTACTTAATAAGTACTAATAAATAGCCAATATTCTAGTAATAAGCAACTAGTTAAAAGACCCTAAAATAAAGTGTTACCGCATGTTCTTTTAAAAAGGTATGCTAAAGTGTACTTTTTCACAAGAGAAGTCAAGGCAAGCACTATTAGTAAATTATTGGCAGTGGCACGCACCATTAATAAACCTTTATATAAATATCATGAAAATACATCTTCATCAGTGTTAGGCAGTATTGCATTATTAACACGTTACAGCAATAAGATTACTTTTTGCAGTAACTTGTAGTGTAACTAATAATATTTCACTAACAATATTATCCATAAAATAGCTTGTTACAATGTTATTTTTTTGTTGCGTCAATCCCGACTGATTTGAAATCCAACAATACAATCATTCATTTTTGTAATCTTCACGACTCGTGCATGCACATGATGTCAACATTGCAGCAAGTTAGCTTGGAATATGTAAAAGCTTACATTTAGTGGCTGGAACTACTGACGCTATTTTGACTTCTTTTGACAACATACACCATGAAATATAATCATTTCAACAGGTGAATTACAGCTGCAATTAGCATCAAGCTACTCATGACAATTTATGAGCTTAATACTACGCTTTTACTCAAAACTCACTGTAAACTACCATTGAGTGTTTGTAATAACTTCCTATTGTGATCTAATGTGTATTTTGGTCATAAGAAAGGGGAGAAATATGTTGTTTGTAGCATTTTAGAATAAGCTAATCGCTACACCTGCTTAGCATTTCTCATGTAAACATCACATACAAATCATATGCTGTCATAACTGTATGTTTATTAGCTTCATGTTTTATGTGCGTTTCCCTGTGTTAGTATGTATGGAACCGAATGCAGAAATGTAGAGGAACCATCATCGGAAGAGACAGGCAGGTTATGAACAGCTAATATGAGTGACATATGTGCAGCGAACTATCTTCCTCTGAGTCATAACACCAGATCGCAGAAATACAAAATATACCCTAACATTCACAAAGAGGCACACATGAGGAGTCAGAATTTTGAGGAGAAAATATGCAATTACCTGTAGGGTGTAATGGAAAAGTAATATAACAAGTATTGTAACGAACTACTGTCACTACAATACTTGCTATATTACTTTAAGTAATATTACTTTTTAAAGGAGTAACGAGTAATAATTAATCAATTATATTTGATCTTACTGCAGTTATCAATTTTGGATTTCTGTGAGTGGGCAGTAAACGCTGTCAGACTCAAGCCAAAGCCAGCAGGTTTGTAGAAGCAATAGATAAGAGGGAAAAAAAGAGGAGAGAGGTGATCCCTTCATTTTGTCCCTCCTTGTAATGATCATACAGGAAAATGAGTTCCTCCATCAGAGAAGAGAGATTGCCCTACAGCTGCAGGTCACACGTCACTGTCATCCACCCCTCTCACCCACACAATCGTAAAGAATGTGTTTGCGAGCAGGTGAGAATGAGACTGTGTGAGAGTGAGTGGGGCATCAACACTTCTCTTTGGCATCAAAGCTTCTCTTTGGGGGGGAGGAGGATGCATAATAAATGAAAACAATGTGTGTTCTAAAATCAGCTTAAAATATCAAACATGTTTGATTTCCTCTGACTGGATGGAATCAAAGTCTGGTCCCGGTTGCAAAAAAAAAAAAAAAAAAGTTAAAGTATAGTTTACCCAAAAATGAAAATTCTGTCATCATTTACTCACCGTCATGTCATTCCAAACCCGTAAGACTTTCGTTCATCTCCAAGAAAGTGAATTTTAATGAAATTGGAGAAATTAATACCACTTCATAAAAAGTTCATAAAGATATCATAAAACTAATCCAAATGAACCGAGTGGTTTAGTCCAAATTTTCTGAAGAGACATGTTCACTTTATACGGAGCCCCGGACATGACATGCAGGAAAATTCACAAAAAAAAAATTCGTTCCCTCGATTTACTAAATCGTGCGCACGATTTCCTATTTCGTTCCCTCGATTTACTAAAACATGCGCATGATTTCCTATTTCGTTCCCTCGATTTATAAATCATGCACATGATTTATAAATCGAGGGAACGAAATAGGAAATCGTGCTCACGTTTTAGTAAATTATGCGCACAAATTAGTAAATCGAGGGAATGAATTAGTAAATCGTGTGCACGATTTAATTTTTTTTCTTGCATGTCATGTGCGGGGCTCCGTAGTTTTAAATGATGAACAGATTTTATTTACATAAACATTGATCAGAGAAGCTCAACCGAACCTGCTTTGACCCGCAAGAACAAACTTCATTGGTTCTTGTGGAAGCTCAAACGTGCTGCGTAACACAGGAGAATGAACCTCATTGGTTCTCGCATGTCAAACATGCATGCTTGAGCAATTTTACTATAACTGATGTGTGAGTTGATGAATGTTTATTTGTGAATTAAAGCCTAAATTCAATCTGTTCATCACATGAAGTGAACGTGTCTCTTCAGAAAATTTGGACTAAACCACTGAATTCATATGGATTAGTTTTACGATCTCTTTATGAACTTTTTGAAGCGTCAAAGTGGTAGTTGCGTAGCTGTCAATGGAGGGACAGAAATACCTTCATTTGTGTTCCGAAGATGAACAAAAGTCTTACGGGTTTGGAACGACATGAAGGTGAGTAAATGATGACAGAATTTTCATTTTTGGGTGAACTACCCCCCGAGAACCGAGCACTGCCACAGACAATCTCAGGATTTACCAGGTATTCATTGTCTTCTGGTGTTAATTTATCAACACAATTCATCATATTTTAGCTGTAATAACTGCCCTCTGATGATCATCATATTTATTGATATAGCAGTCTACAGCAGTCCGCAATGAGTTATACGTTAGTGCTTTGGTAGGACACAATCCCATTAGGCTGAATTTATTTAATTTTCACAACAACCTTTTAGGAATCTATTTCTTTCTAATATTACCCATATTCACTGAACATTTCTCTTACATCTACATCAACTACATCTATGACAGAAAGCACTGCTGTGGCTGGATTTTTTCATGTTCACTATTTTTGTCCAGTAAAAATATCATCTTTCACAGAATAAGAATTTACTTTAAAAGAAAAACTTTAAAACAATAGGACTTTTTTTTACCCAAAATTGTGATGTATGCTCAAAACAACAGACTAAAATTAGTGGGAAAACAGACAACGAATAACAACATTATAATAACAAAGAATAGGGTTAGTTCACCCAAAAATGAAATTTCTGTCATTAATTACTCACCCTCATGTCGTTCCACACCCATAAGACCTTCATTCATCATCGGAAAGCAAATTAAGATATTTTCATAAAATCTGATGGCTCAGTGAGGCCTCCATTGACAGCAAGATAATTAACACTTTCAGATGCCCAGAAAGCTACTAAAGACATATTTAAAACGATTCATGTGACTACAGTGGTTCAACCTTAATGTTATGAAGCGACAAGAATACTTTTTGTGCGCGGAGCACGTATCAAATTGCCAAAGTCATGTGATTTCAGTAAACAAGGCTTTGTTATGTGATAAGTGTTTCGAAATTTCAACGGTTTACCACTGGCGGGCATGACTTTGGCAGTTTGATACGCGCTCCGAACCACCGATTCGAATCAAAAGATTTGTAAAGCTTTGAAGCTTCATGAAGCAGTGTTTTGAAATCGCCCATCACTAGATATTGTTGAATAAAGTCGTTATTTTGTTTTTCGGCGCACAAAAAGTATTCTTGTCGCTTCATTGAACCACTGTAGTCACATGAACTGTTTTAAATACGTCTTTAGTAGCTTTCCGGGCATTGAAAGTGTTAATTGTCTTGTTGGCAATGCAGGCCTCATGAGCCATCGGATTGTATGAAAAATATCTTAATTTGTGTTCCGAAGATGATCGAAGGTCTTACGAGTGTGGAACGACGTGAGGGTGAGTAATTAATAACAGAATTTTCATTTTTGGGTGAACTAACCCTTTAATTCAAAATCTATTCTCTGAAAACACATTATACTTCTCAAGTGAATGTGTCTTCTTTAAAGTATGTTTAGATATTTTTACCGGAAAATATCCATTACAAACATTATTTTTGTACTGTAGGGGAAGGAAACCGAGAAAGAAAGGCAAAAAGACAGAAAGATAAAGGAAGAAAGTACAAAAAAAGAACACAGAGGCACTTGAGGCTATAGAATTAGGCAAATGGAGAGACTAAAGAGAGGAAGAGAGAGAAAAAAGCGGGGGGTGGAGTGGAAGGGGGAAAAAAGTCCTAAAAATATAAGTCCACAGAGGTTTGTGTGACAGTAGGGGTTAAGCAATCCAAAGGCTGCAGGCAATCACTCAATTTCAGACACGCTCAGAGCCCTTCGGTGCGAGGGGAGCAAGGCGCATAAAGAAATTTAACAACTTAATGTTTTATGGCCAACGGAAATGAGATCCTTACGGGGCAGCGCAGGGGAGGGAGGTTGCCAGAGAGTCTCGCACAAATATTCGCATAAACACACATTTGTAGCCTTCCATTATCAAACACCCCAGATACATATTCAAATATGGGTCAGTGATATGATATGAAGCTTCTGCCCTTTCCTTTTCTCATTTACCAACTCTTTCTCCCACGATTTCGCTCTCTCTCGCTGTATCTCAAGGCGAGACTTGCTCCACAGCAGGAGAACATTGGGTTTTTGTTTTATTGTAAATAGTCCAATGTGCACTATTGTCTGTCGGGCTGAGAGATGAATACGGAAGTGCCGCTGAATGGAGCCTTGTTAGCAAATCAATAGTGCAGACATCTCTAAACCCTGTCCTTGAAACATACTCCTCCTTTGTTTTCATAGGGTGAACAAATGCAGGAGATTTGAGAGAAAGCTTTCCCTATTCATATCCATCTCCGTCTCTTTCTTTCTCCAGCTCCCGATTCATCATAATTCTTTTTACTGTTAAACGATTATAATACTTGGATGTCTGAAATGTCATGTGTTGGTTACACACTGACATATTGGAGGAATCAGGTGTGTAATCTATCAGAAAATGTAGCCGTATTGAGCTTACTGAAGCCTAGCAGGAATAAACCATAAGTCATTGCGCTTTTACGAAAAAACAACATCCACAACTTTAGAATATATGGTTTAAGATGCACTTATCTCTGTCAGATTAAAGGTGACATTGGTAATTGTTCTGTAATTAGCGGCGTTTCTGCTGAGGTTTTGATAAGAACACTCCGTTCAAGAAGGATATCATGCTTGGTTGTAATTGCACACGTGGGATGGTGTATTTTTAGACACTCCAACTTCAGAAAAATCAAGAGATTTGCTTTAATTATTAACATTATGACACAGAAAAGGAGGGAGAGCGCAGATAACTGTGACAGAAAACAGCAAAACGGAGATTATGAGATGATGGCTGGAAATGGCACATGATAAGAGGAGGTAAGGCCACATAATCTCCACGCTGATAGCCCTGACGTGTCTTCAGAATCAATCTCCTGCAAAGACGTCCACAAACACAGCGCAGGCCTAGCTTCAGATGAGCTTTACAATAGGGTGTCATGCGACCATTGTTAAACATGACAAGATATTGATTTGCAAATATTTTGGCGTGAAAAGATATTATTCATATCGGATCCACATCTCTGCTCAAAAAGCTTTTGAGGAGACTCTCAGAAATCACAATTCAAGTCAAACTAATGCAGTAAATAACATTCGTGTTGAGTATTAAAACAGCATGCTTGTGTTTGTAACAATACGCCAATTGATTGGGTTGAGAGACAGGGATGGGAAGAACAATTAACTGCAGCGCTTTGGGGACTCGATGCTTTGTAGTGTTGGATGAATAATGTGGGTCTGATTTTAAACACAGATTGAGCCGGTGCCTTCCTGACCGTTTTGCATAATAAGTACCATCAGGTTCTCCGGTCATGATTGAACTACCAGTGAATGCACTGACAAAGCAGTACATAATGATGGAGAAAACTGCAATTACATGTTAGAATCTTAGCAGATGATAATATCGAGATTTCAGATTAAGGAAGTTTTATCAAGATTTTAAACAGAACTGAGCAGACCACTTACCCCAAGTATAAAACTTTAGCATGTAACTCATTCCACACTGTTTGTGGACATGAATGATACATCAGAGGTACAATATTAACTTTATAAGTGATCAGACTGTTTTTGTCCAATGGACAATAAAATAGGCAAAAAAAGAGTGGAAAACCCCGCTTTTTTTTCATGCTAAAAACACTCCGAAAACCTTAGCAACTGCATACAGTAGCAATGTCCTGGCAACCACCCACAACACCCAAGCAACTGAACAACAATGTGCTAAAAAACAAAAGAACTTAGCAACTGCATAGCAATGCACTCAAATTAAAACACACTAAAATTATCTTTAGCAAACTGTTGCTAGCAACTACACACAACTAGCAACCACACACAACACCCTAGCAACTGCACTGCAACATGCTATTAACACTCAGATCATCCCAATCAACTGCATAGCGACATGTTATAGCAGATTACTGGCACCTCAGAACAATTAGAAACTGCAAAGCAGCATGTTAAAAACACTCAAATATGTTAACAACTGCATATTAATGCCCTGGCAACCACCCACAACACCCTAGAAACACACAAAAAATACCCAGAACAACTTAGAAACATGTTAAAAACATTCAAATATCTTAGCAACTGCATATCAATGCCCTGGCAACAACCCACACCTTAGCAACTTCACAGCTAAATCTAAAATTCTGGTTTCCATTTACGATGCTTCCCTCAGTCTGTAACTTTAAATATGAATCAACCAAACTTGCCTTGGAAAAACAAAGCTTTATATGTTTGAACAAGATAAATTGCTTCATTAAATACTGAAAAAGGAGAAACTATCCCTTCCAAAATTTGTACCCATGTAATAATAGCATGGTTTGTATTACAAACTATTAGCAGGAGAATGGCTGCTGAATGGCAACTAAAGATTTTTGTAGTTGACTAAAAGTCGTTCATTTAAGCCAATAGTCTAAATCGCACATTTATATTTATTTAATTATTTAAATATATACTTGGGGGAATACTAACCCATAATGAGCCTTATATATATATATATATAAGTTGACGATGCTGACTCGCCATCTCTGCAATATTTGTATTCTATTCGAATTGATTCGTTAAAAAGTAGATATTTCAAGCTTTCTATAGATATATTTCTGAGTTTCCGTTCATTTTTGTGACAACTTTCATTTGTGCTACTACTTATTTTTCAAACGATAAGCCATATTTGAGGTTGGATTTCCTGCCCGACATACTGTAATTACCACAAGGACCCGTCGTTAATGATCTGTCCCTCACGGACCTTGTAACTTCACCACTTCCTGTAGAGTTTTTTTTTTTTTCTTCTGCGATTAACCGACTAAATAAATTTCTGGTTGACACAGCTTCTTCTCATCAACTAATGTTGACTATTAGGGGGCAACCCTAAGCAGGAAACCATCATGTTCTGTGATATCGATACAGTGAGGCAAAAGTCAAGCAGTCAGTCGGCTCTCTTTTCACAGACAAGACAGCATGTCAGGTAGAAGCTACAGTACACCATCAACTTCCTGCCTTCCATCTGCCTGGCTGCTGAATGGGAATATTCTCTTTTAAAATCATGAGTGAGAAAAGTTCCTTATATTTGTCAGAGCTCTTGCATGGGCTTCAACCTTGACACAGAAGGGGGCCGGCGCTGGTGCAGATGGGCCTTTTATTTTGTTGTTGTTGTTGTTATTGTGCCTGTCTCCCTGTCTCAGCTGAGGCCAGTTAAATTAGCAGAAGAATAAATTACATCAATTGCGAGCAGAGTAGAAACAGCTGGGGCAAGAGAACAATGAAACCGGGACTGACATATAAACAGGGGGTCCATAAAAAACAAGCTCCCCAGGCTTTTTTTTCATTAAGCGAGGCACGAGGAGTCAACACGGAGGACGTGCCTCCAATCGGCAGACTTCCTGAATCTTTCTTCTCCTGTCAAGGCCTCACCTGAACAGAGAATACACAGAACCTCTTCTGTTTTTTCAAAAAAAAAAAAAAAAACAAAAAAACGGTTGAATCGGAACAGAGCATCCTGACAAAAACTAGCCATCCTCAATCAATGCACACCATCAGTGTTAGTGCAGGTGCGTATCTAATAACAGGCTTGTTAAGTTAGCACCTGTGCTTTATCCAACAAACCCAAATCAGACACCTCCTCCTCTTTTTCACTCTTCCTGTCTGCAGATTTGGATTTCTGCCAACTCATCCCTTTTCCTCATTCTGGAATCCTCTTCCTCTTTTGCATATCTATAATCAGCATGTGTCATATTTATTTGTCTAAACAGCTCTATAACAATTGAGATCAACATTAAATAGATCAATACGATCTCAAACAATTCCAATATAGACAGACATTTCTCATTAATTTATTCAAAATCAGAGATATCATTGTCAGAGATATGATCTCAAACATTTCTCATTTTATTCATCAAAGTCAGAAGTATCAGTGTGAACTCAAACATTTCTCATCAAATATATCAAAATCAGAAGTATCAATTTGATCTTAACAATTTCTCAACAAATTAAGTCAGAAGTTTCAATATGAACTCAATCATGTCTCATTAATGTCAAAAGTATCAATATGATCTTGAATATTTGTTATCTAATTAATATGAATTCACACTATTTAATCAAAGCCAGAGGAATCAATATGAACTCAAACATTTCTCATCAAATTAATCAAAATGATGGGTATTAATATGATCTCAAACATTTCTCATTTATCATCAAATGAATCAAAGTCAGAGGTATCGATATACAGGAATTTTAGGAGAAATGAAGATGATGGAGCAGAACAGTTTGGAGTTTTTTTCCAGTTATTTTCTGTTTCCTTTCCTTCTTTTTTTCTGCGTAAAGGCACAATATGTATGATTTTTAGATAAAAATATCCAAAAACCACTAAAACAATGTTATATATTTTGTTGACTTGTGTACTTACATTATCCTAATTGTTTCCAACAATGTTTAAATCTAGAGAAATCAGCAATTTTAACCAGGACACGGGCCGTGTCATTTTGTCGCCTGTCAGTGACGACATGTTACTATCTAGTTTTACTATCATAGAAACCATGGAAACACCACAGACGCTTTAATATATTATGTTTTTTATTAGAGCAACTGTTTGGATACAGTTATCAACAGAAAACAGCACTATGTTACCCCACATATGCAACGAAAAGAGCGGAAGTGGCCAACTGCAGCATAAACATAATAAAAGCTCTGCTGGACTCCTGCGGCTCTCAGCCTGTCCTGCTTCATACCACAGTAACTTTAATAAAGCTTTAATAAATTAGCTCATCCATGAACATGGTTTCTTCCCAAGTCTGTCGGATTGCTTTCCATCAGCTGTGGAGGTGAAGATGACAACTCCCATGATTCCGTGTTCAGTCACAGCGTCATCAAGCTACACCTTTCTTTTGAATAAGCGACCTCTAGCGGCGAAAATTACGGTGCCTTTAACCAACTAACTGAACAACTACATTCCCTAATCTGTCATAAACAAACAAGTGTGTGTGTGTGTTTGTTTTCATGATTTATGAGGACACAAATTTATATAATGACATGGGTATTATACTGGTATTACAACTGTGATGGGTATATATATATATATATACACACACACACATAAGGAATAATTGACGACGGGCATGCATTATTTTCTAAGAATTCAACGGCCCGGAATTCTGCTTATACTACGGTTACCACACGTCAAGACACTGTTCCGATGTTGTATTTCAAGACATTTGTCAGGTTTTTGTCCTTAAAACACTCTTGTGTGTGGGACAAATTTTTTACGCATCTCATCCAAAGCCTCCGTTGCTAATTCCAAAACGTCATTTCAGTAGTAACGAAGGCTTGAACCTTGATAGCAGAATAATAGAGTTGATACAGTTATTAACGCAGTTGAGAGAGAGAGAGAGAGAGAGAGAGAGAGAATAAGCAGCATATGTGACTTAGTCTACCTGATCTGTGCATCTCTAATGGCAGCGGTGTCTCTACTAATAGCGAAACTATAAGTTTATCTCAAGAACCGCACCGTTATTACCTCGCTGGTGAGTTATGTATTTTAAGTTGCTAAACTATTTTACTGATTAATTCGTCAGAGGAGCGATGACCAAACGTTTCTGTGCGAGTACGTGTCCGTACTATACAGTACGTTTGAAAGAGAGAGAGAGAGCGCGAGAGAGTATCAGAACACAATAAAACGTATTTTGTGGCAAAAACCATGACAATAATTTGTCGTTTTCATCCTATTGTTTACTATATTTATTTGCTTGGTCGGTGTCGTTGTGGGTTTTGGTTCTTTTGCGGTTGTGGGCTGTATACAGGGATAAATAGGACCTATTGAAATAACATCATCATTTGGCGAGGTGAAATGGAACTGCAATGCTAGAACTACTTTAGCCGTGCGTTTCCCTGAAAATAATTGAACACCTTAGAACGTTGGAGACTGTCCTCCAAAAAAAAAAACCGACCCTATAGGTCGTTTTTCAAGCACCTTATTATGACCTATATTTACGTTTTAAAGTCATGCGCCCTCTAGCTGGCGTAAAAATAATGACAGTGTCGAGTTACGTCTGCCGTCATGAAATGATGTATGACTGTCGTTACCAATCAAAATGCGTGTTCATTTAAATGCAATGTGTGGACTTTTTACATCAGAAGTCCTATTTCCATTTAGCAAAACTCATTTTTTGTACTAACGACTACACCTAGCTCATCCCTAAACCTACCCTTAGTGATTTATAGTGCATATACACTTTATGAGCACATGCGTTCCCTGGGACTGAACCCACGATCGCATGATCACATGATTGCATATTGCTATATATTGCAATGCTCTGCCAATTGAGCTACGCGAAACCCGAAATATGACGCAGATAAAAGGGAACAATGCATTAAAATGAAAGTGTCCTGTTGTCGATAGGGGCGCAACTTTAGCAAACGCTCCTGTGGGTCGTATTTCATGAATTAAAATGAAAGTGTCCTGTTGTTGATAGGGGTGCAACTTTAGCAAACGCTCCTATGGGTCGTATTTCAGGGAAGTGACAAACAACCTATATAGGCATATTGGTTGGAGAACATGTTGCATTTCAGCAACCATTTTAGTATATCTTCTCAAGGGAAAATACTATAGAAATGAAACTTGGATATATTTTAGAGTAGTCAATGTGCTGCTCTTATAGCAGTATAGATTTACTGTCCTCTGAAAATAACTTAACATACAGCCATTATTGTCAAAATAGCTGGCAACAAAAGTGAGTACACCCTAAGTGATAACAGTTGTATGTTGTTTAACCATGCAAAGCCACATGTCCTATTCATCATGTTCATGTTTTTGTCTGCTTGACAGGACCATACATATGTGTGGATCTTGTATTAGAGCAGTTAAAAGGACAGTAAATTTGTACTGCTATACAAGCTGCACGTTGTCTACTCTAAAGTATATATATATAGTATATATAGAGTATTTTCATTTCTATAGTATTTTCCCTTGCGAATATATAATAAAATGGTTGCTGAAATGTGAGGGGTGTACTCACTTTTGTGAGATTACGTTCCTGTAGGTTTAGGTATAGTGTAGGGAAGGGCCATATTATAGTGACTTTTAAGATTTTGTCAAACATTCTTATATATGATTTTTATCCGACTAAAGGACCCCACAACATCATAAATTCCTCATCTTACTATCTTAGTGGGGTCATTTACTCACAAAGTAGTATAAATGTGTGTGTGTGGCTATGAATGCGTCTCATTCCCTGTTTGATTGCTGAAGCCAGACTGCATGGTGTTCAGCCCACCCCCACCTTCAAACACAAGTAAGCTGGAGACACTTCAGTTGGACACATACATTAATTATTGATTTTTTTTCAAACCCTAATCCTAAAAAGATCCATTAGTCTTCAATTATGCATTCCATGCATGTATCATACCATAATTTGCTCTTCCACTATATTATGTTTTGTAGCGTTTTATTAAACCAGACACTAACACAATCTCGTCTACTGTAACTCGCATCCAGTTTATGCTTGCTCTGTGTCATTTTCATGTAATTCAAGTGTCATATGATTATCGATTTTATAGGAACATCAGGATGGAGCCATTGAAAATGTACATTTAAATGAATGCAGCATTTCTATCTATCAGTGCATGTGCTGCGTTTCTAGAATAGGAATATTGCGACAATGCGGCCTGCATTCAGATTCATTCCTCAGTCTTGAAATGACTGCCCTCTATGAAATGAGCCTTTTAGAGGACCTAAATTATGGCCATCAGTTATTTAGCTCTACTAAACAGGGAGAGAAGAGCAGAATGAGAGCGCGAGCTGCAATCGGGGGTGTGGAATCATGACATGGTTAATTCCCGAGTGAGTTGTTGGGGCATGTTTCTTATCATTGCATAATGATGATTGCTTGTACACACACACACACACACACACACACACACACACACATGCACCTGCTAGAAATGCAACTGAAAAGGGACTCCAAACACAAAAAAGTACATTCTGTGGCTCCGCAGTAAAATACACTCCTTGACAAATTATAGATATATATATTAGGACATTCAATTGCCCAAGATTATGCCTCGGCTGCTTAATAAGAGTTGTAAAAGAAAAACTCATGCATTTAAATATGCTTTTTAGCCTTGACTGGGTTTTTTTTTTTTTTTTTTTTTGGAGGGCCATTGTGGCACGAGCAAGATACGCCACAGTATTATTTCTGTGTAAACTAGCATGGTTCGCGTTTACATATGAATGCCATTTCAGTTTTTCTTATTTTCCTCAAGCGTACAAGTCACTTTTGGTCCATTAGATTCTAATTAGTTCAAGCCCCACAGGCAGAGACAGAGAGAGAGAGAGTGAAGAGAAGAGAGAGACAAACAGAACATGAGTGAAAGAGAGTAGAGGATGGGAGGTGTGAGCTTGTTAAGGAGTTGTGCTTTTCAGATATCCACGAGGCAAGTTAAACAGCTGAAAGCAGAGTCATTCCTGTTACACAGTATATTAAAAATGGTCACACTTTAGATTTGGGTTCAATTCTCACTATTAACTAATATTAACTACGACTTTTGCCTCAATAAACTCCTAATTACTGCTTATTAATAGTTAGTAAGGTAGTTGTTAAGTTTACTTAAGTATTTTAAGAAACAGTTTTAAAGCCAAAGTTTTAGTACTATACATGGCCTTTAATTTCATTAATATTATATCTGCAAGTACAGATTTTTAAAAACATACTTTGAAGTACACTATAAGTGTATTATCAATACAACACAATTCCTTTTCAGAGGGGTATTAAGATGTGATAATGTTTGCTACAAAATGAAAATGTACTGCATTTCAAAAAATGACCCAGTAAATAAAATGAGAAGGAAAGGAGGAGGACAGAAAGTAAGAGAGAAAGAGGTATGAAGAGTCATGGGGATGTTTTGCCAAAAACATCTTGTGGATGAGTGTTTCTGATCCCTTAGTGACCTACTTGTTGGATGTGTGGGTCTGCTGCTACCATCCATCGCAGACACCACACAGTTTTTTCACACAGTTTCATCTATGGCACCACCACCTGATAGCTTATGAACCTGATGTCTAATCTATAAAACACAAAGTCCTGTAAGTTTCAGTTTCAGTCACACAGTAACAGTAAACACTTCATGTAAACTATCACATGTAATATTTCACTCTGTTTTAAATAAAGAATATCCTTTATTCAGAGTATTTTAGATAGACATGCTGTGTCGAAGCTGAACACAGGCCGTAAAGAAGCTCTAGGGAAGAAATCCTGTCCAGCGTACAGGGCTCCCCTGCCTGCTATTGCGATTAAAGCTCAGATAATCTTATCTATAAATAGGTATAGCCCTTACTGTTTTGTGTTTTATGTATCAGTTTTTATCTCTGCAATAACCATCATAGCCATAGTTTATGACTATTGCTGCCGAATGGCACCCTCAACCCCAGTAAGCTTTGAAAGGGGGAGCGTAGCCCTCCAAAGCTTTGCCAATGAGTGAGAAAGAGAGCCAGAGAAGATAGGAAGTGGAATAACAAAAACTGTCAAGTATTATTCCCAAACTACACTCTTAAAAATAAACGTTCCAAAAGGGAGTTTCTGCAACAATGCCACAGAAGAACAATTTTTTGTTCCCCAAAGAACCTTTTAATGAACAGCTCTTGAAAGAAACATTTTTTTTTTTTTCTTAGTCTAAAGAATATTTTAATAATCTAAAGAACTTTTTTCCACTATAAAGAATCTTTTATTGAATGGAAAGGTTCCATGGAAGTTAAAGCTTCATCATGGATCCATCAATGCCAATGAAGAACCTTTATTTTCAAGACAAATTATGATCATATCATAAATAAAGACTTTTTTTCACGCAGTTCCTTGCACAATACTATGTTATGGCCAGCTTTCACCATACTGCATAATTTGTAAACTAATACATTTTGACATTTGCATCACATAACCAGCTTCATAAGCCATATGTGGCTTTTCTGACACCGTAAACTTGCTCGGTAGCTCAACTGGTACAGCAATGCACTTGAGACATAGAGAGCTTGTGTACGAGTCATGATAAAAGAAAACAAAACTTGTACAAGCAAGCTAATATGGCATGGTTGCTTCAGCAAATGCATTTTTATGTCATATTTGCTTTTGTTAACACTATTGGTTAGGTTTAGTGTAGGTGGTACACAGTGTTGGAGAAAGTTACTTTCAAAAGTAATGCATTACAATATTGCATTACTCCCTAAAAAGGTAACTAATTGCGTTACTTTTTATGGAAAGTAATGCATTACGTTACTTTTGCGTTACGTTTTCTCATCTGGGCTGGGCTGTTTCTTTGTTTGTTTTTATAACAACAAAAAAGTTCTATTTTTGGTAAATGTAAAGTCCCTTTCACACCAAAAGTGAAATGAATAAGCCCAAAGTCCCTTTAAGACAAGTCGTTTCACTGGGCGGCCATCTTTGAAACACCTCTCGGGCATTTAAGTGCAGCTTCCATCTCTTTGAATGGGGAAACATCAAATTCTCCAAAGCTGTTTGCCAAGCTTTCGATTAAATTTCATGTTTGAAATCACCAATGAAATCTGACAACAACTGTCTAATAAATTTTGTTTCTAGACGCTCGAATCATGACAAAAAACTGTATTTTTCAGGTTGGATCAAGCTAATGCGCATGTGCAGTCCTAAATGCGTGTCTCTTGCGCTTCATTTCGGAAGCGCGCGTCTGACAGCTTCTATAGGAACCGGAGCTTCTAACGGTCGCTGCAGTGACTACCAATCGGCAATTGGCTCTTATTTAGAAGGCGGGACTTATTCCGCCATATTGTGCGTTGCACTTTCTCCCATTCAAAACAATATGAGTGACGCGTCTTGTGTTATTCTATAGTCTTTGATAAGCCTCAGGCTGAAAGAAATATAAATTCACACCTGTACAGTAGAGGGCGCAGTTCAAACAAACAAGCCTGTGCTGTGCTAAATGAGTAGGCTAAATGCTCATATTTAGTCTAGAACTAGTCTAGAATGAATAACCATCATGTTTACACAGTGCACAAAACGCCTCTTCACTTACTCCCGATTTCTCTTAACATGGGGACAGGAGAGGTGTCAGCCAATAAATGGGAAAACAAAGGAACTTGCGTTGCTTACTTGAAAATGTAACTCAGATATTTTGTTGTAAATTTAAAAGTAATGCATTACTAGTTATTGTAAAAAATGTAATATGATTACGTAACTCGCATTACTTGTAATACGTTACGCTCAACACTGGTGGTACATTATTTTCAAACATGATCGAGGATTAAACTTTTAGCGCCACTCACCAGACATTTCATTTCTGAACCTCTGAGATACATACAACAACCAATGTTATAAAATGTTGCCACATTCACATTCATCTATTTCAGAAACTTTTATCACCACACACTTTGGATATTTCACTTTGAAAGTGCCGCAAAACATGCAAGAACCAATGTAATATCCCCTGAAATGTAACCACAGGTATTTTTCCAATAAGCCTGGGTTAATTGTCTCAAAATCGTTTACAACTCTTACATTTCTGTCTACTAAAGTAATTGTTAGTTTTAATAATGTATCTGTCTGAGTGCTAATAAGCCCTGACAAAAGAGAAGAATCATTGTACAGAGAGAGGAAATGTAGAATTGGCCAGTGTAAAGTGCACTCTGGATGACCCGTCAGATTACGTGGGTCAGCAAACCCTGAGTGAGCAACAAGGACGGCAGCTCTGGGAACCACCAGCACAAATGGAGGTGAAGCAGAGGAAGAGGTTTGGTGACACCTGCTGCAAAAACATCACCCCTCAAATGGACAAGCACTCAAAAGGTAGAATTCCCCCAAGACTCCATAAGAAATAAATAACCTAGAGCCTCAATGGGACATTGAAATGTTGAGCATTTCATTTTGTGCATTTGAAGAATGCCCTTATGTTTGGAGGCTTTACCTGATATAAGGAATGTTTTGGCCATTGAACTAGCCACCGAATGTGAATTACATATTGGCTAGGTATGCTTTTTTGTAGATATAGCACCAGAAATATGATAAATGTGACAGGTTTGGCTCTGGCAGTTCATTAAGAAATGCCTTTTCCAGCTCTGTAAATCTTTATCCTGTATAGGACAGCTCAAAGGTGCAGCTAAAAGTGGCCTTTCTGAAAATAATAAAGAAAAAGTAACAATATTGTACCATCAAGGGACAGAAGTCTACCATCAGCCAAAAATAATAACAATGCAGAGAAAGCGAGAGAGCACTCACAGCTGTGTGTTGGCAGCCTTTGCTAGTAACGTTAAAGAAACAGTCATTGACTGGACTCATGTCCCAAATTTTGTTGTTTTCTGTGAAAGCACTGGCCTCCCAAAGCATTGCTAAGAAATTTCAATTATGTTCTCAAAGAGGCAGGCGACAGGGCCCTTTGAGAGTGTCAGGCAACCCTGTGACGTGATGAAAGACTAGCCTTTAATGTTATTGGGGATTAAAGATAACTTTCGAACAATCCCTTGCTCAACGTATAGGCAGCTCCTCTTTCACCCAAGCATAATAAGTTTTCAGCTGCCACCATTTTAATTACTTTCTTCTAAAACTTGAACCACATTGGCCTGGGTTAAAAGAAACAGGACCGGCAGGTTGGTTGTGATATTAGAGGTTTGTTTAGCCATGCATTTGAGTCAGTCCTATGCAGGTATCCCATTGATTGCACAGGGGTGCCACTTAAGTTCCTAGAGAGGGTGAATGCTGGAAAACATCCATCTCACAGTAAGACTGAAGCTGCCTTAATGATCCACAAGTGCACCATAAATTATGCTAATGGTTTTTAGCCCTTGAACGCTAAGCCTTTGTTCCATCCAACTGGTGGAGCCGCTGATGTCTTCATGGGACCATCTCGCGAACCGCTGCAGAATCAGAGCTCAGATAAATTGATTAAGTTGCCAGTAGCATTAGCTAGATGGTGAAGGGTGATCACATATATTTGCTGTTGTCTTGTACCACTTCGACAACAAGTCTACCTAAGCATCATGACAATCACCATGGCTAGATGTAAGAAGTATTGACAGGCCACAGTAACAAGGATTGTAATGAGTATTGTTCTTCACCGTTCTAGAGATATTTGATACGTGAACAAACTAATTAATCTTTCCAATGAATCAGTTTAAACAATTAAAAAAAAAAACGGTGGTTCTCAAGACAAAAACTCTCTGAACATCTCTTTTAAACATGCCTGACTCATAATGATATGAGAACCATGAGTGAACTGATATTTTTAGTGAACAGAGGGTTTGGCAGAAAGCTACTTTAATAGACGTACTGGAAATATGTTTATGACCTAATTGTATAACAGTTTTATGTAAACATAAACAAAAACAAAATAGAACTCATTTTAATAAATAGTATTTTATCAACTGATATAACTTCATTGCAATCTATATTAAGATTCTTAATGACTTTGTTATGAGATGAATCATTACAATAATCATCCTAAATAAACAACCGTCTCATTGGAAACCTACATTTTTGCAAAACTCCAAAAACTTACCTATTCATACAATTATACAACAACTATCCCCGTTCACATGGATCCATGGAAATGACTAAAAATACTGCATTACACATGCCAGGCCAGTAGTACGCGATGCCAGTTTGTAAAGAAAGACTACGCGCCTGCGCACATACGCATTCTTTCACAGAGAACTCGCGCCAAACGCGCATGCCTATAGACTTAACAAGTAATACTTGTGTGCATACCGTCACCGTTTTCACAGATTCACATTTTTGCAGGTTACATGGAGACAATAACGGTATTGTTTTCACTTTGAAACCCGTTTTCAAAAGTTTGTGTTTTCAGGGCCACAAAGCGCCATTGTTGTGTAAATGAACAGTCAAATCGCATAAAAAGTTTTCTGTTTTTAGTTGAAAATGGTGTCATGTAAACTGCCCCTTAGTTTCATTGTCTTGTTCTGTTCAGTTTTGTTGTCATTGTTTTCCTTGTCACTGTTTTGCCTGTGTTCTCGTTGATTCATTAATTTGTTGTCATGGTTTCTGATTACTTACACACCTTTTCCCTGTTTCTGTTAATGACCATCTTCTGTGTATTTAATGCCGCGTTCCAGGCAACCCGTAACCCGTGTTTTTCCAAACTTTTACCCGTCAAAGTGCACTTGAACGGCAGTCAAACCCGTGACTTCCCACCTGTGAACTCGTACTAGATCGATGTACTCCCAGTTCCGCTCTCTGACGTCACATAGCCCGTGAAACAACAATGGCAGCCCCTACGGATGCGGTATTTATGCAAGTGCACGGTAAAATAAAATAAAAGGTATAACAGCTTCTCTTGCCTTATGCGCCGTTTTCCTCCTCCGTTTCCCTCAAATAAGCAAGGAGTAAGCACCTTTGGTGATAAAAATAATTGTAAATGAGCATAAGCGCCATACGGTCAGCCATGCTGGTTTGTTTACACTCAGTTTGGCGTGACTTGCCTGGAGCGCTACAAAGTCGTGAGTCGTGGTTTGAAGTTGTGACTTACGGTCTCAAAAACCTGCCTGGAACGCAGCATAAGTCTTCTAAGTTTTCTTTGGCTACATTCAGACTGTCAGTCCAAATCCGATTTTTGTGCATATCCGATTGAAATCCGATTAGATTTAGCAAGTGTGAACAAATCCGTTTCGAGCTACATTTAAATGTGGTTTGAAATCCTATTCAAATCGCATTTCTGGAATTCTTTTTTACCCTGACTGAGCACTCTGGTATGAGTCCTATAAAACATGAGTCACAATGAAAGAACCATGGTTAATATAGTTAAACCATGGTAATCACAAATTAATTAGTTTTGCTACACTAACCATACTTTAATCATGATATTTGTAGTAAAACTGGTTATACAAATGCAAAAAATACGCTTTTGCTATAATAAAACCATGGTTCATTTTCCTAAGGGAAGCTAAAATGGCACGATTGCTTCAAAAAAATGCATTTTTATCTCACGTTTGTTTTTGTCAACACTATTGGTTTAGGTTAGGAGGTACATTATTTTCAAACACGATGCAACATTAACCTTTTAGCGCCATTCAAAAGACATTTTATTCCTCAACTGCCGCAATGTGTATAACAACCTAAAACATTGTCAAATTCAGGTTGTTCTGTTTTTGATAAAACAGAGCATGCTTTTAGCACAATTCACTTTGAAAGTGTTGCGAAACGTGCAAGCAACATAGATGGCAGAAATGGCGTCACATGCATGTTTTTCCAATGAGGCTGGGTTGTTAATAAAACAGAATGGAAGAACCACAATAAGCAGTGATATGTACCTGCATATGACTTTTTAAAACATTAAAAAGCATGTAATACCAAACTACATGACGCCGTAAGCTGGAATGATCCTTCAGTGAAGTGGCTGAAGCAGTTCACAAAATGAATTCACAAATCATACTGAATCATTTAGAGCGATTCTCAAGTCAACAACTCATTGATTCAATGAACCGAGAACCATCTCTTTTGTATATGTCCGACATGTAATGATACAAGAACCAATGAGTGAATTTACAGTAAATGCATTTAGAGTGAAATTACATAAAAGAATCACATAAAAGAACTAGATTGAACCACTGAAACAAAATGTTCGAAAGACTTGCCTCACTATCATTTGCTTGCCTTGAGGCTAAAAATATCTTTTGCTATTAGAATTTACGGGTGAGCTGAGGAGGCCACGCTGAGCGCTCTTAAAAACATCTATTAAGCGATGGGTAATCATCTGGATATAAGGACATTGGAAATCAGCCTTGAAGAGACTGATTTCAGCTCTGAAACACTCTGTCATTACCTTCATATCAAATCTACAGTGTAATTCTCCATCTTATTAGCTAAAGTAAAACCCAAATGAAAACAGATGCTGAAAACTCCATCCCGAGAGTAATAGTCCACCCACGCCTGACTGAGCATGTAGTATACAGTATAGCATTAATTCTCTATGGAAAAATATGTTTTTGTATATCTGTGTTAGAGCCTCGGCTTAGACCTAAATAACAGATTGAACCGTCACGCGGAAGCGACAGCACCTCATTGGTTGGCGATGACAGATTTCCTCTCAGGGTACGGTCATCTGTCCGCACCTTCAAAGTGTGGCTCCATCTCCTCAAGAGGCTACTGAAGCGGCTTGAACATTCCTGAGGATCGAAGCGGTTTTAAAACCCCTCGCAACAGACCAGCACAACATCAAACTTTTGTTTCACACACCGTTTCACAGTGTCATGTTTTGTGTCATTTACTGTGTTATGTAGTCCTAAAATAAACCTCTGCAGAGTCTTCTTCCAATAACGCAGTATTCCCCATGCGGCAGCCTGGCAAAGTTCACTCCGCTCTACTCCCTGGGTTCTTCGTTCTACAAAGGTGTGCATTGCCCAAGGTGATGGTATTGTTTTGGTACGTTATGACGGGTAAGGAGAAACAAATGAAGGTGAAACACAGGACAGTATCTGCTTGTTCGAGAGGTAGCTCTCTGCAGGTCTGCAGCAGTCTTCTGTTTTGTGTTTGCGTGCATGAGAATATGTTCGTGTGCATGTGAGTGAGCAAATGACATGTTTTTGAGACCTAAAATGCTCATTTAACATTAAAAATATATCAGAGATGTTTCTGCAGAGGTAATCTGTGTCAGGGTTATTATAGTTATCTAAAAAAAAAAAATGTTACTTGAAATAGTATACACTGAAAAAATAAAATATTAAAAATGTATACATTTTCATTTAGTTTAACATGATACTTAATAACTAAAATAACTTTATATAAATTAAAACTTTTTTTATAAACGTATAGGCATTAAAAAAAATATATTTAAATAAAAAAATCAATCACTTTAACTAAAATTAAAATGTAAACAGAATAAATAAAAAAACAAACTACTTTCAAAATATTCCGGCTAGTTTCAAAATTGTGTAACTGTGGAGGAAAAATAATATATATAAAGACTACTACTTTCAATTGACACTAACTAAAATAATAACTAGCTAGATATAGTTTCTGCAATTAGAGAGATAATATGGAAGCTTGTTTCCGCCACTAAATAAAAAAATAAATTGCGACTTATCTCACAATCCTGCAATTCTGACTTTTTTCACCACAAATGTGAGTTTTATCACCCAATTCTGACTTTTTTTCGCAGAATTGCATGATATAAACTCGCAATCGCATCTTATAATGTCTTTTTTCTCAGAATTGTTTATATCTCACAATTCTGACTTTATAACTTGCAATTCTGACTTTATATCACGCAATTCTGACTTTATAACTCGTAATTGTGAGTTTATATCTCGCAATTCTGAGAAAAAAAGTCACAAAAAAGTTGCAATTACCTTTTTTTATTTTTTATTTCATGGCGGAAAACAAGCTTCCATAATATAATGAGATCCTAACATGGGAATCACAGGATTCCTCCATGTATATAAATAAATATATTTATTATAAATAATAAATAAAATTTTAAATATTTGTACAAAAAGTTATCAAGTTGGAAAAAGTTTGTAAAAGGAATATGAAAACTTGCAATGGAATGGATGACTTAGGTTGACTTTCTGCAAGTTATTTCAGGATGTTTTTTATTATTTTGGAATACAGTTACAAAGAAACTTCATATAATGCCATTCTGACTGTACAAATAAAATTACAGATTTTTTATTAAATTAATGTTTTGTTTTTTTTATTGTATGATATAGAAGTAATTTAGGTTTTCAAATAAATAAATTTTCAAAATAAATACATATTTTTAAGTAAATATGTAAAAAATAATGTGCAGATACATATGGTTCTGAATAATTAGACCTATATTCATACAAGGTACTCTAAGGAACTAAGGAAAGAATGCCACAATACATGTATAAAAAATTAAAAAATAAATAAATAAATAAAAATTGTACTTCTTTGTTAAAGGAATAATACTTCACTAGACCAAATGGACTGGTGAATACAAAAGACCTGTCAGGTAAAGTATTCTTCAAGAAGCAAAAGCGCTGAGAGGCAGTTAAGGTGGGATTGAGGTGAAGAGTGATAAAAGGAAGAAAAAAAAAAAAACAAGCCCAGCTGCCACAGGAGGTGCACACAATAGCACTATCCACAGATATAATAGCACTTCCTGCTGCACCGAGGCAGTTTGGTTAATCTCAGGCACACTCATCACATCAGCACTTCATTACCTCAGGTGTTCTTTTGATTACTACTCAAATCTTTGACCTGGGTTGCACTTTACACTTGATTTCTCTGTTAATTTGTCCTTCAAACCAAATCCCCACTACTATTCAATCCCCTTTATTTATTTCTTGTCTTTTTATGATATTCTTGAAGGCACTGAAAATTTAAGTAATGATGCTGAAAAATCAGCTTTGCATCACAGGAATAAATTACATTTTAAAATATATTCACATAGGAAGCTTGTTTCCTCCATGAAATAAAAAATAAAAAAGGTAAATGCGACTTTTTATCTCACAATTCAGACACAATTTTTTTTCAGAATTGCGTGATATAAACTCACAATTTCAAGTTATAAATTCAGAATTGCGTGATATAAAGTCAGAATTGTGAGATATAAACTCGTAATTGCGTGTTATAATGTCCAATTGTTTTTCTCAGAATTGCGAGTTTATATCTCTCAATTCTGACTTCATAAGATGCAGTTGCGTCTATTACTCGCAATTATGAGTTTATATCGCAAGTTATAAAGTCAGAATTGAGTGATATAAAGTCAGACTTGTGTGATATAAAGTCAGAACTGCAAATTATGAAGTCAGAATTGCGAGTTATAAAGTCAGAATTGTGTGTCATAAAGTCAGAATTGCAATTTATAAAGTCAGAATTGTGAGTTATAAAGTCAGAATTGCGAGTTATAAAGTCAGAATTGAGTGATATAAAGTCAGACTTGTGTGATATAAAGTCAGAATTGCAAATTATGAAGTCAGAATTACGAGTTCTAAAGTCACAATTGCGTGCGAGTTATAAAGTCAGAATTGCGTGATATAAAGTCAGAATTGCGAGTTATAAAGTCAGAATTGCGAGTTATAAAGTCAGAATTGCGAGATATAAAGTCAGAATTGCGAGTTATAAAGTCAGAATTGTGTGATATAAAGTCAGAATTGCAAATTGTGAAGTCAGAATTGTGTGATATAAAGTCAGAATTGTGTGATATAAAGTCAGAATTGCGTGATATAAAGTCAGAATTGCGAGTTATAAAGTCAGAATTGCGAGTTATAAAGTCAGAATTGTGAGTTGTAAAGTCAGAATTGAGTGATATAAAGTCAGAATTGTGAGATATAAAGTCAGAATTGAGTGATATAAAGTCAGAATTGCGAGTTATAAAGTCAGAATTGTGTGATATAAAGTCAGAATTGTGTGATATAAAGTCAGAATTGCGAGTTATAAAGTCAGAATTGTGTGATATAAAGTCAGAATTGAGTGATATAAAGTCAGAATTGGGAGTTATAAAGTCAGAATTGTGAATTATAAAGTCAGAATTGAGTGATATAAAGTCAGAATTGCGAGTTATAAAGTCAGAATCGTGTGATATAAAGTCAGAATTGCGTGATATAAAGTCAGAATTGAGTGATATAAAGTCAGAATTGGGAGTTATAAAGTCAGAATTGGGAGTTATAAAGTCAGAATTGGGAGTTATAAAGTCAGAATTGGGAGTTATAAAGTCAGAATTGTGAATTATATAGTCAGAATTGTGTGATATAAAGTCAGAATTGTGTGATATAAAGTCAGAATTGCGAGATATAAAGTCAGAATTGAGTGATATAAAGTCAGAATTACGTGACAAAAAACTCGCAATTGCGAGAAAAATAGTCAGAATTGCGACTTCTTTTAAAAACATTAAATCTTACCGACCCCAAACTTTTAAACGGTATTGTATACCAAAACAAACTGTGGTCGTCCATTTTACACGTCAAAGTATATGTACAAACAAGATGTAATTGTTCAGAATATGCGGCAGACTTATTGATATTGATAATGATTTATATTATATTGATAAGTCTGGCTATGTGAGAGAGAGACTTTAGATCTGTACATCACAATTTGTGTTTTGAACCACAGCATGTGTTTTTGTTCCTCTATAAACAGGGAAAGGTGTTCTAGATTGTCTGAGAATAGCCAAATCAACAGTGTCCTCAGCAAAGGGTGGAAATTAAATTTCACGAGCTTTCTAATGGAATCGTGACACAGCTCAATTGGAAAGATGCATGGTCAGATTAGATAGAATAGTGTGATTTTCTCAGACCGATGTCCTTGACTGCTTTTGTCAATGTTCAACCGTTTGTACAATACCAGTTCTGATAAGCATATTTCAGTTTTACAAACACATATAAAATTGGTCTTTTTAAGATATTTACTTTTTTCATATATCACCTGAAATTGTAATTTTGTTCTGCTTGAAAGCTGTTACATATGTGGCATCTATGTGTAAAGATGAAGTGTGCAATGTTTTTTATATCTTAAAATACTTTCTCCTATCAGTTTAATTTGCCAAGACAACTATAAATAAGCCATTTGCTGACTGACTTTATAGCATCGCTCTATTTGTTTGCGCAAGCTGGCTTGTCAACTTCAGGCTCAGCCATTGGCTTGAGTTTGGAGCGGGGCTACCTGCTTGTCCAATCAATGAAGGACAGAGGCAGTTCAGAAACTACACATTCCAAACCTCAAGAATTTACAAATCAACTAGTTTTGTTTCCCTTGGAGAGATTTAATTTTTCTTTCTCAAAATTAACACATATATTGCCATAAACAAGGACTTTCAAAGGGGACCTACAGGCAGAGAAAAAGGGCTCCAGAAATCTCTATCACCAGCTTTGTCATCCATTTAAACCAATTTGCATGTTTTCCCAGCCTTTAAGACATTTGAAATGAGAATGCTAATACTCTGGGGTTTGTGTGGCTTCATGTACTTGTGGCCATCGCAGTGCTTTGCGTTGACTCTATGAGGGCTTAACGCATTCCTTTATTTCATCAAGGCTTGATTACTTATGTGAAGATTCTCCCCCTCTTTCTGATAATCTAATGCTCTTAAATGAAAGCCGTTTCATTGTTCTACACTTTCTCATTTTCCTCTTTTGTGCTCAGTGGACCCTTTAGGGAAGTGGCTCATCAGAGTGAATGCTCATATATAGTGTAATACCAACACATCTCTCAAATATCTCTAATGTTGTCATGGCTGAAGATATGTGGATCATTCCTTATAGTTTTTTTAATTCACATGCCTCATACTTTTTAATCAAAATAACCCTTCCTCTTGCAGCGACATCTTTTCTATTCTCTGATGATGTGTTTTCTGGTGCGAGGGTGGGGCAACCTGTGACTCACATGGGATCCACCAGTAGCAGACCACAACCATCCAATCAATTCCCCATGGACAAAATCAGGTCCCGCCCTACATTTTTTTCTTGTTCAAGAAGCTGTCTCACTCAGATATACACCACAATAGGGGAAATAAAAGACTATCGCAACTTCCTTGTCATGACGATTGAATCACAAAAGATCTGGACCAGAAATGATTCTACCTGTTTTACAGAATACAAAAGTTTGTTGTGCATGACTCGTATTCCTCAAGCGGCAAGATTACAATAAACACTTTACAATAAGGTTCATTAGCTAACATTAGTTAACTACATTATAATGAACTGCACTTATACAGCGTTTATTAATCTTTGTTAATGTTCATTTCAACATTTACTAATACCAGACTGTCCTCCAAAAAAAAAAAAAAAAAACACCTTATTACGACCTATATTTATGTTTTAAAGTCATGTGCCCTCTAGCTGGCGTAAAAATAATGACAGTGTCGTGTTACGTCTGTCGTCATGAAATGATGTATGACTGCCGTTACCACTCAAAATGCGCGTTCATTTAAATGCAATGTGTGGACTTTTTACACCATTTGTCCTATTTCCAATTTGCAAAACTCATTCTTTTTTTAACGACTACACCTACCCCATCCCTAAACCTACCCTTAGTGATTTATAGTGCATATACACTTTATGAGCACATGCATATTGTTATACATTGCAATGCTCTGCCGATTGAGCTACGCAAAACCCGAAATATGACACAGATAAAAGGGAACAATGCATTAAAATGAAAGTGTCCTGTTGCCGATCGGGCGCAACTTTAGCAAACGCTCATATGGGTCGTATTTCATGAATTAAAATGAAAGTGTCCTGTTGTCGATAGGGGCGCAACTTTAGTAAACGCTCCTATGGGTCGTTTTTTAAGGGAAGTGACAAACGACCTAGGTATATAGGCGTATTGGTTGGAGAATATGTTGACTAATACAGCATTAAAATCTTGTTAATGTTAGTTAATGCACTGTGAAGTAACATGAAAAAACAATGAACAACTGTATTTTCATTAACTAACATTAATGAAGATTAGTAAATACAGTAACAAATGTATTGCTCATGGTTAGTTCATGTTATTTAATACATTAACTAATGTTTAACTAATGAACCTTATTGTAGTGTTACCGATTCATTTTCTTGATATTACGTTAATAAAAAAGGTTATTTATTTATAAAACATTTAAGCAGGTAAGTCAACCAGAGGATCAAACCAACAGTTTGTTAAAAATTAAGTTAAAAGTAAGTTAAAAATCCCAAGATAGTAATGTTGATACAAAGACTAAAACATGTTTTGAAGTCCTATTTGTATTCATACACTCTTAAAAGTATTCAGTGCTCAGCTCTGGCTCCAACAGTAATATGGAGTTAAATTAATCTGGCAACGTAACAGCATACATTTGCGCAGAAAACTGCTCAATCAAGACGCCACATTAGCTGCACATGCTGTATCATTTCAAGTACTCATTCTCTTCCTGCTGTCATCTATGGCTTCACTCTAGCCAGCTCACTAGCATCAAAGAAGAAGACAAGGAGGAAAAAAGTGATCAAACATTCTCCATACAAAAGTGTATTTATCTTTCCCGATGGGCCATTAGAAAGGCAAGGTATTCATTTGTAAATTAAATTTGCCAACCAAATTAAAGAGGGGAGGACATAATGGATGGATACTGACTGTGGAGACTACGAGTCGGGCATAAATAAATGCAGGGAGGGGCTGGAGAGGAAGACATTAGGAGAGAAAGAAAAGACCTTGCTTTACATTGTACAACAACATGTTCAGTGTCCTCAAAACATATTTGTACATTAAAGTATCCAAATGTCACTACATTATATAACAAACGGCATCTGTAAACAAATTATGCTAGAGCTTTTCTCAAAGTTAACTGATTAACGATTTTCTGAACCATTTCTGCAATTACTTTAACCAACTGGTGTCAAAATGATTTTTAGTGGATGCGGAAGTCAAGTTGAACAGCATCTGTTCCACAAAATAAGTCATTTTCAACCACAGTAAGGAACAACATCACAATATATTAACTGTGCCTGAAATCAGAGACATTGCTAATTAAAGCTATACCCTATATTTCTCAACATCATTGATTAAATTACTGCTAATTAAATTTGAAAAATGTTAAAACTCACATCAGACTCATTGACAACCAGTTATTTTTCACTTAAAACAATTAGTCGTATCTTAATTGATGCTTTTTGAGAATCGTACATACTTGCTTAGAACAAAACTGACTATTATCTAAATCTCTTAATTACTTTTGAACACTCAGACGTGTATCTGAGCATCAGACATTTTCAGACTTTTCACCTGCGAAAACCAATTCTGTTTTCATTAATATTTTTGGGGAATCGCTCACTCTCACTCTCAGAACAAAACTGACTAAAATTTTAAATCTCCCAATAGAACAATTAAGACCAATATTGCAAATCTATTAATAGAACAATATCCACCTAAATTTAATTTCCAAAACTCAAGTTGACAGTTTAACAGTTGTGACCAAGACAGTACTAATTCTAAAACATCACTTTAGAACTAGCAAAGATGGAGCGTTGAGTCGTTTCATTGAAGCTTATTGTGTAGAGCAGAGTATTATGGTATTATGACAGAGAGATCGACTAAACAAGTGTATTACCTGCATCTGATACATATCAGTTTAAATGTCCGCTGAGGAAAGCGATATCTTTGTCTTTATCCTTTTAAATGTTAAGGGGATTTCCCATGACAGTGCTAAAACAACTTCCTTGTTTACAACCAGTCCCTTCCAATTTTCTCATAAAGACAGTCTTTACCGCCCTCTAATGGCATAATAACATAACTTTCACTAAAGTCCATATCACAAATCACTAACAGACCCTTTCTTAATACCAAATACGGCATATTATTTATATAAAATAATATTTATTGAACAATAATATTTAAATGAACAATAATAGCCATTAATTCAGCAAACAATTCAGTCAAACGTGCAAAAGCAGCTCTCTAGTACAGGATTTAAGTTAAATATAGCCTAAATATAAAGTTATGAAACTTAATTTTCCCCTTAACCCAAATTGATTTGCTCTGGAACAAGTAATAGATTAATAAGACCAAAGATTGCCCATTTGATATACCCAAGATGAATTAAATCTCATGTTTAACCACTATCTGCATAAGAGACAGCAGCAAATTCCCAAAGGACTGGCCGAGATAAGGCTGTTCTCAGCGGATACAGGAACGCTGGAGCTCACATCTCTGAAAGTGTCTAAACAAATTGTAAAATAGGTGCTATGTTTATATATGAGTCACATATTTGAGATCTAAATACATTCTTGCCTAAAAAACTCACAACAACAGTAGCAATTGTAAAAAAAAAAAAAAAAAAAATGTGGTGGATTTGCTTGACCACCATGACAGTTGCCGCAAGTGGAGTGATACAGATGGTGAAAGGGTTTCAGTGCTGATACTGGGGGAATAATGCATGGCTGGAAAAGGCTCTCAACCAATCAGATTCGAAAACCAGAACGAACTATTGTATAAAACACTATAAATAAAATATAGCTGGATCAAAATCCAGAAGATTAAAATCACTTGAATCATTGTTATATTTTATATTACCCAGCCCTAAAACTTGATCTATGGTAAAGTACTATGTCACTAATAAACATAACAGTATGATTTTGTTAAAAAGTTTTGCTTGTCTTTCTTTGAAATAAATGTAATGCAAAAACATTTACATATTTTTGGAATGTGTCCAAACTACAACAGAACAGTAAAAGGACTCTGTGAAAGTAAAGAAATGGAAATAAGTCTATCCAGATTTATTTAATGGGTCTGATTCTTATTTTTTCATGAACTTTTGAATGTCCAACAGTACGGAGATTAAGCAACATCTTGTGAGAATGTGACCACTTTATGGTCTCCCACTAACATGAATAATGTCCTTGTTTCGCATATCACATAATGAATATTTGATTGCATCTTTTTTTTTTGACACCAGACTCAAAAAGACTTACAAATCATGGCGTGATATACAGCAGAGCACATAAAAATATTAATTTGTCGCAGATGAGAAGCCTGTCCGTTACCCTATCTGTCAGTCATAAACTTTTCCAGAATATAACCTTTCTGTTATTACGCGATGTTAAGGTGTTAACACTGGTGCTTTTATCTGAAAGTTGTTCCAGGGCAAGGAGGGGGATGTTATTCCATGAACCCGGCCAACATTAATCTCTGTCACATGGTCTTCTCTGATATATACCCCTACCAAATGAGCTGAGTGTGAACCCAACCTCCAGTTCTCCTGTCTGATAGCAGCATGTTTCAGCCGCTGTCGGCATCACCGCTGACATTGAAGCCTTGCTCCCCGAACAAACGTTGAGGGTAAACAAGGAGGACGAATTAAATTTCCTCAACCAGGAACATGAACAACAAGATAACGTTGGGTTCTCTGTAATGTTTTTTTTTTTCATTCTTTCTTTTTTTACCTCATTCATTGCACTACCTGTTCAACTTTAAGTCCATTACGGCCAGCGCAATACTGTGTGACAACTTTGATCAAAAGCAATTAATCTCCCACTAAGAGAAATGGCTCTCAGCTTCAAGAGTGCCTAGAGAGAGCGGTCGTCCACATAAACTATGTATGAGGATGTTTAAAAAGCAAATAGGGACGGATATATCATAAAGTGCTGCTGATTAAGAAACAGAGGGTCAGAAGTGAACACGGTGTTCCTCAATCGCTGAAACATTCGGCCAATCAGTACTTTCGACTTCATTAAGAGACCACCAGGAAAGATGGCTGTTGGCGTCAACACGCTCGTGCCAAATTGTTTAATTATAGATGATTTATCACCAAACTGTCATTTGCTAAGCGGTAAACCGTCTTCCTGCCGTGCGCTGAGATTGGCACATCGCCTTCAAAAGCTCATTTACATTAAAATGAGAATCACCGCTAATTCCTCCCATACATTCTGGACTCAGCATGCGTCCGGGCGCTTGTACCTGATTAGCGTGGCCCCTGCATACAGCAACTTCTTTATTATAACTGAGTTAATAGATGTTTGATCTCACCGATATTTCCCATAAAGATTAAAGCAGGATGCAGCCCTGAGCACGTACATTAAACTCCCGCCTCTTCACCTCTACTGTGAGGAGGAAAATCGACTGAGCATAATAGCTTTGCTTATTATTCCGTAGGCGTCCAAAACATGGATTTTGTGGATGCGCCATAGCGACACGCAATCTTTTACAATGTACACGGCGATATGTACATGGTCTATACTTAGCCTTAATAAGAGGTCAAAAGGAGTAATAAATATACACCATGGGCCAGATTTACTAAACGGGGCAAATTAGCGACAGCGCAATTACACAAATGCGCCGATGGGAGTGGCAACTTTTGCGTGTGATCTACTGCTGACGCGCAAATTAAAGAACACAGACGCAGTCAAATCATTTACATAATGACCAACGTAATCTACCAAGGGCAGCGCAAATTAGCGTTGGGTCGCAAACAGAGCTGATGCCTGATGCTCTCATCAGGTGCGGGTCTATAATCTATAATCTCTCTCTCTCTCTCTCTCTATATATATATATATATGCCAGCATGGCTTGACAAACGATATGTTCAGATAACGTCTTCCTCTGGCATTCCAAAGAAATTAATATGAGTGGAAAATATTTTCTCCCTACTACCACGCGCTCTCTATTCCCTGCGGTGTCTCCTCCTAGCAGCAAGAACTACAGCCATGTCGCAAAATGGGTTAAGACATGCTTTTTTTGGGGCGTTAAATAATGCCGCAAATACTAGTAAACTGAAGAGCAAAAATATTAGTAAATTGCGTTGCGTGATTCATTTAAATACTCTCCTCCCATAAATTTTGCGTCTGAAAGGGAAACTCCTACAAATGCATATGCAATAAGGTCAGCCGCAAAATTTTCAGTGCTAATTTTGCACTGCGTGTCTTTAGTAAATCCCGACAGTAGTTTTTTTTACTGCCAAAAGAGGGTTTGTGCTGGCGCAAGCTGTTAGTAAATCTGGCCCTATATTGCCAAAAGTATTGGGACACCCCTCCAAATCATTGAATTCAGGTGTTCCAATCACTTCCATGGCCACAGGTGTATAAAATCAAGCACAGGCATGCAGACTGCTTCTACAAACATTTGTGAAAGAATGGGTCGCTCTGAGGAGCTCAGTGAATTCAAGCGTGGTACCGTGATAGGTTGCCACCTGTGCAATAAGTCCATTCATGAAATTTCCTCACTACTAAATATTCCACGGTCAACTGTTAGTGGAATCATAACAAAGTGGAAGCAATTGGGAACAACAGCAACTCAGCCACAATGTGGTAGGCCACGTAAAATCACAGAGTGGGGTCAGCGCATGCTGAGGTGCACAGTGCGCAGAAGTCGCCAACTTTCTGCAGAGTCAATAGCTACAGACCCCCAAACTTTATGTGGCCTTCAGATTAGAACAGTGCGTAGAGAGCTTCATGGAATGGGTTTCCATTCCCATCCAAGCCTTACATCACCAGTTTGGTGGAAGGAGGATTATGGTGTGGGGTTGTTTTTCAGGGGTTGGGCTTGGCCCCTTAGTTCCAGTGAAAGGAACTCTTAATGCATCAGCATACCATGACATTTTGGACAATTTCATGCTCCCAACTTTGTGGGAACAGTTTGGGGATGGCCCCTTCCAGTTCCAACATGACTGCGCACCAGTGCAAAAAGCAAGGTCCATAAAGACATGGATGAGTGAGTTTGGTGTGGAGGAACTTGACTGGCCTCAACCCGATAGAACACCTTTGGGATGAATTAGAGCGGAGACTATGAGCCAGGCCTTCTCGCTAACATCACTGCCTGACCTCACAAATGCTCTTCTAGAAGAATGGTCAAAAATTCCCATAAACACACTCCTAAACCTTGTGGAAAGCCTTCCCAGAAGAGTTGGCTGCTATAGCTGCAAAGGGTGGGCCAACTCCATATTAAACCCTACGGATTAAGAATGGGATGTCATTAAAGTTCATGTGCACGTAAAGGCAGGCCTCCCGAAACTTTTGGCAATATAGTGTATTTTACCGTAAATGCTCCTCAAAATAATACATACAAACCATATTAATATGATAATACCCCACTTTGTTCCTATAGGGTGCTATGGGTGGCTGCCAGGGCATATCTATGCAGTTGCTAGCATGTTCTGGGGCATTGCTAGGGCATTGCTAGGGAGTTCTGGTTAGATTCTTACATTGTAAGAAAAAAAAAGACACTGGAAAAAAGAAGGGTTATGATCAGACAAGAGCTTTAGGACCCAGGTTAATGGAGAGACCGAAGGGGGAAGGCCTGAAAACAGATGCAGAGGTTGCGTTTTTTCTGCTTCATATGTGATTAACGTTGGTTTTGTTATGTTTCATAAAACCAAGATTTGCTGTTTTTGTAATGTTAGCTATAGTAACAAGATGTTTTGAGTGTCATTGTTGGAATGTAGTCTTTTGTGTGCTGTATGTTCATTGTTTTTGTTCTTCCTTGTCATTCGTTCGTCATCTTCATTTTATTTTCCATGAAGCATTATTTTGCTTCGCTTCAGCTATGATAAGAGACATCCACAGACATGCATTGTGTGTTCGTGCATATCAGGTGGAGCAATAAAGGGAGGGGTGTGTTTGTTTGGGATGATTTCAAATATCAATAGTGTTTCTTAGAAATCACTTACTGCACCTTAAGTTTTAAGTTAAGATCTGATAGGTTCAATATGGAAATTTCATCATCCGGCAAGTGAAATTAGCAAGTCCAATCATTTAAAAACATAATAGCATGCAGAAAGCTGAATAATTTGAAGTATAATTCATGCCTGTATATATATATATATATATATATATAGCTGTAAAATATGTATACTATAATATGTATACTATAATATGAATGGAATAAAAAGCCACTTAAGTACAAATTTGTCAACTTAATGTGATGAAATGTGAAATTAAAACTTCTACATTTTAAATCATTATCTTTAACTGATATTTTGCCATAAATGCTTGTCAGGGTTTTGTTCAAATCTCTTAACTTAGGAAATACTTGCCTTGCCACTAAAAAAAAAGGAATGCTGAATACAAGTTGTCTAGAGAGACTCAAAACATGCTGTCAGTGAAAAGCAAACATTATGGTTTACAAATAAAGCGCATTCAACTGGTCTGAATGTGAAGAAAGGCAGGTGTTATGAAGGGAACAGAGAATCGCAGCACCATGGGGCCTAAAAGAGGAGCCCTGATGGAAATGGGAAAACAATAATGAGAGAATTAAATACAGCCAGCAGATGAAAAATAATAACATATCGATCTCACAAGTAGCACTTTAAAGGTGCATAATACCCTGATTCCTGATATTGATCAGGGCTTGTGCTCAGTGTTAGCGTTTCGCTGGGACCCCCAGTGAGTGGGAGATTGCCTTAGATTTTGGTTATGTTATTTATATAGCCTTATTTTGGCCTGCGGGAGCCGAATCATCTGACGTTGCATGAGCTGCATTCGGCACGCCGCATGAGGGGGTCAACATGGGTTAAAAACACTTGATTGCATTAGTGCTTAAAAGGGCAAAAGATATCAAGAGCAAGCCATTTAAACTTCCAGAAAGGCTTATAAAAAACAGTTTGATGAAATGTACAATTTTTCAGTTGAACTTTAGATGACTGCACTCAGGTAGCCAATAATGGACTCTTGTGATAAATAATTCATTGATCTTCCACCAAACAACACCCAAACAAACAAACTACCATCCATATAGTTGATATGTATGCCATACCATGAAAGCTTTCAAGTCTTTATGATATTCAGGAACATAATTGCAGAAACTTTCCATACCCTTGTGAAAATAAAGTACACTTTAGCATATTTTTTATAAGAATACTTATTATGGAAATGAATGTAATGTTTTCGGACACTTAATTGCATGTTAATTGCAATTAAGTGAAATATATATATTATAGTTCAAATTCATATTAAATGCAATTAGCTGAACTTTAGGGTGCTTTTAGAGTTTTTATTTATATATACATACACACACACATACACACACACATATATATTAGTAGGACATAAGTATATCTTCACATATCATTTCATAATTACTTCTGTTGTCATTGAAATATGGTTAAAGTCAACTGCCAAATGTACTGACAAGGATTTATGGCAAACTAAAATACACTTTATTATAAATTCTATTGAAACTTGTGTCATGTATTTAAATATATTTGTAGTTACACAAATGTATTAAATAAATAAAATGATACTCAAGAACTTTACATGTGCTTTAGTATGTTAGTCAACACATCAAAATAAGTATACTTAGTGGTCGAATTGTAAAAAAAAAAAAAAAAAAAATCAAGAAGATTGGTGTTGTCAAGATTTTTTTTTTTTTTTTTTTTTGGTGGGGGTCTAATTATTAAACACATTTTTATTTAACAAAAACAATCTTGATTTAAACATATGCTACATCACAATATTTTCCACAATGGTTCATAGCCATGAACTTGTTGCTCAGATTTGACTTTCATCTGGGGAGGCTAGAATAAAATAATGCATAGGCGTTATTCATGAAATAATTTCTATGACTGTAGTATTGTAACTGAGCACCAGACTCTCTCTCACTCACACACACAATCTCTGCATGCAAACAAACTAGATGAAATGATGCCTTCAGAAGATATTGAATCATGTGTAGACTAATCAACAGATAATAAATATATATATATATATATATATATAAAGTAGCTCTAATTTTGAGCCCCACACTGGATGGTAAAGATGAATAGAATAGGGAACACATCTCTCTCTCTCTCTCTCTCTCTCTCTCTCTCTCTCAGAATTGTCTCTCAGTCCTTCACAGTCACAAGTAAGCTACAATTTCTATTCTAAATATCTATTCTGAAAAAGAGCCAGAAACTCTTAGAAACTAAAATTTTTGTCTTGAGGCTGTCTACAATGAATGTGATAAAGCAAAGGTTCCAAATACATTTGTTTTTCATGTCAGAAGATGGGCGCTTGGAGTAACTCTGTTAGAAATAGAACGGAACATCCGTTTACTGCATCCAGTGTAGACAGCATCACTGATTATAATGGGTTCTTATGTCGCATCACGCTGCTCGTGTCCGGTTTTACTCAATCAACGCACTTTATCTATGTTTGTTATTCTTTCTAATGTTATGTCATGGAATGTTCTTAAACACTAATCAAAGAAATATCCTACCTTCTCTTCTTTTTAGAGAACGTTAATAGGTGCGCTTGAACTGTTCTCTTGGCCATTTTGAACAGTGCGAAAAATGACAAAAGCTTGCTTGACTTTGTGCGCAGCTCGTTACAATATTACGTTCTGATTGGCCAATCGCCGTAATTTATAATTCATTAATTATCATGAGTTGAGAATTTTTCTTTTGCACAATATGTTTTACATAATACACAACACTGTTAGTCTGAAATGGATTGTAAGGGGATGGTGGTTTTACAGAATAGATGCTTTTTTGTCTTTTTTTTTTCCAACGAGCAGGATGCCATCCCCCCACAACCCCCCTCAAGTTGAGCCGTGAGAGTACTTCGTTAAAGCACAATAAAAGATTATTAAAATATAATAATTGAAAATTCACCTGACATTAAATGACATTATTACAAAGTGCACTTTTCAAAAGTGTGTTAAGAAACAGTCATGAAAGTGTACTCATAGGTGGACTAAAGCGGCCTTTCATTTTATTAATATTGTATTATCTGCAAGTACAGTTTTTTTTTTTTGTTGTTTTTTTTTTAAATATACTTTTAAGATTTAAAGTACACATCAAGTGCACATTACTTCTTCTTCGTTTTTACCAGGGAAGTTAAGATCTGATAGGTTTAATATTCTAATAACTGAAATTGCCATGGTTACTATACAGATATATTTCTGAGTTAGGATGTTTTTGTAATATTGCCCTCACAGATATGGTTCAAGTTATGGCAATTCCAACCTGTTTTATCATGCAGCAAGTGAAAATTGCAAGTCCAGTCACTTAAAAATGTAATAGCATGCTTCTTCTCATGCAGAAAGTCCGTAGTACAAATGTGCAGGGTTAGGTTTATGAAAAATAAGTGTGCTCTTGTAGGCCAAAAATATACTTTTATACCTGTACTTTAAAAGTATATTTTTGAAAACTGTACTTGCAGATAATATAATATTAATGAAATAAAAAGCCATTTAAGTGTGGCACAAACTTATGGAATGCCAAACCTGCCAAAATTAAAAATAAATAAATCGAGCTCAGAGTAGGCGAGGGCAAAGCATTGAGGCCACAGTGACGCCTTGTGGTGTGCCCGAAATACAAGAAGTGACAGTCACAGCATCACTGATTATAATGGGTCCTCTTGGTGTGGTCTTATTGTTAATCACACGTCTTAGGCTAAGTTATCAACTGGAAATATCCAGAATTAGATAAATCAAAATGTGCCCATAGAAACAGAGCTAGTGAAACACACACATCACAAGGTGTCACTGTGGCCTCAGCGCTTTGTCCTCGTCTACTCTGAGCTCGATTGCTATGTCTGAGGTAAACCACGCCCTCCTCATTACCCTACGGACACAGAAATGTAGAAATACATAAATGTGAAAATGAAGAAATGTAGAAATAAAGAAAAGTAGAAATGAACAAATATTTAAATAAATTCATAAATAAATAAATGTGGAAATAAATAAAAGTCGAAATGAATAAATGTATAAATAAATAAAAGAAAAAAATAAATAAATGTGGAAAAAAAATATATACATGAGTAAGGAAATAAATGTATGAATAATTATTTATTTTTATTTATTTATTTTTTTTTGCATTTCTTTGTATATTTATTTATATATTTATTTATTTTTGCTTTTTTACATTTCTTTGTATATTTATTTATGTATTTATTTATTTTTAATTTTGGCAGGTTTGGCATTCCATACAAACTACCATCCATACCATAAAGCAGTGTCGTGTTGTATTGTAAAAGCCAGTTATAAGTGAGCTATGAACACAACCAATCTTCCCTTTTTGCATTCAGAGCCCAATATGTCATTTTGGATTTTATACACTGTCCATAATGCTATCATGTATTTTACATGTTCTTTTCTCTGCTGCAATGCATGCAAGAGAAAAGGGCAATTAAAGAGACTCTGATGTATGATGTCAGTGGGACTATAGTGGAGTGTGAAACTGTCACTGTGCGTATCAGACCGCTGTGTTAACAACAGTCTCTTCTTTTGCCCAGAGACTGTTGGGGCCATGATGGAATATGACATATGAGAAATTCCAAAGCAGGAGGCTGAAGACTGGATTAGATTAGCATTGGGTGGAAAACAGGTGGGCTTTTATTGGCTACGTGATAATGTCAGTCTCAGAGTCTCTGTCACATTCTGCAAACACAGAAGACCAGAGCTCTGCAATTCATACCGAATTACAGCAGCTTGTCATGTGCGGTTGTGCGTGTATGCGGATGTATGTAGCGGCTTCTATTCATGGGGCTTGGCATGTGTTGTCCAAAATGAGTGGTGCAAAAGCCAAAAATGGCAGCTGTTTCTTAGGCAAAAGTGCTTTAAACTCAACTAGAATAGTGGGAACTCTTGCAGGGTTTGCCAAGGAAGGACTCGTGTGGTTCTTATCAATTATATACACGTATCAGGCTTGAATAATTAATGACAGTGTGCGGAGTTCCTCATAATTGTGTTCAAAAAACCATAACTGGAAATTAAAGTCAACAGACTTAAAGACTGAGGTTGGTCCTGTGCTGAAGATGTAGTACAGTATTCATCTGTGGACCCAGGAGGGTAAAAATGAATGACAGATGCTTGTGAGATTAAAAAGAATTATAATTAGGCGCAGAAATATGGATGAGTCTAGCACACTAATGATCCTCACAGATTTGACATACGGGACTATTTGTAAATAATCGAAGCACAGAACCAGAAACATACTGGAATCCTTTATTATAAAATATGTGGGATTCCACAAAAACTAATGGTTTTTAGAGGCAGCCAAATTTGGACCATATGAACCATATGTTGAAGTGCATGAGGATCTGTTTTGTAGAACTACTGCACTCTCAGAAAAGGGCTACAACAACTTGTCACTGGAACAGTACCCTTAAAGAGACATCTTTGTATCTTATTTACTTGTAAAGGTTTATAGCAGTACCTTAGGATGCATGTTACTACTGTAAGGTACTAAAACGCACCAATGGTAGATAAGGTACAAAGTTGCCTAAAGGTACAATTTATGGACAGTGTGCGAGGTTTTTAAAATATTAATCTTGAGATCAATTATACACTATACAAATTCATTTTAACTGTAAAAGACTAAAACCTGTTAATTGGTTAACAGTGATTTCCTGTACTATATATAAAGAAAACCTACATTTTGTGTAATTTTACATTAACCATTTTCACAATTTACAGCAAAAAGTCATAAACTGACATTCCCAGAATTCCATGTGTGACACTTCACAATTGATAGTTTTTAATTTTATTAATTATGTTTCTCCTTGGTTTTTTTGTTATCAATTATGTACATTTGGGATTTTATGTTACTACTTATGTTGTTAAATTATTGTTTATTGCATTATTTTAGTGTCATGTTACCATGATGGTGTTTTGTGTGTGCATGCACTGTTATTATGGTGGAAAATTACAAAACTCATTTTATTAGCATTTTATTACCTTTCAGCAGAAAAGGGGACTGACTTACTGACTGACTGACTGATTCACTGATTGATTGATTCATTTATTTATTCATTCATTCATTCATTCATTTTAAATTACAGTTTTAAACTGTAAAATTTACAGGTTGTTCTGTAAATATTTTTTTTTTTTTACATTTTTTACTGTATTTTTAATAAATTATTCTGGCAACCACAGCTGCCATTTTTTTTCTGCAAAAATTTTTTCTTTTTTTTTACAGTGTATTCACATTATGTTTAGATATAGGATGTAGCTAAGCTAATAAAATAAAATAAAATAATAAAATAAAAACAATTGTACAAAAAAAAAAAAAAAAAAAATAGTGACCCTCAGACATATCTGGACATGCTTAAAAATATCTAAATGTAACTGCATAAGTGGCATCTTTTTAATTACTTTTAACCAGATGGTCTCCAGGTGATTTTCAGGCGATGTATGAAGTCAGTTTGCATCAAATTGACTTTTTTTTTTTCTTTTCAATTTCAAATTTAATTTTAGTTTTAAGCCTTTACTAGGAAGCTGTTCTGACACAAATGTCATATTTGCTTTATTTATTTATGGATAGCACTTGCGCACATTAAAAATCAAGAGCAAGAGGTGGTTCTGGAATAAATCTAACCATTTGACAAACATGCAAATGCAAATGAATTTTTGTTATCTGCATGCAACTACATACTGTAAAAGTAAGGCGACTTTTTGATTTTGCACAGGTAAGTGTGATCAGATCTGTATATGATCACACTGGAGATGTATTGAAATTAAGCTTTAAATGAAATTCTGCTAAAGAACATCTAGAAACTATATTCCAGGTGTAAAGGAGGCCTGAGAGAATCCTTTTCTGTGTTTATGTGAATCAAGGCAGTTGTTTTTCATTTTTGAAAGTGCAATGCACATCTATACCCCAAAACAGATCAGCATAATGTTATTTATCCTACAGAGATTCAGTGCAGTTTAACAGCAAAACTTTTCTTTGGTGCTTCTTGTCTTGAGAGGAAGCAATACATTTATTGTGTGATGGTTACCAGCGGAGCCACTTGTGCATTTACAGGGAGCAGAAATGATATTTTTAGGCCGAGTAACAAGGAGATTGAAAATTGAGTCAAGGAGAGAGGGAGAATAAAGGAGAATGAGTGTACTAAGCTGGACTGACAGACTCCATTGTAAGAAGAGCCAGTACCAGGGAGCAGCGGAGAGGAGAGGCTATAGCTTTCATCCGACTAAAGTACAGACAGATATAGAGTTTCTATAGAGGGCATACTGGAGATGCAAATTTCTGACTCTGCACAGAGATCTATAGTCTCTTGTAAGAGCTGCCGTTTAGAAGAAAGTTGATACATAAACTTGACAGAACGCATTTGGTTTGCATTAAATTAGATTTGCCCACTTCTCCTTTTCATTCTTTTAAATGTAAATCAAAATCCTATGGGCATGGTGCTCTTGACAATGGCAGTTGGAAGCAAAGTAACATATTGTGCAGTTTGTTTTCGGCAAGAAACTATGTTAAAGACAGGGGGAGCCGGAAGGTGGGGTGAATTTCTCACTGTGCTAAAAAGTTAAAAGCACAGCTGTCAAATCACAGAGAACAGACTAGAACATAAGGAACATCTCACTTCAGGATGTGCAAAAAAGGAGAAACCAGCTGATAAGGGCTAAACTCACCCAACTGAAGCATGATAAAGGGAAAGATGAAAGTTGTGTGCATATCTTGAACCATGAATTAACCAAGATTATCTTTTTAGGATCTCTGGAATACTTGATTGATTCTTACCGGTGAATTTCTGCTATATATTTCTGTATAAAAACAGTGGTTTAACTGATCATTGCCAAAAGCAACTGACTTCCTCCAGATAGCTGTGCTACTGAAGTATATTCTTACAAGCTGTTAAATATGTATGTCTAACCAAGTTGTGTTCCATATCTGAAGTTCATATCACAAAAATTGAGCCCATTAATAGGCTTTAAAATGCCCCTATTATGATATTTTAAAAGTTTTAATTTTGTTTTGGAGGTCTCTTTACATGCATCCAAGGTCAAAATACAATTATTTTTTATAATTTTCTTATAATTTCACATCTCCTAATTTCTCAAAGGGCCCTATCATACACCGGTGCAACGCGGCGCTAGGCTGTTTTTTGCTAGTTTCAGCCCGACGCAGTTATCATTTTCACGTCCTGCACCACATTGTTTAAATAGCTAATGCATTTACGCCCATTTGTGCGCCCATGGGCGTGCTGGTCTGAAAACGAGGTGTGTTCAAGCGCATTGTTGGCGTGTTGCTATTTTGAGGCAACTGAAATAGACTGCGTCATTGACCAACTGAAACCTGGTCTAAAGTCAATGGTGCAATATTTGTTTTGTTATTTAAAGAGCACATTAGTAATATGCGCCTATATGCGGGTGCACAACGCGCGTTCACTCTGCTTATTACACACACAGGGACGCAACAACACACAAACATGCCAAATATTAAAAAGAAAAGGAATACAATGTAGATTATTAAAACAGGATTATTATTGTGTGCATAAAGATAAAAATGTTTTGGTGGAATCCGGCTTTTCCCGTAGATGGCCTGCTTGCACGCTTTAACCTTGCACACGAGCAGATCCATTTCCTCGCTAGAGAAGCTTTCAGTTTTTCTGCTTGCAAATTCTGCCATGTAAATAGCAAATCCACCATGGCGCGAGCGTAACTGGCTTTTAAAGGGAATGGGAGATGAGACTCTGATTGGTTTATTGCACATTACGGCCAAAACACACCAATTACTCATTAAGAGAATAGGGACAACCCTTTTAGACCACGTGCCGGGCGCACCGACCATTTTTCCCGTTGGTAAAGGAGCAAAAGTGGACCTGCGCCATGCACTTTAGACAATGTGCTTAGATCGTTAAAATAGGGCCCATAGAGTCTGAAAACGATTTGTTCAAAGATTCAGTCACACTAAACTCCTCCTTTCCATGAGTATACTCTGCTCTGATTGGTCAGATGGCCCAGTCTGTTGTGATTAGTCTATCGCTTACAGTGTGTGTTGGAAACGAAACACCAATTACCATATCTGAATTTCATCTCCGGAGGCTTCCTCAACACAGTGATACAAACAGTAACAATGGCGTTGTGTTTTTCTGTATCAATTCCAGCGCGAGTCCTCATCCCTTTGAAGTTTATGCAAAGTGGATTTGTACTGCTGAAAACAGCATCTTCTTGACATGTCAACAACACAGACCTAACTCTTCCAGTCTCAGCTACAATTATAGTGTTTGAGGGCAGGTCAAAGTAGACATTGTTCACAGGCAGCCAATGAAGAGCATATGCTGACATTATGAAAATGTGCTACATCATTACGTAGGTACACTGCAAAAATGCTTTTTTACAGTGTATGTAACAGGAAGTCAGACTGGAATTGCTGACGACTTGTTCAGTTCAGAATCAATTCTTTCTTTAGGATTCAATAACTTTATGGACGTTAATCTGTAAAACTTTATATATATATATACAGTTCTGTGCAAAAGTCTTAGGCCTCGATTGGATGTTGTTTTAGCAATGGTATAATGACCATATATAATTATTTATCAGTCACTTTATTAGAATATAACCAAAAAATACAGGAAATATGTATGCATTATTAAAAAAAAAAAAAAATCAGAAAAAAAAAAAAGACTTCTATAGGCTAGAGTGGCAATTATTTAGTGACCTTCCCTTACACTTCAGCAATAGTAGGAACCGGCTCTCTTAAACCTAAATGGAATGGAAAAGGACTGGAAAGCCAAGAAAACTTTCAGAATCTGATGAGAAGTTTCTCAGATTTTCTTTTTTGAGAAATTGGAAGAAGTCCAGGATGTCACACTAAATACTGATTTTTGCTTAAAGAAGCCATTTTGTTCTGATTTTTTTTTTTTTTTTTTTACATTTTGTGTACATATTTCCTGTATTTTCTGTTTATATCATAATAAAGACCAAAACATAAATATGGATGGTCCTTAATACATTGCTAATATAACAAAGCTGGTGGTGGCCTAAGACTTTTTCACAGTACTATATATATGCATATAAGTCCATTAGCCCATACGTATTTAACTTTATGTTGTAGATCATGGTGACTAGTTGATGGTAGGTGTGCTTAGAAGGGAACATTTAAATGTACGCTTTCATAATGCATTACCAATACCTTGATATAGACATTGTATGACACAGTTTTGACATAGAAGATGGATTTCACATGCATGATTGACTCCAGGAATCCTCATGTCCATAATGTTAAGGTAGTGTTGAGAGCAGCATGGGGTATGTAGACTCGACACCTCAGTGTCATTAAGTACACTTTAAGAATTCTAAAAAGCCATTTATCACAGTAGGAGGATGAACAAATTCACCCTGTTTCACCAACAGTAGACCTAGCACTGCTAAAAGCATAAGTGCTGATAAATGACTCCTTAAATGCTACTTTTAACACACAACCTCCTGTCCTTCACAAAGGAATACCTTTAGCACACATATAGGCCACATGCTGCTCCATATCTAAGATCAGGAAATGTATGCATGCTCAGCTCTATATCTGAGGCTGTGTGTGTGTGCGTATGTGCATGCACCTCTTTTTTTATATTTGTACCACAGATGTAGCCATCATAAGAGTATTATCCGAAGTTGACATTCACACGTTATGGCTAACCGCTGCGGTGCACCCAATTTCCCAGGGACTGAGGCGGCAATGGGGCGAAAAGACGAGTTGACCGCGTTTATTTTTAACATGCCAGTTATATAACAGCCCATCAACAGCCCAGTCATTTAAATGGTACAACTCATGTGCTATGTAAAGTGGGAGCCCACTGAAGCAATGCAATCGGCCCCTGCTGTAGCGCGAGCAAAAGGTTAACACAGCAGGGGGAATTAATATCTTAATGATACTATAATGAATGGGGAAATATGGGCGAAATGAGGAAATATGTGTCAGTGAAGAGTAAGGACACACAAATGCATTAATTATCACCCACGTGGCCCAGCGGATGATGGGAAAGACAGTCCGGTCTAATGACTGCTATGAGAGTATGGTGCATTACCTCTGGGATGTGAAGAGAGGTGGTGGGCTTTCGCATGTGTAAGAGAGAGGGGAGTGCAAATTAAGGAAATTCGTTATCACATATTTCTTTCCAGTGATTCTCCAGATGTTCTCTAGAAATTGCCTTTCATAAATCAACATTCTACAACTTCACTTACAAAAAAAAAAGTACCACACTCTTAAAATTAAAGGTTCTTTATTGATATCTACGGTTCCATGAGGAATCTTTAACATCCAAGAAATCTTTACATTGCACAAAAGGTTCTTTATATTAGAAAAAAGGTTCTTTAGATTATTTAAGTGTTCTTCATACTAAGAAAAAATGGTTCTTTTACGAACTGTAAAGCACAAAATGGTTCCTCTATATGGCATTGCTGTGAAAACCCACTTTTTGAACCTTTTGCCTTTTACAGAGTGTCTATTTACACTAAGTGTAAATAGCCCATCTTGTTGGCACAGGCTATTTACACTAACTCCACCCACCAATGTCTGGTTGGGCCACTCAAAATGAAAAAATACACCACACAACAGCCGGAGTGGCGTAGGAACTAAGGCGCGTTGAAGTAACTTTTAACGTGATCGACCAGAGTTCGAATCTGGCTTCTGCTGAACTCACTCTCCTCCTGTTTGCCATCACATATCAGAACAGAAAGGCATTTATTTTCAATAAAAATGAAGAAAATATTTGAAAAGTGGAAATAAAGGCCCTAACAAGTGTTTAATAATAAAGTATTTATGGGGTACGCTTAGGGGTAGGTGTAGGGAGGGCTTTATTGTCCCAATGAGGCGGCATCCATTTAATAATTTTAATAAATATAATCATTTACACTCTATGTAATTATTGGATCCTGTTAATGTTTAACAATACTGAGGTGCAAATAGTATCTGCCACTATTTATAACCATCTAACTTCTATTTACACCTATTGCAAAGAAAATACTGCTACTTTTACATAGAATCTATCGCTATTTTCACGTACTGTGAATAGCATATCGCTAATAAAATGCTGCTGTTGTCACTTAGTGTAAATAGCATCTATCCCTAAGAAAATATGCCTTATTTTTAAGTGCGGTATAATGACATGACACATCTAAATGTAGGGTAAGATGACTCCCCACCTTGATTTCTTCTCTTGATCATAGATGGCACAAAATGTCATCTCAACACATTTAATGAATGGCTATGCTCTTCTTAATTTTTTTTTCATTTAATCTAAAAGTCAACATTTGTAAGATTTAATAAGACGAAACTGTTTGAGGTTAATTGATCTAACATTGTGTAAAACAGTGATCATGTAACATTATATTATGTTGACTATGTTGTTAATGAGGGATTTGTAGACACATTAATGTTTTTAGATTGTGGAATAAAAAATATTGCTTTTATTTTCACAAAATGTAATAGTGTCACAATTATACTAAAATAAAACTGTCAATAATTCATGAGACATTTCAGACATCTTTACTATAGGCTAATTGAGTGAAATCGTTCAATTTGAATTCACAGTGTTGCTGTGATGACATATCTTCAATTAAAATATGGACAATTAAATATTTATGATTTTCATATGCCTGCTTATAAGTCATAGAATAAATGTACCTTTCAGATTAATCTCTTTTTCTGTGCTTCTGCTTTATCTGTCATTGGTTATTCTATAAAAAGTATAGTTGATTTAGTATTTTTACATGAATTAATTAATAAATATATAAATATTAATAAACTTATATCTAAGTATGATACTTCACTTACAAAAAAAGTACCACATTCTTAAAGGGGTCATATAATGCCACTTTTACAAGATGTAAAATAAGTCTCTGATGTCCCCAGAGTGTGTATGTGAAGTTTTAGCTCAAAATACCCCACAGATCATTTTTTATAGCATGTTAAATTTGTCACTTTTTAAGGGTAAGCAAAAACGCTCTGTTTTTGTGTGTGTCCCTTTAAATGCAAATGAGCTGCTGCTCCCAAGAAGGGGGAAGAGTTTCAAGAGCTCGTGTTAGCAGCTTCGATTACCTCACGCAGACTCCAGGAAAACTATTTTATTGCCATGGTACATGTACAAATGAATAGTTCAGCCATGAACCTCTATTTACGTTCTGATGTAATTTTCAATGTAATTTCCAAAGCCAATCAATTTCACATATCTTCCCATTATATTCACGATGCATCCAAACAAATACATTACAAATACAAATACAAATACAACGTATTCTAATTCTAAATTCTCATTCTAACCATCCACCTCCCCAGCACCACCTGCCTAGATCTGCTATGAGGGGTCTCCCTCTCTAGCCACAGCAGCATGTTTCCCTTAATTTTATGATCTGATAATTTAGTAGAAGCAAGTTGTACTTGCTCTACAGCAGCAGTATGGCAGATCAAGACCAAACCTGTGTACATTCCATTTACATTAATAAAATGTTACATTAATAAACCATCCTGAGAGTTGTCATGACTGAACTAAAACTAATAATTTTAACAAATTCTAACACTTCTACAAGAATCAGAGAGAATTTATACTATTCTTCAATAAGGTAACTCATAAATGCAGCAGATGTGGTTTTGATTTGCCTCGACAGAACGCATCTCGTCCCACTAATATCTAAAGAGTCTCTACGCATCATTAACGCATATAAAAGCCGAGGTGTAACTGCTGTAGTAAACCTCAGCCAGAGATATTCAAGAGCTTTCATCATCAAACCACCCACAGTGCACACCAAAAAAATTAACAGGGTTGAGGGACCGAGAATTTTAAAAAGGTCTTCATGTTTATTTGTGTCAGATCTCATGCCTGGATGGTCTGGAATGAGACACCTTTTGAGATGACTTGCATTTAGAATTTGAGCGTTGTTCATTGAAAAAAGGAAAGGCTTTACATGGTTCAGCTTGTCCAATTGCTCTCATTGATTTCGAATTGATCGATACATTTGCCTTTGCACCTGCTGTGATTTCAGGCCATTGCTTTGAATCAGTGTGGTGCTGAGAAAGTAAACTGGCCTACTTGACTTTCACTTTTATTTGTCTACTTGATAAATTTACTTTACAAGCATTAGCTATCTTTAAAAATATCTCTTAACTTCTACAGGACAAAGAAAGGGTCTCGTGTGACCAAATGTGGCACTAAAATAAATGATCATAGAAAAGAAAGAAACTTTTTTTTTTTTTTTTTGAATGCCACAAGTGCAATATTACATCATAAAACAGTTTGTATTGTGTCAATTCAAATTAATTTCTAAACAAATCCATTACTTTTGCCAAGTGAATTATCAAATGGATTGCAATATATCAATATATGCTGAGAAAAGCTCCCAAAAGAAGATATGATCTGTTGTAGAAGATAAGTGTTGCATTAAACAGACATCACAAAAGTGGCTTTATTGCTTGTTTTATTTCTGTATCATTGAACACACATTCACACATAATGCTTGCTTTAGTTTGCAATATGTTTTACAGTAATTGTTAATCAGGAGGTACTTTAAGGATAAATTCCGTATTATAGAATTGATGTACAGATCTGGGACTTTTTTATTTTATTTTATTTTATTATAATTAATGGAGCGTGCGTGAGAGGATAATGTGCCGTGTATCCGTATTATTGCATTAACTCTTGCATTAACTGTATTTCACAAAAACAACATGGCAACCCTGAAAAAGGTCTGCTGAGGAACAGCAGAGTGGAAGCCACCTGTCTCTTTCCGGCTCCAAGGTTTTACAGCTTTGCGGCCATATGCTGCTATAAAAACATTGTAAGACACATACAAGAAAAGCTTCCGGCTCTTTCTTCCTTTCTCAAATCTCTGGACAGGCATCATCTGTCAACATTTTTTGTATCTGTATGCATTAGGTCAAGGGTTGGAAATACAGACGTACTGTGCAGGCACAACAAAAGCATGAGCTAGCCGTGTAAGACATGGGTGGCCTATGGTTTTATGTTTCACTTGAGATAAATCACCAGCTCAGCCAAACTAAATTCACACCACACAGAAGATCAGAATACTTGTTTGAAATGTTTCTGTTGTGTTGTTGTTGTTGTTCTAACATCTGAAATCTTCTAAAATTAAACTGGAAAATATGTGTACAGTAAATGCTTTATAAAATATAAACAAAAAAGCTCTTAAAACATCTAATATAAACATGCTAAGCAATGATAATAATGATGATAAAATCATTATACATGTTTGCAAAACTGTGTTTATTCTTCTTCTTATTATTAAATACTTTCAAACATGGCAGGAAATAATAATACAAAAAATAAACAATTATATAAATATGTAAAAAGGATATTATTATTATTATTATTATTATTATTACTTGTCATGTTCGAAAGTAATATGATAAAAATAATAATAATAAATCCTTTTTACATATTTGCATAATTGTTTATTTTTTTTTATTATTAATATTATTACCTGCCATGTTCACAAGTAATATAATAATAATAATAACAACAACAATTATACATATTTGCATAATTGTATTATTATATTACAATTATGCAAATATGTTAAATTATTATTATTATTATTATTACCTGCCATGTTTGCAATATAATAATAATAATAAACAATTATACAAATATGTAAAAGAGGATAATATTATTATTATTATTATTATTTATTATATTACTTGTGAACATGGCAGGTAATAATAATAATAATAATAATAATAACAATAAAGCAAATATGTAAAAAAGGATTTTATTATGTTTATTATTATTATTATTATTATTATATTACTTGTGACCATGACAGATAATCCTTTTTACTAATTATTATTATAATTATTATTACTTGCAAACATTGCAGGTAACACAAATAATAATAATAATAATAATAATAATTTTTTATTTATTTGCATAATTGTATTATTATTATTTTTACCAGTCTTGTTTGCAAGTAATATAATAATTCTAATAATAATAATAAAATCATTTTACATATTTGCATACTTGTTTTTATTATAATTATTATTAATATTATTATTGCCTACAATGTTCACAAGTAATATAATAATAATAATAAAATCCTTTTTACATATTTGTATAAATGTGTTATCATCATCATCATCATCATCATTATTATTATTATTATACTTGCAAACATGGCAGGTAACAACAACAACAATTTTTACATATTTGCATAATTGTGTTTATTAATATTATTACTATTGATTAATATTATTATGACTATTATACTACAAATAGTAATACGGGTGAATTTGTCATAAAATAAAGTGGATATGACTGTGATATGACTTTCAGGCTGTGTATTATATTACTTGTGACCATGACAGATAATTTTTTACTTTTTACTAATTATTATTATTATTATTATTATTATTATTACTTGCAAACATTGCAGGTAACACAAATAATAATAATAATATTTTTTTTTTACATATTTGCATAATTGTATTATTATTATTTTTACCAGTCTTGTTTGCAAGTAATATAATAATTCTAATAATAATAATAAAATCATTTTACATATTTGCATAATTGTTTTTTTCCATCTAATACAACATTATCTGTGGCAACACAGAGGATGCTAATATTCTTTTCTGAGCAGGTACTGTACAATGAAATCGCATTAGACCACTCCCTGTTTACAACTAGAGGAAATCTGGTTTCAGAAGAACCACATTGTACAGGATTGCACCAACAAACACTCGCCAATCAAGTCAAGCCAGTACAGGAAAACAGTCCCTCTTCAAAGGTAATTAGTCTTCATATTGTGGCATGTCCATCCAGTTTGCCCCACACTGCTCTGGGGAACGCACACACGGACATGGTTAATAGGCTCTGTTAATGAGCCAGTCCTTTATTATCAATCTTGTGAGCGGACCTCCAGTTTATGAGAATAGCATGCTGTGGAACGCTCTGGGAGAAAACTTGCTATAATTGTTATGTACATATATGGAATGAGTGTCCGCAGAGGAACAGCGGCGTTCCAAGCGTGAGAACAAGTGTCCTTGTGATATGGCGAGGGCTGCTAATTTAAACACACCCTCACACTATACGCAGACTCGGTTCCAGGCCTTTTCTAGAGGGGGAATGCCCTCTTTGTCCTCGACCACCTGGTCAAAATACTAACAGCTGACTCGCTTGTGACCTCCACAATGGCTATAAATCATATCTCACCTCTAGCAGATATGTCTATCCACCCTCCTCTCCATCCGGTGCAAGCTAGGAACCATCTATAGGTATTTTATGACAAGATTATAACCAGTTTTTCTCTCCATCTTTCAAAAATCACTTTCAGATGTTGTCTAAAAGAGGGATTTGCTTTGATAATGTGACAAATGTCTTGTCATAATACTTACCAGAACCTTAATAGCCTCATTCAACCTATTAAAGAAAAACATGATTGATTTAAATCATTTGACTATTAAAAACTAATACCTCAATGAACCAAGTCATCTTACTTCACCCAAAAATGAAAATTCTGTTTTCAATTACTCACTCTCATGTCATTCCAAGGAATGACATGAAGAAAGACATTGAAGAAAGATATTTGAAAAAATGTTTCAATTGTTTTGTCCATATAGGCTAATCAAAATTAACCCTTGTGAAAACAAAGTGGTGAAAGAGAGTGATTATTATTGAAATCATATAAGAATATGCTCATGTGCAAAGTGAATGTAATGTTTTGGACTCTTAATTGCATATTAATCACAGTTCAATGAAACTAGTTTAAATGTATATGCAATAAATGCAATTTACAGTGATTTTGACCTACTTAAGTAAGACTTAAAGGGATAGTTCACCCAAAAATGAATATTGTCCCATGATTTACTCACCCTCAAGCCATCCTAGGTGTATATGACTATCTTCTTTCAGACGGACACAGTCGGAGTTGCATTAAAAAATATCCTGACTCTTCCAAGCTTTATAATGGGACTGAATGGGGATCAAGAATTTTAAGCCCAAAAAAGTGCATCTATCCATCATAAAAGTAATCCACATGGCATTCTAAAGTGAAGCGATGGGTTTTTGTAAGAAAAATATTCATATTTAAAACTGGCTTCTGGCAATAGACGTATGTGAGTGGAAGAGTGACCTCTGACCTGACATATTGACGAAGGCGGAAGCACAGAGGATAGAGCAAAACAAAACACTGGTCACGAATTAGAAGTCTAAAACGAGATTTTTTTAAAGAGAAATGTTGGAGGATTTCAATATAAGAGAAGAGGAGTTTGAGTTTGCTGCCCAGCCCTATTTGTTTGAACCGCGAGAGACGTCTACTATCACCTAAGCTTATGATACTCCTACATCCTACATCATACATCGGGGTCAGAAGTCACTCTTTCTCCAGAACTCGACTTGCGTATGGCCATTGCTGGAAGCCAGCTATTATAGTTTATAAAGTTTTAAATATGGATATTTTTATTACAAAAACCCATTGTTTTGCTTCAGAAGGACTTTATTAACCCCCTGAAGCCAGATTGTTTTTATGATGGATGGATGCACTTTTTTGGGCTTCAAAATCTTGAGCCCCATTCACTACCATTATACAGCTTGGAAGAGCCAGGATATTTTTAATATAACTCTGATTGTGCTCATCTGAAAGAAGATAGTCATATACACCTAGGATGGCTTGAGGGTGAGTAAATCATGGTATAATTTTTATTTTGGAGTGAACTATCCCTTTAAGTATATATTTATATGTGATTTCATAATCACTTCTATTGCCTTTAAATATGGTTCAAGTATACTGCCAAGCATTTATGGTAAACTAAAAATATGTTTAATGTCACTTCTATTGAAACTTGTACATATATTTAAATATATTTGTAATTACACATATGTAATGAAGTTGCAAGTTATTACATTTAAAATATATCAACTTTAAATGTAACATCAAATAACACACTACAGTTAAAATTATAGTACTTTACATGTGCTTTAGTATGTTAGTCAACACAAAATAAGTGTACTTCTTTAAAGCACAACAAAAGATTATTAAAAGAATAATTTAACTTTATTGACTTAACATTTTTATCTATTTTGTTCCGCAGAAGAAATCCGCACAGGTTTGGAACAGGTGAGTAAATGATGACAGAATTTTCATTTTCATTTTATTTCTAGGTGAAAATGGAGCCCTGACGCAGCTTCAGCTCAATGAACGTACTTCATCACTCAAATAAAGCCTCATAAAAATGGAAAAGAAAATGATGTTCCACTTGAAATGCTTTACCTTGCATTGAAAGACAACCTCCTACACAACAAATCAGCTCTGCTTGCTTATAAACAAGACAAGACCAACCGTAGGTGCCTCCTTAGCACCGTTGCCAAATTTACAAGCAAGCATTAATCAGTAAATGTCAGTTTATCCACATCTTGCAGCAATAATGACTTAATGAACGCTGGAATTATCACTGTGTCAGTTTGTGCATGTTATCAAGCCCTTTTGAGTAACATATCTCAGGATGCTCCAGTTTTTAGCGTAACTGAGGATATTAACCACTGAATAGGTAAACACTGATATTTGAAGCCTCTGGCTCAGTTTTAGGGACTGTAGCAATGACCTTACAGGGATTTGTAAAGGACATCAGGCACTCAGCTCTGTTAAATTTCCTGTATGTTTAATTAAAAAGCGCAGAAAGCCCTCTTGCTGGCGACATGGGCTCCTGCAGACTGACATGAACCTTCACTACCTGCGTTCCCTTCCTACAGAACCCAACGTATCGTCTTTGTCGCGGGCACAGGAAACTCGCAGAAGCGGCATGTGATGTCTCTCATTACTTCTTATCTCACTGCATCAGCTGCGACAACCAGGAGCCTGCTGCGAATTCCTTGTTATGTAAAACTTGTAACCTGTCAAAACCAGAGCCAAGATGGCGTCCGCTGGTCCGGACAGCCAGGCAGGCGGTTTCTCAAGCTTTTATTGAGAGTGGCAGCAGCTGGGACGCAGCATAAGAGAGAGAGCGAGAGAGAACCGCAAGGGTGCGTTTGCGTCGTAGCCACGGGGGGATTTTCAGAGTCCACAGCAATTACAGCTGACGTGACACATTCAGCGCTCCTCTGGGATTGACAAAAGCAACAAATTGACTTGGAAAAATGGCAAAAAATTCATGCAATTTCATCTCACTGCGATTTTGACACCCACCCTACGCACTGCTACCCTAATAAACCTAGTGTATCCCTAGTGCCATAAAGTGTGACAGTTCGCATGGAGCGCGGCAAATCTTTGACAAGCGGGGACGCAAGTGGTAAGTAATGACTATATCGCATGCTTGTGAAACTTACATGACAAACGTAACCGCTGGTTAGCCGTACCATATAAATGTCTCCCAAAAGCCCTTAAGGAACGCAGGGAAAAAGACAGATGTTACATTAATGCTTTTCTAACACACACACACACAAGCAAGAGAGCAAATGATAAAGATGACTTTTTCAGAGAAGCATTAGTGTTGCCTCCAGCACAAAGCACAATAGCTTCACATCCAGAAAAAAAGTTCATTTCTAATGATGACATGATCACAGACAGCTGCCGGCACCTTTTTTTTATACAGACACACAATCAAACACACACTTTGTGTGTATTTCTGACTGTCAAGAGCCAGGTGGATCCTTTGGGTTGTAGATTCACTGACCTTTGAACCCTTCAGGCTTTTAGGGTTAAAGCTCCAGAGACCCCTCACCGAACACAGAGGGCACTGAACCTTCACCTGGTGGTGGATGGGGTGGGAGGTGGGATTCTCTGACCTAAATCAGCACCCTGTCATGTGAAGTAGTTACGTTTCAAAAGGTCTAATGCACTTTCTTTGTCTCCAGCTGGTAAGCATTTCTGACCCAGAAATCTGATTGCACTATGTGTTAGTAGCAATTAGGCTTCTATAAGAGGGAAAGAATATACAGTAAAAAAAATTTGAGAATTACAGTAAAAATAAAATTGTGGGAAAAGTCAAATTATTACAGGATTCAGAGATATAAATAAATACATATTCATATATATATATATTCATATATATATATATATATATATATATTAGAAGTTTAATGACTTTTATGTGACTAAAGTCGAGTCGGTGTCGACTAGTCGATAATGACGCCATTAATGAACAATCAAGGAGCCGTTCACACAGAACACATTTTCCATTAAAATCCGCTACTTTTCCAGTCTCACGCATGGCACGCCGTCCTAAAAATGTGGCACTCAAGTTCATGTCAGTTCAACTTTTAAAAAAACGCATCTTGAGACCTTGCATTTTTTTCCTATTCCACTGCCCGCGTTTCGGGTTTTTGAAAGCAAAATGCGTTCTGTGTGAACGACCTCAAGCTGACTGGAACACGGGTTGCCTTGTGCACAGCTGCCCACAAGCCTATTGCTCCTTTCTATGAGTTTATTTTTATCAGTTCTTTTGTCTTTGGGTCATTATTTTTCTCACAGATTTCTGCTTGTTCTAAATCTGTTACAGATAAAGTAGCACATTACATTTATATGAATGCATTAGTGAGAGAGTGATTGGGTGTGTGCATTAATTCTACCTGGCAGCGTCTCTCTACTAATAGTGAAGCTGTGTGTTTTAGTTACTAAATGATTTTTTGATGCTGTTCACTTTATTTAAACAACTTATTTTGATTCAACACCATTGTATTAGGTTTCTGGTTCAAATTTAATTGCTTTATGTTAAATTGACTTGAAACGATTACTTTTTGACTTAACTTGACGTTTTCATATTAAAATAACATGTTTCAATCAAGTAAACTCAACCAAACAGGACTTTCACTTCCCATCATGCTTTGCAAAGGGGCTGATCTGGGAGAGTAAATGTTGAAATAAAGTGTTATTTTAAGCAGTTTTTAGCAAGATGAGAAAATGGGGAGACTTTTTAATGTTTACTGTTCTATTATGTTGGTATTTAAAAGTTTCTGTTATGTTAATAGTTTTGGGGTTACCATTGTGGTGAAGTGTAGAACATGTGCTTGGGTTGAGGACCAGCTAACAACAATTAAAGTTGTTTTAATAATAAAAACAACTATTTTGGGCATGCCATAGATAGAATAAAACCATCTTCTGGCTAACACCTAACAATAAGAGTCTTTACAGAGTAAAGATTTTGTAAAAGTTATGAAAATAAAATCAATAAAATAGCTTAGAACCTGAAAAGTTCTAGCATATATGATATACTGTCATTAACCTATGTTAATATAAAAAATATATTTTAAAAATACAGAAACAAAATGATTTTAAAAAGTAAAGGTTCTGAAAGCATTGAAGAAGATCCCGTAATATTTAATATAGATTTACAGTAGTAACAATAAATGATATTTTATTCTATGATATGATTGTTTCATTTTATAAAATGATTAGTTCCTGTCCTTGATTCTGATTGGTCAATAGCTGTGTTTTATTCACGATAAAATACGGCTATGACCACTTCACCCAACGGTTCTCTGTATATCACTACACAACACCCTTAGCAACCACTCTTAGCAATGTAAACTGTATGTTCACAATTGATATTGTTCATTGAAGCTTACTGTATTATGTAGAAGAGTGTTATGAGAAAGAGATCGATTGAACGAGTTTATTACCTGCATTCAGATTTAGCATTTTCCTTCAGGTCAGTCCTATGTTCATAATAAAAAATCTGTTTAAATGTCCGATGTATTATTTTGTCCTTTTAACAGTTAAGGGGTTTTCCCGTGACTGACAGTGCTAGTCAAAGCATTTGTCAGTTGCGTCTTGTTCCGTGTTCAAAACAATTCAGTCTTTTCAATGTAAAAGTCTTCGCTACTGACTGACACACTCATAAAGACAGTCTTTGCCACCATCTAATGGCGTAATAATGTAACTTCTGTTGCTGTTCATGGTCAGGGACTATTTTTTTCCGGCGGAAGGAAGGCTTTTAGTGAAAGTTTACTTCATGAAAGTTGCATTGATGCAACGCTCCGCTTCGCATTGTGCCTAACAACGCCCTTCAGCCGTGACTTATTCATGATACTGCACAGTCTCTCATACCTTATTGCTAACATAAATATGGGTATTATCTCTAAGGTGGATACCCAATTTGATATATGATATTTACCATCTAACCATGTCATGTCAACAAATGGAAAAGTCAGACAGCTGTTTATTATCATGTTAATTATTGTGCCTTTTGTCCCAAGAGCAGGTGTGCTTTTTACCCCAAATACCATTTTTACATATTCTTCTGTTTTTTAAAAACTGTTGCTTGAATTACTTTGAATAAAACTGAAAATCATTAAGAAGACCTTTGTCTGAAAATACAAATTTATTCATTTAATTTATTTAATTCTCATTTGCTACTTAAATCAACAACATTAAAAAAAAAAAAAAAAACATCAAAAATTAGATAAAAGTGATGAGAACATAGTCAAACTGTTACAGGATGCCGGAATATAAATAAATAGTTTACATAATATGCTTATATTTTGTAACATCATCATATTAATTCATATTCAGTAGAGAAATCTGTACTGGTAGCAATTAGACTTCTATAGGAGGGAAAGAATATAAACCTAAATAGAGGCATATTTAAAATAAAATGAAATGTATTTACCAACCATTGTCAATATGAAACAAAGATCATTTTTCAATAAGTTTGAAATATTCTAAAGAATATTATAACGTGTTCCTATATTACAGTAAATTCTGAGTTAAAATGAAGTTTAAAACATATACATAAATTATGTTTACAATGAATTAATAACATTCAGTGAATTTAGTTTTGGATTTTGAGCTGAATACTGCATTTCACTCTTGATATTATGTTATACAAATATCTGCATCATGCAAAAATGCATTCAACAGTTCTGGTCAAAGAGGGTGACCTTCCGGGTCAGTTATGTGGTCAAGGGTTGTGTAAGCCTACCCGACTGTATCGACTATGCACAGGGGTTAAACTGACAGTCTCACCCGAACACAATGAGCTAGCAAATTTATGAAGACAAGAGCAGCCTGTACCAAATATATCAATATCATGCACTCGAATGTGTGAGGAATGACAAGTAGAGTGTCTGACAAGCTGTTTTGAGTCACTAAAAAGGCATCTGCATTCAAAGAATCATAGTTCTTTGTCACTTTTATACCTCATAGAATTACAGTGATGCCTGTATTCTTCGTAAACCAGCATTTGGTCTGACAAAACATCTTCCTTGCTATAGTTCATCTGTGCTCATCATAAATAAATAATGCTCCATTTTCATTTCCTCTCCAGTCTCATAGGAAAATGAATGTTGATGGCTTGAGGAATTTCCATTAATATTTCCACTTCATGAAAGTGTAGTTTTCTCTATCTTTAAACTCAAGACAAGCAAATTAATTCAGAAATGCTTTGACTAGAAGTAAATGGGAACAAGTGGCTCTATACAGTTAAATCAACACAAGGAAGACGGGTCTCATCTCTGTTTCTTCTTACGGAAAGGCCTGTAGTTCCCATTTCCCTGGAGACTTCTGCAATGAGACAGCGGCATCTTCATTTTGACTGGTGACTAATGTAGCGTGAAAATTCAATCCCCTATTTCAATACAGAGACACGTGAAAGCTATCAGATGAAGAAATAAAACTGTGCCATGCTAATCTGAGCCCATAAACATGTGAGGGTAATAAGTCACTGTCTTACTAATGGAAAATAAAGAAGTGAAAAACTCAGGGATACTGAGGCTAATTGGTGGAGAACGTAGGCAAGTAAGGCATTTATTAATGGAAGGGCTTGAGGTGGCAGTGAACAATGGTGCTCTCAAAGTAAGTACAGCCTAACAAACCCACAAATATACATGCATAAAAGCACAAAGCTATGGTAATTTGGTGCATACACTATATTTAAAGGGTTAGTTCACTAAAAAAAAAAAGAAAATTCTGTAATTATTTACTCACTCTTGTGTTGTTCCAACTGCTACCCCCCTTTACCCTCTTTAAAAAGAGTAGCCTATTATTATGGAAATTTTAAAGGAATATACTTAAGCGCAAGCTGAATGTAATGTTTTGAACATTGAACTGCATGTTAATTGTTAATTGCATGTTAATATTCTTCAAAATATCTTCTTTATATCTACGAATACAGTTAAAAAATAACTTTAAGATTTGAAGTACACTACAAGTGCATATTCAATACAAATAAGCACACTTCTTTTTCACAAGAGTATATTTCAGATTATCCCACAAGGTTTAAATGCTCTAATGAATTGCTGGTCACCACAATTTTACTGTGAAATTGCTTAAATATTGTTTGTTTTTCACCAAAACTGATTAGATAACTTATTAAAACACACTGCCCGGTCAAAAAAAAAAAGTCGCTGTTTGGATTTTAATAGGGAAATACTTAATGATGCACCTCTCGATGGAAATAAATGTTGTGATGTTATTTCCATCAAAAGGTGCATCAATTTTTGGTCAAGATCTTGTATTGACAATGCAAGAGGTGAGCACTCTGTAAAGCCTCCTCCAGCACATCCCAAAGACTTTCAATGACATTAATTTTAACCCTGGTGAATCTTGACATTGTCAAGCTACACACTCCATCTTTAAGGGTTAAACCGTTGCCAAACATATAACATGCTAGAAACATAATAATCACTGTAATAATGATCCATTCATAGATTCTAAAGTATCTGCCTATTAAAATCCAAACAGCGAGTGAGTCACTGTACCGTTGTATTGAATTCACCCATCCTTTTTTGTTCCTCAGAAGAAACCTAGTCTTTTTACCCATTTTTGGGGTAAAATGAGCAACCAAATAATCTTGGTCAACTTCTGAAAAAACACACATATTATTCTACTAAACATTCACACAATAATAACAGCTATTATTTTGAATTCCTCTTTTATAATATCATCAATCATTACCTGCACCAGCAATGAATTCGACTAGCTCACAGATCTAGCTATGTGTGCGGCCAATTATAAACCCAATTTTAGTCTCCATTCTCCTTCGGCATGTGCAGCTTTTCTGGGACGGACATGAGGTGGGAGCTTTGAAAGCTGACAAAGACCTTTGACCTAATATCCCCCTGACAACCTTAAGTTCCAGATGGAGAGGAAGTGCTGGAAGGTTCTTCAGTTCCACGCTCCGTACCCTCACCTTATTACAGCAACAGCTTGTGTTTCGAGAGCTCTTCCAGCAGAGCCTGACCTCATTTGGCAGACAGGCTTTGCCTCAATGGGCCTCATGAAATGTTGCTCCTACTGTGATATGAACGAAAAATAACTTATGGATGTTCTGTGTAGTTATTACTGACTTCCTCCTAAGAACGAAACTGTACACATTTAGTTTCATTCACTAATAATTGCATGCAAGTGTTCTTACTTTTGTGCAAAGAAAAAGTTTTCTTGCAAAATTTGTGCATTCAGAACAGGGGCACACAAAAATATATTTGTTCTTAATCATAGCAATAAATTTATATGATTATTCCAGATTATTCTACTCTATTATATAGTATTCTATAGTCATTTAGTATTAGCTGGAACCTAATGTTAAATGCAACTTTTAAGCAACAATAAATAAATAGTCGAAAGTCTACAAATATAGTATATAGTAAATATAATGAATGAATATATATATATATATATATATATATAAGGAGACAAATCCCTCATCATCATTTTTCCAGTTCGCAAGCTGATAGTGGGTCTAAGGCTTTTGAGAAGTTTTGAATATCAGTACAAAAACATGGCATGCTCAGAATATCACCAATTAGTCAGTGTGTTTGCTCTGGTTGAAAAACAAACTAGGCGCTAGAGCAACAGACTGTCAGATAACTTGGAACAAAATGACAAATGGTACAGGTAATTTGGTTGTGCGGTTGTCACCGTTTTAACGCTCTGTTTTGTCTCTTAAGTTTTCCTGCAAACATATTGTAGTCTTGAAGGGATTGCAAATTTGTGCCAAACTAATGCAACCTGAGTGAAAACTGACATGAGTATGGGAGTATATAAGCAATTTGAAATGGCACATGGCACACTTAGCACTGCTGCATTAATATCTGTGTTTATTGTTCCAAAACAAATCAATTTTGTCTTGATATACTTCACAAAACTAGGGCAAAAATCGAAATACAGAATTGAAATTTGTGTCATGTCAGTCTCTGCATTAAACAAAACGGGCTAGACATGAGCCACAGATGACAAGAGCAGAAAAGAGGAGATTAATGGGTCTGAAATTGATTTCTTAAGCTTCTCTCCGTTCAGCACAGAGCCAGTCAAACAGGATTTACCTTCAGTCCTGAGAAGCCCATCTGTCTAGAGTACGTCCTCTCAAAAGGAGCATGTGTCTCTCTGACCCAAACGTCCCTACTGATCATCAATACTACACACCAACTGGTCCAGTTACAGCCTGCAGACTTACAGCTGTGTGTGAGCGTATGAATAAAGTGGACTACTGTGACAACTGTGCATATGTATGGCCTACATGAGCAGTGCCAATGCAAAAGGTCATGTTGGCCACTTTTTAGCATTAAAAGAGTACCTGTAACTATCCCGGTTGAAAAGACTGACATAACTGGTTACCAGCATATGATGTGTTTTGGATACTGGGATGACGGTGTTGCCACAAGGCTTCTCAACTAACTTAACCTAAGGTCTCCCGTGGTCAACTATGGCTATGATTCACTATGTTTTTTTGTTATTTTTTCAACTGACATTATATTAACATCTCATTAACTGGACATATTCACAGCCTGTGTAATCTCACATCCAAAGCATATTTATGTTCAACCCAACATATGTTGACCTTATTACACCTTTTTGTATTGTAGGCCTACATGCTGTTATTTGTGTTGCTTTGGATGTGACTTATGATACCAAGGATGCTTAACCTCTAGTTGAGACAGTTTTTGCACATTTCAATGGCACATTTTATTATTATTATTATTTTTCATTATCATTTAATAATAATAATAAAAAAAATAGTTCTCACAAAAATTAAAATTATGTCATTATTTACTCGACTAATGTCATTTTAAACGAATTTGACTTTTTACTTCTATGAAACACAAATTAGGAAATGAACACTGTGCTAGCTAAGCTTTTCCATGAACCAAATCAGGACTAAAGCATTCAAGCTTTAAAAAGGACACAAAAGCACCATGAATGTATCGTAGATTAACTTAATTTGACTCATGCACTATGTTATAGTACGTGTCATATGATAGCTTTGTGGCAATTGCCTAGTGCCTCAAAGTGCATCAAAAACATTTTGCTTTTGATGAGATCAAGCATCCCCTTAAATGAAGTGTGCTTAATTGTGTTAAATGTGCATTGTGACATAGGCAAAATAAATTTTTATATAGGCTACATATAGGCTAATACATACTATGGCAACGTTCATTACTTTTTTATCAACTTACAGGTTATAAAGTAGGCTACTGTTTTGTTTTGTTGTTTTTTTCTGTCATTTGGCCATATTCTCATAGAAGATGAAGTGCATTGCACAGACAGTTTAAGACAGTATTGGCTATGACTCGTCGACAAATGCTAGACTAAGACACTCTTCTCTGCTCCTCAAATACCTAAAATATTAGCCTTTGTATGTAATGTTTCTTGAGTAAAGAAAATGCAGTACTTATTCAAAGAACCAGTTCTTTGTTTACCCTTGCACTCCAAACAAGCAGAGACGGTCCAAACAGTGTGTGGCACTTCATTCACGATAGAGGCGGAGTTATAAGGTTTGACTGACGGTTTGAGGATCCAATGGCGATATGAGGTTCAGTCACAAGCTCTTTTTGATACGTTTCATTGGTAAAATATTTGCAAAACCCCTCAGAGAGATGTAAAGGGTGACCAATAGTAATGTGATAAAAAATTACAAAATATGGATATATGAGGTTTCTGCCTGATATTTAAAATTTTATTAATTTAGATAGTAATTGTTTTACAATGTTTAACTATTAGAGTGAAATAATTATATATATATATATATATATATATATATATATATATATATATATATATATATATTTCTGCTCATTGTAATTTCGCTACACGTGGACTTCATAAATCCTTATCTTGAAAAAAATAAGCAAGCTGACATTCAGTACAACCTATAGCTTTTATTTCTATACAAATGTAATTTACGTCTTTCAGTTTGTCAAGAGATTTATAGAGCCGTTTTAGTCTAGTGCATAAGAACTAGCCAATAATTGAATCTGGAAATAAAGCAAAATAACTGAGAAAAATGAGAATTAGTTCTCAGATGCCATGTCCGTAATTATAGCAAAAAATCTAGCATTAATTTGATTTCAAACAGATTCATTAAAATAAGTTATTACTCCACCATATGCGTGACATTATTAACCGACGTGGTTGAACAACAAATACGGTTTCGGGCAACAGTTGTGGCTAGCTAGCTGATTTCTTTAACGATGCATCGTACTATGGTAGTTAAACAGTGAGTTATGTTATTGTACAGAAAACGCGCCCCACCGCGGTCTGAGCCAACCCTTCAAGAGCACTGACAGCCAATTCAAACATTGACAAAGAGGAAACACTGAATATTGTTTCACAAAATGGTTAATCTCAAAAATTACAGGCTGAGCACAGATGTAATTGAGTCACTTAGCTAAATGTGGTAAAAAAGCATAATTCATTAAATGGAACCTGGTACATAAAACATGAGAATGTAGCATCAATTATTTATACTGCTGTTGGATTTCATTAATGGAGACAGCACGACTAAATGAGTTAAAGTCAAGATGTACCTCATATTCTGAATGACATCCAGCAATCATTTGAGTTAATTGAGGAGAGCTGGGGAAAAACTCAAGAGGAAAAGGGATGCAGAATGAGAAGCAGAAATGAGGGCTTACATCAAGTGGTGGTCAATGATGATAACCACTCCAAATTCATTCTACAGTATAAGAGAAAAGAGCTATGAACCTAGGAAGAGAGACAATAGGTATATGGTCATATTACCATAACTGACCTTGGAAAGGCACTCTTCTTCCAGCCCAGATTCCCCCAAAGCCAATTCCTCCATAATGAGGGTCTTTGAGTGGGTCTGAAGGTGGGGTTGAGCTGTGTGTCTCCAGCACATGCGGAGCTGTTTTCTTGCATTGTTAATCCCATTAGCCCTCCGGCAACTACTGCAATATTTAACATTCTTGATTTTGCAAGCTCTTTCCTCCCCTCTATTTCTCTCTTTCTGTCCCCACCCCAGCCAAATCAAGTCGTACACTTAAAGAAAGTGGTCTGAAAACGAATCATTGGCTAATCAATCTAAAGCCACCAAATAAGCGTCGCTCACTGTGAGGTGGAGAAGTGTTCAGGGGTAATAATACCGTATTTTTAATGTGAAACTCCGATTAGGACACTGAAAAGAATGAACTATATGGCGAGAAGGAATAAGCCAGTTGACACATTGAAACACTGGTTGGCTCATAGCAGCAGTTGGGAATGGTTGTGGCCAGTAGTAGCATCCATTGCCAGTCAATCGTCAAGAATTTGGCCGAGCTCAACAAATGCACTTCCCACATTTATCCACCTCATTTATCAGCAGACATATTCGGCAGCTGGAAAAATTCCATCATAAATTATAGTGTATTACTTTACAAGAATCCCTTCAAATTACCCTGCGAAAGAATGATAGTCAGTGCATCTCCATGGCAACAACCGAGTAGCCTTTTCTCATAAAGTCCAACGCAGGTATATAAGTTGCGGTTACAGGGTGGGAACGCGTCCATGCAGGACCATGATTTATTAAGGCATTTGCATGTAAAAAGTTGTGGTAATTGACACTGGCGGCACCGTATTAAAATACGGCCTGCACAATAGTGCCGGAGACCTTTCCATTTACGCATGAAAACAAATCGGACTGCACCGAGCAGAAAATAAATTCTGACTTGTAAGTAAATACATGTAATTGAAGCAGTGGACTGTTGAAAATGCATCAGGAGCAGGGCCCTTTCTGTTATGAGGATATTTATCTTCTCCCACAAACAAAAAGGCCAGGGGAACGAGAAGGCTGTGGTTTGTTTGTGGAGACGTGTGTGCCGCATGCCTCTATTTGAGCCTGTGAGTGAACATATGCAAGACAATTGATCTTTCAGAATAATTGCAGCCACTTTCTTTTCATTTGAGCCTTGTGTCAGATCACACACGGATTATGGGAGGAGCTTCTGGATGTGTTTGAGGGAGAGACTGAATATTAATAAACCACTACAAACACTGCTGCTTCCATTCCATCATCTGTCCCTATTTCACTGACAATTTGGGGTTTCTGAGGCATCAAATGCAAACCATGACATCAAAAATTCATTTACTGAATTAAAAGAAGTTGATATTTTCACACATCATGATAGTCATCAATTACATGATGTGGTAAACACATTGGGAATATTCTCTCCTACAGCATATGTGTCACATGTGAACAACTGTAAATGGGCAATAGTGCTTAATCAATTCTGTCATAATATCACAGCATTAATGATTGTCACCTTAAAGCTGAATCTAAAAAGCAGGTGAAACAAAGAGGACATATTATTCATGTGGTTTTGATGTGGACCAATCAGCTTGTGCCAAGTAGTTAATGCTGTGAATATCATCAGTTTGCGTTAAGGACCCATCAGCCTGTGCCATCTAGAGTTTCATGTCAGAACTATATTTATCCCTGTAACCAACCTGGTCTTATGGAAAGATATACCTGTGGGAACGTTTTCGTGAGTCGCAAAAATACGTACCAATACATACATATCACTGCAGTTTTCAACAGAAATGAACACTAGAGGCAGTAAAACAGCAAGCGCTTTTAATCGTTTACATACACAGTTACGATTACAGGGTCAGATTATGGATTAATAAAGACTTGTTTTAACGTCTCCTTGCACAATATTATGTTATGACTTCAAAACGCTTTTTACCAAAGTGCACGATATGCAAACAAATATATTTTGGAATTTGAATTGGTTAACCAGCTCCATATGTTTTGCTTTTCTGACATAACAAGCTTGTTCGGTAGCTCAGCTGATATGGAGTTGGACTTAGGATGAGAAAGCCTTGGGTACGAATCCAGGGAAAAATGAGTCACTGTAAAAGAGTTCAAAGATGAGAGATCAAAACAAGCTAAAACGGCATGATTAAGGATGCTTTTTATGTAACATTTGCTTTTGTTAACACTATCGGGTAGGTTTAGGTGTAGTGTTGGTGGTACGTTATTTTAAAACATAATGGAGCACTACACTTTTAGCGCCACTCACCGGACAAAATTTCAAATCAGAACTGCGGTGATTCGTATAAAAACCAACATCATAAAAATTTACCATATTCATGTTTATCTGTTGCGGCAAAAAAAATGAACATGCTTTTAGCGCCACTCAGTAGACATTTCACATTGAAACTGCAGTGATATGTACGTATTGGTACGTATTTTGCGACTCGCGAAAACGTTCCCAAAGCTACGTTTTTCAAATGAGACCAGGCTCCCTGTAACAGTTCAATTTTTATCAATTTAATTACAGTTTCCACACAATAGAGCTCACAAAAAACAGAGCACTTGTTTTCCTGATTGGATGCAGTCAGTTTATTCACAGATTTCTTTTTTATTTCGTTTTCTTTTTTTGTGCAAATTGTGCATTTATAAACAAAATTTTATTTCTAATTTAGAAAGCTATTTATTTTCAATAGTTCTATTTAATAGTTATGTCTCTTCATTTAAGTATTTCTGTGCTTAAATTAATTTTAAAATAGACAAAAAATAGACATAAGCAACACAAGAAAATAGGGAAAACATCTACTATACATTAGTTGAAGGGATGTGACACCAAGCATGGAAAGGAAGCAAGAGACCCCTGGGAAATCTGAGAAGAGGTCACAAGTACAACAAGTCACTCTCAGGCAGTTCTTCGGATTCTATTGATTTGCTTTCTCTGACATAATAAATTATTCAAATATATTGTCTAAAAAATTAATCACAGCTTAAAAGTCCCCTATACTTTTCACTTAGAAGGGTCACTCATCTTTAACAAAAAATAAACTGCTCCACGAATGGCACCGCAAGAAACCAAACTGGCTCATTCTTATTGCAGAGGTGTATGCACTGGATCAGGTTCAAATCGGGTTCATATCATTTCTGGTAAGATATGTGAGGTCTTTTAATTGGGGATTAATTGGATATGCATACAGGAGATGATGATCATTTGTCAGTTAACACCACAGTGAAACTTCTGATTAACTACGGCTTACCTCATAGTCACATACTGGAGAGAATTTGATGAGAGAGAGTGAGGGGGGAAAAAGCCATGAAATTCACACCCTAATCACTGTATTGAAACTGCCTTCAAGTCAGAGTTTAGATGGGTGCTTTTGCTACGATTGTGAGCGCAGCCTTATTCTGTTTTAGCGTTGTTATTTTGTAAACACGATGCCACCATTGGTACCTAGTGTTCCTATAAACATCAGTCAGACAGTCTGGCATAATTTCATTTTGTTTGGAATAAATAGAAGTGTATTCCCTCAGACTGATTACATGCCCTCAGAGTCTTTCTGCTTGACTCCCACTTTGATGAAATGGCAGGCACTTAATGATGCAGTTGATTTCTACCGCTTGAAGATCAGAGGGAAGTATAGCTCGATTGCTGAGAAGAATCAGCCCCATATCAGCCGTTCCTTTAACACACGGACAAGAAAACAGCAATGAATAAGTCATATAGGCTGCTGCAGGAGAGAATCAGCAAGGAGCTAATTACAACTTTCTCCATTAATGGGACTACAGAAAGTTTTGCGCAGAGTTCATTTTCTACAATCCTGCTGCAAACACTGTAATTATGGCCTTTCTCATTGTTTTGGTTAAGGAAGACAGGAATAGACCTCTGGTTTGAGACTGATAAGCAAGTACGCTTAAGGAGAGCACTCATGGCATGCAAAAAGTGTTTTAATGTAAAGAAAGTTTACTAAAGGGGGAACGGTTTAATAATCAGAAGAACAATTGGAGTCATAGCATTAAACAAAAAGGTGAAATTCTGAATAAAGGGGACAATTCACCAAAAATCATTTATTCACCCTCATGCCTTCCGTGCAGCACAAAAGCAGAAATTCTGAATACTTGCAGTTATAATGAGTATGAACTGTACCTTTGAAAAGAATGCAGAAGCACCATAAATGTATGGTAAAGTAGATTCATATTCTAAGTCTTCTACAGTCATGCAACCAATTCAGTAAACCAAATTCAATGGAAAGATCTCAGAAAAATAAAAATCAGTCATTTTATTTCAGATTTTCCAATTTTAACATCATTAAACAATATCAAATTAGGCATTAAAATGACTTTTTTTTTTTTTTTTTTTTTAAAGTAAAATGAGTATTTCTCATTGTAAAAAAAGAAGTGCACTTCAATTGTATTTAATGTGCACTTACAGTGTACATGAAATTGTAAAAGTATATTTAAAGAAAACTGTACTTGCAGATAATATAATAATGAAATAAAAGGTCAAAAGAGTCAAAACACTTAAAGAGTGTACACTTTCATGACTGTTTCTTAACACACTTAAGTACACTTTTAAGTACACTTAAATATGCTTTGTAATAATGTAAACTTTAAAGGGGACCTATTATGCAAAATTCTTTTTTGCATGGTGTTTGAACATAAATTTATGTCGGCATAGAGACAGAGCGACACGTGTCATAATCTGAAAACCACGCCCACGGGGGGGGGGGGAACAATCCAGCCGTCTCTATTGCCTTTGTATTGCGTGAGGCTGCCTCCTTGTCATTTCTGACGTATAACAAAAAACAGAACAATGTCTAAAAGCTGCTATGTGACATGGTGTACAGAAAACAAGCTAAAAAAAACCCAGAACTAAGTTTTTATAAGCTGTCGACCCCAAAAAACGAATGTTTAAGGTCACAAAAGTGGATACAGGCAGTGAGACAGAGCACAACGGGTCATATTACTATAAGAACTACATTGGAGGGGAACGTATTCGGTGACAGGTGAAATAATTCTTTGACATGGTTAAAAATAATGAATGGTTTGTTTTTGTTTGTTTGTTTAGCATATGTTGTCGCCGATTACGTTCCCCTTCAGTGTATTTCTTATAGTAATAGGACTGGTTTTCAGATTATACTAAATGCGCCCTGTCTCTATTGTGTGTACCACCCTATAATGGAAAAAATGCACTCACTCCTCTTTTTTTAATCCCCATAAATCATAAGCAGTGTCTCAGAACAAGCTGTTTGCAGATTCTAGCAATGTGACATCACATTGCACAGGCCCCGCCCACGGCTGCTGATGAACTCTGCCCTATTAGCATAGACCCCGCCCTGAGTGAGCTGTACACAGTCCACCATGTTTATCTCCTCGCCAGATCATTTAACAGAAGCATTCAATTAAGAAATGTATTCTTATTAAAGCTACTAAAGTTATTCAATCAAGAGCAGTGAGTGATTTTCTGTTTTTCTTTTATTGTTTGATTCACATTAACAGCATATACAGCAGTAGGTATTGTGCTGCTGTCACTTTAATACTCAGATCTAATATACATATGTGATTTCTAAACTGTTTTTGACATAACCTTTTGTGTATTTGACAGTTTAAGCGCAATAAGACGTGAAAGACAACTTAGTTTAATACTCAATAAAATTTGATATTACATTTAAAGTTTAAATTATCTAAATTGCAGCTTCATCATTATAAATGTGTAATTACAAATATATTTAAATTCATGACATACAAATTTCAATAGAAATGACAAAGTTTATTTTAGTTTGCTAATAATGCTTGTCGGTACATTCAGCAGTTCACTTTAACCATATTTCAAAGACAATAGAAGTAATTCTGAACTTCCATTTAAAGATGTACTTAAGTCCTATTTAAGTGAGTCAGAAAAAGTGTCAGAAAACAATACATTTAGTTTACACTTAACCCTTGTACTTTTTCACAAGGGTTCGTTCAGCATTAAAAGATTACAGTTTGTAATGCAGAGCTACAAGCAATAATCTCACTATCCAGAGACCTCACAGAAAACTATTGCCCATTTCCATACTTTCCTTGAGCCAATAGATGCACCTCCACAGGCAGCGCTATATCTCTGCCAGCAGATGTAAAGTCACTGCGTGCTGGAATACATCCAAGAGAACATTTCAAAACAAAACCAACATTTTCAAGCAAACATGTTAATCCCCACACATTGCCAGCTCATTATTTGTGCATGTAATTAAAGCCCTCACGCTTTCCCTTTATGTGGTTACCGATACTTGATGTGCTGGATTACTGGTGGCACGGTAGGACATTTAAAAAAAAAAAAAAAAATCACTGGGAGGATTACATGAATAGAGTTTTATTGTGTTTTAAACAGCCAGGAACCCTTGTAAGTTGAGGCCAAAAATGTTGTGGCATTTTTAATAGGTATTTAATTAGCCTTAAAATACAGTACAAATGAACATAATAAGAATGATTATAACTACTAATGCAATTATTTTAAGTTAAAAAGATTAATTTTAATGGATGCCATGTAGAGGGTATAACATATTTTTGCACTAATTTCCAAAAAAGAAGAAAAAAGAGCAACAGGGCTTAAATCTGGGAGAAAGGTACTATTAATTAGTGGCCTAATGAGGATTTTTATGGGTTGCCACAGTAGAGAGCACATAAAGAGACATCGTCATCACTAATTTAACATGGCAGGCCTGCAGAAGACCATCTGCTGCTCAAGAAACTGTTCATAAAGTCACAATTATCTTTTTGTAAGCACTTTATTGAGGAAAAATAGCTCATTAATTAAGCTACAAAACAAAATCCACATGAGAAGGAGAGGATCAAATATGAGAATTCTGATTCTGGATGAATGGAAATAATTCCTTGTGAAAATAAAAGTCCAGCGCAAGACTTTACAATACAATACAATTAAATTAAGGATTTTTTTTTTTTTTTTTTTTTTTTTTTAGAAATTTTTAAGGACAATTAAGGAATCCTTAATTAAAATAAAATACTAAAATAAAATAAAATAAAATAAGCACCCTGACAATTTTTTGTTAATAATAATAATAATAATAATTGATTACTATTGTTGTTAATATTATTATTCCTTATGAAAATAAAAGTGGCTACAGCTGTCGAGTGCACAACTAAATTAAATTAAATTAAATTAAATTAAGGAATCCAAAATAAAATAAAATAAAATAAAAGCACCATGACAATTTTCTGTTCAACTGTTTTAATAATAATAATAATAAGTATTATTATTATTATTATTATTCGTGCCAACAAAGCTGACATGCAATATTTCCATACTGTACCGACTGGTTTTCAGCGATACTGTTAAAAAAACAATTATTTATTACTAAAGTCATACCAGCAGACATGTTTCTATATGGCTGAAACTGGCCTTTCAGGTGCAGTGGATGTTGCCTGTGGATGTCGGGCACACATTCATCACCGCTTCTTCAGTATGGAGGCAGAGAGGAGAGTTATCAGCAGAAAATACTCTCCATGTGTCTCCTTTGTCTCTTATCTATAACAGCAGCCCGCAGGCAACCTACGACCTTAGAGGTACTATACATCTGACCTCCAACACACACCGCAATCCTTCTATATATGTGTGTGTGTGTGTGAATCTCAGACTGACAGAGGAATGCCGAGCAAGGAAATAAAGCGGGATGGATTAATTATAAATGGTTGCCATTTCACCCTGGTGATAGAATAGCAGTGATATTGTGCTTTTGAGAATAACCAGTCTCATGCCATTTGTTTCATATTCCAGCAGCCAAGCACCACGCATATGGAAGTGGGGGGAAAAAAAGAAGCGCAAACTAATCGTCCTCATTAATGTGATTTATGAACCATAAATTCTCATTCGTTCAGAAAGCCCCTTTGAATAATGGTGGAAAGGATGTCCTTTTTAATTTTTTTCATTTAACACACAAACTGCTACTAATAATGCATTGAACACAATGTGCCGTGGAATATATTATACCAGGGAATACAACGTGCACTACCAAATATGTGTAACTGAGTTAGTCATAAACAAGAACGCAAATCAAACACAGTATTTTGCAGAATTACATTTGGAAAATTGCTTCATGCATTTGATTTATTGAATCCTCCATCCAGCATTAATACTACCCCACGCTCTTCTGAGTAATTGACAGTGGAAATGGATACCCAGGCAGTACCAATGACTGTGTTATTGGTCAAAAGTCAATAAGAGTAAACGCAAAACCCCACTTCTGAAGCACAATTATGAGCCATTTGTGTTGCAACAGTGGCCATTTTCTCGGAGTTTGACATGACAAGAGGGGTTATTTAGCACTAGACATGCTTGTAAAATCAAGTCATTGTGGGCTGTGTTTTAGCACTGCTACCCAAACAAACACATGCAGAGAAATGGAAACTCACATGGGTAGAGAAAAAACTCCCATTTATTCCTCCACATTGTCTTTTCCACTTACTGACGGTGTGTATATTTTCCGAATGCATTGTGATTCTCTCTCAAATTGATTCTGAGCTTAGTTTTTAACAGCAGATGGCACTACATGTTTTAGAAACAGCAGTACTCTGCTTGCTTCCAATTCTTTACACACACCATATGAACCTTCTAAAAAATAATCATTCATAAAGTTCGAAAAGGTTGAAGCGAATTACAAGGGTGTTTGCAGTGGGCTGTTTACATTAATCTCGCGTTATAAAAGCATTCTGAGGTGCAAGTACATAGCCGAACGCACGAGCGCTCTTCCTCATGAGCATTTGAGCGTGTGGTTAAAAACTAGCCTATGATGTTAAAAACTAAGCTCAGAATTGATTCAAGAGAAAATTGCATTTGCAACTGATGCATTTGGAAAATCTCAGAATCGATCCACGAATTGAGATGAATCAATTTATTGTCCCAGCCTTACATTAAAGTATATTTTACTTTACTATAAATGGTTGTCAGTACATTCAGTAGTACACTTTAACCATATTTTAAAGACAATAATAGTAATTATGAAATTAAATATAAAGTTTCGTCACTATGTTGTTCTTCTTCTAAATCGTTCGTGTTTTAAGAAGCAGCTTGCATCGTCACTAAGTTGAATATGCACAAAGTAGTAGTAGTAGTAGTTGTCTGGTTTATTAGAAGCAGAGACCGTTCTTTGTTAGAAGTAAGAAGAAACCTCATTGCTTCACACAAGCTACTCTCTGCTCTCTCAGACGACATGTCGGCCAGACGGCCACCGTAGCTTCTCTGAAAGGGAGGGGTGCGAGGGGTGTGAGGGGTGCGAGGGGTGTGTGCCGTTAGTTGCAGTTCGCAACCTCACCACTAGATGTCGCTAAAATTTACACACTGCACCTTTAATAGAAAAAAGCAGCTTTAAAGTCTTTTGAGTTTCCAGCATCATGAGGATGTGTTAATGGCAACAGAGTTTTCAGTTTCAAGAAAATATTTTGTAGAAAGTGTGGCTTGACTAGACTGGAAACACTTTTTACTTAATATAAAAATACTGTTTTTTACATTCAATCTTTCATTCAGAAGTCACTTGGCTCAAAACCCCAGTCATCTTTAGTGTTGGGGAAAGTTACTTTGAAAAGTAATGAATTACAATATTGCGTTACTCACTTAAAATGTAACTAACTGCATTACTTAGTTGCTTTTTAAGAAAAGTAATGTGTTACACGTTACTTTTGCATTACTTTTTTGACCTGGGTTGGGCTTGTTGTTTTATAACAAAAAAGTTCTATTTTGGGACAAATGTAAAGACCCTTTCACACCAAAATTGAAATAATAAGCCTCAGGCTGAAGGAAATACACATTCACATGTGTACAGTAGAGGGCGCTGCTCAAAGAAAACTTACAGCTTTGCTGCCATTCTGGATAACAGGAGAAAAAAAAATCTTAAGTGATTTTTTGTTTAACTGAATCATCAAAGGTCATTTTATTCATTTTGAGGAACACTGAATCTTTTATTTATTTATTTATTTTTTTTTTTTTGTAAATTTTTAAAAGTAATGCATTACTTAGTTACGTGGAAACGCAATCTGATTACATAACTCAAGTTACTTGTAATGCCTTACCCACAACACTGGTCATCTTTGCATGATGCTTCTGACAGGTGGATTCTATTGTCTCTATTGTTTCTATTTTTACTTATTCTAAGAAATTTAAGGACAAGCATCTAAGACAAAGCGATTACTCATTCAGTTTCATCTTTCTTTCTTTCTGTAGTTCTCTCTTTTTGCTCTTATCTTCTCCCTTCATTTTCCTCTCTATCTTTTCCTGTGTATTCAGCTGCTGTCTGCTCTTCTGGCCGATCAGTGATTTATGTTGTCCCCAGGTGAGCGTGTTCACATCAGCATTACCTTCCTTTTCGAGGTAGTGATCTGTTTCCCAGAGCTCACTGCTCTCTCCTGCTTGCTCCACTTCACCGACCAGGTGCTGGCTCCCCAAAACCTTTCCCTCACATGTCCTTAAGTCTCTCTCTTTCTCTTTCTGTAAAGGCCCACAGCATACTGTATGATATGCATTGTGGAAGAGATATCCACATTCACTGACTGTGGACTGTAAGTGAGGGCTCAGAGCAGCTGAAGGTTTAAATTAGGAATGAGCCTTGTGTAAAGTCTGTGCTGTGCAGGTTTGTCATCTGTCATGCCATGAAAAAAAAAAAAAAAAAAGATTGTGATTTTAACAGTAAAAGACTGTAAAATTGATAAAGTAAAAACCTGTTAATTGGTTAACAGTAAGTTTCCTTACTACTGTATATACGGTGAATAAGTGTAATAGATCTAAACTTACACTTAAAGGGGACCTATAACGCCCATTTTACAAGATATATAACATAAGTATCTGGTGTCCCCAGAATACTCTGCATACCATTTATTATAGCTTGTCAAATTTGCCACTATTTGGGTGTGAGCAAAAACATGCTGCTTCCGGCCCCCTTTCCAAAAAAGCTATGTTTCTTCTTGTTTTTTTTTTTCTTATTAGTTATGTACATTGGGGTTTTATAATACATTTAATGTTATTAAATTAATGTTTATTGCATTACGTTAGTGTCATGTGTGTTACATGATGGTGTTTAGTGTTTGTGTGAATGACACTGTGTGCACCTTTTATATATTAGTACCTTCTAAGCTTGTGGAAAAGCTGCTTGTGATGATCTTTGATTCATCATGTGACTTTCTCATCACCATCCATTTTTGGTGGTTGTCAGTATATTATAAAGGTACAAAACATATATTAGTACTTCAATAGGTTAGTTTCATGAAATTACTGTAATTTTTACTGTAAATTTAAGTTACATCTGTAAAACCTAAAATGTTGCTACCGTGTTTTTTTACTGTAAATTTCTGTCAACCACAGCTGCCAGTAAATTTAACAGATTTTTTTTTTCTACAGTGTATCAAGTCATTATCTGATAAATGCGTACAAACTTAAATCTATTCTTTTAGAAATATGCTGTAATTCAAACCAACTTACAAGTAAAAAATAAAATTCCAAATAAAAACAACCTTTTTTTCTTGCAACTTGTGAGCATTTCTCGGTTTACAAACTGAAAAAGAAAAATACAGTTTTAGTGTTTCACCAGGAACACCTTTCCTGCCAACAAGACACTGTGGAAAAATAAAATGTGTTGTTCGGGGAATTTTTAAGGCAGCCGTTTTTCCGCCAAAGGCATCAGTTTACATGCGCTCTGTGTGGGGGAGCAGTGCACACATTTTAGCACTTCCACATTGGACATGTTCAAAGAACAAGTGAACTTGCCATGATGTGCCTGAACCTAATGAACCTGCACTCCCTACAACTGCTTGTTTATCAGGGACCAGGATGTTTCCAGATCACATACAGGTAACAATAACCCTTCAGCAGTACACCACTAAACATATCACACCTCTCCATCTACACTTTGTGTACATGAAAACAATAAAAGCAGCTGAGGTGTTGTAATTGTAGTAGTGTTTCTATGAAAACATCATGGCAGAATAGTGATCCATAAAATAAAATTGAGACATCTGCATTTAGACTGAACCATGAAAAGCCTCCTGACACCATAATCAGTGTTCTTGATTTCATTTATTTGGATAATAATTAGAGTATGTGTTTACAGTAATCGAAATTTTTCCTGGTTCCATTGTGTTGTCACAATCTGTAGCTGTATAATTACGGCAGATTATAATTACGGTGATTAGAGAGTGGCCTAATAATTATGATTATGATTGCCATTCTGCAAGAGGATGAGCAACACCCAACATTTCATTGAATAAAGACACGTCTTTCCATTCAATGGGCAATAGTCTGATCTGTCTTAAATCTACTAGTTGAAAGTCAAGTAAAGCTTTACCAAAATGTGACCACAATATGTGCATCTTTCCATATTCGTAACCGTTTATACTCTGAGGTATTGCAGAGCACACAAAGCAATTCTTTGGAAATTACATCATGTTGATCCTCAGTAAACAAGACAGTGCCTGTGTTTTCTCATGCTACAGCTTTCAGCAACACGGTCCACTCTGTTTAATTAAGCAGTGGAAGCCTCAAACCAGCACAAGCTCCACAGAGGATCAAGAGCCAAAGGCCAAGAGGTGGGCAGCTACATAAACTTTGTCCACTGATTCCACATGATCCCTTTGTATCCCTGTGGATTTCACGGTGGATTGAGGGCCTGCCATAAATCCTGAATTGTAATCTTTGAACACACACAATGGCTTCCGAGAGTGAAATTCTACTGCGGGAGGCTGGAAATGTTGCTATTAGGGCAAGTATTCCATGCAAATTAATAATGAGTCTGAGAAAGGCTGACTATGTATAGATAAAGGAAGATTTATATGCAAAGCTTCTATAAGGACCTAAGAGATGTTGAAATGACAAATTAAATAGCATCAGGAAAAAAAAAAAAGACAAAAAGGAGGTACAACAGCTTGTCACTAGAGCAACGTTGTACCTTATTTACCCCCAAAAGGTGCATCTCAGAGTAGTAATACAGTATGTACCCTATATGCAAGTATTTATTCAATCTTGACTCTCATTAGAGCATTAGTAAACTGTAGTAGACAAGGTTACTTACAGTAGTTAGAATGTCTGTTGGGGACCATCAAAATAAAGTGTTAGCAGATATTAAGCAGACAGTCTACTAATACTCTAACGACAATTCATTGGTACGTAGTTGCAAAGTTACTTATAATTAGTAGAATGTCTAAAGTGGACCATCAAAATAAAGTGTTACCAAATTATTGCACATTTTTTACACAAAAGAGTGTATGACTTGAAAAAAACAGGTTGCTCTATAATTTAATGTACAGTAAATACTAACTAACCAACTAACTTACCAACCAACCAAACAAATAAATGTGTTATTATTAATGTTTTAATGGTAAGTGTTTTAATATTAAAACATTTAACATTTCTCCAAATAAATTAGCATTTCCAACCTAAGAAAACTTTAAAATGTTTTAGCCCTTGTTAGGATTTACCGAAAACTCCTGACCCTTAACAGTGACTGTTAATTAGGTTAATATAAAGTCTGCTGCCAGCAGATTAATGGACATCAAATGAACAGCTAAAGAAGATGTCTAATTTAGTGCCCATGAGCTCAGCTACTAACCCTCTCATCTCCCTCCCCCTACTCTTTATATAGCCATTCAGGAGGCTTTTCCCCCCTTCACTGACCCATCTGAGCCCCCTTCCCCTGTAATAGCATTTCTAAAGACCTGCTGCCATCGTGAGGGCTGAGTTTACTAGTCAACTTCACACACTAGCCTTCTTCTCAAATGGCCCACATGGAATCATCACATGCAGAACTCCACAGAAAGTCCAACAGATTTCCACAGAATTGGAAAACACACAGGTCATTCACACATTCTATACATGCCTCACAGCTTGTGCTTTTGTTTATAAAATATGTAGGAAAAGCGAAAATTATTATGCTTTCAGATAAGGGGTCAAATTTTGGCTGGTTCCAATGGTGATGGTGATACCAACACTGTCAGAAAAAAAGGTACTGCATTTGTCACTGGGGCAATACCCTAAGGTACAAAAGTGAAAGGGCACAAATACTTTTAAAGTACTAATTTCTACATTTAAGGTATATGTACTATTTAGGGGTAAATAAGGTACAAAGATGTACCTTTTCACTTTTGTACCTCAGGGTACTGCCCCAGTGACAGCGCTGTACCTTTTTTTCTGAGAGTGAATGGTATTTATATGGACAAAAGTATTGGGACAACTGACCATGACATATTCTAAATACATGGACATTAACATGGGGTTGGGAATTTTTGTCCATTTATCCAGTAAAACATTTGTGAGGTCAGGCACTGATGTTGGACAATAAGGCCTGGCTCGCAATCTCCATTCCAGTTCATCCCAAAGGTTATCGATGGGGTTAAGGTCAGGGCTCTGTGCGGGCCAGTCAAGTTCTTCTACACCAGACTCATCCAACCATGTCTTCATGGACCTTGCTTTGTGCACTGTGCACAATGCAGTCAGGCAGGTAACGTTCTCCTGGCATCCGCCAAACCCAGACTCAGAAACATGATTCGTCACTCCACAGAACATGTTTCCACTGCTTCAGAGTCCAGTGATGGCATGCTTTACACTAGGAATGCACCGATATGATTTTTTGGGGCCGATACCGATACCGATTTTAACAAACAATTATTGGCTGATACCGATACCGATATTTGTCACTTCCTCTCTTATTTGAAATTTTGTCATCAAAATAGAAAGTATTTTGATCATGTTTTAAATAAGCAAAGTTCAAAAACACCTGCATTAAAATATATTAGCTAGTTTATTGCTGCATCATCAAATAATTTTTAATGAACATGGATTGGATCCATTTAACATTCAGCAGGCCTACATAAAGACAACAGAACAAAGATACATATGCAATAAACAGTGCTTTTTATGTTTAAAAGTTTTCAGGTACAGAAATAAAGTAAACAAATGTAAAATAGCACTGCATATTCTTTACTGTATAAATTATATACATATTAATCCTTCTTTATTGTAACAGACTATTGTGATTAATCTTCTAATTTGTTTTTGTATACATTTTAATAAGTTTAAATATGTATAAGATCTCCTTTACTGAGGTGCGACTCTTATTTTGACAGGTGTTCTACTCTAAGGTCTGACAAGGAGAGCACGCAGTTGTTTTGCAGATTTAAACTTTGTCCGTTTATTAAGATCTGTATGTATTTGTTAACTGTTGTAATAAGTGTTTTGAGTAATTCACTGTATGTTGATGATAATGCAATGGAGAGAGAGAGAGAGTTTAATGCGCACTTCTTGTGCTCTGTATTGTTTAGCTTTTGTGGTGATTTTTTTGGAGTGAAAACAGATGCAATAAACTTAATAAAACATCAGTAAAGTTTTGGTCATCATTTGGATGGGGTCCGCTACACTTATGAAAGTTACAGAAGTTATTTAGTCAAGAATAGTGTGCGATCTTTTGTTATCTGATTAACTTTAAAGCACAGACAGCAGCGCTAGGATTATGCAACAGTCATTATACAGCTCAGCGCCTTCACGTAGTTAATTAATAAACCATCGGTTTGTTGTATCGGCCTTTTTCCTGCTACAGCCGATATGCCGAGCAAAAATCGGCCGATAAATATTGGCGGCCGATACATCGGTGCATCCCTACTTTTCACCACTCCATCCAACACCTGGCATCATACCTTGTGATGTGAGGCCACGGAAACCCATTCCATGAAGGTCCCACTGCACAGTTTTTGTGCTGATATTATTGCCAGTGGAAGTTTAGCATTCTTCAGCTATGGAATCAGCAGACTTTACTTTACATGGACTTCCACTTCGTGGCTGAGTTGCTGCTGTTCCTAAATGCTTCCACTTTCCAATTAGTGGAACTAACAGTTACAGTTTCAGAGATGAAATTTCACGAAAGGTGCAAAGGCATCCTATCACCTCACTTGAATTCACTGAGCTCTTCAGAACTACCTTTTTTTTTTTTTTCCCCACAAATGTTTGAAAATGCAGACTTCATGGCTAGGTGTTGGATTTTATACACCTGTAGCAATGGGTCTGATTGAAACACCTGAATTCAAGAATTAATAGATGTGTCTGAATACTTTTGTCCATAGCATATTTTGTCTGTTTAGTTTGGCTCTTTGTGTTTAGTTTCTTTGCTTGTTTAGTCCCTGTTCAGTTGTTACTGTGGTTACAGATCTGTTAATTGATTTACCCACACCTGCTCCTTGTTTTACCTCTCATTTAGGGTCCTTTTACATGACAACAATGTACTAAAAACGGAAAAGTTTTTCCTTTGCGTCATCTTTGTCTTTGTACCTTGAGTTTTTTCCTTTGGTGTCGTGTAAATGGCCCCAAAACTCTGCAAGGCTGTGGCCCTTGAGGAACTGATTTTGACACCCCTGATTTAAGGTCTATGAATGCAGCTTATCAATATTTACAAAAGAGCTTAAATTTTAAATGGTGACCAAAAACAAAATGCACATGAAAAACATTCTCAGAAAATGGAGAGGAAGGAAAAAGCACAAGGGACAACAAAAAGTATGCCTGGCTTTTTAAAAGTGCACAATTCCCAAGCTAGCACACAGTCAGAGACAATCCTTGCCTCTCAGTATGCATACTATCCATCCTAAACAGAATGTGAGATTGGAATAGGCGTTAAGCTATCTGTGTTATATTTCATCTGCATCACTGTCAACTTATATAAAGGTACAAATAGCACAAAAGCAAAACAGATACATTTGTCCATTAACCCATTTCAGCCCACCGGCAACTACCTGTATAGTTGCCACAGTGTATAGTTGTCATTTTCCTTTTGTAAGTATTTTTCTAGATGTTATCCATGTTTTATGTCTCAATGACATGGATTTCAAGAACAAAAAAAAAAAGGGTTTTCACTTCCTTCCTGCCACATGAGGCTATCAACTTCCTACCCCTACTTCCAGGAAGCATGGCGAAGGCAAACCCTCCCAAAGAAACATAATTTTCATGTTACTAATAACTATTTTTTGTTGACATATACATATCTACATAATCATGAAGGTCTCTAGAGTCATCCAAACAAAACAAATCTTACAAGAGATCTATAGTTTTTTGTACACTTAGTCAAAAGTCCAAGCGGCAACTACAGTTGCCGGTGGGCAAATGACTTGTATATCATGGGGAAATGGGATATACTGTGTTAATAGCTTAATAAGTCAAGGTTATTGGTGTTTAGTGCTTTTTTCTTTCAAAATATCCCACCTAGAACATAACTTAACCCTTTAACTGACATCTCTGCTGTACAGCTTAATTTGATAGTGATGGACGCACTTCCTTTGCATGTGAGAAATGCGGTGTGGCCTTGCATATTGAGTGCTTCAAGAAATTTCATGCAAACCATTAAAACTCTACCCAAGAGAGATAGAAAAGGGGAGCGGGGAGGACACATATGACATAACTTCCTATTCAGAATGTCTTTTGAAAGAAATTGTCTGTATGCACTGTTATTTATTCATTTATTTCTTATATGTGACCCTGGACCATAAAACCAGTCATAAGTTAAAATTAAGATTAATACATCATCTGAACGCTGAATAAATAATCTTTCCATTGTTGTATGGTTTGTTATGATAGGACAATATTTGGCCGAGATACAACTATTTGAAAATCTGGAATCTGAAGGTGCAAAAAAAAAAAAAAAAATCTAAATATTGAGAAAATCGCCTTTAAAGTTGTCCAAATTAAGCCCTTAGCAATGCATATCCACTCACAAAAATACACTTTTTATATATTTATGGTAGGAAATTTACAAAATATCTTCATGGAACATGATCTTTCCTAATGATTTTGGGAATAATAATTTTGAACCATACAATGTATTGTTGGCTATTGCTACAAATATGTGACTTATAATGTGACTTATAACTGGTTTTGTGGTCCAGGCAGGGTCACATATAGATGTAAAATTTTCTTCATTCTATTTATTTTTATTTATTTATTTTCATTTAACTTTTTGATTCACAATGCCCTGTTGGGGCAACTTAATGGGCTGCATTTGTTCTGCACTGTGTTTCACTACTTGATTTGTTGTGTTTTCATATTCAAGAGATTATAAGCTAGATGCAGCTTTTTTGGGTTTGCATCAAATGTTCTTCAACTTTTATACATAATAAATGTGTTTATGAATAGAGATTGATCTGTTGAAAGCAGTTATTTTGAGTTAGATGCCAAATGTTCTCCTCCTGTTCAAATTTGACAATGATAGGGTGCTTACAACATATTTGCCGCACATTCAAAAAAAAAAAAAAAAAAAAACCTAGGGAAAATAAATGCAGAACATGTTCACATGGGACACTATTAACACAACTATATGCATGAAACCATTTAGAAAAATTTGGGCACAAATGGGTTAACTATTAAATGCACCATTATGCAAAAAACACAAGCAGAGTTCTCAGCATGAGAGAACCACGACACACAGATCAACATGCTACTTGTTTGCTCTCGAATACAGTAGGATTGATTATTTGAGTAGTGTAAATTAATTTAAATAAAATGTGGAGTGTGTATATGAAGATGTTAACTGTGACAGGATGGTTAACAGGATGATTTATGGTGATAGAATGTACATAACTATGCAACAGAGCACAATTATGAAGTGGTAGTATGTCCCAAAGCTGATACTCTTTTGCTACACACTCAAATGTATCAACTTTTCCTTCACCAAAGGAGTACATACTTTTAGGGCATAGTAGGTAAATTGGGATGCAGCAAGAAAGAGAAGAAGATGGAGCCATTCTCTCCAGCACAATGGAGCCCAAACCCATGTACTGCTGCAGAAAAATCATTCAGATCTAGTTCGCTTAATGGAGGCCGAGCTGAATGCAGCATGTGGCATGGAATAAAAAAAAAGCACTGACATTTATTGGTTACGGGAGTGTCTCTGAATGGAAGGGGGTGATGGGTAACCGTGACTCCCTGCTGTTTTAACTGGATCACAGAGGGTTACCGTCCCCCTGCTGCACCATAAGAGTGTCATCAGGCTCTTGTCATGGTCTCATCTCGAGCTCACGGCTGATCCCCCCAACCAACCTTTGCAAAAAAGAAGTATACTTCTGCATACTTATTACAGAAATAATACTTTAAATGTAATAACTTTAAATAAAATATCAACTAACATACAGTTAAAATTATAATCAATTTCTACATGTGCTTTAGTATGTTATTCAATACATCAATATAAGCGCAACAAAAGATTATTAAAACATACTGACATAAAATTTAAAGTAACTTTTAATTTGACATTATTACAATGTGCACTTTTTAAAAGTGTACTTAAGTGTGTTAAGAAAAATGAAAGTGTACTCTATTTAAGTACACTTAAGTGGAATTCATTTCATTAATTTATGATATTTTGTGCAAGTAAGTTTTTTTTTTTTTTTTTTTTTTTTTAAATATACTTTTAAGATTTGAAGTGCAGGTTCAATAAAGTTACAGTAGGTGCACTTTTTTCAGAAGGGAAGGTGTGTGAGTGACAGGTGTCTTAATACATCATGTGCCATTGAGGTTCATTCCTTGATAGCAAGTCTCAAGGCTCGGAAATAACAGAGAAAAATGCCGAAAACTACTACAACATGCAGCATAGACGTTTTAAACACAGGTCAAGAGTGATAAGTACAATCAGCATATGCCAGAAAAGATAATGGCAAAAAATGTCAGAAGGCCCCTTAAAATGAGGAAGAAATGAGCGACACAGAGGGCAGGTCCACGGAGGGAGATTAATAGAGCGGCGAGACCCACACATACTTCACACGGCACAAGAAAGCAAATGAGACTCAAAGTGCATTTACATGCGTGGCAAAGTGTAGGAGAAACCACATTATAGCCACTTGGTCTCATACAGGCAGAATAGCAATATGCTATGCTAATCTTTTTGTTGTTGTGATGGATTGTTCCAGTTATTGTCATGATCCTGGTGATATGACCATGGATGAACAGTGAACACAAAGATTTGAGGGTGCATGAATTTGTTGGTGAAATTATAGACCTCATGAAATCAAAATCTTTATGCTGGTGTTGTTCTAGTTGACTTTTAAGATTGAGACATTTAAAATTCACTTATAAAATCTGCATTTATATGTACAAACATGTTTACAATAAACCAAAAGTACACTTGTGAAAAAAAGAGTTCTGCTTAAAATAAAAAAATAGATTTACATGACTGTTTCTTAAAGCACTTAAGTACTTTTTAAAAGTCCACTTAGTAATAATGTCAAATTAAAAGCTTTACTTTAAAGTACATTTTAAATAATTTTGTTTTAGTAATCTTTTGTCATGCTTTAAAGAAGTACACTTATTTTGATGTAAAGTATTTGAATATCATTTTACCTGTAGTGTGTTATTTAATATTACATTTAAAGTTAATATAGTTTACATGTAAATTGCTTCATCATTACAAATATATAATTACAAATATATTTAAATACATGACATACAAGTTTCAACAGAAATGACATTAAAGTATATTTAAATGCTTGGATGTTCGGCAGTACACTTTAACCATAATTTAAAGACAGATATTACACATAAAGTAGCCTACTTAAGTCCTACTTAAGTGGGTCAAAAAGTGCTTATTCCATTCAATTTAAATTTAAAGTATAATAAATTTTAATTTAATTGCAGTCAATAAAGTGTCCGAAAACATTACATTCCGCTCACACGTATATTCTTTAAAATTATATTATTTCTGTAATAAGTACTCTTTTTAAAAGTATGCTAAAGTGTACTTCTTTTTCACAATTGTACTGATGACTCATCCTGTACTAAAGAGGTTTGCCCAATCAGATGTTCTCTAGAATGAATAGTACTGACTAGGAAGTATCAGATAATGATTAATGCTGTGACCAAGCGGCAACCTCCCCCCGTTTCTCTTGAAGTCAATACGGAAGTGACTTAAACTGCAATTCATCGACTGGCCGCTAGGGACAAGCTCCAAAAGAGAGCAGAATCTCATTGAGCCGCATGTTAAAATGCCCAACTTTACAGTAGAAAAAAAACAGACTGGTACAAATTGTGGTTTTGGTCTATATAGCTAATTTTGCTCTTCATGACAACTGTGAGGGGGGTGAATTTTTTTTATAACTCATCCATTTAAATTGTATAAAGCCTTAAAGTTCTGCATAATTAAGGGCGTGGTCACTTGAGTGACAGGTGGATTGCCGCTGCTGTCACTACTAGCCGTTTGTCTGCTGCCATCATGTCACCTCAGCTCCACCCACGTCCCGCGTCTTTCCCCATTTTCTGTTATTCGGAAGTGACGCGTGGTGACGGGCTGCCAAGATGGCAACGGCCGGCTTTAGGTTTCAAAAATGCTCTTCAGAAACCTACAGGTGACGTCACGGACACTACGTCCATATTTTTTTTACAGTCTATGGCTGTGACGTAAATTAACATTTAAACTCAAGCTGATAAGGCCTTCGATATGTCCAATGGAACTTCCCATTTCAAAAGAAAATACATCAACACAGGAAAGAAAACTATGCTTGTTAAGCATTTTCATGTGGTACTTACTATCAAGCATACACAGAACTCTGTAAAAAGCTCAGCAGATTTCGACAGAATTGGAACATCTGTAGTTCACAAGTTCTGCACATGCCTCACCTATTGTGTGTTTGTTTATTATTATTTTGGATAATATGATCATATTTTTAGGAACCAATATTAAAGAATATGTAAAAATAGATTCAAACTGAGAGATGCACATTTGACACTGCATGCAAATCATGTCAAAAACTGCCAAATGTTTTGAAAAGCAGAATCATGGTTAAAAAAAAAAAAAGTCCTGATTTCCATTATGTTATTTGTAGATTGACTCTGACCTCAGACTCAACTCAATATATCGCAAACTCCTTCCACTATTAGAAATAGAATAATTGTCAATGTCTCTGTCTAAAAAGAGACAGTATGTGTTCCAGCATGTGGATGAGTGACATGAAAGGCAATCATTTTGAGAAATGTGTATCACTTCCTCTCTCCTCTCCAAACAGAGCGACCTCTGCTTCACCTCCCTCGTCACCTGAGCCAAGCGTGCCGTCACGTCTGTGTCAATAAGGCAATTTGTTTTTCTATTGCCTTCCTTATCAAGGTTAAACTGAATAAATCAATCATTGTCCATGAGGCAAAAGGAGAGAGAGAGAAAGAGAGAGAGGGGAAAAACGTCCTGTCAGAAACTGGGGGTTATAAATAATATGCCAGCAGCAACCAAACACTGCCAATGTGAATTTTCAACATGCAAAAAGGCAATTAACAAGGAAGGAAACCTGAAACAAATGCCTTCTGAAGGTCCTTCCGCCAAATGTAAAATGAGGGGACACCCAGGATCATTTCAGATGTCTCTGTGTTTAAATTACATGCTTTCTGCCCTTGACGGATATATATTAATATTTTATAACAAAACTTTGCCAGGGAATGGTGCTTTTCATTCATTTTCTCCTCAGGAAGCAAGATTTGCAAATAAAAATGGCTATTTTGTACATGCCTTTTGCTGTTATTCATACTGTTTTATGCCTTTTCTATTTTAAAACAGATAGCTCCAGTCCATGATGCTGAGCGTTTATTGCAGCGTTCCAGCAGTGCTAAAATCCACAGCTATGACACAAAAAATCTGGTCACCAAAGCACTCTGAGCTGTCCGCAGCACATTCTGTTATTTTTGTTGCATTGCAATGTTCATTATTTGTTATGAATTTTGATTGCCTGATGGTGCCCAAGGAAGTGGACTTCACTGTGTAATATTCAGCCATGCAAGTCAGATTCCCAAAACGTAGGGAGCGGATATTCTCCGTTCAAAGAATATGCACAAACACTACTGTGGGGTCCGTAAAGTTTTTCTTTTTTTTTTTTTAATTTCTCTTACGCACACTAAGGTACAGTAATATTGTAAAAACAGTAATATTGTGAAATATTATTACCATTTAAAATAAGTTTTCTACTTTAATATATTTTAAAATGTATTTTATTCCTATGATGTCAAAGCTGAATTTTCAGCATCATTACTCTATTCTTCAGTGTCACATGATCCTTCAGAAATCATTCTAATATGCTGATCTGCTGCTCAAGAAATATTTCTTATTATTATCAGTTGAAAACACTGAAAAAAAAATTGAGTTGCTTAATGATTTTGTGAAAACCATTTCTTTACTTCTTTTCTTTTTTTTCAGGATTGCTGGATGAATAGAAAGTTCAAAACAAAATGTCACAATGTCTTTACTGTCACTGTAGAACAATTTCATGCACTCTATATATAAAATAAGGAAAAATATGAATACGTTTTAAATACATCTATATTTACATACATCATATTTTTTTAATTTAATAAACATATTAAACATGTATACTATATATATACATAATTATTTTAATAAAATATTTATATACATTATAAATTTGTATATACATGTTAATATATAGTACACCATTTTTAATACCAATTACATATATATATATATATATATATAAAAAAATAAGGAAAAATATGAATGTTTTATATACTTCTATATTTACATACATCATATTTTTTAATTAAATAAACATATATACTAAATATGTATACAATATATAATTATTTTAATAAAATATTTATATATTTTATTAAATTAAGAAAATATGAAGTACATAAATATAGATGTATATAAAAATGGTAAAACATGGTAAACAAGGAAAAATCTGAATACATCTATATTAATATACAGTACATAATTTTACATTTTTAATACTAATTATATATATATATATATATATATATATATATATATATATATATATATATATATATATACACCAAGGCTGCATTTATTTAATTAAAAATACAGTAAAAACAGTAATATTGTGAAATATTATTACAATTTAAAATAACTGTTTTCTGTTTGAATATATTTTATAAAGTAATTTATTCCTGTGATGGCAAAGCTGAATTTTCAGCATCATTACTCCTGTCTTCAGTGTCACATGATCCTTCAGAAATCATTCTAATATGATGATTTGATACTCAAGAAACATCCTTGCTGAATAAAAGTATTAATTTCTTTTCAAAAAAATAAAAATAAAAATTCTTACTGACCCCAAACTTTTGAACGGTAGTGTATAATGTTACAAAAGCTTTGTATTTCAGATAAATGCTGTTCTTTTAAACTTTCTATTCATCAAGGAATCCTGAAAAAAAAGTACACAACTATTTTCAACATTGATAATAATCATAAATGTTTCTTGAGCAGCAAATCATCATATTAGAATTATTTCATATTATTTCACAATATTACTGTTTTTACTGTATTTTTAATTAAATAAATGCAGCCTTGGTGAGCAGACGAAACTTCTTTTAAAAACATTAAAAATCTTACCGATTCCAAACTTTTGACTGGTAGTGTATATATATATATATATATATATATATGTATTTACATTGTTAAAAAAATCAATATGGCACTCAAGGCCTTGTTGTATTGTGAATGAATGCGAACCCTTGTATATTATTCATAATATAACACAGCCTCTTATTGCTTTAATTATGGTACAGTATTTCTTTTTAGCGTAAAATTAGTCTAAGCCATGGATCAAGAGATCAGTCAGGGATAAACATGGATCAGTATGAATAACGGAAACACATCATGACTCCAAATAGGACAGATGATTCTGAGACTTTAATTCATCCAGATGTGCCAGATGTTCATGTATGTAAATAAGTGGTGGGGGCAGCACTGTCACCCGCTGACTGAATGTAGCTCACATAATCAACATGCAAGGTCACGGTCCATCCATGGTCACAAACGAATGAATGAGGTTCATTTCTGGTCAACTGTAAACCAATCAGCTGGGTCACTTTTGACACAGGGTGAGAGAGTGTCCAGTCATACATGGCATTTTCATACTAGGGTCACCAGCAGAGCATGTGCGTGCCATCCATGCTTCCAAGACATTAACATCCACACCTACGGATGCAGCCTTGATGCACACTGAGCCCAATAAACCTCCCTGGACAGGTTAGTGGGTGCTGAGTATTTAAAGCCTGTCTGGTCCAGGTGCTGTGCAAACCCAAGGCACCTTGCTTTGTTTTTATAGGGCCTTTATTGCACAGCTGTTTCGGGGGCTGACACTGCAGTATAATCACCTCCTGACTGAGCGGAGCTCCCATAATCATCATGGCCTCCAGAAAGCCAAAACATAAAACCAGCAAGGGACATAAACTTCCCGCAGCTTGACCGACAGCATGGCAGAAGCGTAGCGGTCAACGCGATCTAGTGAGCTGTCTGCTATCTACATAGATTGCTGCCTTCTAAAGGAACACCATATCCATCACAAAACCTCAAAATGGAACAATTTGGAACACTCCGCATATAAAAACAACTTTGCACAGCTCACACACATTAAATACAATACAATACAATACAATTTTTATTTATAAACAACTGGTGTTGACCAAAGTGCTTTATAAAAGCCAAAGGAAACAAACAATAGAATAGAAACACATAAAACATTAAAGCGAATAAAAGACAATAAAATGGAAAACCTATGGACTATAAGTAAAATAGAAGAGAATACTTAAATCAAAAGATGATTAAATGCTAATGAAAATCAAGGAATATTGAAAGCAATTGAGAAAATATAAGTTTTCAAAGTGGTTTTGAAAATTGACAAAGTTTGGGCGGACCTGATGTAAGCCGGTAGGCTATTCCATAACTTAGGGAAGATGATAACAAAAGCACGATCACCCCTTTTTTTAAGCCTAGTTCTAGATAGTAGATCAGAGTCCTCAATCTGAGTGATCTTGACTGTGAGGGTGGATGTAGTAGTTCAGATACAGTAGGTATTGAGGAGTCTGGTTCCACAAAGACTTAAAAACAAATAACAAAACTTTAAAATCAATTCTGTATTTAACCGGTAACCAGTGAAGCGAGATCAAAACCAGTTTAATGTGTTCACTTTTACACTTCCCTTTGAGGAGCAGTGCTGCAGCATTTTGAACTAATTGCAAGCGTGTGATACATGTCTGAGGGGCACCAATATATAAAGAGTTTCAATAATCTAATCAAGATTTTACAAAAGCATGCATAACAGTCTCAAAGTTCTTAGCAGACAAAAAGGGCTTAACCTTGGCTAAAAGACAAAGATGGTAAAAACAGGACTTAATCACAGCACATGCTTTATCATATTTAAGGCTGTTATCAAGCAAAACCCCCAGATTCCGAACACAGAAGGTACTGTACGGTAACAGCGTATGAAGATCAAAGTCATGAGTAGTGCAATCATTTGAAGCAAACAAGATCATTTCGGTCTTGTTCTCATTAAGACTCAAGAAGTTACTTGCGAGCCAGAGTTTTAGTTCGTCCAAACAGTCCAATATCAGCTTTAAAGAAGCAATAAGCATAAGATTCGAAGTTGATTCCGAGTTTGTTAGCATGGGGCTAAGTTGGCGTTCCACTGTATACATACCTTTCAAAAGAGACAAAAACCATGCATATACTCCAAATGGTTCAAGAACAGCATGCAATTTACTTTGGGTATGCTTTTTTTTTTTTTTTTTCCGTTTTGGCAAATTTTACAGGAATACTAAGGGGTTAACAGCATACTATAAAAAGCATAAAAAAACATAGCACACATATAGGGTAAAATATGATAAAAAGAAGTGTTCTTATTGAATGTGTACTTGTAGTGTACTTCAAATCTTATAAGTATTTTTATATAACTTGCAAATATAATATTTGCAAGTTATAAAATATTAATAAAATAGGCTTTTTCATACACTTAAGTATACGTAAAAAAGAGAATATCACTACTCTATGTAGCCTAAAAATGTCAAATTAAAAGTTTTACTATAAAGTGCATCATGTTTTAATAATCTTTGTCGCACTTGAAGCATACTTATTTTGATGTTTTGACCAACATACTAAAGCAAATGTAAAGTAATTTATTAACTGTAGTGTTATTTGATATTACATTTAAAGTTTTAAAGTTTTTTCTAAATAGAAGTAATTATAAAATTATAAAGACGTACTTAATTCCTACTTAAGTGGGTCAAAAAGCACAGTTGAATTCAACTAATTGCATTTAATATAAATTTTCAACTGCAATTAACTTGCTATTAAGTGCTAAATGTGAGTGTATTTTAAAGTTAATTATTTGTGTAAAAATTTCTCTTTAGTGTACTTCTTTTCCCCAGAGATACTCAGTTTGGAATCAACTGTTCAGTATTGAAGTAAATAAAATATAAGTATATTTAGTTAATGTTTTTTTCTTTTCTCATCCACCATCTTGGATTTATATCTCTAGTTGTGATGCAATGTAGGATTTCTTTCTCCACAAAAAATACAGCAAAGCTGTCTTGTAATTTCTTATCTTAGGAGGCAACATAACTACATTTCAAAACGTCTTTGTGTTGTGACAGTGCCTACAATGCCTTCACAGGTAGTTCATTAGTTTTTGGAAGAGAGCAAAAGTCTGGGCCTAAAAAGTTTCTTTAAAAAGATACTTCCATAAATGCTGTGACAGGAAGTGACTGAACTCCTCACATTAAAACGATCCTCCCCTCCCTCGTTTTCTGCTCAGAGGTCCCATCATGTCCCACCCCACGTAGAGGAGAAACATTAGCCTCGCTTGGAGCACTCCGCTGCAGCTGAGTGGAAATGCAGTGTGGTGCCACTGTAATCATTGTAATGCATCTCTGTTCTTTTAATTAAGGGATAATGTCCAATTTCATGACGTTTATGAGGTTATAACATTCATTAGCCCTCAACAGATGCTGCAGCTGAATAGCTAACTAGCCTGGAGCAGAGCGATGCAGGGCCTCCTCCTGGCCGTAGCCACAAGTCTGCTCCGTTAATGGTCAGGGGGATTCATGACTGCCGTTGTCTCAGACTCTCCCCGCTCACCTAAAGAAATGGGACAGATTTAAAGAGTAGAACCGCTGAACTTCAAACAGCTCATAGCCTTGGCACATAAAACTGGCATTAAAATTTGTGATTGCAATTAAAGCGAAGTTACTCGCAATGAGAATGTCAGAAGCAGTTCTAATCATTTTTATTGTGCCGCTTAATTATTGTTACCCATGCCTTTGCGAGGGCCAAAAGTTTTACAGGCATCACAATTCAACCTATTGCTCCCCGCTTTGCTGACAATCCATAACAGCTCCGTAATAGCCAATGGTCTCACGCTCATCGACAAAATACCAAAAGTCTGAGACAATGTTGTTGCTGTTAACTAAAACTGAAACTATTAAAAATTGTTAATAAAGCTGATTATATATATATATATATATATATATATATATATATATAATATATGTGTGTGTGTGTGTGTGTGTGTATGTATATATATATATATTATATATATTATATATATATATATATATATATATATATATATATATATATATATATATATATATATATATACACACACTACCAGTCAAAAGTTTGGAATCTGTAAGATTTTTAATGTTTTTAAAAGAAGTTTCGCCTGCTCACCAAGGCTGCATTTATTTAAAAATAAAATAAAAAATAAAAATACAGTAAAAACAGTAATATTGTGAAATATTATTACAATTTAAAATAACTGTTTTCTGTTTGAATATATTTTATAAAGTAATTTATTCCTGTGATCAAAGCTGAATTTTCAGCATCATTACTCCAGTCTTCAGTGTCACATGATCCTTCAGAAATCATTCTAATATGATGATTTGCTGCTCAAGAAACATTTATTGTGTACAATTGTACAAAATATTTGTGTACAATTTTTTTTTCAGGATTCTTTGATGAATAGAAAGTTCAAAAGAACAGCATTTATTTGAAATATAATCTTTTGTAACATTATAAATGTCTTTACTGTCACTTTTGATCGATTTAATGCATCCTTGCTGAATAAAATGATTAATTTCTTTAATATCTTTTCAAAAAAATAAAAATAAAAATTCTTACGGACCCCAAACTTTTGAATGGTAGTGTATAATGTTACAAAGCTTTGTATTTCAGGTAAATGCTGTTCTTTTAAACTTTCTATTCATCAAGGAATCCTGAAAAAAAACAGTACACAACCGTTTTCAACATTGATAATAATCATAAATGTTTCTTGAGCAGCAAATCATCATATTAGAATGATTTCTGAAGGATCATGTGACACTGAAGACTGGAGTAATGATGCTGAAAATTCAGCTTTGATCACAGGAATAAATTACTTTATAAAATATATTCAAACAGAAAACAGTTATTTTAAATTGTAATAATATTTCACAATATTACTGTTTTTACTGTATTTTTAATTAAATAAATGCAGCCTTGGTGAGCAGACGAAACTTCTTTTAAAAACATTAAAAATCTTACCGTTTCCAAACTTTTGACTGGTAGTGTATGTATATAATATTAAATTAGATTTTCAATCAATGTGGTCATATTCTAAAACTCAAATACATTTGAATCACTTTATAACTTACTGCTGCTATGTCAACCTGTTAGATGAAGTACAAATCTGTTACATTTAAACAAAAGCTTTTTAAACGTTATTTCAAGGGTCCATGCAGAACAGATGATCAGAAGTGGGAATCAAAAGAAACCTTAACCTACCTTTAATAAAACTACATCATTGGAGAGGTGACTTTGTGAGATTACAAAAATACAAATAGTGTATTTGCCATAAATGAGAGAGCAATGCAACATTCTGATCTGTTTTTTAGGTTTGGATTCATGAAGGCCAATTTCTGAAGGGGGCGGATGCTACGGCCTTCCCAAGAGTGAGCTAAGAGCTGCTGGGCAGCTGTCTGGTAATTAATCCCCTCCCAGGTGCTTGGCCCCTGGCATCTGTAAGAGCAGACCCACTACATGAGGGTGGCCTTCAGCCAGCACTGTGGGACACACATCAATAAGATTCATTACGCCTTATTTAACAGTGCACGCACACACCAATGTGAGCAGCCCACAGACACACCCACTCAGACACTTAAACCAACGTACTGGTTTATTTAGAGCATAATAATGCCAGGTCGGCTTTATTTTAATTGGCTGCTATTTGTTTAACTGCTCAGTGTCAACACTTGTGTCTTTTTCTCTAACCACCTGCAAACAAGTTTAATCTTCCATCCTAACTCTTCTAACTCTGCCACCCTGTGACTAATTCAAACACAAAGTTTGCTTAATTGTATTGAATGTGCATTTGTTGTCACACTCACACACATCACATGGACTTTGTTTTTAGTTTGCACCATCTTCCCTCAGTTTTTTGTCATGGTTGTTAATTTGATATATCATCCTGTTCAGCTGTGCACAGCTCATTATCTTCAGTATTTAAGTTCATGCTTTTCACTCCTTAGGGTATTGTTTATGTCTACACTGTGGTTGTGGATGCTTATCTCTCTGTTTGGATCATATTGTGGATTTATTAAAGACTATATGGATTTATCTTTGTCTTCCATGTCATGCGTGTGCTTTTTGCAACCAGAGCCGTTACAGAATACCCAACCCCAAAGTGATAGAAGCTGCACAAGTTTAATTTTTGTTTTTTTGTGAGAATGTGTTTTTTTTCTGTTTTTTATCACGATGGACCTCCCAGCAGTTAGACTGTTGTGCCTTGAGCAGGGGGAACGCTCCCTTGAGGAACACGTGGAAGAGTTCCTCAACATCTCTAATTTAACATCATACCTGGACAACTGCCTCTGTTCCTTCCTGCTCGCAGGCTTGAACACCGCCACCAGAGTGCAGTTTTCTGGGGAGGGTCCCCCACTAACAATCCACTGCCCAGCCAACTACACCCAGTCAATGAGGATCTACAGCCTGAGCCCACCGCAAGCAGCGAGAGCGTCTCCGACGCGACGTTAGAGTCAGCACCCATGAGAGCGACCGAGCGAAACACTGCCACGGCGCCTGAGCAAGGTATATGAGATGGCTGCTTCATCCATCGCAGAGGGAGTGCTAGTGGAGTTTGAAGGGATGGAAGTCCCACCCTTCCACCACTGAGCATGAGTGTCTGGCCACCGCACTGGAATTCTGTGTATTTGGAGAGGATGATACCCTGCCCCCTTTGCGCCCGTCTCCACTGGCTCCTTTCAGTCTTTCAACTCCTTCACTGAATCCACCTAGCAGCTCAGATCTGCCTTGGGCTTTTAGGTCTCCAGCTCTGTCCTGGTGTGACAATCCCCCAGCTCCACCTCAAGCCTCCAAGCCCTGGACTCCACCTCGGTCTGTCGACCCATCGGCTCCACCTTGGCTCCACTCTCCTTCGGCAACACTGTGGTCCATTATCCATCAGGCTCTGCCTGGCTCCCTCATCCCTCTGGCTCTGCCTTGGTCAGTCATGTCCGTGGTTCAGTGTGTAGTTATTTTATGGTCTCCTGTACTATCCTGTTCTTGTTGATATTTGTTATTTTGTTTGAAGAGTTAATAAAACGGTCTGCTGCAATTAGGTCCTGCCTAAAAAGTTCAGTGACATCATACCTGCATTACCCTCGATTTCTGGTTTTATTTTGTAGAAACCATGGAAACACCAAAGACGCTTTAATATATTATATATTTTATTAGACAAGGGAACAACTGTTTGAATACATTTATAGACAGGAAACTAATCATTGTTATATAGCTCAACACAATAAGTCTTATTGTTTAAATCTCGTTTTCTTGATTTCCCGCGAGAACCATGTCTTTACCATGCCTCAGAGAAAAACACTATTTTGTCAAGTGGCTAACATAGCATAATCAGATGCAGCTTTATTTTTACTAACAGTAATACAGCATTTTCTCCATCATACAATATGTTTTAAAATTAATTGCATGCCATTTAGCAACACAAACCATCCAGTATTTATTAATGATATTCCAATATCGATCTAGCTTACTGCGGTGTGCAACAAGTGTCTCATAGAAGCCGCCGAGCGAACGCACAGAGTAACGTCATAACATCATTTTCAACACACTCAAATGTATCTAATATGATAAAACACAGCTGTGTTACTCCACACTTGACCGGAGGAAGCGGAAGCAGCGACTGCGGCATAATAAAAGTTCCGCTGCTCTCGAGACGTTTGTCGCACTCGTCTCTCATTAGCAATTGTTCCAGTAGCCTCATTCCTCTCCGAAAGCACTCAGTCCTGCTCTGCTTCATATTACAGTAACGTTAATAATCTCATCTATGAACATGATTTCTGCCCAAGCTATGAGGTGAAGACGACAACTCCGATGATTCCACGCTCAATCTCTGCGTCATCAAGCTACGCCTTTGATTTGAATAGGCGACCTCTAGCGGTGAAAAATTACATATTGTACCTTTAAGGCTGTTTCAAAAAAATGTGCAATTGGGAGGAGGGGGACTGTAAAAAGTCCCATAGTAATCATGTCAAATTAACAGTTTTACTTTAAAGTGCATTTTAATTCATTATGTCTTTATCTTTTGTTATGCTTTAAAGAAGTACACTTATTTTGATGTGATGACTAAGACTAAAGCACAAAGTACTAAAGTACTTGAAAACATTACATTCAGTTTGCAATTAAGTATACTCTTTTAAAGCATAATATTTGCATAATAAGGGTGAATAGGAACATTAGCAGGTTCAACAATGAATGGAAAATGTCAGGATTTGCTTATCTCTTACATGATCTGCTTCCAAGTAGTTTTTGACTACTTCATTCTGCAACATTCTACCGCTGTTCCTCTAGTTTAGTGTCTTAGTCATGGTGTGTGTGTGCAAGCACTGAAAGTGAGTTTAAGTGTCCTTGGGTGAAGGGGGTTCCTGAGGAGTTAATGGCAAGGCACTATGACTAATGGGGAAAAACCGTGACAAAATAAGACAAATGGTGTTGGCCAACTTCATTACCTTACTGACAGCTTGACAGCGTCATTGTTTAATGTGGTATTTTTCATCTACATCTCATTTTGTTGGAAAAGAGACTATACAAGTTCTTGTTTTTCACTCAAAAATGATGAAAATGGACAGATGTCACCTCTGATGGTCAGGTATTATACCTTCACGTGCAGATGTATGAATGTATGAAAAGTGTCAGGTTCATTACTACTACAGACTGCTCATGAACAATGTCTATAATGATTATCAAAGATGTTAGTCGGTGTCTGCAGTTTCTACTGGACAGATTATCATTCATGGCAGGGAATTTGGGTGGGTCAGACTCTGTTAATTATAACTTTAACCCTCTTCCAAAAGAATATAATAATAAAGAATAAAAAGTTATGCATACAAGATGGATGGATGGATGGACGGACGGATGGATGGATAAAATTAAATTGACTCAATAATTGACATCAATATACTTAGATGATAGGATTTTAAGCTCAACACTGGTGGTGAGATGATCTGAATAAAGACTAAATAAAGCATAAAGTCAGCTCAATATCAGTGATGTAAATTTTTCATGACTGGAGGTCATCGGGGCTACTGTAATCTCAGGACCAGAGACTGCCGTTAGTATCAGCTGTCTCTTGTCTTTGACCATCATATACATTATTAATCTGCTGGGCTCTTTTTTGTAAAGAGAGACCTTGGTTTGTTTTTATTTTTCATGAAATTACACAAATTTAGTCCAGGAATATTGAATCCAGCGTAAATAATGCATGAGTCTTCAGGAGGCTTGCTTCCACTTAACACATGACACTCTCTTGTTGCTGTGTTCATTGACAAATGATGCCAGTGGATGAACCATGTGTGAATTTGGTTCCCATGGAAGTGCCTCTTAGATGATGTCTCAGATAGTTACTCCAGAACTGATGCATTACATCTCACTGATTCTGTACATATTGGATAATTCAGTGCAGACTGAAAAAGTAAGCGAAAGTAAATGAAGTGCCACACGATGGCAATAGCCATTTAAGACAGGATATCAAAACAAGAACACCTAGTTAACCTGGATAACAAAAGGGGAAAGTACAATTCGCAGGAGGTCAAGGTTTATAAGCAGTTCAATAACTTGAGCAATGCAAAAAAATATATAAATTGCAGCAAAGTCCCTTATATTTAAAGGAAAAATTATTAAATTATACTTTGTAATAAAATGTCATGATACAAAGAAAAAAAATGGGTGCTCCATTTAAAAAAACAAAAAAAAAAAACAAACAAACAAAAAAAAAACATGGCTATTGCACCAAGGACCGGAACTATCCAGTTTTTAATTTCTAATAAAATGTGGTTATTTTAGGACCATTAACTTATTTTTCTGCATCATAGTTTTTATGACAATTAAGCCCATTATTCCCCCAAATTGTCATTAACATAATGTGTTTGGACATTGTTGTTTCCTTCTATCTCTCTCTTAAAAAAAAAAAAAAAAAAAATCATTATTCTCTGTGATGATTCTCATTAGATTCTCATTTCTGGAATACAGTATTTTTTTTTTAACTTGCTGTGGAAATTGACATGGAAATTGACATAAAAACGCAAAAGCTCTTCTTAAAATAGGAAGCATTAATTAAGATGAATTTCTAATTTTTTTCCTGTGGATTTTCCCAGGTTTCATGAAATTCCACCGCAGGGTATAGAAAAAGTTGGAGTAGCTATTAGAAAATATCTGCGCTGCGCACACACACTTAACAACATCCACAAACATCCAGCATAATTAAGAGAGGTCTGAATCCTGAATCCAGTTATTTTAAAAATAAATCTGCCTAAGTAGAGTCCTGCTCTATGATTTGATGTCTCTGCAGCTCATTTCTGTGTAAATGTAGCACAGCCCGGCTCCCACCAGCGCTGTGTTTAAGCCCAGGAGTCGTCGCCTCCTAATGCGAGGGAGAATCCATTAAAATCTCCCGGGAATAGCGAGGTAGCACAGCTGCCGCCCCTGTGAGGCAGAAAAAGTGTTGTGTTTGCAGATTGTGTGTTATTTTAGCGGTTTCTCTTCTTCTTCTTCATTTTCTCCATTTCCTCCCTCTCATCTGAATCTATCTATGTGCTATATTTGTCCGCATTTCCTGTTTTATTGTTATGGAGAATGGGACTTGGACCATTACACAGCTACAATTCATGCAAATGCTATCGAAACCAGCAACACAACTTTTTGAGCTTGGTGCCTCGCCAAAATAGAAATCAGCCCCCTGCCCCGAACACACAACAACCCTCCCCCTCAAAATTTCAGACAACATCTCAAAACAGTAAGAGGTTATGCAGCAGTTGTGTATTCTTCTTACAGAAATATTGAAGTATGTATTTGTAAACATAGTTTCATTTTCTCCCTAAAGTCTAAACAGGAGAGATTCACTGATACCTTTGTACAACACAACAAAAGTCTTATGATGTTCAACCAAAGAAAAGTCATTGAATAAAAGCCAGTGTATCAAAGCTTTTATTTGGCACACCTGACACACTCATTTTAAGGTGTACAATTCCCACAGAAGAATAAGAGAAAAGGAGTGAAAAAAAATGGCTGAGATATAATCAAGGAACATTTCTTCTGATTTCTCTAGTCTTGAATTGAATCGAGTGTCACTTTTTCAGCTCCTCCCCGACTGCCAGTGGCAACTCTCGTCGATCGGTTACATCCAGCTGCAGCTGAAGTCGAACACATCCATAGGCTCTTGTGTGTCTAGTGACCAGTTACCTAATATTAAATATTTGAGCGTATCTTTTGAATGAGATGTGTGACTGCGAGCGTTTACGGAGAGGGATCACTGCAGCGATTAAAACATTTAAGTAAAACAAGATCCACTCTGTTCTTCACATAAAGATATTGTATGGCTTCAGAAGGCTTGGAATGCAAATTATTATACTGTTTTTGGTCAGTTTTTCAATAAATACCTGTGATTGTACTTTTATTTGCCTGTTACATGTTTTATATAGTTGAGAAGTGGGTAAGAGTGGGATTAGTTAGTCTTTAGGGTAAGCGTAGGGTTAGTTGCTCCAACATATAAAAGTATAAATATTTATAAAGTCCTTTTGCAAATGCAAATAATTAAATGCAGCTTGATCTGACGCATAAGGCAAACAACTAAAAGCAATGGAGTACCCTGTGTGTCAAAAATGATGCTAAAGGGTACCTTGTGTGTTAAAAGGTGATGACAAGGGGTCCTGACCGAGCGTCAATATGTGATAAGTTGGGAGTGAGAACGTGTTGTTACATTGGCTGAATTCACAAAACATCAGTGTCAAATAAAATCTATTCAAGACATGATTCCTATGAAAACTTGGAAAAGCACAGCACATGCTGGCCACACACTGATTAACAGGGATGTATTTTGCAGAGTGAAGAAAGAATCTGATAAAGAGTAAAGGTTGATTAAAGAGAGTTTGAAGGAAAAAGATAGTATCATCAGGTAGCAGACTGATGAGATGTATTTTCTCGTGGCATCGATCTATGATTTCAGGAATGATAATTCTTACTGTCAGGGAAAAACAATTCCAGGAATACATTTTTCTCATGCTACTACTGTGCCTTGTAGTATGATGAGAAAATTGCTGGTTTCAGGACACTTTCAGACCACATTAGGCCAATTTTTTGGGGCGTGGTTCAATATTTTATGTATGTTTAAACCAAAATTTTAAATTAAATTTATCCCTGTAAAAAACTGCAACTCCCATTTTTTCGTACAAACTCTATTTTAAAGGATTACTGAATTACTGAACGTAGAAAAATGGTCTTGAACTTACAATGTCAAGTTTGGTGGTGTGGGTCCAACTAACAGGCATGCTCAATTTGATCACTGACTTGAATCATTTGTTCTCTTTTTAAGTTTTTTCCATTTTAATGAGTATATATGACTTATTTTGGTGTATGTAAATAAGTAGCTTCATATGTCCTTTTAAATTTGTTGAACATACTGATGCTCAAGTTAGACAAACTGAGGAAGTTCTACATCACTGTTATATAATGTTATTGCACAGCTTAACTCAAGCATATTGATCTTGGACCCACAAGAAAAAAAAAAAACATTTTTTTTTTTTGAGTTTGTATTACTTATTATATTACGTTTATCATTTAATAAAAGTACAGACCAACATTAATTGTTAAATTGATAAAATATTTGTTTCCAAGTTTAGTATACTCAAAAAAGTCCTGAAGCTGGTTGCCTCAAGTTTTTGAGTTGTCTCGACTTCTTGAGTTGTCTCAACTTCAGATATTTTAACAGTGCACATAAAATGTTCATTTAACAACATAAGATATAACAATATAGCTGCAAGCAGCGATGACGGGCCCAAGCCCCGGTGCCACCGCAACCCCGGTGGCTTAAGAAAACTTATGCATGGCGGGCAACATACAATCTTACTTTAATTGAAATCAAACAATGATTTTACACAATATGAGACACTTCCTGTTTCTCTTTTTTGTCTTTACTTTAATCCCTCACCATGGCAACATTGTTTGAGATATCCTATAATTGTTTGCAATTTAAGTGTCTTTTTTTCATGTTGACTGGGTTTGGTGGCGATTGCATGAATCTTCTACAAGGTCAAATATCTGACTTGCTGTTGGTCAGAACTAATGACTGTAAATTAGAAAGTTGTCCAGCTTGATGAGAACAATATAAGTATATCTACATCTATAGAGCCCCTCCTCCCCACCCCATTTCTAAGGCTTTGCCCATGTTTACCGGCCAACAACTTTGATGTGTGTGTCAAGTTTCATGCAATTTGAAGCATGCTAAGGGCCTCAAAAACACCCAAGAATATTATAAAAGTTTGACGTGTTGCCATGGCAGCAGTTTTTAAGATATCACGAATCCTTTCACATGTCTACATCTGCAATGTCTTGACATTAGTTTGAAGCGAATCAGGTAAAAATAAGAGGGCGATTTCAAAGCATTTTGAAAGTGACAGACTTCCTGCTGCCAATTGGAGGTGCTATGACTTTGACTCACAACAGTCACATCCATGTGTTAAGCCTCCTACAACGAACACAGCTGAAGTTTCATCAAAATCAGTTAATGTACGCAGAACTTATAACACACTTGCTATTTCCCTTTTCACACCATAAATCCGTTGCAACTCCACAGCCAAACCATTTCAGGTATCAAAAATCCGCTCGCAATTTGACATCCTCAGTGTCTTGACTTCATGCTGACTGAGTTTGGTGGTGATCGGATGATTCCCCTATGAGGAGTATATCAAATTCCAGAGCATGCGTTTTCCAAACAACCCTAAATAGCTGACTTCCTGTTGGGCTGGCTTATGACTTAGAGTGCGAAAGTTGTTCGGCTTGATGAGATCTATAACTGTATGAAGTTTGGTTACTGTAGGTGAAAAGGTATGCATTACAAAAAAAAAAAAAAAAAAGTACCTAAGGAAAACAATACGGTCTTCGCCCTTTCAGGGCTTTGGCCCTAATAAACCCCTAATGTACATAACTAATAAGAAGAAACTAAGAAGAAACAATTCTTTATATAAAAAAAATCCATCAAAAATGTGATGCATTTTACTGTAGCCATATGATAATTTTACAGTAAAGTGATAGGGTTAAATTGATAGTTCATAGTTCTTCATTTATTCAGCCACATGACTAAACCCATAATACTTTTGTTAAAATCAATGACAAAATGTCATTGTAAATCTAATCCACATGAATCAAATGGTTTAATCCAAATCTTCTGAAGTGACAGGATTGCTTTACATGCTGAACATTTAATTTAGCCAAACACTGATCAACAATCATACATAGAGCACATCAAATATGGTAATCAGAAGCTCAAACGTACTTGCTTGCTCACTTATTCTGAAATTCATTTTTCATCACTTACAATATGAGAATTTAATTCTAAGACTTAATAACAACCCATAACACTGAAGCACTATAATGTGGTCTTCAAATTATTACAGTTCTTGCAGGAATGTAACCGTTATTGCCTGGCAATTGGTTTTCATTTAGTAAAGCTGTTAGAAATACCTAATTTATGTCTAATGCACACTGACTGAGGTTTGATGATCAACACAACAGCCACTGCACCATCAGAACTGGATGTTTAAAATAAATGACTGTGCAGAGCAAAAGCCAGTTGTTTCTCATGACTGGCTTGAAATTGGATTTTCTTTTGTTCAGTAGTCTGTGAATGTGTTAAACATACAGTGTTTGTCTAGTCTCTTCAGGCCTAAACTAAATCACGGCTGGCATTCCATCAGCGTTGTTTCTTTGAAGATACCTCCTTGATCCCACATTTTCATTTTTGTCTTACGTGGAATCCATCTTTACCTATTTTATGCTGCCACAAGGAATATTAATGCATCGTCTCTCAGAAAAGTGGTGTCTCATCACTGGAGAGATAACATTGTTAGGAGCCCATATCCAAACAATAGCGCATTGAAGGCTTTTTTTTTTTCTTTTTTTTTCTTGATGGGCATCGCTGAGTACGCAACTTATGTGTCCCATTCTGCTTTCTCAGATCAGGATGAGATATTAGCATCCTATTTGATGCTTTTCCCTCGCTGATGAGAGAAACCAAATATAATCTTAATGCACAATTTCTCCAGACATGCAGGATGACAGATATTACCATGCAGGATAACATTTGTTGTCGGTTGATTACGCTAATGAGAATGCACACGAATATGAACTGCTTAAATGTTATTGAAATTAGGCTTAATTGCTGATGGCACCTCAGGTTAATTTGTATTCCCTTGCCCAAATGTGTGTTTGTGGATGCAGCTAAGAGTTTGTTACAGCTCTTATTTAGTAAAGGGGAGTGGGCTGGGTACACAGCGAGGACGGGGTCTGACAGAGGTTGGTGTGCAGATGATGAGCTTCTCCGCACAAAACCATCATCCTTAGACAGGTCAGAGAATATTACTTCAGTTACTATAGTTTATTATTATTATTATTATCATTATTTATTTATTTATTTATTTTACTGAAAGAATTATGTCATAAAACAAAACAAAAAGACAAGAATTGGTGCTAAACCTAATCCAAATACTTTCCAGTGCAATATGTCAAAGAATTGCACATTTCCAGTAAATTACACAAATAATTACAAAGCAACTGAGAGTCAGTGTTTATTTTGACAGCAAATTTTTAGTTTTAGTCATAGTCTTTTGACTAAAATGCCATTTAGTTTTAATCATATTTTAGTCATCAGAAATTGTTTTGGTTTTAGTCTAGTTTTAGTCGACTAATTATCATAAGATTTTAGTCGACTAAATCTACAGTAGATTTAGTTGACTAAAATCTAAAGGGTTCAGTTAAATTGTAATTCATCAACTAAGCATTTCTCAATAACTCACAGATCCAGTACAGTGATATACATCTGATATTCTCCCAGCTACATTCACTTAAGATATAACCAACTGTTACTTTACTCGCCAAAATTGACATTTTAACATAATTGTGAGTGTTTTTGACCATTCAAGTGCAAAATGACATGAAAGAGAGCTCAGTTCAGTACTTGTCATGGACTAGGGTAGCCTATTTTTTAAAATTTTTGATTTGATTTGATTTTTTAGTTTTTCTGCTTTTATTGTAATTTTAGTTACACATTTTAGTAATTTTTGTGTGTTTATGTCTTTAAGTTCTGGCTTTTAGATGTCTATATAGTTTTTTTCTGTTTTAGTTATTTTAGTACATCAAATTAAGCTAAGCTCAGAAACTAGATGAAATAACATTTATTATCTAGTTTCAAGTAATGAAGATTTTTATGGTTTTATGTTTAGTTAACTATAATAACCCTGATACTTATAAAATCTATATTGAATGTGTCAAATAATGTTCTTAGTCTTTCCTTCCTGTGGCAGAAGCTATAGTTTATGAATTAAATGGAATATTAAATTAAATTAAATTAAATATTTAATATATATATTTAGTATATTGTGTCAACAAAATAACAATAATGACCAGGGAAAAAAAAAAAAAAAAAAATAGGCTATAATGCGTGATTTTTAACGAGCCCAAAATACACTGTGACTCTTATTTTGAAATGTCTGCACTCTGCACTGTAGCCTACTGTAGCAGGCTGGTCATTCAAGTTCAGATGAGGGAGATAAAATATGCTTTCTTACAACCGTCTAAAACATATTACCATATAAACATTGTATAGTAAACACTGTCCTAAGTCATTAATATTAGTTCATAAGCAATTGCTTGACATAAATGTGCGCTATTCATTGATTGCGACCCGCTCTGGAGCAGTCTGAAGCGCTGCTCGCGCGAGCCTGTAGGACGTGCAACAGCGCCGTGTTTTGCCGCACGTTTTGTTTACAATTCAAATGTGAGGATCTTCTGCACAGGACATTAGTCCTGACCGGATATCTTTCCATATCATCCCTCTGTATCATTTTTTGTCTCGTTTTTATTCGTTGACGAAAATTGTGAGTAGATTTGTGTCATAGTTTTAGTCATTCAAAATTTTTGTCTGTGAAAAAATGTCGTTGACGAAAATTATGATGAAAATTGTCCGTCAACGAAATTAACGCTGCTGCAAGTAACACTAAATTAAGGGTATGTTTACATGTCAACAATGTACTAAAAACAGAAAAGTTCTTCCTTTGCTTTTTTTTGCTTACAGACGACAACGTTGTCAAAACGATCCCCGTTCACAAAGATCTGCAAAAACGACTAAAAACGCTGTATTATGCATGCAAGTCTTGTCTAGTGTACTACTGCTATTCTGAGCATATCTCTGGTTTCATGTTTCTTGGTTCTTGGATTTTTGTCTGTCTCTTGGATTTCCCTGTCTACCTGTGTGTTTCTGCCTTGTTGTTTGTTTGGACTGCCTTCCTGTGTATTTTTGACCCTTTGCCTGTTTTTGACATCGAGTGTGGATTACCCCTTGAATAAAACTGCATTTAGATCTTCAACAATTTGCAGTACGTAACAGAAGACTTTGCCACTATGGATCCAGCAGTGAGAATCATCCACATGTGCCAAGGTAATCAGTCACTCGAGGACCTCATCCAGGACTTCTTAAACATTGCAAATTCCTCTGGCCTCCCTGACTATGCTCTAATTGACTTTTTTTGTTATGGACTCAATGATTATTACCAGTCTAAGCTCACCCGTGATGGTCCTTGAGGCTCCCTCATTGAATTTTTGGATTATGCCCTGCTTTTGAGTTGGTACTCATTCACTGTTAGGTAAGTTGAGGAGGACATCTCCCCTAAACATTCAATGGCAACGGAGCCATCAGCATGGTCACCAGCATGTCCTGTTTTAATGCTCTGATTGCCAGTCCTGTGTTTTCTGTACCTTCCTGTCCTCTGGCTCCTGCACCTACGCTTGTTCACAACATGGCTGCCACTCCTGAGCTGGTTCACAACATGGCTGCCAAACCAGTGTCCCCGATCAAGATGGCCGCAATGAATCAGCCGCCAGAATCATCAGTCAGGATGGCCATTCCAGAGTCTCGTCCCATCTTGGCCGCCAATTCCAGAGTCTTATCCCATTATGACCGCCATTCCAGAGTCTCGTCCCATCATAGTCGCCATTCCAGAGTCTCTTCCCATCATGGCCGCTACGCCAGTGTCTTCGGATAAGATGGCCGCTACGCCTGTGTCTTTGGACAAGATGGCTGCTACGCCTGTGTCTTTGGACAAGATGGCTGCTACGCCTGTGTCTTTGGACAAGATGGCTGTTACGCCTGTGTTGTCAGACAAGATGGTCGCCACGCCAGAGCCTCCAGCCATCATGGACACTACACCAGAGTCTCCAGCCTTCAGCTGTCATAGACGCCATATCTGTGTTCCCGGTCGTCATGAGCGCTGCACATGTAGGCAGTAAGGCTTTCCCTAAGCTTCCCTAGGCATTAAGTCTGGAGGATACACAGCTGACGTCGGCAATGGCCAATTTCAAAAGCCATTGTATATATATATATATATATATATATATATATATATATATATAATTTTTTTTTTTCCCTTTTTACAGCATAGTAGTGTTAGTGATGAGCATGCAGCAACATGCTCAGGCAGCAACATGGCGGCCTGGTTGACTGAACCAATAATAGCCATTGCATTCCTTTTTTTATTAAAGGAAGGATGTCAGGGAAAAAAGAAAGAAAAAAAAACACAGACTAAGTACTGGTGCTTAACCTAATTCATATACTTTCTTGTGAAATATGTCACAGAGCTGTTCCATTTCATGTTTGTTTTGTATTGTTTTTCTGCTTAATTATTGATGCAGACTGCTTTTATGCCCATTGAGCACCCCATCAAAGAATAATTAATAGCGGAGGGAAAAACGCTCTTTGATTCCTTTCAGACAGAACCTGTGAGAGCAGTAAAGAAGAGCTGTTTGGCTGAGAACTTAGAGCACATTAAACATGTTGTATGCAGGTTTGGGGAGAAACAAAGCAGAAGGTGATTGGAACAGTTGAATGTAACAGTAAATTTCTTCAATCACAAACACAGTAGAGTGATGCTACATATTCAACACATTCTCAGCAAAGTTCCCTCCAAACCTCTGCTTGAGAAAAAAAAAAATCATATAATTTTTTGGGAATTTTTCAACAGCAACAATGTAAAGATTTTGTCTAATTTGAGCATCAGTTTGTTAAGAAAACAAAATGTTATATAAAGTTACTTCTATACATCAAATCATCAAAGTCGTATATACACCTCGCCGAAAAGATCACTAAAAATGGTTACTTGAAGCATGATACAACATTTACAAAATACAAATCAAAAACACTACATAGAACCAAAACAACTATTAAATCTGAATATCAAATATTTGTCAACATAAGTCCCCATGCTTAGACAAATGTTAAAAAAATGGAGTTTATAATAAAAATCATCAGCAGTTGCCAGAAATTTACTTTAAAAAATACAGTAGCAACATGTAATAAGTGTTACAGATAAATTTAATTAAATTTACTGCACAAAAGCGTATAATATATTAGAGGGATAGTTCACCCAAAATATGCATCCATCCATCATAAAAAATAATCCATATGGCTCCAGGGGGTTAATAAAGGCCTTCTGAAACAGTGATGGGTTTCTGTAAGAAAAATATCCATATAGAGGGTATGCGCGTGACGTCACCGTCTGCTGTTATGACTGCAGTTATGCCCACTGAGTGGCAAAAAGACTGAGTGGCAGCAGGTTCAGCGCGAATGCCACGAAAAACACACAAAACACATCCAAAATGGGAAAGAGCTTTGCGATTGACTGTACAAATAGCTTTGACACCAAATCTGAGGTATATTTTTTTACAGACTGCCGAAAGCTACAGAAAAAAGAAACAAATGGATCGCTGCAATTCACAGAAACAGCTGGACTCCAGGCAGAGAAGCATGGATTTGCAGTTATCATTTTGTCAAAATGTTGGATTGTGGGGTAAAATCATAATTTATATATTGTATTGTTATATATTTTGTTGAAAACTCATCAATGAAATATTTACAATCTTATGTATAATTAGGTGTTTTTAAATAAACACTGACAAAAACTATACAAGCTTCAGAACTGGATGATATGACAATATATATATAACATTATTATAAGTGATTATCCAGATTTAGACCTACCTATATTGTATTTATATAAAGCGTTCACAGGCAGATTTGCTTTATGTATTTCCCTGGCGTCGAAATCAGGCACAAATAAATGTCTGGGAAGATGGTTCCTGGCTGCATCTCAATATCCATGGATTAGGTTTCTTTGACATGCCATAATGAACAATTTCAAGCCCAACCTTTAGTGTAATTGTTTGTTTTACTCACCTTTTTGCAGTTTTCACTATTAAATCCACTCATGCAGCAGACTCTTTTGCCACTCATTCCAGCTGAGGGAGCGTGTTCCGGTGGGAAAGTGACATCAATGCATACCCTCTATTTAAAACCTTATAAAGTAAAATAACTAGCTTCCGTCAGACGGCTGTACGCATCGGTTTGCGGCAGAAGAGTAACCTGTAACCTCTGACCCGACGCATTACGCAGTGACGAATGTGGAAGCACAGAGGATAGAGCAAAACAAAACACCGGTCACAAATTAGAAGTCTAAAACGAGAAATTTTAAAGAAAAATGTCAGAGAATTTCAATATAAGAGAAGAGAAGATTGAGTTAGTTGCCCAGTCCTATTTGTTTAAACTGAGAGAGGCGTCTAGCTTGCGCTATTGCTACATCCTGCGTCATACATCATGTCAGGGGTTACTCATTTGGCGCAAGTCGACTTGCGCAGGATGCGTATGGTCGTCTGGCGGAAGCAAGTTATTTTAGATTATAAAGTTTTAAATATAGATATTTTTCTTACAAAAACTCATCGCTTCGCTTCAGAAGGCCTTTATTAACCCCCTGGAGCCAGATGGATTATATTTATGATGGATGGATGCATTTATTTTTGACTTTAATACAGGCACCCCATTCAATACCATTATAAATCTTTGGAGAGCAAGGATGTTTTTAAATATATCTCCAATTGTGTTCGTCTGAAAGAAGATAGTCATATACACCTAGGATGGCCTGAGGGTGATTAAATCATGGGATAATTTTCATTTTTGGGTGAACTAACCCTTGAATTAAATGTTAAGGACCCCCTGTGGTGAAAACATTTTTATTGTTGTTTATACAGTGTTTTTTTTTAAATATGCTTTAAGACAAATCAAGTGCAAACTCATCGGTCAACACCGTTGCTGAAAATTTTCTCCTAAAACCTGCAGTGTACCTGTCAGGGAACACCAGACTCGGAGACAGAGATAAGGTTAAACCCAAACAGGGTATTTATTGACAGTGATGAATTTACCAGCAAGCAGGTGAGTAATGGAAGAGTCAGAATAATGATGAACAGATGAATATGAACTAACTGAGTCTCTTTTCCTTTACCAGGCTGATAGTGTAGCAATGATGACTGCGGGAATGTAGAGAGAGCACACACCTCTCCACAGGAGTATGGTGAGTAGACAGTTATGTGTAATATTCCAAAAAGTAGCTTACAGAGATCGCTGGAGAATCGCTAGGAGATTCAAAAGGTAAGTAGAGTGGGTAAGTAGTCTGTTGTCTGTAGTTGAGACCAGACAAAAGCTGCATCCCAATTCAGAGGCCACATCCTTCGAAGGCCGCATTCGCAGGCCAATCGCGTCACTGTAGCGTGATGAAGGCTGTCCCAGTTCAAAGGCTCCTTCAAATGTGGCCTCAAAATGCATCCTTCGGGCAATGAAGGATACAACAGATGGATCCTTCGCAGCCTAGCCTATCCCAGAATTCAATGTGCGCTGGTGACGACAGGATTCTTTTAAATTTTTTTAAGACTTTTAAATGTAAGTATTGGGTTTCAACTTACTCAATCTAATGTATCTAATGATACAAATATATATATATATATATATATATATATATGTATGTATATATACACACACTACCAGTCAAAAGTTTGGAAACATGGAAACATACTATTTTTAATGTTTTTGAACTAAGTCTCTTATGCTCATTAAGGCTGCATTTATTTCATAATAAATACAGGAAAAACAATAATATTGTGAAATATTATTACAATTGAAAATTATGGTTTTCTATTTTAATATACTTTAAAATATAATTTATTTCTGTGATGCAAAGCTGAATTTTCAGCATCATTACTCCAGTCTTCAGTGTCACATGATCCTTCAGAAATCATTCTAATATGCTGATTTGATACTCAGTTATTATCAATGTTGAAAACAGTTGTGTTGCTTAATATTTTTTTGAAACCTGTGATACTTTTTTCAGGATTCATTGATGAATAAAAGGTTAAAAAGAACAGCATTTTTTCAAAATATAAATCTTTTCTAACAATATAAATCTTTACTATCACTTTTTATCAATTTAACACATCCGTGCTGAATAAAAGTACTAATTTCTTTAAAAAAAAAAAAAAGAAAGAAAAAAAATTACTGACCCCAAACTTTTGAACGTTAGTGTATATTGTTACAAAAGGTTTCTATTTTAAATAAATGCTGATATTTTTTTAACTTTTTATTCATCAAAGAATCCTGAAAAAGTATCACAGGTTATAAAGTAATATTAAGCAGCACAACTGTTTCCAACATTGATAATAAATCAGCATATTAGAATGATTTCTGAAGGATCATGTGACACTGAAGACTGGAGTAATGATGCTGACAATTCAGCTTTGCATCACAGAAATAAAGTATATTAAAATAGAAAACCATAATTTTAAATTGTAATAATATTTCACAATATTATTGTTTTTTCTGTATTTACTATGAAATAAATGCAGCCTTAAAGCCTTATTTTGTTTAAAAATCTCATAAATGTATGAGGTGGCGAGGGGGCCTTTTACTCCCCAGCATTGGGTAAAAGGCACACAGTATTGATACAAATACTTTAGCTAAAATAATATGTTTTTAATAATGTTAATACTTGTTCAAAAGAATCACTTCAGCAAAGTTTGTACTATTTTCTGTTTATTTTTATAAAATAAAATAATTAATTTTTGTTCAATAAATATAGGCTACTGTTATTAAAATATGTTAATATAAAAATATATTTTAAAAATACAGAAACAAAATTATTTTATAAAAGTAAAGATTCTGAAAGCATTGAAGGAGATCCCATAATATTTACTAATATAGATTTAGTAACAATAAGTGATATGTTATTATGATATGATTAATATCATATTTTTAAATATGATTGCTTCGTTATAAATATGGGTATTATCTCTAAGGTGGATACACAATTTGATATATATGATATTTACCATCTGAATCTAACCATATCATGTCAACAAATGGAACAGTCAGCCAGCTATTTATTATCATGTTAATTATTGTGCCTTTTGCCCCAACAGCAGATGCGCTTTTTACCCCAAATACCATTTTTACATATTCTTCCGTTATTGAGAAACTGTTGCTTGAATTACCTTGAACAAAACTGAAAATCATTAAGAAGACCTTTGTCTGAAAATATAAACATTAATTTAATCGATTCTCATTTGCTACTTAAATCAACAACATTTTAAAAAACATCAAATATTAGATCAAACTACCTCAGAATCAACTTTGCGCTGCTGCCCGCGATCACGTCAAGGATCAGACAAATTTACAAGTGCATTTTGAAAAGCGGATATTTAGTAAAGTGCTGCGGCAAGTTTTTGTGCCACCTAGTGGTTTAGAGGAAAATAAAATCAAAGGCGCCTTTAGTCTCGTTGTACCCTACTCTCCACCTGGTAAAATGTCATTTATTGACATACAGAAGTCTAAAAACACAAAATATCTCAGATTAATCCTACAGTATGTTATCAAGGATCTATTGGCCATCCAGTAAAATTGATCTGTTGGTATGAATGCCAAAGCATTAAATAATATGTTATAGTCTGCACACAATAATGCTACACTGGCCTCAGGTCTGACCTTTTTAGGTAATCCTGATCCTCCAGTCAAGCTATCAGAGACAGCCAGCAAATCCTCCCCCAGAGTCACCCCAAAACCTTAAGGATGTAAACAGTAAGCCTATGAATTCTTGCTGCTCGCCCATTCCTCATTCTTTCTTTTGCTGTACTTATATCTTTTGAAGGCAAAGGGCATTCAACAGACTCTTCATCATTATAAAATTCCTCTGCCAATAACAAGTTCTCTGTACGCATAGCTAGTCCTAGCAACCGACAGCTCCTCTGCGGACATTAGAGACCTTAGTGAGTCTACTGACCACGCAAATGCTATTTTGTATTTGGGCTGCAGTGCAGAAGGATTGCTTGAGGTGCTTAAAGCAGAGGAGTCATTAAAACGAACCAACATAGGATGAGTAGAATGGAAAAGATTGGAAGTCAAATCACTCAATGCACTGAGAAAAAAAAAAAAACTGGTGTAGGGTTTACAATTTTCACTCAAAAATCGCAAGTAAATTTCACAAAAAAATGAAACGGCAAGTAACACATTGAATTAAAAGTAAAATTTTGTATAAAGTATAAAGACTGAAAAAATATTTTCTTGTAAAACACTCCAATAACACTCCAATAATTTTGAATAATAATTTTTACAGTGTGATAATGTTGAGCATGTAAACTCAGGCAGGCTGAAGCACGTAAACTCATGGAGGCTGGGCAACTGAACCGATAATAGAAACTCATTTATATGATGCAGCTCACAGTTTATGTCAAATAGTAATTTTACGCAGTCAAGTTTTGTCAGAGCTGTCGAGTTGTTCTGCTCACTGTTGAGAATCGAGAACTGATGATTTTTCTTCGTGTTTTGAAAAAAATGAAACAACTGATTGTCATGATTTTCATTTCTTTTAATGCATTTTGAACAGCTGCACTCTTCCGCCAATGCGAACAGAACAATGTAAGTGTTTACTGCACCTTCTAATTTCTAATTATTCCTGTCTACTAATAATAAATCAGCCAAGTTTAAAATAAGGTTTCATTTGTTAACATTAGTTAACTACATTAGTTAACATGAACTAACAATGAACAATACTTCTACACCATTTATTAATTCTAGTGAATGTTGTATTTTTCATTTACTAATACACTATTAAAATAAAAAATTGTGTTAACATTAGTTAATGCAGTATTAACTAAAACATTATCAAAAGTGCTTATATGCTGTAAAATATTTGATAACACTGTTACCAAATATCTTTCTCATAATAGTTCATATTAACTAGAGGTAACACTTTATTTTAGGGTCTTTTAACTAGTTGCTTATTAGCATGCATATTACTAGAATATTGGCTGTTTATTAGTACTTATAAGCACATATTAATGCCTTATTCTGCATGACCTTATACTACATTCTTAATCATACCCAATACCTAAACTTAACAACTAACTTACTAACTATTAATAAGCAGTAAATTAGGAGTTTATTGAGGGAAAAGTCGTAGTTAATAGTTTATATGTGTGCCCTATATACTAAAGTGTTACCGTATAGTCTTTGTAACGCGTCTTCACGAAACAATGTCTGTTCTCACATCAACACAACATGCATATGCTGCAGACACTGATGCGTGGACGTAGGTTGGAGATTATTTTGTAAATAAAGTGGTAAATTATGTTTTTTGCGCAAACAAAGCACTTGCATCGCTTCATAAAATGGAGGCACAGAAAGCTCTCAGATTTCATTTAAAATATCTTAAATTGTGTTGCGAAGATGAACGGGTTTGGAACGACATGAGGGTGAGCAATTAATGACAGAATTTTCATTTTTTGGTGAACTAACCCTTTAAGGTTTTAATGCAGCATTTATTACAAAAGCCTTTGAATTGAAGCTTCTGTTAAAATACTTGTATTCTGAAGAATTAAGATGCTTTTATGTTTTATGTTATGCCCTGCTCTCTCACGAGGAAGCATGTCCAGTCTTTAGCTAAATATGGGTCGCCGGGTTTGGAAATTCCCTGTGCAGCCTGACAAGTTCACTGGCAGTCTTTTACGAGATGGCCAATTTATCCAACAATGCAGAGCCCATATTCATATGAATAAAACATCTGTCTGCACTGTGAGACTGAAGACAGAGAGAGGAACCAACAGAACAAGTAATACAAACAGACATGTCAACATAAAGCCCAGACATGCCAATTTCTTTGTTTGTTTTCCAGCCTTTCCCAGCAGTGGCATGATTGTACTTACAGTGGATATACAGCAAAAAGTGTTATTACAAAATGGACCACTAATATACACAACAAACTGTTTTCCAGCATGATTTGACAATGATCCAGATAGAATCTTGTGCTTCAATGGAAGCAAGAAAAATTTAAACTGATTAGTGATCTAGAATCCTATAAATACATTGTCAAAATGTTATTTTTAAATTGTTAAAAATTCTAAAAACTTGTTTATTTCCAAGAATAAATTAGAATTTGAATTAATGTTTTAGGCCTATACCTAGGTACAATAAATGATGTGTTATTTTAGTATTATTTATATAGTATTTATTAACATTCTGAATTAGCTATTATTTCTAAATTTTAGTTTTCATTTTAGTAATTTTGTTGTGCTTTTTAATGTTTTAAAAATATTTTATTAATTTGTTATTTAATATATTTAATATGTATTAATGTTATTTAATATAATTTATTATTTATTATATAGTAATATTAGTACATCAATTTAAATTTTATTACAGTTAGTTGCTAAGTGTCACGTCTGTTTAGGGTCTTTTATTTTGAAGTTTATGTTTATTGGGTCATCTGTTCATGACATGTGATTCCCTGTTCCCCTCGTGTGATCTTGTCATGTGGTTCCTTGGTTTATGTGTCATGTCCTCAGTGCTTCATTGTCTTGTTATCAGTTCTGTCTCATGTCATGTATTTATAGTAAGCCCTCTTGTTTGCCATGTTAGTTGGTCTTGTTTTCTGTAATGATGCTGACACGGAACAAACATGAGCTATAAACTTGACTCAAGACAATGTCTCCAAGTATACTCCTAAGGGTCGAATCATTACAGGCCTGCCTAAAATCAGCTTAAAACGCATTGGAACCAGTTCCACGTCATAAAATGTTTTTACAAACAAAACCTGCATCCAGCTTGTGGGTCACAACTGTACAATCTTAATCTGGCTTGTTTGTCCATTAGATTCCTGAGCATTACAAGTGGGGTAGAACTTGTTGGGGGCGGGGTTAAAAAATACTGTTTTTTAAGATTTTAAATATACTACAGTGCGCATTCACTACAGTTAAGCACACTTCTTTTTCACAAAGGTATGGTTTCAGAAGGCTTGGCATAAAGAGCATGTTTTTTCATTTTTGAGCTTAGCAGTGCCTGGTCATCATTCACTTTCTTGTATTTCATTGAAAAGGGCAGAGTTAACATCCTGGCCATCAGTTGTATTTGAGGTGATCAAAAAAGGTTTGCATACCAGTTTTCATTTCTATGTGTGCACTATCCCTTTAATGAAACCATTGCATGTTTTCTTTGCCACACTGGAATGAAGATGAAGAAATGACATACACTTACAACGCTGAATGCTAACAGTTTATTAACCATCACATATGTTATAATGGGCTTGTTTTACATGAGGCTGTGATCCACATTCAGTCCGCAGGCTCAGTGGATAAATATGAGTGCTGTAATTACAGGGCCATTGTGGAGATGTCAGAACAGTAATTGCTGGAGGGACAGTGGGTGAACGAGAGGCACGTCTCTAGCACATGTTTCTCGCGGTGGCGTGGCTAACTATGATTAGATGGAAAAGGCGAGAGGAAGAGGTTATCACCACTCCGTTCATATGTCTTATTATGAACAGCCTTGCCTATTTAAAAAGAGATAAGATATGTACGGACATTAAGATGTCTATATACACAGCATAATTGTCCGTGATTCCAGATCCGCCCTGCAGCTGTCATTTACATATGTTTAGAGACAACATAGGCCATTTTTTGACCAGTCATTTTGTATCCACCCATCAGAAATTGTGACAGACTTACAGGAGATACTTGCATTGCTCCGTAATCCTTTTAGTGCCTTAGTTCTCGGGATAATATATCTATTTCAGTATATTTATTGTAAAGAAGGGGGAAGTTGAGTTGGTTAACCGTTACCAAAAATGGCTTTACTTTCTTACATGGATTGGTAATTTTAGGCAACTAAAGCAGTGTAAGAACAGGACCCGGGGCAGTCATGGTGTGTTAGTTTCCACAGGAGAACCCTATTTTATGAGCACATGTGACTCCACGATGCAGGGCGTAATAGAATAGAAAATTGAGAGTGTGACTTTAAATGAATATGCACTTTTTTTCACGAAGCGAAGATTGAATGTGAAAATTGCCTGTCATAATGTCATCAGACATTGCGAGGGGAATATGAGGATAATCAGTGCCTAATCAGTGCTGTGCAGTGTGCTGTGATACTTTAGGCTCCATTGCTATTCTGTTTGCTGCTTTCTCCTTAGCTGATGATTGCACTGGACAACCTAAATCAGATCCATTTATGCCTGAACGCTTAATATATAGCTACCCTTGTCTTATTTACTTATTATGTCTTGATATTTGAAACTGATGTGCGTTAAATTAATTAAACAATAAGGGAGTCACCCTTCCTTAAATTCGAATTACGAAATGCTAATGCAACATCAGTCATATCAGCACAATAAAAGTTTGCGGTAATCTAATTCTGAGTCAGTAAAGGTTGAATGAAGATCTCAAAGTAACTGCAAGAGCAAGCCGTCAAAATATCTATGCAGAGCACTCTTGTGAAAAGCACTGACCTTAATCAAAAGAGCCATGCAATTGGCTACTGTTAGCTTAGCGTGAAATCTACCCCACATTAGCAGAGAAGACTTGTCTTGTTTCAGACTGATAAAGTTTCCCAATTACCAGTTGTGCTGAAAAGGTGTTGGTGACATATCAGCTGTTGAATCTTGTCGATATCAATTTGTCAAATTTTTTAATGTTAGTTTGATTACCATTTAGTTAGCATTAGCTATTTCTAATTTATGTTTTCATTACTTTTATACATTTAAGTGACTTTCATTGCATTTATACATTCCTTTGTAGTGTACTTTATTTATTTTTTAAACTACTTGTGTCAGGGTTTTGCCTTTGTTTAGTTGTGTTTTTTGTGACAAGTAAATGGACCCAAACAAATAAAGACGACTGTTTCCTTCAGAACGGCCAGATGCTGGAGGAATGTGTGGAGGGCTACCTACAGATGTACGAGTCCGACGAGGTGCGTTTGGATGATGAGACCTTAAAAGAGCTTTTCTGGAACGAGATGAATGACATCTTCAGCTAGATGCTGCTGCTGGGGGAGGATCATCCGTCCTTTTGCAGAGTAACTCCTCAGCACATATTACATCATCAGCAGTCATCTCTCTGTCTGCTCCACCTTGAATTCATTATCCCAACCCGGAAAGTCCCGGACTGTTAGAGAGATCTTCCACCGCGGACATGAGTTCGATGCCAAAGGCAGCCATGAACATAGAGAATGAAACAATGCCCGCCATGGACCATGTACAAGTGCCACCTCTCACCACAGAGCCAGAGCCAGCCAACACATTTGTCCCGGAGCTAGAGCCTGATGCCACTTCCATCCTTAGGCCGGAGCCCATCACCAAGTACATCCTGGAGTCCGCACTGTGGAATCAGTCCACCCAAGAGCCAAAGGACCACTGGTTTTACTGTGGGCTTCCGGGCATCCAGCTGTTCCCTTAGTCCTCCACGCCTTCGGCTCCACCTTGATCCTCCTTCCCTCTGGCTCCACCTTGCCTGGTTCCACCTCCTTCGATAGGTTCCAAGGTTTTGTCCAGGAGAGCCATCAGGACTCCGCCTTGGCTACTCCCTTTGTCTGCTCCACCGTGGTGCTCCCTTTCTTCAGCTCCTCCTGTTTCCGGTCCTTCGGTTCCTCCACGCCTTCGTCGTCCGCCTTCAAAGCCCCCTTCTACTCTTCACCATGGTATTGTTATTAACGGCATAAGGACGGGGGTGGGAGGGGGGTGTACTGTCATTTGCCATTGTTTATTTTTGTTTTTGTTCATGTATCTTTGTTTCATGTTTACCCTTTCAATTTAGTCGTCATTGTGCCTTAGTTAGTTCCCTTTGTTACTGATTACGTTCACCTGTCAATCATTATGTTTCCCTGTGTATTTATATTCACTGTTCTGTTCAGTTCATTGTCGGTGTCTTAGATTTGAATGGTTTGTTGATTTTTGTTGCGTTCTCCTGTGTATATTCTCTGTGTTAATAAAAGGAAGCTATTGTTGGATATTGTGCATCATGCGTTTATTAATGACCACGACAGATGTGACTGTCACAGGTACCTGTGGTGAATGAATCGCACAACGTCAGGGATACAATGACAACAATCTTTAATATAACACGTGGGAAAACTCAGGAGAATCAGGGTACGCAGCTACTTGTATAAACGAGAACAGACAAAGGAACAGACTGAAACTCAGGGTATAAATACAAGACGAAAACAAAGGGAACTAATTAGGACACAGCTGAACAAAATAACCAATCAATCAGTAACCAAGGAGACTAACTCAAACAGGCAGGCAAACAGGAAAATAACCAACAGAACATGAACGTGACAGTAGCTATGTTTCCATACAAAGTTGCGAATTTAACTTGTGCACAACTTAGGAATACCGCATAAAACATTTGCGAATAAAGGACTGTTTCCATCCAATGAGTCGAAGAGAACAAAATCGTTTCTGCAGTAGAAGCCACTGTATTTGATAATTTTCATATATAATAAATTACTTGACCCTCAGAGCGTGCAGACGAACCGCAATAAACGCTGTCATGTTATCTTGCATTCAGATGCCTGGTGTTTGTGAACACAACCATGTGAGACGCTTCTGGGAGGGGCATTATACCAAACCACATTAACAACAGACTTTGCTCAGGCATTACAGAATGACCAAAACAGCATTTCAGATGCTGTGCAATGAGATCGGTTGGCTGGTTGGTCCAGTTATGCCGTCCCATCGCAGTTACATCTTTTTTTTTTTTTTTTATGTGCATCAAGCAATTTATTAGGTGAAATTGTTTCCATCGTAGTTTATGCGCATAGTTTCATATCGCATAAAACATTTATCCTACTCATTTAAGCGCATACATTTTTTATGCGCATTTTTAGAATCTTTGCGCATCTTTGCAAAAAAATAGGTGGATGGAAACATAGCTAGTGCCAGCTTGCAGAGAGCATATTACTGAAATTAAATGTTAATTAAGTGTACTTAGAGATCACACTTTCATAACTGTTTCGTATCATATGTAAGTACACATTTAGAAAGTTTTATTTTAATGTATATTTTAAATAATTGTTTTAATTATCTTTTGTCATGCTTTAAAGTAGTACACTTATTTTTTGTGTTGAGTAACACACTAAAGCACATGCAAACAAGAATTTGATTATAATTTGACAGACAATGAGTTTCAATAGAAATTACATTAAAGTATATTTTAGTTTGCCATTAATGTTTGTCAGTACATTATGCAGACAACAGAAATAATTATGAAATTAAAATACTGTAAAGCTGTACTTAAATTCTACTTAAGTGGGTCAAAAACATTCTAAAGTTCAGCTAACTGCATTTAATATAAATTCATGATGCATTTTCATTTACCAAAACATTTTCAAAACCAGCCCAATTGCTATTCAAAACCTGCCCAATCACATTCTGGTAAAACTAGAGCCCAGTTAAAGTAAAAGTAGCCCAATTCACAACACTGGTTATAAACCAATGAGACTTTGACTGTTTAGATAAGTGATATATGTTTGATTACGCACTGTTTAGAAGCTAGTGGGGAAAATATTTTTCTAAACTAAAGACTATGAATCTCTTCAATGTGCATTCAGAGTCAGTTTCTGAAGGAAGATTCTCTGAAGTAGTTTTGAAATATCTACTCATTGTTCCAGAAGTCACATTTTCTTTTGTGTTTCTCTGTGTCAAGTCTGCTGGCTCACTCCAACACTTGGCTCTATTTTTTGCCAGCCAACTTATTACCAGAGACACAGGTAGCAGCTCTTCACAAACATAATATTTTCACACATGGGTGACAATAATTGTGATCTCCACAAAGCATGGATGCCTTGTCGCGTTTGCAGAATGGCGTCCTTCTTGTCTCCTGCGAGTTGGAAGAAAGCCTCTGTTTGTGCAGCTAAAGATGAAGGCAGGTTCGCTGTCACGGCAACCTAAACATTTTTGATTGCATTTCTTTAAATGGCGCTTTTTGATCGACTTGTTTTGAACAGATGTGCTGTTCCAAACAGATAAGAAACAACCTTGTGCCATGTGCAAATGTGATACCTGCTTCCTAATAGTGTCGCCTTTCTCTTTCCCCCCATGTTTGTCTTCTTCACAGTTTGGCAGCCACTGTTTTGATGTCAGAGACCTCATTTTTGTGAAAATAAGAACTTAGCTATTCTTTCTTTAAAGTGTAATATAAGGGGACCAGGACTTGTTCCATTGTTATTGGGGTCTATTAAACCTAGTAAAACTCTTAATATACTAAAAACCATTATAATCTTATGGGATAGTGTTACAAAGTTTCACATGTTTTAATAGTTATTCAATTACACAATTCTTTTGTTTTGTTCATAATAGTTTTACTGTTTAAATATCGTAAGGTTTTCACTATCTTTCAGAAATAAATGTACCTTAAGAAATATTCACTGTAGTGAATATACATATTGATTTTTCAAATTATGTTTTACAAGGAAAAATTATCATTGTTTCTACTTCAGAATTTCACGTTTAATTGACTTTACAATAAGGTCTCATTTGTTAACATTAGTTAATGCATTATGATTATTACAGCATATCTTAACCTTTGTTGATGTTAGTTAATAAAAATCCAGTTGTTCATTGTTAGTTCATGTTAGTTCACAGTGCATTAACTATGTTAACAGATACAACTTTTAATTTTAATAATGTATTAGTAAATGTTGAGATTAACATTAGAGATTAATAAATGTTGCATAAGTATTGTTTTTCTTTCATGCTAACTAATGTAGTTAACTAATGTTAACAAATGAAACCTGTAACAAAGACAGTGGTGTGCCAAACGCAACAAGATGTTTTGAACAGCAGCAGCACCACTGCTCTGAATGTACCGGTAGATGGAGGCGTAAAAATGAGTGTGACGTGATGATAAAGCCAAAAGTTCAGTGTTTATTCCAAGTGAAGCATAAATAAAGGTTTTCCAATGGTGCGCCAATGGTATTTACAGTAAAAATCCAAAAACATAAAAAAAAAAAGTTCAACATTTTTACACAAACAAACTTTTGACCCAAAAGACAGAATTTTGCTTAAACTCACTCTACGAGCTTGCAGGCCATCTTACCCCTCCTACTTGGATTAAACCATTTAGAAATTAAAGGTAATAAAGAATTTTTAAAAAGACAGATAAATGTGATTTAATATGCAGTTAGAAAATTATTTTAAAGTATATTATATCTGTAATAAGTACACTAAAAGTATGCTAAAGTGTATTCATTTACACAAAGGTATGGTAACTTTGTGTGAGAACTTTTATTTGGTTCAGCGAAATTCTCATTTCTGTGATTTTAATATGCAAATGTCTCAGTTATGAGTCTGATGTCAAACCTAATGTAAATGAGATTTGAGAGAAGATTATCAGTGAATAACAGCTTCAATTTTGTTCTGTTAAGGTTAGAAAAAAACTATTACATGGTATCAAAATATAAAGTGCACAAGTCATATTGATTACTGTTGGGACATGATAATTTCATGATAATTTTTTTGTCATTTTGGGTTCTTAACACCATTCACTGGTCTTAACTATTCACTTTCATCATTCACTTTCATTATATGGAAAAAAAGCAGCATCAACATTCTGCTAAACATCTCCTGTAGTGTTCCACAGAAGAAGAAAAAAAGAAAATCATACAGATTTGGAACGACGTGACGTGATGTGAATGAATAAACATGAATTTGAATTTCAATACCGGTTGATCTAAAAACAATTTGCTCAGCATTCGAGGGCTGAAAGAGGAAATCCTGCAGTACTTTGTCTCTTTAGTTCTCTTCCCCATGTTGATTAAATAAATTAGGGTGAGGTTTGTGGCATTGATCCTGTACCTCAATTCAGGTTGTTATCGGGTCTGTAGGAGAGGAGTGCTCACTACCCAGAATCCCTGATTTTGATGAACCTAGATGGGTCTGTCTGTGCTGATGAGGGACTAAGTCTGTTCTCGGCACAAACACACTCTTAAAAGCACCTTTGGTGATTGGCTCCCCTGATGAGACAGAAGATAAGAGTCTTACGGGAAGCCAGACCCAGGTCTTTCTGGCCCATTCCCAATCTGATGGGAAAAAAAAAGGTGACCGCCTGGTCACAAACTACACCACACAGGGAAAGATGTATAGAAGAGATTTTCATTTTTTGTGTGTGATTTAATCATCTCAGGCTCATTATGTGCCTGTGGCGACATTTCTACAAAATGATATTGTGTTGCTTGTTGCATGTTTCACAGCAAGTTTAAAGTGAAATGTCCAGTGAGTGGTGCTAAAAGCGCGTTCAGTTTTAACCAATGAACATGAATCTGGCAATACTGTATTACTTTGTTGTTTGTACGAATCACAGCGGTTCGGTAAGTAAATGTCTGGTGAGTGGTGCTAAAAAAGGTAAATGCTCCATCGTGTTTGAAAATAACGTAGCACCTACACTAAACCTAACCGACAGTGTTAACTTGTGAGAAGAAAGCACATTTGTTGAAGCCATTTTAGCTTGCTTGTACAAGTCTTCGAAATCTTTTATATCATGACTGGTGTTTCACGAGACTCATACTCAAGTGCTCCACATCACAAGTGTAATGTTGTACTAGTTGAGCTACTGAGCAAGTTTACTACATCAGAAAAGCCAAACACATGGAGCTGGTTATGTAATGCAGACTTCCAAATGTATTAGTTTACAAATCTTGTACTATGGTAAAAGTGCAAAAATAAGTCTTTATTAATCTAAAATCTGCTCCTGTAATCATAATTTGTGTAAAATTTGTTCATTTCAGCTGAAAACAATTCACACAGTGAATTGTGTGAAAAAATAGGTGGAGGCACATTTTTCCAATGAGCCTATGTAGGATTTAAAGGGTTAGTTCACCCAAAAATGAAAACGATCCCATGATTTACTCACCCTCAAGCCATCCTAGGTGTATATGTCTATCTTCTTTCAGACAAACACAATCAGCGATATATTTATAAATTTTCCTGGCTCTTCCAAGCTTAATAATGGCAGTGAAAGTAAAAAAAGTGCATCCATCCATCCATCCATCCATCGGAAAGTACTCCACATGGCTCCGGGGGGTTAATAAAGGCCTTCTGATGTGAAGCGATGGGTTTTGTTAAAAAAATATATATATATATATATATATATATATATATATAGTGAAACCAGTAATTATTCAGACATTTTTGATATTTTTGTTATATTTTTACTACCCAAAAATTCTTCATACAGTGGACTACCAGTAAAACTGATACAAATTTGGAACCAAAAATTATTCAGACTTTGATCTCCTGTTTTGCTTAAGTGTTATCTGACATAATTAAGATTTTTTTTTTTCTGACACAGTTTAACTCTGAGATCTTGTCATATTTTATTACCATTTTTTTAAACTAAAATGAATAAACTGTATTAATGAATGAAATGTTCAAGGTGTCTGAATAAATTTTGGTTTGACTGTATATCCATATTTAAAACTTTATTAACTAAAATAACTAGCTTCTGGCAGATGGCTGTATTTGGACAGCCCCCATTTACTGTCATTATATAGCTTGGAAAAGCCAGGATATTTTTAAATATCTCTGATTGTATTTGTTTGAAAAAAGTTTGTATAGACCTTGGATGGCTTGAGGGTGAGTAAATCATGGGGTAATTTTCATTTTGGGGTGAACTATCCCTTTTAATTGTGACAGTTTGGGTGACAGTTCACCTCAAAATAAAAATAAAAAATTGTCACGTCAGCTTTCAAACACATTTGCTACTTTGGTAACACTTAACTTAAAGTCTTTATGTATCATGCATTATAAAGGTATTCATAATGAATGATATAACTCATTATATCTTTTCTAACTAAAGATAAAATGCATTCTAATATTTGCAGATTCCTTGTTTCACCTGAAATTGGTTGTTTGTTTTAATGCTTTATACGTTGTAACAAGGTGTAACAATGAATAGACAAGTATTAAAATGAATAATAACTGTGATTACAAATATTCATGAGACCATACAATGCATTATAAGGTGCATTACCAGGCATAATGAATGCATTAAAAATAATTTTATACTGCATTATAAACTGTATAAAGGTTTTAAGTAAAGTGTTACTGCTACTTTTTCTTCTCTGGAACACAAAAGATGATGTTTAGCAGAATGTTCATGTGAATTTTCATTTTGCGGTGAAATTCTCTGCAGCTATTACAAATTTTGTCCATATGTTCCTAATGAGTACATTCTGCCCTGAGAAAATCATCAATCAAGACCTCATCTCAAGAGCGACATCTTGGCACCAATTTCATTTTGTCAAAGAAAATCAAAGTCCCACATAGTATGATTGAGAATTACTAAACCCACTTCTAGCAGTGAAGACCTAGACATTTACATATCTTAGTGAATATATTTCCGACTCTTGGTTTCACATAATGACTTGTATCCTTAGAGAGTTCCCTGCACTGTCAAAGTGGGTTGTCTATTGGTTATGTACATCACCCAGGAGATGCAATCTATCTACGCTGATTTTAATTTCACTGGATTTCTTGTTATAGTGCGAGAGAGTTCCATTTTTGCAGGGCTTAAAGATTATAAATCAAGGATCAGAATTAGCTGCAGGCAACTTTTGGCTTAAACCACAAAAGCAGAGGTGCCATCAAACAACTTCCTAATGGAATAGGGTGAGGAAGGCAGGATATCATAGTATGGTTGTGTCCAGAGGGGTTACTCGCTCTCATCTTATTCACAGGTGGCAGGCGGCAACTTCCCCTGTGTTCAGAGTCAGAACATGCATCAATCTCAACCATCATCAGCTGGGAGCAAATGTGACTGCATGACTTCAGTGCGGCACCTGCTAGTATTAATTACAAATGTGTAATTACAATATATTTAAATATGTGATATGCTAGTTTCAATAGAAATTACATTAAAGTATATTTTAGTTTACCATAAATGCTTGTCAGTACATTCCACATTACACTTTAACCATATTTCAAAGAAAACAGAAACATAAAGATACATAATACATATAGATGTAACTACATATAAAGATGTAAAGTAGGTCAAAAAACTGAGAAAAAAAAAAATCCAGCTAATTACATTTATTATATTTTTAACTATAATACATTTTCATTTAATTGCAATTAGCATGCAGTAACATTTCCCCCCCTCAAAATGCACTGCCATATTTTGAAACTACAACAGGGAGTCCATGTATTATTGTTAAATCTCAAAAAGATTCTTTAAAAAACTAGGTTTTACTTTTGCAGGCTGCAGCAAAGATTATATAAAAATAAGCCTTCATAATATTTCTTTTAGGGTTTTTTTTTTTTTTTTTTGAGAACACAAACAAGGTCTGTTTTTAGGTTTGAGAACTTTATAATCCTCTTTTTGTAGTGGCGTCTGGCACATCACAGCAAGCTCTGAGTTTGAGTCTGTGCCATTTCATTGGTGGAGAGCTGACGTCTGGGAGAAAAAAAGTGACTGTTGACTTGATGTGCATGTCTGCCACTGTTTCCTGGCAGTGGCTCTCAGTATATTTTGCATCGTAGTTTAAAGTTATTTTCAAGAGGCTGTGAAAGGACTGCTGCTAGGTTTTCTTTATAGCAGTTTCAGCATCCTGTCACTTTGGCTCTGACTCCAACTCAGCTGACTGCACTTGTTAAAAACAAGCCATCCAAACCAAACTTTCTCTCATTTTTGGATAATGGACCCAAAAAGCAAAGGGTTGACAGACAGTGTAAACCAAGACTGTACCACAGAGACATGTTTTATAGAAACAGGATGGAGCTGCCGGTCAGACAGATCTTTACAGGCTTTAGTTCTTCCACATCTATGATTGAAGCTGATTCTAATTTAGATTTGATTTTTCCTGCATGATTTCAAATGTGATCCGTTTCAATGATTACATTTTTGGGGCTCAATGAAGTGTGACACTCAACGAAGAATTTGAGTAATAATTTACCCAAAAATGAATCACTTTCATGTCATTCCAAATCCATATGCTATATTTTCCATGGAACACAAAAGGAGAAATGATGAAAAATGATAACATGCATTAAATCCATATCTTCTCTCTAAAGTGAAAATTGATACCAACCAGCACATTCTGGGCCAACATAAATTCTGGTATCACCCTGATATTGTTCCAAAGATATGTGTTCCGTGCTGCACTCAAAAAACAAATGGAGTGTCTAACTCACACCAAGTGCAAATAGGCCGCTTTGTTGGCAGAGGCTATTTACACAAGTTCCACTCATTATTTTCTGATTGAGCCAGACAAAATTAGAAAATGCATTTCACTGACAACAGAATCAGTGGCATGGAGAGTAGGGCAGGTGGTGTTAGCTTTTGATGTGAATTATATACCAAGTTCTGTCATAAAACTCTAGATGGCGCAGGCTGATGGGTTCTTAACACAACCTGATGATATTCACATCGTTTACTACATATCACATATGTAGCCAATGAGCTTGCTGCTCAACATTTAAATGGCTGGTTAGCATTCACTATAGCAGTTTGCAGCGCACTTTCAGAGTTCCTCTGAAACCCTCCACCGTCCCCAGCTCCACCTGTATAGATCTGCTATGGGTAATTTTGTATATGCTATTTTTGCAGCAGCAGAATGTCTTAAATGCTCACAGTAGTGTATCAGTGTATGTGTTGGCAATAGCAAGTTCCTGTACTTGTTCTGCAGAAGCAACAATCTACAACAACAGCAATAATCAACAGCAGCAGCAATGTCAGGAGCAGCAGCAGCAGCAGCGTAGCATATCTGTTCTGCCAAGACCAAATACATTAACATTGTCATATCCATTACTATGCTAAAAATCTTCCAAGAGTTGTCATAATTGAAATATATACATATTAGGGGTGTAATGATACATGTATTCATCCTGAACTGTCACGGTATGGACATTGCGGTTCGGTGCATACAGTCAGACAATGAATACAGTCAGTCACAGGCGATCCACACTATAATCCAGAAGGGGGCATGTGCACTAATGCAACACTGTTTGCTAACCGCCACAACAGGAAAAAAGCAGAAGAAGAAGAGACGATCTATGCACCAACCCAAAATAAGAGTTAAGATGGCACGCAGGAGCTTGCTAATAGCCTGAGTTTCAATGAATTTTTATGATGCACTCCACAAAAATGACAGAAAGGAAACCGACACAGCAGAAAGAGGCATCCTCTTATTTTCTTTATTTTACAAAATCACAATGTTTTGTTTTTTTGTGAGTGTAGTGTACACAAATAAAAATGTTATACCTTAGTAATAGTAATACCTTCACAGTTTTGAATTATGTCTTACTCTTATCTGTATGACCATAAATGAAGTATTTTAAGTTGTTTCCGCTGTTAAAATGAGACAAAATCATTTGGCATTGTGCCGATTTGTGTTGTGGAAGTCTCACTACTAAAGTCCAGTGATCAAATATGTGTGTCCTGGAAATGGGAAGCCTCAGGTGCAGCTTCAATCACTGTCTCCTCATGGAAAGGTGAAGTAGGCTCAGATGTAGATGGCACTTTTTCTCCTTTATGCTTTTTCTTGAAAAAGCATAATATTGAACTTTGTGCATCCACCATCATCACCGCATGTTAATGAAGTCTCATGTGCAAAGAAAATGACATTGTAGGCTACGCACAACACGTTAATCAAAACAATACATTTGAAAAAAGCTGTTGCATGTTACCCCACAGCATTGGTCAATCAATCAATAAAAAAAAAGAGCCTGTGTCTATCGAAGAGCCTGCGTGCTCGAAACGTAATTCGTGTGAGTCTAATATTTAAAATGTTTAGCTTATTTTTTTTATGCTGACTGTTTTCTGCTTTTTATTAATATTTTTTTGCCCAAGCACCCATCTTTGATCATATTTTTGCTGGTGATGTGCATGCTTTTGTCCTGATTTTGCTCAATCTATTAATTACAAATCAACAATTCCTTATTTTTTTTTTATTTTAAGCAATCAGGAATCTGTTTTTTTATCAAACTTTTTAAAACTTTTTACCAACTACCTTAGGGGGGACTAAATGGCGCTAGTTAGAACAAACTGTAATTTGCACTACTGTCTGTTCAAAATAAATTAAAAGAAATTTTGTAATATATATTGTATATATAGTCAAACCAAAAATTATTCAGACATTTTTTATATTTTTGATATATTTTTACTAGTGGAATTCTTCATACAGTGGACTACCAGTAAAATTTATAAAAATTTGGAACCAAAAATTATTCAGACATTTGACATGACCTGACCATGTTTTGGTTAAGTGTTATCTGACATAATTAAGATTAATTTTTTCTGACACAGTTTAACTCTGAGATCTTGTCATATTTTGTTACCATTTTTTTAACTATAGTGATATATAGATAGATAGATAGATAATGTATACATATTATAATGGAAACTAATATGTATATATTTATATTTATGTATATATATATATATATATATATATATATATATATATATATATTCCATTATTCAAGCAGCAACTACATTGATATTACACATGAAAAACTAATCAAATGCAAATGAAATGAAATGGATGTGAAAATAACAATATTCAAGCCTCATTGTATGAATATCATCAATGCTCATATTGAATAGCTAAAGCTGGCTGTGGTGGCAAACACTAAAATATGATGCAGTGTAAAGACTGTTTTCAAATTCCTCACTGCTGAGACTGAATTCAGAGAGAAGGGAGAATCCCAAACATCTCGGCACATGCTCGGAAAATGAGACACGCTCTGGAGAGGGGCGACTCTTCTCTCACCCTATTAATTTGCATCATTCCGGGAGAGGAACGTTGTTATCATTCCAATTCAAGTAATTAAAACATCAGTCTGCACCACAGATTTCTTTTTTTTTCCCCACTCTGTTCCCCACACAGGGTTTGGTCTCCAAAGCATCAGCACATAACAAGCCAATTTCTCTACATCAGCTTATATTCACATCTGATTCTGTCGCAGTGCTGTTGGGAGCCGGAACAAGGTCTCAGTACACAAAAATCTAAATAACGTTATGACGCTTGGCGCAAACCTCATTTATAAACCAATGCCTCAGCTGAATTTGATTGCTTTTTTCTTTGTTTGTTTGTTTGCTTTGTTTTTTGACTTGGTTTTTCCCAATGCAAAAAGAAAATAAGAGAAGCACGTAAAGAATAAACACATTTGCAGCGCTAGAACCACTATTGTGACGTTTACAGGAACGATTGCTGAGGTCGAGCTTGTTATCATGGTTAAGTGCAGGGAGTAAAAGTGCCTGAACACTGCGGATGCATGTAGGTCATGAGCAGGTTATTGTGACACACAAAGTGCTTGTCTTTTACAGAACATTTTGGTAACACTTTATTTTAGGGTCTTTTAACTAGTTGCTTATTAGCATGCATATTACTAGAATATTGGCTGTTTATTAGTAATTATTAAGAACATATTAATGCCTTATTCTGCATTACCTTATTCTACATTTTAATCCTACCCAATACCTAAACTTAACAACTACCTTACTAACTATTAATAAGCAGTAAATTAGGAGTTTATTGAGGGAAAAGTCGTAGTTAATAGTGAATACATGTTCCCTATACTAAAATGTTACCAACATTTCTAATTAACATGATAAGGCAAGAACGAGTCATCTGGTCGTGCAATTGAAGCTAACAAGTTTGGATTAGCTTGTTTCATATTACTTTGCCATGACAAGCCAGTCAAAAAGCGAGAAATCACAATTCAAAAAATATATTTTCCTGTCAGGAGATCTCAGTGATCATAGGCACCTGCCTTGATCATACGTGGAGGAGCTAAAATTGCATGCAGCCTCAATATAGTTGCATCATGGTTACACACTGATCTCATATTCAACATGAAATCAAGACCCTGTTTACGTAATGCACAATCCTGGCCCTATTGTGATCGATCGCTGAAGCTTTGTCTGTAAAGTCAACATGAAATGAAACTTTATCGAGCATGATTTCAGTTTGTGAAAAAGAAATGCACTTTTGAATGTGCACTTGTACTTTAAAATAAAATAAAAAACTTGCAGAAAATATAATATTAATGAAAACTTAAAGAGAGTACACTTTCATGACTATGTTTCTTAACACACTTAAGTACACTTTTAAAAAGTGTAATTTTTGTAATAATGTCAAATTAAAAGTTTTACTTTGAGTACCTGTCGTGCTTTAAAAAAGTGCACTTATTTTGATGTGTTACGTAACATTCTAAAGTACTTTATTACAATTCTAACTGTAGTATGTTATGCGATATTACATTTTAAGTTAATATTAAATGTACTAAATTGCTACTTCATTATTACTAATGTGTAATTACAAATATAGTTAAATATGACATACATATTTCAACAGAAATGACATAATACGGTTTAGTTTACCGCTTGTCAGAAGTACACCTTAACCATATTTCAATGAAAATAGAGGTAATTATGAAATTAGATATAAAGATGTACTTAATATGCATTTACTGTAAGTTTTCTAAAAGCACTTAAAAGTATGCTAGAGTGTACTACTTTTTCACAAGGGGCATTGGTGCACATTATTCCAAAAGCCTCTAATTTCCACTTTTCACAATGTAATCAATTCCCTTTGGATAAACATCAAGCCCTGCTTTCCATTTTTTCTTGTTGAATATCCTGTTCCATATGTTGGATTACTGAAGTAAAAGGTTTTACGTTGATTTTAACTTAACAACACAAACATCAACCACCATATCTCTACTACTTCATGCACAGCAACTTAAGTAGCCTAGTAAAGTGCCAAGGGCAATCATGCACAATGTCACGGCAGCCATTTGTCAGCACAAGACTGCCAGGAGTCACCAACGGAAACTTGGGAACATCTGGGGATGCCCTTGGTACCGGGTGGCCAGCCGGCAGGGAGACGCCGCAGGTTGTGAGTGACAGATGTATGTGCTGTCGTGGCCAGACTAAGGGACAGAGCTGAATCATTAATCAGACAGACTCAACCTCCATAGACAAATATGTCAGGAGGTGTGGGAAAAAGAGCCCTTCACTGGGGGTTGGCCTTTCATCCTTGACCCTGGCCTTTTCTCTGCATTTAAACTTCCCCCACAATGTTTAAAGATGATATATGTAAAGTTTTGGATGAAAAAATACTTTCCCCTTTCCCAGATTTGCAGAGAATTGACTAGTAGGTCACTGTGATTTTGCCAAGTAAGACATGTTTCAACATATTTTGTTGATCCTGGAACAACATTCCTGTCTGAAAATTTAGTCCTAACCCTATCCCTACCCATTATTTACCCATAAACTCAGAGGAAAAAGATAGGAGAATAACAACGATGTAGAAGCACCTAACCCTAAGTTTAAATGAACTTGTTTGTGCAAAAAACTTTGCTAACTAATTTCAAGAAACATAATATAAAGATCTCAAAATCCATTCCATGACCAGTTTAAATGGCATTCATATGTGGAGTCCTGTGCCAGCCAAGCAACTTCCATTGAGATGAATGGCAATGCTAACGCATAGCTCTATCTAGGTATAATAAACCTCCTTGGACAGAACAATGGCAGATGCTGTAAACGGAAAGAAAAAGAAACTAGGGCAAAATCCACATGGGTTTCCAAAGGCCAAGAGAGAAATACTGGCCAAAAAAAAAAAATTCAGTTGACGCTAGTGGTGCAGAAATTACACACTTCCCCTTCAAGTTAAGAACAAAAAAAAAGCTCAAATGGCAGAACAAATCTTCACTAGTTTTGGGGAAATTTTGCATGGATTCTTGTTATGTAACACCAGCATAAATGATGTATATCACAGTTGAAGCAAAGAAAAATACAAGCAATACAAACATTATGACTTTGGTTGCCATCTTTTAATGCTGTGTGCTGTCGGAGGCTATTGGTCATGATGTCTTTGAACAACAGTGACTATAAGTGCTGACAAAAACAATTCTGTTCTTTCCCCATGGACTGCAGACAGGCTGAATATGACAAGAGCGGCCATAAAAACCTACAGTAGAAAACCGTCCATTACCCTTAAGGACTCCACGTACTGAAGCTAAATGAAAGCGGTACATGTCACCTTGTCTCAGGTAAAAGGGGATTTAATTACTTATCAAGCGGCCCTCAAATGTCAACAGACTAAATCTTTTTCATAAATGTGCAAGTATTTGACTTTTCACTTCCCAGGAGGTGGAAAATCAATTTTAATCAAAATTCCCCAATCCCCCTTTCCATATGTATATTCCGGCACAATGCACCCAACATCATCAAAGGTAATAAATATTGCTGTCTGCATGAGAAATGAAAAATAATTGAAGTTGCTTAGTGAGGCAGTTTTAAGTGGAGAGGTTGGGTTCAGACTATATAGGGTTGTCAATTGCCCTAATGAGTTTGTCTTATAATTGAGAAGTGTGCACATGCACACGTTTGCTTTATTAATGATATTGATCTTCTATTACTGCACTGCACAAAATCCCGCATTCCCGCCTGACGAATAAACACAACTTCAGTCGTTGTTTTTAAACCGTACCCTATTCCAACACCCTACCGAGACTGTTAAATGCATATTCAGAGAAGTTATGGCAATGTTCAAAAGTTAATACCCTGCCATTTTATCCCTCCTAAGGGTTTTTTCTTTGTGTACGTCTCGCTTAATTCAAGTCCTATTGCATTCGCAACCCCCTAATCTGGTGGAAGGCTAAGAGGGTTGGTTTCCAAGCAAGTTAAGGGATGTATATATTAATAGAGCGTAGAAATTTATTTATTTCAGTCTAAATGCTAAAGGGGCTGCTATCCTTTCAACTGTCATTACTGCGCTTGGCAACAAAATCCTGACATATTAGCGAGAGTGACAGCTCCCCATGCAATATGAGCAGAAACTCATTTGCTCCCTACATTTGAAGACTAATCTATTTATCACACTTGGGGCATGCGATGCTAACTTGACCAAACCGCTCAATTCGACAGGCCGCCACGCGGTGGACGTTATTTGCACCGAATCGAGAGTTGTTCTGGGAAACCTCTGTGGTTATTTTTCCTCCTTTTCCCCTCCTTCTTCTCATGATGGAAAGTCAAGCATGTTTATACATGAAATGTCCTGAGAATATTTGCTCTGAAGGGTTCCGTCCATGAATCACAATAGCCTTCTTAAAGAGGAAGAAAAAGAGCAGAGAGAGAGAGAGAGAGCAAGAGAGGGGATGGACAAATCTGCTTACTTTGGAGCTTATTGAGCAGAATGAATCATGCAGAGATGAAACGTGACTGCAAAGCAAAAGGTACCGACGACTCAGTGAGAGACAGAAAAAGAGAGAGAAGGCAGGACTGAAAGGCCAGATGAAATTAGTTCCATCAGGCCATTCTGATTGGTCTTTTTATAGGGTGGCCGGTGCCTTGGGGGAGTGTCAACAGCGAGGTTGCTGACACCGAGAGCTCTCAATATCACCGACAGTATTGTTCAAGGTGTCAGTATTGATAGTGACAGAGCCCTTCAAAAAAACACAGAAGGAAGAGGACTGAGTTTCACATTTCGTTGTTGCATTTCACCTTCGCTCAACCCTTTTCAGAGTGCCTCTATTGTAATTGTTTCCTTTTTTTAGTGCATCTAACAAAAAGCAGAGGTGTGTGATCGGTGAGCTCGAAACAAATCGTCTATTCAGATTGTATTGCAAAGTCTGACTGCTAGGCCTGGGTCATGCATGCAACAATGCAAAAACACCAAGCAACACAAGCAAATGTGTGTTGGGCAAGCAACCCCTACAATCATTTTTCCAAGCACAGTAAACTACACCGCAGCAAACATTTAAAGGGGACATATCATAGAAATCTGACTTTTTCCATGTTTAAGTGCTATAATCAGGTCCCCGGTGTATCTACCAACCCAGAAAATGTGAAAAAGGACAACCCAGAAACTTTGTTTTGGCAAGCCTTTCTCTGCAAGCATGTGAAAAAAAACGAGCCGCTCAGATTTCGCTCCCCTTGTGATGTAGGAAAGGGATCTTATTATAATATTACCGCCCCTTAATCTGGAGGTTTCCACCCAGAGCGCCGCCATTTTGTTTTCGCAAGCAAAAACAATATACCAGTTCTAACGCCATGGCAAAAGTTCGAGCAACGCATGCTAACTGTTCTGTTGTTGGCTGCACAGACAAGTACTGAACACTATTTAGAGTCTTGTTAGCTTGGATAGCCTGCAAGATGACCCTGGCAAGCTCAATTGCTAAAAAAGGAGCGTTTCTGTCCGAGTAATATTTTGGAAAACATATTAGAGCATTCACAGCATTTGATAGCAATCATAAACGTTAGCCGGGAGTGTATGACTCCGGTTTGAACAATTTAATGCTGAGCACCATTACTGACAATTGTCATTTTGGCTGCGTGAGATTCTCTAGCTTTGTTGTTGTTGTTGAGCAATCAAAGCACGAGCTGTTAAAGCCCTCATATGCAGCTGCTCATATGCATTTAAAGGGCCGTGTTTTTGCTCACACCCAAATAGGGGCAAATTTAACAAGCTATAATAAATTATTTGTGGGGTATTTTGAGCTGAACCTTCACAGACACATTCTGAGAACACCAAAGACTTATATTACATCTTGTGAAAAGAGGCATAATAGATCCTCTTTAATTCTTCATGTATTATTATCTGAAACACTGACCATCTATGGGTGAGCCCATTGCAAATGTCAATGTGTATAGTAAACCTTGGCAGGGTTTCTGTTCACTGTGAGGAACATGAAGAGGTGAGAAGTGAGACAAAAATACTTTTTTATTTCTGTTCTACTGCTATACCTCTGAGCAATTAAACATGAAAAGGGAGGGAGTGGGTAAACATAAGAAAACATTTTTGCTTCAATACTGAATCAATACTTTTTATCTTCAAATACTTTTTTATCTTCAATACTTTTATTCAGCAAGGATGCATTAAATTGGCTGAAAGTGACAGTAAAGATCTCTATACTGTTACTAAAGATTCCTATTTCAAATAAATTCTTTCTATTCATCAAACACTGCTGAAAAATATATCACAGTTTCAACAAAAACAAAAAGCAGCACAACTGTTTTCAACATTGGAACAAATTACAGTTTAAAATTGTTATTTTAACTTGTAATATTTAACTTCTTTATTATTTTTACTGTATTTTTGAATAAATGCACCCTTGGTGAGCATACGAGACCAGTAGTGTGTACACACACACACACACACATTTTTTTATAAAACCTTACCCAATTTCAATTGGTAATGGGATCCAGGTTTTGGGCCATAATTGGCTATAGGAACTAAATCTCTATAAAGGATTGTTGTCATCATTTCAAACTATCTACTTAATACCAATCCACATGCCATTTGTTTATACAACAGTTACATCAGTTCCAGTTCTGTAATTTGATTGGTTTCAAGAGTGCTGATATGCTGATATATAGGCCAGCAGCACTGGGACTTTTCACCTATCACTGCGCTTGTCTTTATTTTCCACCTTCTAGACCAGAGTATGCGAGCAGTGCTGAGTGGAAGACCTTTGCATGTGTGATACTGCCTAAATAATGAAATGCTAACAGACAGGCTGAAAATCATTCCAACAAAACACTGGCAGCTATGTGCTAAAGCAAACAGAAATTAGCTAAAGCACCAGGGGAAAGAAGAACAGAATCACAATTTAGCAGCAGATCTGCATGTCATGCTATTTCATCTACAAATACTAGCGCCGCTCCTCAACCCATGGTTCAGGCTAAAGCACTAGGACTGCAAAACGGCTTAAACACAGATGTCGAGGCCTTTTACACAACATAAACGCTGTATGCATTCAGATAAACATGCTAGGCAGCATTAGGCTAGCTAGGCATGGGTTCATCAAAATTCAACTCAAGGCACCACTGAAGCCTCTATCTTCAACATTGCACCTGTGAGAGCAGCAAACGTGGCCTCGTTACCTGCTCCGGGGTGTTCAGAACCCTTGCATACTTCTGTGAAACCTACTGACATGAGGCACACTTATTACAACTTCATTTGATAAGATGTTCGAGGAAACCACATACTTTGCTTTGATGCTTTGATATGCACAATCAGAAAGCTACAGTAGTTCACACTTTTGTCTTGCTTTGTTTGGTTTTTGTTACTTGGCAAGAAAAATGCTGTCCAACTGAGAACATTTAAAAAAAATGATATAAACAGAAGAAAATGTTCCAGTGAGATATTTTCTGTGGATTATTAAAGTTGTAATCCACCGGAGCTGAACAAATTGTGTCTAACACACTTTAACCAAAGTAAAACTACTTTAGTGCATGTATACTGTACACTCTAAAAAATGCTAGGCTGTTTCAACCCATGTTTGGGTCAAATATAGACAAACCCAACCGCTGAGTTATTATTATTATTATTATTATTATAAGAAATATCATTAATATTATAACTAATATGTTTAAAATTAATAGCAATAATGATAATAATAATAATAATATTTCTTTTTCGTCTTCTTTTTTATTATTGTATATTATAATAGCGATGACAATAAGATTTATTGTTATTATTACCAATAAGTTAATTATTGTTAATAGTAATAAACTTTTAACTAACTGTTAACTAACTAAAATAACTATTAATAATAAATACAAAATAACAATAATAATAATAATAATAATAATAAATACAAATAAATAAATATTCTGTTATTACCAATAAATAAATAAATAAACAATAAACAATAAATAATAATAATAATAATAATAAATCAAATATGCATTATTATTATTATTATTATTAAAATAAAAGCAACATTAATATTTAACATTATATTATAATAATTATCATTATTATTAAATATTATTAAATTAATATCATTAATATTACTAATATGTATATTAATAGCAATGATAATAATAATAATAATAATTTCTTCTGTTTATTATTATTATTATTATTATAAGAAACATTAATATTATAACTAATATGTATAAAATTAATAGCAATAATGATATTTCATCTGCTGCTTTTTCTTCTTATTATTATTATTATTATTTATTATTTATTATTATTATTATTATTATTGTGTATTATAATAGCGATGGTAATAATAATAACAATAAATATTATCGATAAATTAATAAATGTTAATAATAATAAACTTTTAACTGTTAACTATCTAAAATAACTAATAATAATAATAATAATACATAATACATAATAATAATACATTATATCATTTTTATGAAATATTATATTAAATAAATATAATTAATATTATTACTAATATGTATATTAATAGCAATAATAATAATTTATTCTGTTTATTATTATTATTATTATTACTACTAATATTATCATCCTTAAATAAATAAAAGATTATAATAGCAATGATAATACTATTTATTGTTAATATTATTAATAACAAAATAAATACATATTAATAATTAATAAGAATTAATAATAATAATATGCTTTTAACTATTAACTAACTAAAATAACTATTATTATTATTATTATTATTAATAAATAAAAATAAATAAAATATTTTGTTACCAATAAATAAATAAATAATAAACTATAGCAATAATATATTAATTATACTGTATTATTATTAATTATTATTATTATTATTATTATTATTATTTGTACTATTATTGTTATTATTAATTATTTTTATTTTTTATTTATTTATTATTATTAATATTATGTAATTAATATATGTTTATATAAAGTTATTTAAACATGGAACGTGGACATAGTTATGTTTTAAAATAGTTATGTTTGTCTGAAATAGTTATGTTTCCCCTGGATCCATCTTAAAGTCATTATGGGGTATCCATCTGCTCCTCATGTTTTAAAGAAGTAAAGGGTCGCTTATGCAATAAATGTAATGACTAATATAACAAAGACAGAGAGAAAATGAGGAAGTAAAATGTTACAGTTGAGAGAGAGAAACAGAGAGAGACATAGAAGCTCAGGTTCAAAGTATGGAGGTCTGTAGAGCATACAGCACTTGAAGTAATACATCAAATAAATAAAAGCTGAAATGAAATGTTTTGAGTTGGAGTCGGAGGTGGAATGAATAATGCAGAGGTTTTTAGGGTGAGTGAACAACTATGAGCAGAGAGCTTGTTGTTGAAACGTCTGCCCCTAACAACAACAAATAAATAAATACAGAAAAAGTTCACAAAGGCTGTAAGGGACCACAGGGCAACAGGCACGGCGGCAAGAAGCTGTCAACCCCAAAATATGGCAAGCACTAGGCTTGCTGAAAGTAAATGTTAGCAGGTCTGTTGAAAACTGTATGAAACACGACTGCATCTTTATTTAAACGTTCAATAAGTGCAGTGTAGGCAAATAACTAACAAAAAGTAGCAACTAACTCAAGTACATTTTCTAATAACCTGACAGCAGCTCTCTTAACCTTTTCAAAAGAGTGTAGCTTTTTCAGTAAAATGTTATTTCACTGAGTAATTCCTACAAAACACTACATTGTTAGTTTTCTTCTCATTGTTTCATACAAGCAGCTTTACAATCAAACAAACTGAGACAATAATCAAATATACTTACCTAAAATGTCTGCCCTCCCTCTCATAAATAGCACTGGTGAATCTAGTGAATCAGTTCAGCCAGCTATTTTATGAAGTAAATTTATAAAAAATATGACGTTAAAAATGTTTATTTATCTGGTGTTTACTGTTGTCACCCTTATTGTTCTGCATAATTTTTTGTACTAGTGAATATGAATTGTTTGCTGCTGAGCAAGTACAGAGACTTGCTACTGCCTATACATAAAAAAATCTGCTGCTGTGAGCATGTAAGACATGTTGCTGCTGCACAAATAGCATATATGAAATTACCCAAATCAGATCTATACAGGTGGAGCTGGGGACGGTGGAGGAACTCTGAAAGCACGCTCCAAACTGCTACAGCAGCTATTAACCAACTATTTAAATGTTGAGCAGCAAGCTAATTGGTTACAGATGCAACAAGAACACAATCAGCTTGTGTTGTGTAGTTATTGATGTGATTGTCAGCAGGTTGCATTAAAGTCCCATCAGCCTGAGCCATCTAGAGTTTCATGATGAAACTTGGCATACACCGATCAGGCATAACATTATGACCACTGACAGGTGAAGTGAATAACACTGATTATCTCTTCATCATGGCACCTGTTAGTGGGTGGGATACATTAGGCAGCAAGTGAACATTTTGTCCTCAAAGTTTCTAGCACATAAACAGGTAAAATGGGCAAGCGTAAGGATTTGAGCGAGTTTGACAAGGGCCAAATTGTGATGGCTAGACGACTGGGTCAGAGCATTTCCAAAACTGCAGCTCTTATGGGGTGTTCCCGGTCTGCAGTGGTCAGTATCTATCAAAAGTGGTCCAAGGAAGGAACAGTGGTGAACTGGTGACAGGGTCATGGGCGGCCAAGGCTCAATGGTGCATGTGGGGAGCGAAGGCTGGCCGATGTGGTCCGATCCAAATTGCTCAAGAAGTTAATGCTGGTTCTGATAGAAAGGTGTTAGAATACACAGTGCATCACACTTTGTTGCGTATAGGGCTGCATAGCTGCAGACCAGTCAGGGTGCCCATGCTGACCCCTGTCCACCTCCGCAAGCACCAACAGTGGGCACGTGAGCATCAGAACTGGACCACGGAGCGATGGAAGAAGGTGGCCTGGTCTGATTAATCACGTTTTCTTTTACATCATGTGGATGGTCGGGTGCATGTGCGTCGCTTACCTGGGGAACACATGGCACCAGGATGCACTATGGGAAGAAGGCAAGCCGGCAGAGGCAGTGTAATGTTTTTGGGTAATGTTATGCCCGGAAACCTTGGGTCCTGCCATCCATTTTTATGTTACTTTGACACGTACCACCTAGCTAAGCAATGTCCATGCCTCGACGGATCAGGGCTGTTTTGGCAGCAAAAGGGGAACCAACACAATATTAGGAAGGTGGTCATAATGTTATGCCTGATCGTTGTATATATACAACGTATATCATCTTATTGGTAGCTATATATTAGATATATACACAAAAGTACAACTGTATTCGTCCATACAGTGAAAGTCAATGGAGTCCAAAACTTTTTCAACAAAGACATTTTCAGAATATCTTCTTTAGGGTTCCACAGAAGGACAAAAATCTTTACAGGTTTTAAAAAACATGAGTTGATAGTTTTGGGCAAACTGTCTCTTTAAGTGTTTTATCCTTTTCCATAACCCTACATGTCAAATGAATAGATGAATTCTTTGCTTTCGATGTTTTGGATTCTTTTTTGTCCAATATAATACTCAATGATGGAACGACACTCACCGTATTGTTAACAAAATGGCATTTGCTGCAAAATCAGCTCAAGGGCCCTTGAGCACAGTGGCCCCTCTCGCTCTCGCACGCCGTCTGACTCTGGTAGACAGTGAAGGGCAGAGTGAGTGAAAATGAAATGCATAGTCGCTCGTCTGTAATTTAAGCAGCAAATTGTAAGAAAGTGCTGAGAAAAACAGCTCCCAATTACTCCGGCTGATAGAGATACATCATCATTACGCCATTCCAAAAATCATAAGGTCGAACATCACACCATGATGAACAGCAGCTGGTGGCAGAAGAGAAAAGCAATCATAAAAGAGAGCGCACATGCACATACAGCAGTTCACTTCTTGACTAAAGCCTCTTCTCAAGGTTTTTCCTCTCTTTTCAACGGCCTTCTCCAACAATCAAACGCATATTTCAAATTGAACTGTCACACAGAGGCTTATGCGTTGTTCCTCTCTGAACTGCATGAGTAATACATAAACATTCCCCCCGGGTGGAGGAGAGATAAGCCATAGGCATGTGAGGGGAGCGATAGTAAGGGTCATTTCTTCTTCCATTCATCCTCTTCTCCTCTCTACACTGGCCTTTCATGCTAATTACAAGCTTTGACTTTAATCCCAGGAGAGGCCACGGATGCCGGTGAAGGGAGGCTGACGGTCGGAGCATACAACCTCATACATACACTGGCTGTGCTTAATGACAGAGTCTCTTTTTAACCCATGTTGTGCTATGGGTCAGTACCCAATATGGTGGATGTGGGCCTTTACATGCGCCGGTGATGCTTTGTGTTGTTAAGAGTTCAGGGAAAGGTGAGTCAGAAGTACAGTATTCAATGCCATTACAAAGGTTCACACAATGTTTGTGATGTGCCTGACTCCCAACGTTTGGAAATGAGGAACTATCCTCCAAAATAGTTTTGACAATAGATATCGACATTAAAGGGGCCAAGACATGGATTTTATTAATTGTTCCATGAGGTTCACTTATAATGTTAATAAGATTTTTTGCACAAGAAAACTAATATATATATATATGTGTAAAAATGATTATTTTCAACCCTCATTCTGACCCTCTGTCTGAAATCTGTATTTCAAGGGGCGGCTCCTTTAAAGCTTGTCAATAAACGGCCACTGTTATGATTGGCTAACATTGCATAGGAAACCGTATCAACACCCACTCGCTATTGCACATGAGTCAGTGTTTTGAAAACATTATCGATATAAAACTGTCATTTACAGACAAAGCATTATAAAATTATTTACTTCCAGTTTGTAATACAGCTTCCTTTTCCAACAAAGAGTCCTTTGCAAACTCTCCATTACACTGTGCCTTATTTACAAAACAAAATGCTCCGAACCAACATATAATCCTCTGACACGATCCGGAACATCATTGAAATAAACCATCCACTTGTTTCCGACGTTGGGATCCTTCTGAAGTCTGTACAGAGACGCCAACGAGCTGTTTAAACTGGACGCGTCAGAGTGAACGTTCTTTCCATTTGTCCTGTTGTCGTCAGACTCAAGTGTGTGGAGTATGTCAGATACGCGCATCAGTATACTGTATACTCGATGATGTAAAACTATTAGCTGATATCTTGCTCTAGAGTAACTTGCTCAAATGTATTTGCCTGTGTGATATCACAAATCCCATAATATCCAAACGAGCCGTTTTTGGAGCCTGATTAAATAAATTTCAGTAGTTTTGTTTATAATGAGGAGGGCGTTTTAAGCTATGAACCTTGCAAGAGGTTTTAATGGCCCAAATACCTCTTATATGTCAAAAAAATCAAGGCAAATTTGATTTCTCATGTCATGACCCCTTTAACTCAAAATTTTAGAGCCCTAAAATTTTCTAGCAATTATTGTGAAAAGAAGTACATTTTAGCATACTTAAAAAAAAAGAGCAACTGAATGTAATTTTTTTCGGACACTTAATTGCATTTTAACTTAAATTAATGAAAAATGAATGCAATTAAATGAAAATGCATTATAGATTAAATTTATATTAAATTTAATCAGCTGAACTTGAGTGCTTTTTTTAATCACTTAAGTACATTTTTGCATGTAATTTCATTATTTGCTTCTACGATTAAAGTGAATGCACTGACAAACATTTATGGCAAAATAAAACATACTTTGATGTCCTTTCTATTGAAACTTGAATGTCATGTATTTAAATATATTTGTAATTACACATTTGTAATGATGACGGTGCAATTTAATACATGTAAAATATATTGAATAATACACTACAGTTAAAAATGTAATCAAGTACTTTACATGTGCTTCAAAATAAATGTACTTCTTTAAAGTACAACAAAAGATTATTTTAAAACAATTTACACCGTACTTTAAAGTGAAACTTTTAATTAGACATTACAAAGTGTACTTTTTAAAAGTGTACTCAAGTGTGTTAAGAAACATTCACAAAAGTGTACACACTTTAAGTAAGCAATAAGGTACTCGAGGCTAGTGCTGTATTGTGAATAAGTCACGGCTGAAGGGCGTTGTTAGGCACGACGCGAAGCGGAGTATTTATGAGTGTGTCAGTCAGTACCAAAGACTTTTACATTGAAAAGACTGAATTGTTTTGAACACGGAACAAGACGCAACTGACAAATGCTTTGACTAGCGCTGTCAGTCATGGGAAAATCCCTTAACTGTTAAAAGGACAAGATAACACATCAGATGTTTAAATAGATTTTTTTATTATGAACATAGAACTGACCTGAAGGAAAATGCTAAATCTGAATGCAGGTAATAAACTCACTCACTCGATTTTTTTTCTCACAATACTCTTCTAAATAATACAGTAAGCTTTAATGAACAATATCAATTGAGAACATGCAGTTTACGTTGCTAAGAGTGGTTGCTAAGGATGTTGTGTAGTGATACACAGAACCGTTGGGTGAAGCGGTCATAGTCATAGCCAATACAATTCAGTGCACTTTTTTGGAACAGTATGGGAAAGGATAATACAGTATATTGCTCCAACACATTTGGGGGGAAAAGGGGTGGGGGGAGGGAATTAACAAATACTAAAACAAATCTGACTAAATGGGAAGACCAAAAAAATAAAATAATTAACAGAACAGTTTACTGTCTTGATGAATACCTAATCACGCATATCGTTAAAATTGCAGCAACAGAGAAAATCATAATTAGTTTGGTACCCTTAGGGAAGCTTCTTTTTGCCTGTGAAGCGATGATGCTTGTGGTCTCAAACCATAAAATAACTTTTCAAAAGGGTACCGCTTTACTTAGTTTGCCATTTCTCTCCAGACAAAATGAGCCAATTTTCAAAAATAGAACATAATTAACATTTATATTTTTGTCACACATCGAGGTATTTCCATCGGTTGTTCATGATTCCCTTCAAGCTGAACGCTTGTGATCCGACAACGCATTAAAGCTAAGGCACAGTTTCGGTTGCGGCTCCATTTTGTTTTGATAAGAGGTTTGTATGTACCTAATGATACCCTGTCTACTTCTCTGCCATTATTGAGAGATAAAAAAAAAAAAAGTCAGTTTGTCTGCGAGTTTGCCTTTAACTCTTCAATAGGGTGCTTTCGCTCTCACCTCACATTCTCCCAAAGCCCAGTTCCATACATCATCAGCAGGCCCAGCAGGCTGCACAGTAATAACTCTGCAATCTCTAGAGCAAACAAGCAGTCACAGTGCATGAAGAGGTATCTTTTTTTAATCAGTCCGGTGCGTCAAACAATGCACACAGAGCTGGAGAAAAAGAAGCGGCCGCCAAATACTTCTCCTGAATGAAGAGTGATGCATGCAGGACAAGAATGAATCATACTAAATCACCAAGACTATCGAAATAAAGATGAAGAGAGCAGCGAGATATGGCGAGTAAGTCCAGCAGGTGCTTGGGCTGAGCAAACTCTGCCTATTCCAATTCAGTTCCCTTCCATCACTTTCAATTATCAAACACTCCTCTTTCAAAATGACTTATTTTATCACTACAGAAGGGCTGATTGTCCTCAGAGCTGTATTTTACATTAGCCAAAGGGCTTTGGTGAGAAAATGACTTTCATTAAGCTCTACAGCTGAATGGCTTCTTCAGAAAATCATAAGAATAGTCTGAGTGCATGATCGGGTCACATGACAGGGCAAGGGGATGGGCGGCGAAGATGGATGCACGGGCCGAATATCAGTTCATGTGAACAATGGACACAATTAATCTCTGCTGCCGTTATTGCTTATCAGAGAATTATTTGAGGAGCGTGACTTCAGTGTAGGAAACCAAGAGGAAGCAAAACAAAACATAGGTCTCTGATAGCAGAGGTGACTGTGCTGTGAAGATCAGTGGTGTTCCGAGTGTGGGATGCGCCCCCTATGGGGGAGGTGGAGAAAATGGTGTGCACTTTCTTCTTCTGCTCACTGTGCTGCGCTTTTTAGTAAAACTATTAAAAATACTTCTTTTTTTTGTGTGTACCTGAAATAAAGCTGAAATGAAATAAAATATTTAATAATGATATAATATTTAAGAATAAAATAAAATTATAGATGAAAAACTTCAAAATTGGAAATGTTGCCTTGGCAGCTGACTGAAATAAATAAGGAGAAGTACTAAAATTACTAAAACTGAACAAAAAAATGATTAAAGCTATATGCATATTTTTTCTTTTTTTTTTTTAAAAAACTATAAAAATCTTTTTTTTTTTTTTTTCAGATAATTCAGTAGCAAATGAGATTTGAATAGTGGGGGAAGGTCTTATTATATTTTATAAAATGGTTAGTTCCTGTCCTTGGTTCTGATTGGTCAATAGCTGTGTTTTATTCACAATAAAACACAGCTATGACCATTTCACCCAACGGTTCTGTGTATCACTACACAACACTCTTAGCAACATAAACTGTACGTTCTCAACTGATATTGTTCATTGAAGCTTACTGTATTATGTAGAAGAATACTGTGAGAAAAAGATTGAGTGAGCGAGTTTATTACCTGCAATGGGATTTAGAATTTTCCTTCAGATCAGTCCTATGTTCATAATAAAAAATTATTTTTTTAAATGTCCGATGTATCATCTTGTCCTTTTAACATTTAAGGGGTTTTTACGTGACTGACAGCGCTAGTCAAAGCATTTTTGTCTTGTTCCGTTTTCAAAACAATTCAGTCTTTTCCATGTAAAAGTCGTTGCTACTGACTGACACACTCATAAAGACAGTCTTTGCCACCATCTAATGGCGTAATAATGTAACTTCTGTTGCTGTTCATGGTCAGGGACTATTTTTTCCAGCGGAAGGAAGGGTTTTAGAAAAAGTTTACTTCATGGAAGTTGCATTGATACATATTTTTGGCTTTAATATTTGTATTGTGTGGTAACCGTTTTATAGAAGCAATAAGGTACTCGAGGCTAGTGCTGTATCGTGAATAAGTCACAGCTGAACGGGGTGACTTATTCAGCTGTGACTTATTCACGATACAGCACAGCCTCTTGTACCTTATTGCTTACATATTATATTATATTATATTATTATAGGCCTATTATATTTGCACGTCAGAAAATAGCAGGGCAATGCAGGCCTACTGACAATGCTATATATATATATATATATTTTTTTTTTTTTTCAATAAATAGTGCAATTTTGCAATTTTCTCTGTATTTTCTAAACAGAAAAAGTACAAAAGCATTAAGCATTCAATTTATCAAATTAAAAAAAATGAAAATTAAAAAATGAGAACCACTGATATAGATGAAAAAAAGTAAAAAATATGTCCTGAAATGTTGCAGTTGCAGATGTACATTGGCTGAATGTACATTGACAGCAGCAAGTCAATATTTCAGTTGCCAACAAATTGAGGTGGAGAGGGAGAGATGCATGTTGACAGAGGAACTAATAGCCCTTTCTTGTCTTATTTCCCCTCCTCTATGTTCTCAGGTTGTGCGGGTTGTTTCTGTGGCAAACACCAGCTGTCTTCCCTCAAGAGTTTGTGTCTATTGACACAGGCCAAATAACTACAGCCAAGTCCTGCTTGTGTAATATAGTCTAACACGATAGCTTTGTATGATCAACAGAATAAATTTATATTACATTAAAATTACTATAATTTTATTAATATTATGTAATACGTAATAATATTTTAATAATATTTCACAATGTTACTGTATTGCTGTATTTTGATCAAATAAATGAAGCTTTGGTGAGCATAAGAGAATTCTTTCAGAAATATTTAAAAATAAAAAATAAAAAACAGAGTACACAAGATTTACCATCAGCCTTGTAATTTAAAGTGTTAGTTCACCCAAAAATAAAAATTCTGTCATTAATTACTCACCCTCATGTCGTTCCAAACCTGTAAGACATTTGTTCATCTTCGGAACACAAATGATGATCTTTTAACGAAATCTGAGAGTTTTCTGTCCCTCCATTGACAGCTTATGCAACTACCACTTTCAAACCCCAGAAAGGTAGCAATTAATGACAGAATTTACATTTTTGGGTAAACTAACCCTTTAACCCAAAATATGAAGACAGTGTGAGTACTTTCTTTCATTCACACACTAACCATTGATGCCAATTAGGTCATTTTGTACAAAAACTCATGCCCATCCATGACAAATGATTATATGGCATCATGTAGAGTTAATCTCTGGCCTACAAATCAACTCATGCTCAAGCCCGGCTTATAGCAGATCCTCCCAATCCACCCCTCTTCTGAACATCCCAGAGATCGAAGAATATCCCTCATATGAGATCTAGAAACCCTGTCTAATGATGCAAGTGCACTAATGTGGATGCTCAGCGTTTACAGGGAGAGGCAAGACACTGAAATGTCAACAGTGGTATTTTCTCTGCTTACTGCCATACGGGTGCAGTGAGCTGTCAAAAGCTTTTACTGCGGTGCCTCGGAGCTCAGATGCTAATACCTCAGCACACAGGCATTAAGGTCCGCTTTGTTTCTGCCCTGCTCGGCTAGATTAGCAGTAGTGTGTCGCAGCAAGCGGTCAGCGTTCAGGAAGCGAGCGGCGGGGGGGCGACGTGACTCAACCAAAACAGATTGGTGTGGAGCTGGAAATGAAGAAATAGCTACGGGGTGGATGATCAGACAAAATAGGTTTTACCTTCTAAACTTTGCCTCTGCATTACATTCAGGCCTTTACGCTTTACAGAGTCTGTAGACTCACCTATAGTAACCAATGCAGCTTCAAAAGACTAATATCAGTCAGTTGAAGATCATAGAGGGGGAAATGACTTTAAAATATACAGCAATGCAGTTTTTAATTCAACGTGAAGCTTTCAGGGGAAAAAATGTTTAGAGTGGTTTTTGTGTGATGTTGGGGAAACTCATTGATTGAGGAAATTAGGTCATTAGGCACAATCAAGTGATCACAAGGAACCGCAGAAAAGAATATTCTGAATACTGTTATAAGCTTGAAAGCGGGGGTAACTAATGCTGTTATTCATCGTTTAACAGGCACTTTCATTAAAAAAAAAAACATTTGAAGACAACCATGTACATATCCAAAGAAACAAATACATGGATGGATGGATGGATGGACGGACGGATGGATAAATGGACAGGTGGATGGATGGATGGATGGTCAGGTGGGTGGATGGATGGATGGACAGATGGATGGTCGAACGGATGGATGGATGGACGGGCGGGCGGGCGGATAGATGGATGATGGATGGTCAGGTGGGTGGATGGTCGAACAGATGGATGGATGGATGGATGGATGGATTGACGGACGGGTGGGCGGATAGATGGATGATGGATGGTCAGGTGGGTGGATGGTCGAACAGATGGATGGATGGATGGACAGATGGGATGGACAGATGGATGGTCGAACAGGTGGATGGATTGATGGATGGATGGATGGATGGATGGATGATAGATTTAGCTTTCTTTGGAATATTGAGGGCATAACATTATTAGATATAAATGCACTCCATTTTGTACTCCATACTAATTCCTGAAATAATTCACTCAATCCGAAAACATCTTTCTCCATGTGTGTTGGTGACAGAAAAGATGCTATTATAGGACAGCTGGACTTACCAAAGGCTTAATTCAATACCCCTTCCCACCAGATAGTGGAAAATGTATATTTGCCCACCAAATTTCTACTATTTGTGACCCCATGCTGGCAAAAATGAGTCAGAATGTGCACGGGCTAATTTTGAGCTACAAGTCAAAAATGTTCTTCACCACTCACACTTCCCCTCAGCAACTTCCTCATTAGTCTAGTTTGGTATCGTTTTAAAGCGCAGCATTCCAATTTTATGAATATTCATAGCGAATTTTTGATTGCATGAGTCTAAACCAATGAAATGTGATTTTCAAACTCATGCTGATGTGAACAAATCGATCTTTCTTGCACTAACTGACAGATCCAAAGCGCTTGCACAAAGACGCCGCAGGGTCACCGAGATTTTGCCAAGTAAGACATGTTCCTGGATCAACATACTTTGTTGATCCTGGAACAACATTCCTGTCCGAAAATTTATTCTTAACCCTATTCCTACCCAAAACTTATCCCTAAAATCAGAGGGGAAAGATAGGTGAATAACATTGATGTAGAAGCACCTAACCCTGGTTGCAAGCCTAAACATGACATAAACGGTAAACTTGTCCCTCAAAGATGTTGATCCAGGAACATGTCATATCACATTCACCGACGCCTCAAACAGTGCGTGATCCCGATATACACATATAAAGAGAATTACAGTACTTCAAAATATTGAAGTAAAATATTGAAGTTGAATATATATATATATTTTCTTATAGATATTTGGTTTTGGCAACGCGTGTGCCAAATTAGGTGTTATTAACAGGGATTTTAAGGTATGGTTGCTAGGTGATTTTGTTTTGGAGCCTTCAGAAAACAGAAAAGCCTTCAAACTGGTGTTGCTCAGTCATTTTTTGTCAGGTTTTCCAACAAAAAAAATGCATCATTTTGAAGATTTTTTAATAGAAATTGTGAAAATAACAATGTTATTGAAATGTAGTTGCTGAAAATGTAGTTAGTCACTAGAGATGCTAAGGGCCAAATCATTCAGTCCACTCTCCATATACAGGTATTTCTAGAATATAGGTTCCACTGGCAGTGAAATGCTCAGAGTCATAAGTCCAGCTGATATATATCGTATTAGGCAGCGGCAATCACAGTCTACTCAAGCTGGCACTGTTATTCTAATACACCAGCACCACAGCACATACCCCATACCTGCAATGTTTATTTCGGGTTCCTTTGACTCACACTGCGGCTTTTTCCTATTTCCTCGCAACAATTATTTGTGAAGATAAACTACACTCAGCATGGCCCATATTGGGTTTCCTGTAGGCTTTGGCACACCGGCTGCAGGACGGTTGGCAGGTTGGCACGAGCATGCAAGTATTGTGAATTGTGAATAGATTCACAATGCATGTTCTACAATGTGGTCTGAAAAAAAGTATGTCTGTATTTGTGAGATGTATTCATTCTGACCCGAGATGATAAAAAACAATTCTCTGGCTTAATATAGAGCATTTATGAGTAACGTTATATAAAAATGGGGACAACCATGCATAAAGAAGGCTGAGAGTCATAAGAATGCATTATGTTCTGTGGTTCTCCATTTAGTTTCTTTGAAATGACTGGAATATGGCCACCTAAAAATTATGAGGGACATAAATATTTCATGATGCTTCAGTCACAGAACCTCAGCGTTAGATCTAGTCAATTCAGCTCATACAAAAGCTCCCATCACAATCAGTCTTTGATATTAGACTACTTACCTCTGTCTGTCTGTATGGCTATAAGAGCTTATAAAATAATAAACACATCTCTTATTACCCATGACCCATAGATTCACATTATTAACTATTTGATTCTATATATGCTAAATATTGTTATAAATGTACAGTTTAATGTACACTTATTTAGCGTTTACATCATGAGTTTTCCTTGGCGTGATCCATTGCAGGGCTCAAAAGTAGGGAATTTTTCTATGGCCCGAAATAAAAATAAATAGTACAACACCCTTGTGAAAAATAAGTACACTTCAGCATACTAAAAAAGTACGGTAACACTTTATTTTAAGGTCTTTTAACTAGTTGCTTATTAGCATGCATATTACTAGAATATTGGCTATTTATTAGTATTTATTAAGCACATATTAATGCCTTATTCTGCATGACTTATTCCACATTCTTAATCCTACCCAATACCTAAACTTAACAACTACCTTACTAACTATTGATAAGCAGTAAATTAGGAGTTTATTGAGGGAAAAGTCATAGTTAATAGTTTATGTGTGTTCATTATACTAAAGTGTTACCAAAAGTACATATTATGGAAATCATATATTTTAAAAGTGTATAATTAAGTGTAAACTGAATGTAATGTTGATAGTGAATAACAAACTACAGTTAAAATTATAATCAGGTACTTTACATGTGCTTTAGTATAGTCAACACATAAGTGTACTCTAAAGTATGACAAGATTATTAAAACACTGATTTAAAATGTACTTTAATTTGACATTATTACTAAGTGCACTTTTTAAAGTGTACTTAAATGTGCAAGTACAGTTTTTTTTTTTTTTAAATATACGGTAACACTTTATTTTAGTGCCCTTGTTACATATGTTACATGTACTGTGCTTACTGTAGTACTAACAGTAAATTGTGCATAATTGCATGCAACTAACCTTAAACCAAACCTTAGCCCTAATTATATAGTAGGTACATGTTGTTAATTAATATTACTTAGTACTTAAACATGGATACACTGTAACAGGGACACTTTAAAATAAAGCGTAACCAAATACACTTTTAAGATTTGAAGTGCACTACAAGTGCACATTCAATACAATTAAGTGCATTTCCTTTAACATTTTAACATTTAAGTAAGCAATAAGATACGAGAGGTTGTGCTTTATTGTGAATAAGTTGTTAGGCGCGACGCGAAGCGAAGACTTTTTCACGATACAGCACTAGCCTTGAGTACCTTATTGCTTTTATAAAACAGTTACCACACAATACAAATATTAAAGCCAAAAATATGCAACAATGCAACTTTCATGAAGTAAACTCTTACTAAAAGCTTACTCTTACTAAATTCCACCAGAAAAAATAGTCATTGACTGTGAACAGCAACAGAAGTTACACTAGATGGCGACAAAGGCTGTCTTCATGAGTGTGTCAGTCAGTAGCGAATTGTTGTGAACACGGAACAAGACGCAACTGACAAATGCTTTGACTAGCTCTGTCAGTCATGGGAAAACCCCTTAACTGTTAAAAGGACAAGAAAATACATCGGACATTTAAACAGATTTTTTATTATAAACATAGGACTGACATGAAGGAAAATGCTAAATCTGAATGCAGGTAATAAACTCGCTCACTCGATCTCTTTTTCATAACACTCTTCTACATAATACAGTAAGCTTCAATGAACAATATCAATTGAGAACATGCAGTTTACATTGCTAAGAGTGGTTGCTAAGGGTGTTGTGTAGTGATACACAGAACTGTTGGGTGAAGCGGTCATAGCCGTGTTTTATTGTGAATAAAACACAGCTATTGACCAATCAGAATCAAGGACAGGAACTAATCGTTTTATAATGAAAAATACACCATTGTGAAAGTATTTTATATGGGCCAGCAGGTCATCTGTATTGTTGAGCCCTGCTTGTATACAATAGCTTCAAAAGCACTGTTTTAAATGTGCACTGTTCTAAATGTCCAGTGAGCCATGCATATGGATTAATAGTAATACTCATCATGTACACCTTTAACACTCCCCCATAAGAAAACGCTATTCATGTGGCTCATGAGGCACTCAATTCAGTGGTGACAGGTTGTGGTCATAGTATCAGTCATCACTGTCACTCTGTCCCTCTGTCAGACCGAGTGCCCTCAATCTGTCTGTGTAGGTATGACAGGCAAAGAGCAAGCGATGAAGAACTTCTGAAATAACACGCTGACATGTACATATACAATGTACACATTTAATGTACCTTACATACAGTAGTCAGAAGGAAACTTGCATGCTCTTAATGTTTTTTTCTTCTTTGAAATAGAAGAGATCAGGGTATTTTTATCATAACTTGATGTAAAATTGATATTCTTTTAAATTCAGAAAAATACTGACATCAAGTGTTAAGTCCTCTTGTGAAAAAGTGTGCCTAATTATATGCACTTGTAGTGTATTTCAACTGTACTTCAGTTGCAGATACCATAATATTAATGAAATAAATGGCCACTTAAGTGTAGAGCACACTTTCATGATTGTTTCTTAATACACTTAAATATACTTTTAAAACATGCACTTTGTAATAATGTCAATATAGGTGAATTAAATATATATAATGTCAATATAAGTGAATTTTAAAGGGGACCTATTATGCAAAATTCACTTTTTAAGGTGTTTGAACACAGATGTGTGTCCACAGTGTGTGTAAACAACCAGCCTATAATGGCAAAAATCCACCCAATACTTTTTTTATAATCCCCATTTATCATTTTCAATCTCTCAGAACACAATGTTTGATATTTCCCCCTACTCCTACGTAAAAGTAGGGAAACCCCGCTCATGACTGGTGACGATCTGCCCTGTTAGCATAGACACACACCTGAGTGAGAAGCACAGAGTCCGCCATTTCTGTGTACTCGCTGTATCAGCTAGAGATATACAATGTCTGTGCCAAAAACATTACAAATGTTCTGTTGTTGCATGTACCAACAAACATAGGAGGCTCCATAGACTCCCGCCATCTGAGTCACTGAGGATACTGTGGTTGAAGTTATTACTCAAGGATGGATCAGTACAAACTGTAACGTTACGTGATCCTCTCTGGAGCGATACAGGTCACGGCAGAGAGAGAGAGTTCACACATTTTATTACAGTCCATCGGAGTTGTTTTACGGATATAAAGTTTACCAGTTTATTAAGCACCCTCGAAAAGGCATGAGGTAGGTCTGCATATATTTGTTTACTGTTAGTTGTAACGAGTGTTTTTGTGTAATTGCTGTGTATGTTAATGATAATGCAAGGGAGAGTTTATAGATAAAAGACTTTAATGTGCACTTCTTGTACTGTTTTATTCAGCTCTTATGGTGATTTTCTGGAGTGATAACACGCGTCATCTTTTGTGTGATGTACAATAAACTTCATAAACTCATCAGTAAAGATTTGGCCATCATTCGGACGTGTTCGCTACAACAAGCTCATACTAATAGTGGATAAAAGCAAGATGACAATATAAGATATAAACGCAATTAAACTAAACTATACCTGTTCTTTCTCCATACAGCATATATTCTCTGGCTCTGTAGGGATCATTTTCAGACTCTGATTCGAACTAAACACAGCTACAGAGAGTTTCTGACATTATTAGTGCGTGAGATTGTTCTGTCACCAGAGCTCAGAGCATCAGCTCTTGAAGCTCCGCCCTCTTAGGCAGCAGCTCATTTGCATTTAAAGGGCACACACTAAAACAGCGCGATTTTTCTCAAAAGTGGCAAGTTTAACATGCTATAAAAAATACTCTGTGGGGTATTTTGAGCTAAAACTTCACATACACACTCTGGGGACATCAAATACTTATTTTACATCTCTTAAAAAGGGGCATAATAGGCCCTCTTTAAATCATTATGTTTTAATATTTTGTCATGCTTTAAAGAAATATTTATTTTGATGCGTTAACTAACATTACATACTAAATCACATGTAATGTACTTCATTATAATATCTTTAGTGTGTTAGTTGATATTACATTTAAAGGGGTGCTTGGTTATGATTTCACTTTTTTAACTTTAGTTAGTGTGTAATGTTGCTGTTTGAGCATAAACAAAGTTACATGGCTCAAAGTTCAATGCAAAGGGAGATATTTTCTTTTACAGAAATCACTTTTTAAGGACTACAACAAACGTCTGGTTGGGACTACAACAAGCTTCTTCCCGGGTTAGTGACATCACAAATCCCACAATTTATATAAACCCTGCCCCGAGAACACACAACAAAGGGGGTGAAGCCATGATGAGCTGCCTTAGAGAAGAGGAAGAGTTGTTGTAGTACAGTGTTGTTACCATGCCGTCATTTTACACCGGAGTGCTTAACAAAAAAGGGTCAATTCAATGCTGGATTTGCACAAAACATTAACATGACGACACATGCTAGTCGATAAGTTGAATCAACTCAAAGTTGTAACATCTTCACAATGTTGAGCAACCGTAGCGTGAGCTGTTAAAGCTCCACCCTCTTTTGGAAAGGGGGCCAGGAGCAGCTGCTCATTTGCATTTAAAGTGACACACAAAAACGGCGTGTTTTTGCTCACACCCAAATAGGGGCAAATTTGACAAGCTATAATAAATGATCCGTGGGGTATTTTGAGCTGAAACTTCACAGACACATTTTGGGGACACCAGAGACTTATATTACATCTTGTAAAAGGGGCATTACAGGTCCCCTTTAAAGTAATATCAATGTTTTTTAACTGTAAGTTATATTATTTTATATTATTTCTGTAATAAGTATTTTTTCTAAAATTATGTTAGTGTTCTGTCTGTCTGTCTGTCTTTCTTTCTTTCTGCCTATCTATCTACTTGGGGACCCTCTCACTCTGGTTTGGATGAAGAGTTAAAAACCTCCTAAGGCTCGGAAAAGGTTTGTTTACCTGCACTGAGATCAAGAGGCAAGATGAGACATCTAAAAGGAACATGGCTCCAGGCAAGAAGCAATTTTAAAACAGGCACTTTCAACCAGTACACACAAATAAAACTGAACGCTGAACTTCAATAGAACCTTGTAAAAGAGAATTTTTGCAATTAAAGTTACAATGTGAAAATCCTTTATATTGACTTTAAAATCAAGCCAGTAAGAGACAAAACCGTTAAAGTGATAGACCTCGAAGCTACTATGTGCTACTTCACAATAAAATGCCTTGTTTTCTCATACTTTGCAATGACAAGAAAAAGCTGCTGACACAGTTGCCATATTAGAGCAAAATAAATGGTTAGCTTCCCTGTTATTATCTCCCTTAAACCCAGTTGAACAGTTTCAATGTCCCATTGTTCAGCCTCTGTGATAAGAGACATGTGATTCACCACTAAGGTTGTGTGTATAATGAAGACTGGAGGTTAGACCTTCCTTGCTGACAAGTTTTACTCCCATTTTTAATGATCAAGATGACCTCAAGATGTGCTAAGCCGTCATTGCCGGTCAATCCCAACTGTTGTAATTTTCAAATTAGTGTTTGCTAACACTAGCATTACTATAAGGCCTACAGTTTCTCATGCCTAGGGTTGGTTTGTTTTAAACCTCTAAAAGTATTAAACTCATTCTATACACCATTAGTGTTTGGGCTGTGAATGATACTTCATTGTGGGGTTTGTTAGGAAGAGTTGTGCTGTACTTGATTGCTCATCTTAGGACAGGAATCATCCGTTGACATTTTTTCTTCAGAAAACTTAAAAATCTAGTTTGCCATTTCAGTACTACAGGTGAAAAAAATCAGGGTTAACTCAGTATTCACCAAATGTATAATGGTGATATTAGGACATACAGATACTGGATTGACATTTCACCAAATTTAATGTAACGGCATACATTTTATGACTGAGACTTGGAATGTACATTTTGTTATGATGGGCTGTGAGGGGTTTTGAAGTGGGCTGTGCATCAAGAAAACCCTCCAATAATGGTATGGGCAAATATTTCTAAATACAAACTCTCTAGTCAATGTTACTGACTGATTATAATTAAAACTTAGAACAGTGGTTCTCAAACTTTATGTCTCCATGGTCCCCAACAATATTCCCATTTTACTACAAATTTCTATCTGATAAAAAATTTATGCTTAGAAAATACATTTGTATATTTATTTAGACATTATCTATCTAAACTATTGTTTGTCAAAGTGTATATAAACTTTTTTTTAAATCACTTTGAAGTGTCATTTTTTGCAGTAATGCTTACAGCAAACAGACAAGGTGTGACTTTTTATCATCACTTAGACTCACTGAATAAAGTCCATGTCTTTGTTCAGATTTCAACCACTCACACTGAGAAAAGAACATTTTACGTAAAAAGACCTTGGTAAAAAAAAAAAAAAAGTCCAAAAAGTTTATAAAGGTCTCCATACACTCTTAAAAATAAAGGTTCTTTATTATTGATAGATCCATGAAGAATCTTTGTTCTTCCCACTAAACTTTCTTTGTAAAGTTTAAAACTTTTAAATTGTTCTTCACATTAAGAAAAAAAAAATTGTTCTTTTAAAAACTGTTCACTGAAAGATTCTTTGGGTAAGCCAAAATGGTTCTTCTATGGCATTTATGTGGAACCTCTTTTGGAACCTTTATTTTTAAGAGTGTATGTTGGGGGTATATTTGTGAATACTTTAAACCCCTCATAATGGCATCACAGAGAGAATTGTTACAGAATTTGAAAGCAGAATTTGTGATCTTTCCAGCATTGCTATGACATGAGAAGGGTGGTGAAATGACAGCAAATATGGTAAACGGCCCGGCTGCAAAGAGCAAAATTAAATCCAGTCTCTACCAGGGGTGGGAAAATGAAAAAAAAGTCAAAAATTCAGATATCAAACATATTCATTCTGTCTTTTTGCAAAACAATACCCTAAAGAACATTAACTAATAAACTGGACTAACTAATATAAATTTCAAACATTATTTAAGACAAGTATACAGTCAGTAATACAATAAGAACAAATAAGCAAATTAGCAATAGCACAAATAAATATAACTGAACGAAGTTCAGAAATTGAAATCAAATGTAAAATAAAACAGCATTATTTTTCTTTTTATTAATAAAATATAGATGAATCCTTATTAAAGTTACAAAAGTTATTCAGTCAAGATCAATGAGTAATTTTGATTTTCTTTTTCTTTTGTTCTTTGATTGACAGTAATGACACAGATGGCAGCAGGTTTATTAGGCTGCTGTCACTTTAAGACCGAAAGCACGGATCCAATATACTGTTACACATACATTTTCTTTCTCAACTGTTTATGTTCACTTAAGTCATAACCGACTGTGTCTACAAGGATATTTTGACAATTTTGTGTGTATTTATCCGTTCAAGTGCAAGACAACGCAAAAGAGAACTCAACTCAGTATTCGTGCAGTATCAGTACTTCGTTCTCTTCTGTTTCTTGCATTTGAATGGTTTAAAACCACATTAAAATGCGCACACAGGAATCGATAAACGGAATCGAAATTTTAATTTTATAACAAGTATCTGATTCCTGACCTTAAGTATCCGATTCCAGAATTGGAATCGATTTTCAAATCCCAACCTTAGTCTCTACTGATAAACACATACATACATCAATGTGAACGCATGTACAGAGCCAAATATATAGCTTATCTTCAACCAGGTACACCACAGTGTATGTACGTGGCGTAAAAGTAACAGGATGATGAAACAATCCTGGGAAATTTGATTTGCTTTTAATAGCCTAGCCACCATTTGCCTGGCTCGAGGGGCTAGAATGATCTTAGGGAGGCTGGCAGCATCTGCAGTCAATAATTTAAAAATGGCAGGGAGCAAAAGAGATGCTACTCTGTGATCAGTGCTATTCTTAGGGGGCACATCCATAACCCAACACACACACAGGTTTGTTTTTGTTAATTGTGGGGACATTCCATAGGCGTAATAGTTTTTATACTGTACAAACTGTATTTTTTATCCCCCTACACTACCCCTACCCATCACAGGAAACTGTGCACATTTTTACTTTCTCACAAAAACTCATTCTGTGTGATTTATAAGCCTTTTGAAAAATGGGGACATGGAGTAATGTCCTCATAAGTCACCCTCTCCTTGTAATACGTCATACCCATGTCATTATACAAATTTGTGTCCTGATATGTCACAAAAAAAAACGCACACAAACACACACACACTTCAAAGCCCCTGCTGAGTCCTGATGGGGAACGAGCTAAAGTAAGGGCCTCAGTTACATCACAACCATTCAATACGTCAGATGAGCCACTGACATGTATACCCTGCCCTTGACTGAGCCGTGAAAACGGGGATGTGATCTCATGACCACGTGTGGTAAATCAAATCCATCTATTCATGACTTCTCTCACGGATACCGACTGGGTATCTGTCGGTAACTTATCTGTCCAAATACCACCTCCTCTCGCAGCATGCCTTTTCATTTGAAAAGAGAGTGCTAGCTTGGCATTGCGCCCGTTCAGGGAGGCTGGCGCAAAACGTCAGAGCCTCACACACTCGTTCTGGCACAGGTCCCATCATTGCATCCGCCCACGCAAGGGCACAGAGCTGTGACGTCACAGAGGATAATTTTGGGATGACGCACACAAGCTCGGCATGGAATTATTTTGGCTGCATGGGTGAGATTCCTTCCGACCATTGTACTCGCCTGAAATGGAAGTTATTTTGGGAGGAGCGTGTGCTATATAAGGCGAACAAGACTATTGAAGAGAGACACCGCTGGGGTAAAAGAGAACACATTGCATTTTCTCCAAGCGTCTGTCTACCCCTGCTGACTTGGAAGGGGGAAAAGGGTGTCTAAGAGTGGAAGAGTTGGTTATGGTTACTCACTATGAGACTTCTGGCTGTAAAGCAAAGCTAATTATAACAGTACAAGACAGGCAATAGAGGCTATAAACAGTATTTAATGTCTGCTTAAAATAAAGTACCAAGGCAAAAAGACAGAGAGAGAGAGAGAGAGAGTTTTAAAGAAACCAAAAATACACATTTCCTATTTTTATCCATTACTAATACAGTATGATTAATGTGTCTGCACACTAATATTGGGTAAAACTTTATTTCGATGGTCCATTTGAAATATTCTACTAACTATAAGTAACTTTGCTACTACATGTCAACTAAACAAGATTCTTCACACCAAGAACAATAACTATAAAGATAACTATAACGATAACTATGTTTGTGTCCACACCAATGAACGATAACGACCTGTTTGATCTAAGCTCACGCTGTGGTTTTAAAGCGTGTACAACATGTTTTTGCTGTTCTTGTTGCATTTACATAGCTTTGTCCTCAGCATGCTATGTTTCGAGTGAATAGCTAGTGTAATCCATCTAATCTAACAGTGAATTTGGATACCTGAGGTAATTTTTTTTTTACACTGTTTGCCAGCCTGGCATAATGATTTCATCGTTAATATTTCTCACCATTTATTCAGAGGGTATGACCGATTGTTTTCCATATATCCATTTTATTTAAAGTATCCCTGAAAAGGGGGTTTGACTTGTCAAAACAGTGGTGGCTTTTTCTGGACCTCAGCAATTAACTCCTCTCACTTGTTGTCAGTCATTTTAAATGCGCGAGCCCTTAAATTTGAATGGATTCTGATTGGCTGTCAGTTTTTTATTGTTCAACAGCTGTAAAAAATAAATAAATAAATAAATAAATAAATAAGTAAATAAATAAATCATTCTGAAAGTGATCCCAATGATAAAGTTTCTCTATCTTGTTATCGTTATAGATGTGGTGTTGACAGTGCTATTCTTTTATATTTAGAATGATTTTTAAAACTATATCTTTATCGTTATCTGACTCTGAAATGGAAGCACTTGTTATTTCTCATTATTTATCATTTGAATGAATGGGCTTGCGTTTGATTGAGATTTGGACACCGGTCAGAACACGGAAAGGATCGAACCAGCGCACATATAGGCTACAGTGAAGTCGACGCAAGCATATTGATCAATGCATTTGAAACGAGACCACAAATTCACTTCACATTCATATTTCCTGTTTTTACATGCACAACATGTGACAAACGCTTAAAATACTATGCATATTTCAAAGATCCAAAATCGAATGAGGCATCGGTTACAGTAGAACATTTTGTCGCGTCGCATCTCCCTTCATGGGGATATTCTAAAACGCTTAACGTGAAAAACGCTTAACGTGGCTTAATGTACTAAGCCAATGATATTAACAGACTAAACTCACTAAACATCATAATAATAAAGTATACTATGTACAAAAAAGCGTTTAATAACAAGTTAAGCCTTTTCCTCAGAAAACCATTATAAGAAAACGGTTAACGTGGCTTAATGTACTAAGACGATGAGATCATATTCAGGGCTCATCTGTTTTTTTGTAAATAGTATACTTTATTAGTATGATGTTAAATGAGTTTTGATTACGGAGATCTTTTTGATTTTATAATTATTCTGTATCAGCCAGTACTAGATATTTAATTGTGCATGCTGATTTGTAAATGTTACATCTTATTTTAAGGTGCCCTTGTTACAGTGGGATTATACAGAGTAATATTAATTAACATGAGCATGTACTTAATATATAATTAGGGTTAGGGGTCAGGTTTGGTTTAGCGTTAGTTGCTTGTAATTATGCATAATATTATTACTGTTATTACTACAGTAACTACATGAAACATATGTAACAAGGACCCTGTAATAATGTGTTACCATATTTAATAGCACTTGTAAATGTAATCTTTGGCCAATTTCAAAATTATTATCCATTTTTCATATTGTCCATTACAGTGTTGTGATGCCCAAACTCACGTGTAACATAGTACTGAATTTATATCTGCCATTTACAAATTATCAGCCGTAACATAAAAATAATTATCAGCTTATCATTATCAGCCAGAATCTGTAGCGCACATCCCTAAAAATGGGTCAGAAATAGCTGTAGGATACTATTGTTTGCAATGTTTTGTGTTACATTCTGTGTGGCGTTTCACATTTTCTCACAATTTTGAATGGGAAAAAATACTGTTGTAGCTTTCAAATGTTTAAAAAAAAAATAGTATGCAGTACAATATTATTCTATTCTAAACACAGGCTACTTACAGTATGAGGCAACTCTACAGTTACAGTTATCGTCACTAAACTGACCACATAGTATCTTAATCATGTCCGGAGTATCAGGTGACAGAATAATACTTCTATTTGTGTATCGTGGTCACATAGACTCACTCAGTTGGCCATTTTATTATGTGAGGGACTGACATAGGCTCGTATCTGTGTCTCCGCCGGCACCGACAGCTTCCACCTTTCCAGGTTTCTGATTGCACCGCTTTGTGAGGAGGTTGCATTTTTCATTCCCACAGCTCTGTGTAAAGCGATCCCATCATTCCTGCAAGTGAAGCCAAAAATGTAGCTAGAACTTGTGCCTGTGTAATACCAGCTGCACTCTTTCATATCCATGTGTTTTTAGCTTATAGTGTTTCTGGCACTTAGTCTGGCACATAGTCACGGAGTGGGACCAGACCAATCACCTCATTCCTGTTTGACAGCCATTGTTCTCTGAAAGCAGCCTTTGAGACATTCTTTTTTTTTTTTTTTTTTTTTAAACCTAGAACTGTTCCATTCAAGGAACCTGACCTAAGTGAGAAATCTAGCATTTAAAGTCAACATGACAACAAAATTTTATTCAAACACATTATTATTGTGGTGGTCTAGCGGAAGCTAGATATTTTACTTCATAACTTGTTAAATATGGATACTTTTTCTCCACAAATGCATTGCTTCACTTCAGAAGGCCTTTTTTAACCCCCCGAGCCATGTGGAGTATGTTTATGATGGATGGATGTGGATGGAGGCACTTTCTTCAGCTCATACTCGTTGGTCCCGCTCACTGCCATTATAAAGCTTGGATGTGTCAGGATATTTATTAATATATTTCTGACTGTGTTCATCAGAAAGAAGAAAGTCATATACACCTAGGATGGCTTGAGGGTGAGTAAAGCTTGGGGTAATTTTCATTTGAAAGTGAACTAATCCTTTAATATAAATTTAAACTACAATACATTTTCATTTAATTGCAACTGACATGCAGTTAAGTGAAAACATTACATTCAGTTTGCACTTAACTACATTCTTTTAAAGTATATTATTTCAAATATAAGTACTCTTTTTAAAAGTATGATAGAGTGTACTTCTTTTTCACGTGCTCCACCTCTTTTCAAGGCCACTTTTCACAATCCCTGATAGATAAAACCAAGATTCATCTCTCTCTCTCTCTCTCTCTCTTTTAAATTATGCCACAATACAAAAGTAAAATTGTCTGCGAGTATCATTTCATGTTGATTTAAAAGCCTGGTGCTAAATTATTTCACAAGAATTCATCCCTGGAGCTATGCACCACAGTAGAGTATGACTCAAATCCAGAGGAGCTGTGATTTAGAAAATGAAAGCATGTTTTCACAAAAACACAAATAAAAGAGATTTAAATGAAGCACACCTTACTAATCAGCCAATATGCAATAATTAGCTCCCACTAGATGTCATAACGGAGCACAGAGGGAACTCGAGAACGGTTAGGGAGTATCAGGATGTGTGCGCGAGCCGCTGTGTTTGTGTTTGACGTACAGCTGCGCATCACCTCTGGAACATGTTGTTATTCTGCAATCAGCATCCTCAGAGTCTGAGCAGTAAAAACAGAATAAAGCTGCGAGAAAGACAAAAACATCTCAAAGCAGTGAATATCAAAGGTTTATCAGGGGAAAAGCCACATTACACCACATGTACAACTCTCGTCTAATCGCGGGCAAATGCAGACTACTTACAGGAGCAATGAGGAGGGTAATGACAAAGTAATTTTGACTAATTTCGCCTGGCTCTTTCTCCCGTTCTGTCTGATTGTGTGAGAGCCTTCTGCATCATTACAGTAACATCTGCAGTGACTAACCGAGCGTACATCACCCAGTAAGAGAAAGGAAAAGAGGGAGGGAATGGAAAAGTGAGGAGTCGTGGAGAGAAAAACCATGCAGGACGGATTCGAGATAGGCTAACATAGATGCTCAATGTAAACATTGCCTCCTGGCGTTGATGAACGGTATTAGGCAAAGAAGAGCTAAGCTTAAATAAAACAACTGAAACAAAAACAAAAGAATACCAGACAGAAAAGTCAAGCCTTACTAAAGGAATAAATCATCCAAACATTAAAATTCTGTCACTGTTTACTCACCTACAAAAGATTTATATACGATAATCTTCCCCTACTGTGAGCTCTGCGACTGCATTAATGAAATAAAAGGCCACTTAAATGTACTTAATGAGAGTACACTTTCATGATTGTTTCTTAACACACTTAAAGGGAAACTTCATCCAAAAATGAAAATTATCCCATGATTTACTCACCCTTAAGCCATCCTAGGTGTAAATGACTATCTTCTCTTCAAAGCTTTATAATGGTAGTTAATGGCGCTCGAGATTTTGAAGCCCAAAAAAGCACATCCATCCATCATAAGTAATCCATACCACTTCAGGGCGTTAATAAAGGCCTTCTGAAGCAAAGCTATAGGTATTTGTAAGAAAAATATCCATATTTAAAACTTTATAAACTATAATAACCGGCTTCCAGCAATGGCTGTACGCGAGTCCAGTTCTAGTGGAAGAGTGACCTCTGACCCGATGCATGACGTATTGATGAACACATACCCCTTTTCCACCAAGGCAGTTTGAGTGCTGGTTTAGAGCCAGAGCCTAGTTTCAAATTCAGTTCTTTGTCTTCTTTGTCCATTTTTGAAATAGCAGCTAATCGAGCTAATAGCAGCTCGATTGTAATCTCCGTCTATATACAAATTACGGTGAGCCGTGTTTGGATGCCGGTGTAGGTTCGCAAAGCCATGAGCATCAATAGTAGCGAAGCATCCGCCATTGTTGATGGAAGGCTTGTTCGAGATGCATCGAAGCAGCACGGACCGATTCGGGAGCGTTTAGCATACGACTCCTTGTGCTTTTGGATCGTTCTCGCGGTGCTTTGATGTCATGCGCCGATCGTTCTGCGAGAAGCCGATGCATCTCAAACAAGCTTGCTGTGTTTGTGTTTGGCGTTGCAGCGCTAGCTTTGCTGGCTCTGTGCTGGCTCTCTAGCCCGTGGAAAGGCAAACCGGTTCTTAGAAGGGTCGTCAGTTAAACCAACTCCGAACTGCCACTAGCACTAGCTCTGAACTAGCACCCGGATCGTGCTGGTGGAAAGGGGGTAACAGAAGCGCAGAAGATAGAGCAAAACAAAACACCAGTCACAGAGAGGAAGTCTAAAATGATCATTTTTAAAGAGAAATGTCAGGGGATTTTCAAATAAGAGGAGTTTGAGTTTGTTGCCCAGTCCTATTTGTTTGAACCACGAGAGGCGTCTACTCTCACCTAAGATTACACAATACCTACATCCTATGTCATACATCAAAGATATAAATATGGATATTTTTCTTACAAAAACCCATCGCTTCGCTTCAGATGGACTTTATTAACCTCTTGGAGCAGTGTGGATTACTTTTATGATGACTGGATGAGCTTTTTTGGCTTCAAAATACAACACCCCATTCACTTTCATTATAAAGCTTGGAAGAGCCAAGATATTATTTAATATAACTCCGATTGTGTTCGTCATATACACCTGGCTTGAGGGTAAGTAAATTATGGGATAATTTTCATTTTTGGCTGAACTATCCCATTAAGTACAATTTTAAAAATTGGACTTTGTAATAATGTATAATTAATAGTTTTTAAGTATATTTTAAATCATTGTTTTAATTATCTTTTCTTTTACTTTAAAGTACACTTATTTTGATGTGTTGACTAACATACTAAAGTGCATGTAAAGTACTTGATTATGATTTTAGCTGTAGTATGTTACTCAATATTACATTTAAAGTCAATATTTTGAAGTGTACTACAGTGCAACTTCATTATTACAAATGTATAATTACAAATACATAAGTTATAAGTTTCAATTGAAATTACATTGACGTGTATTTTAGTTTCCCATACATGACTGTTGGTATAATGTTGGTATAACCAAACCATTTTGGTTGCCATTGACTTCCATTGTATGGATAAAATAAACAATTGCACAAAGACATTTTTTCAAAATATCTTCTTTTATGTTCCACAGAGGAAAGAATACATGTTTGGAACTAATATGGGTCTAAAAAGACATTAGGATGAATGAATAATGACACAATTTTCCTTTGAGCAAACTATTTCTTTAACATACAAGTCAGCTTTCCTCCCTGATGCATGAAACGTTAGATACTAAAGAGATAAACTAGTTCCCGCATAATCGCTGACTTGGTGCCTCGAGGGATGATGAGTCAGTAAATTTCAGTGGCATAAACAAACAAAACCACATTTGCAGCCATTGCCTGTCATTTGACCGGCTTTGTCTTAATCCAATTGGAATAGACTTGATTGGCAAAATTCATTATCGTTTCATCTGGGCCGTCGCATGAGCGGGTAAATGCTTAGTCGTGCTGTCTGTGTGCATGCATGAAAACACATGCGTTATCCACATTTGGCATCATTGCATTAGGAGTAATGCTGATTTTTGAGTTTCCACAAAACAATTGGCGTCATGCCTTACCTTTTTTTTTTCCACATATGGAAACGGCACACAGAGAGCCAGAGGTCAATAATACAGAGAAGCAAAAAACACAAGTCTTAAACACATATGCTTTGTTTTGTTTCCATTTATTTTTTTCTATACATTTCTACTCAAATACACCACAGCCTAACCTTTCTGCAATACATATTCCTCTCTGGGCAAGAAAATAAGTAGCTGTGCTTCTATTTATCATCCGGTGCATGTCTGTACATTAAACAAGCAGGGTGGTGAATGGACACTTGAAATGAACCAACTCACTGGCCTCCTTCATTCTGCGGTCTGCGCCAAGCGTGAACACCTCATATCACACCGCACACATGCAATCAAGGCGCAAGCCATTGGAGAATAGGCTTGTGTTGAACATTTTCTGCTTCCTGTGAATTTCTGGCTAGATCCCAGTGGTTACATAAGCTTGGCCATTTGTCTGTTTCTTCCCTCCAAACACGGTGGAACAGGTGCCCGTGAAATTAAAGTTGGTCTGCTCAGATTTGTGGTGAGAAATGCAAGAAAAGAGTCTGACAGAACTTCCTGTCATTGAGGATTAAGCAAAAAGAGAGTGAGCCACGTCTGAGCTGTCAATAGATGAAACAACTCCAGCTCTTTAGACCTGCCAGATTGTTTCTAGGATGCACATCTTTCTGTATCAAATTTTCATGAACCTTTTGTCATACTTTTTGTCAACATACTAGACTTCATGTGCTAGTAGCAGAACAAGTGCAATAATCTTTTTTTAAACAATTGGTCAGTACTGTTCACGCCATGATTTTATGTGGTTCGTAAAAGCCTATACTGCAAAAGATAATGCATCTTCTATGTGTTGTCTGTTTAGTTCAGTGCCAAACTGTGCAGGCCTTAAATGAAAATTCTGTCATCATTTACTCACCCTCATGTTGTTCTACACCTCATATTCTGTCCAATACAAAGGAAGATATTTTGAAGGACATTATGGTCCAAAAATTAGACCCCAAAACAATGAGAGTGACAGCATCAAACCTGGGGCCGGTTGCATAAACCACTAAGACTAGTCTTACAAGTTAGTCATCCAGTTTTTTTTTTTTTTTTCGTTAAGACTGTTCATACATTTTTTTTAATCAGTTAGATTAAAATGTAGATTGGTCTAATTTGATACCAAAAAGTAAGACTAATTACCCATAGCTGACTGCTAGTTGGTCATTCTAGTTCTTAAGACACAGTCTTAACTTAATGGCTATGTTTGTGCAACTGGCCCCAGAACATATAATTACACTAAATAATTTTTTGACAAAATACAAGCAAAAGTAAAATGACACAATTTTTATGAACACTACTGAATGACGACCTGTATGACCTGTACGCAAAACTATTTTTCTGAACAAGTTCATTGGTTCGCCATCTGAACAAACCAATTCACTGATTACACCGACCCAACTCATTCCCAGAAATGAATCAGACTTCTCAATACTTGAAAGAGAGAGGAAATGCTACCAATGAAAAAAAGAGTACTTATTACTGAAATAATATACTTCCGAATATATTGTGAACTGAATGTAATGTTTTCAGACACTTAATTGTTAAAGAGGCTATGGCCCGGTTTCACAGACAAGGCTAAGATCGAGCCAGGATTAGGACATTTAATTCAATTAGGATGTATTTAAATATATACATGTATTTAAATATATTTATAATTACAAAGTTGTATTGATAAGATTGCAATTAAATATAGTTCAAATTATAATGAAGCACTTTACATGCACTTTAGTATGTTAGTCAACACATCAAAATAAGTGTACTTCTTTAAAGCACGGTAAAAGATTATTAAAATATACAGCAAAACTTTTGATTTGACATTATTACTAAGCAGACTTTTTTAAAAGCGCACTTCAGTGTGTTAAGAAATAGTCATGAAAGTGTACTCTCTTTAAATACACCTTGTTGACCTTTTATTTCATCAATATTATATTTTCTGTAAGTACAGTTTTTAAAAATATATTTTTAGGATTGAACTACACTAAAAGTGCACATTCAATACAATTAAGCACACTTCTTTTTCACAAGGACACTACTTTTGAAACTCTTGTCACACCTACTGCAACTTCTATTTAGTTTAGCTCCTCAGCTTTTGTTAGTTACTAGTTCTAAGCTTGCTATATAGATCTTTGTTACAAGTTCTGTTAACAGAGGAAAAGTAAAGCCTTTCTGTGTTCTTTGAAGCATCAGTAGCAATCACACAACCTAAAGTTCTCAGTCTGCAAAACTCTCTTTAAGCATGTATTTGTGGAGCCTATCATAATCAGGATCCTTAAAGAGGAACTTTGCGAAGGAAAAAAGCCCTTGAAAACAACACAGAGGCTTGACAATCTCAAATAGAGTGGTCAAACCAAAGGGACACTTGCCCCAGTTTTTTCTGTCCTCAAGTCTCAGACGGAGCCCATCAGTAGAGATACATCAGGCTGTGTCACGAGTACTCAGAGCTCGGTGCGTTATCAAGAGATACAGTGGCATTCTATCATGGCGAAGTTGAACGCTTATTATAGATTCTATTAAGATGGGCCCAAATTGGACCTCTCCATCAGGTCCAGCACACCTTGTTTGTTTTAGTTCTTGACAGTGAGGTAGAACGGCTTTATTAAGCTCCTGAGAGATAAAGAAGGAATTAAAGACACAATGAAATAAAAGGCTATTACTATTATCACTTATTTCTTGTCAGCAAAGTAGGCAGAAGAGATGATAAAGAAATGCTGAGGTCCAGCAAACTTGTGTCATGTGAGCACTTGAGAAACAAAGCTGCCTCTTATAAGCATTTAGCACACTTCTGTTCTGTATTGTTTGCTTGACCAAGAAGTTTTTTTATTTAAAAAAAAAAAGTTTCAGTTATTAACAAAGTGTGTCTGTGAATTGCAGACAGTCTGTGCATTAGTTGGAATTTTTCAATTACTCTTTCTGCAGGTTACATTGCTACACCAGTAGGTGGCAGCATATGATTGTCTTTATGAATGAGTGAAGCATTCATACAACCGATTTGTTCAAAACACTGATTCATCCAGAAACAAAACCAGTGATCTTTATGAAGTGACTGAATCATTCACTCAATCAATTAATTCAAACACGCTTATTCACTCAGGAAAGCCGCTACTGCGTGTTTCTTGGAGACACCAAATTATTAATTTTAGCTTTGAATTCGTTTGGAAATATTTTCATTGGCAAAGCAAAAATACACAAACTAAATGGCAATAATGTCAGTAAATTGTAAGTTACGCAATATTAACTTCTTGTTGCAATAAGTAAAGAATAATAAAATTGACAAAGTAGTAAAAAAGCAAAACATAGAATGATGTTAAAATGACATCTGCCAAAATGCCAACAATGAAAGTGCATATCTTGTGAAAAAGAAGTGTACTTAATTGTATTGAATGTGCATTAGTAGTGTACTTCAAATCTTAAAAGTATATTAAAAAACTAAAAAAAAACTGAACATGCAGATAATACAGATAATACAGTATTAATGAAATAAAAGGCCACTTAATTGTAATTTCGTGATTATGTTTCTTAAAGGTACATTATGTAACTTTTGGCCCTCTAGCGGTTAAAAACAAAACTGCATGCATTTTGCAGAAGAACATTGTTTTGTTTGTGCTTCGGCTCTGTGTGACTGTGCGGATTATCCTACTGCTCATAAAAAGCCAAGCCATTGTTGATTATCACTTAATTACGAACTCTGTCACATTATTTTTTTTGCCCGCAGACTCTCCTCTGTGATTCCCAGGAGGTTCGAGATTTAGCTACTCCATGTCAACCTTTCTCACTTGTTGTGACCACTGTTGGGGAAAGTTACTTTTAAAAGTAATGCATTACAATATTGTGATACTCCCTAAAAAAGTAACTAATTGCGTCAGTTACTTTTTATGGAAAGCAATGCATTACTTTACATTTGCATTACTTTTTCTCATCTGGGCTGGGCTGTTTGTTTGTTCTATTTTTGGCCAATGTAAAGGCCCTTTCACACCAAATGTGAAATGAATAAGCCTCAGGCTGAAGGAAATGCAAATTCACACCTGTACAGTAGAGGGCGCAGTTTAAACAAACAAGACTTTAATCTGTGCTGCCATTCTGGAATACAGAAGAATAGGACACAGGAGAAAAAGTAAACGACTAAATCTATGCTCACATTTAGTCTAGAACTAGTCTAGAATATCCATCATATTTACACAGTGCACAGAACGCCTCTGGACTTACTCACGATTTCCCTCAACATGGGAACAGGAGAGCTATCGGTCAATAAATGGGGAAAACAAAGTAACTTGTGTTACTTATTTGAAAAAGTAACTCAGATATTTTGTTGTAAATTTAAAAGTAATGTGTTACTTTACTAGTTACTTTTTTTAAAAACAAAAGTAATCAGATTACGTAACTCACGTTACTTATGACAACTAACCTATGCCACTCCCACACCATACACACATCAAAGTAGTGGAAGCAACATTCCTCTATTTACGGATATGACGAGACGCACACGGGTGAGTGACCTATGTAGCAATTTACCACAAAAACCATCCCCACAGTCTAAAATATAAACATTTATAATAGGCTTACCATAGTGAATCAGAGGCCAAAGACAAAAGACAAAGATCAGAAAAGATCAGAAGACAAAAACACGTTTTGGAAGAAGGACTGATGCTGTATGATCATTATTTAAATTGTTAATTTTGAACAAAAAAAGTTGCATAATGTACCTTTCATTACACTTTGTAATGTCAGTTTTTATTTGAAATTACATTTTAAATCATTATGTTTTGATAATGTTTTGTCATGCTTTAAAGAAGTTGATGTGTTGACATACTAAAGCATATGTACTGTAAAGTCCTAATAATAATTTAAATAATAATTTAATATAGTTTAATTTGAACTAGTGTGTAATTCAATATTACAGTTAAAGATAATATATTTTAAATGTTTGTCGGTTCATTCAGCAGTAAACTTTAACCATATTTCAATGACAAGAGAAGCAATTATGAAATCACAAATAGAGATGTACTTAAGTCCAACTTAAGTGTGTTAAAAAGCACTCTGAAGTTCAGCTAATTGCATTTAATAAATTTAAACTACAATAAATATACATTTTATTTCTATTAACATGTAATATAGTGTATGAAAACATATTCAGTTCACACTTAAAGGGTTAGTTCACCCAAAAATGTTTGACCAAATTTGTGAATATGTGTAATATTCTCCTGTAATGCATGTATAGAGCCTAAAACTGTTGCGTGGTCAAGGCATTTCAATTAAAATCTTGGACATAAAAGGACTATTAAACTGACATGCATGTAGATGATTGAATATGTAAGTTGGATGAGGTACATCATCGCCAGCCATTCTGATCATACTTCTGCAAATGGAGAGCTTTGTAGGAGCCAGGCGGCGCAGATTGGTGGCGATGAATTGTGGTGTAAAAGGGGGTGGAGAGAGAGGGACAAATCACACACTTCTACAAAGCATGACAAAAGACAGCTCATTTGAATATTTATGACCAAAGACTCTGCTCGTAAATGATCATTGGTGATTAGATCACGGGCCATCAGCGCGGCGATGAGCTATGGCGATGGTAGGTGAACGGGATGTAGAGGTGTAAATAAGCTCGGGGAGGAGGAAAATACCCAGCTCATTTCACCTGGTGTGAATCGCTGCCGCAGCTGATGATGCTCCATTCAGACAGTCATGAACAAGCATATGATTGGCTAGCAGGCAGTTCCTGCACCTCAACAGAAATTACTTACTGTTTCTCCCTTTTAGCAAATATAGTTTAGGAAATAACACATATGAGATGCAAACAACAAATATTTACTGACACACTTAGGATGAATTTAAATTAAAGAGTAACTTGCAATTTTTTTTTTTATAACCACAGCCGCCAAAAAGTCTGTAGACAAAGAAAATGAAAATGGATGCTTTTACTTATGTGTATTAACCTTGTAATGAATAACTGGCAACCTAAGGACAGAGGAGAGATGGTACGTTTGATGTCACACACTATTACGTGAGTTTCACTCACAGCAGAGATTTGAAGGTTTTTCACATAGCCTTGTAGTAATGAACGCGACAACATCCAAAGCACGTCTCTTATAAGTCTGCATGTGCTGCGTGTCTCTGTTTGAATGAATGGCGTTGTTTCATCCACTACACAAACTCAAACACACGTCACTTACTGTTACATGAACTTCAGTCACTTCTGTGCTTTCATCACCATTTCATTTGGAAAAACATGTCAAACTGCCAAAATAACACGGCGATAAGCCTATATGTGAACTGATATTAAGCTAATATTGTAGATCTACCATTGGGTTGGGTTTTGCTCAATATGATGTTAAGTGGCAGATCAGCTTGCTGCAGTTGAATATAATAAGAGATGTTCTCTGTCCCAGACGAAACCTAAAATACTATGTCGAGGACGCAAGGTAATTTATGACCGCGTGGTGAACCTATGAACCGAGCTTGTATTTAAACAACTATCGCTTTGTGTTGTTGGCCAGATAAAATGACAGCGAAAAGAAAAACGGGCATAGTATTATTTGTATCCCCTTCAAAAATTGCTTGAGAAATTTTGTGTTTATTGTACCCAAATATTAGATTAAATGTATGCCTCTGCAAAGCTTGAACATTAGTTCAGTATTTACATCTATTTACATTTTTATAGTTTAGTGTTTACATCTATTTTATGTAAAATGTATTTATTCAAAGTACTTAGAATCAGCACAAAGATGAAAATTAAATTTAATTAGTTAAAAACTATGATCATGGTTTAAATATGACTAGCTGTGGAACAAGCAAGATTCAATATCACATATACACTCACAGGCCACTTGCTAGTACCGGGTTGGACCCCCTTTTGTCTTCAGAACTGCCTTAATTCTTCGTAACAGATTCAACAAGGTGCTGGAATCATTTTCAACGATTTTGGTCCATATTGACATGATAGCATCAAGCAGTTGCTGCAGATTTGATGGCTGCACATCCATGATGCAAATCTTTCGTTCCACCACATCTCAAAGCTGCTCTAATGAATTGAAATCTGGTGACTGTGGAGGCCATTTGAGTATAGTGAACTCATTGTCATGTTCAAGAAACCAGTTTGAGATTATTTGAGCTTTGTAATACGGCACTGCTAGAAGTATCCATCAGAAGATGGGTACACATGTGTTCATGGACATGATCAGCAACAATACTCAATAGACTGTGGCGATTAAAAAAACAGTGCTCGGTTGGTACTAATGGGCCCAAAGTGTGCCAATAAAATATGCCCTACACCATTACACCACCACCAGCAGCATGAACCGCTGATATAAGGCAGGATGGATCAATGCTTTCATGTTATTTACGCCAAATTCTGACTCTACCATCTGAATGTCGCAGCAGAAATCAGGACTCATCAGACCAATTTTGGAGACTCATATTGTTCAATTTTGGTGAGCCCAAAATTGTGAGTAGCAAGCAAGTGTGAGTTCTTTCACTCTGTAAGAGCTCAAACTGTTCTTTGCATGTTGATGAAGCACTAATGTATTCCAGGACTAAGACAAGTTCAAGCTCCTCTAGGGCAGAGAGGATGTTTTTAATTTGGGATGTGCCATAGCCATGAAAAAGTCTTGACTTAGTCATGGCTGCCATCCCCAGTTTCATAATGTGGACAAGCAGAGGTTTTTGAACTCAAAGTGTGTTTTATTTTCAGGGAAGATGGCCCTTCAAGTCATGAGAGTAGTTTGGCTGTCGCACCTGCTGAAACGTTAAGGTTAACGTCATTTGACACAAAGCCAGCGAGTTGTATACACTGACACTTTAAGGGATGTTGCAGGTTATAAATGACAATTTAACAGGCCCTGATGGGACAAAACCTGAGATTAAACACTTAAAATAAAAGTCTATCTTCCTTTTCTCAGCTGCTATTATACAATCAGAATTTACCAACACAACATGCAGTACTACTAAAAACACTCACAAGTGCTGTTCCCCAAATGTGTTTGCACTTAGGAGGGTAAGTATGTGGAAAACAGTGTGGAGAAGGTTACACTGCTCAGAAAGGATTCATCAGTTCCCCATGATGCAGCAGGCCCATAGGGAACCCTGCTTTCCTTTCTAGAGGAGAGAGAGAAAAAAAAAGAAGGTGCAAGCAGCAGCCCAGAAAAAGAAGGCCAGTGTCATTCTTTCTCTCTCACACCCTCTCAGGTACAAGACGTTCTCTTGCTCCCTGAAATATTTCCCATTTAAATATTTCTCTCCTCATATAAAATATCCTGGAAGTTATTGGGATAATAACTTGTCAGCTTAAGTGCCATTAATGATAAATTTCAATAAATGCAAAATTCTTGTAAACGAACTAGTCTTCATCCATGTTTACTGATGCTAAACCTATGAACACAAAACTTTAATATACCTGTCTTTCTTGCATTGGGTGTGAGGGGGGGGTACTGGGTTCTAATTCATCCCAATTCAACTTTCTATTTTAATAAACCAAAACTGCAAAACTAATTTTAACGCACACAAAATACATGCAAACTCCAGCAGCTCTAGAACTAGAGATGCTTCCTCTCTATTGGACATTTAGCATACTTTTAACAAGAGTACTTTAAAAGAGCATACTTAAAGGGATATCTTCTTTCAAACGAACACAATCCGAGATATATTTAAAAATATCCTTAGTCCTCCAAGGTTTATAACGGTTGTGAATAGTAGACCAAATTCTGAAGACAGAAAAAATGCATCCATCCATAAAAAAAATGAATCCATACAACTCAGGAGGGTTAATAAAGGCCTTTTGAAGCGAAGGGATGCGTTTTTGTAAGAAAGATATCCATATTTAAAACTTTATAAATTCAAATAATGAGCTTCCGGTGGACGACCGTACGCATAGTGCGCACGTCAATTTGGGCAGAAGAGCAACCTTTGACCCAGTGGCTTTGAGTTCAGATGGTAGGGTCGCATCGCGGTGCCCCTGCGTTCCCATTTCTCCCCCCCGGAATGCGATTTCTACCGCGGGAGAACAATTGAGGGTGAGTAAATCATGGATAATTTTCATTTTTGGGTGAACTATCCCTTTAAAAGTGCAGTAAGCGATTTCTGAGAATTGCTGCTGATATTTGAAATCGCCAAAACACCCCCTACCCAAAAGGATCACATCTTGATAGCTCCACCCCCAAATTCACGAACACGCTATTTCAACGGTGAGGAAAATTTCACAAAAAGTGGCATCAATAATCTGTCCCCACTGCAAATGGTGCCTACAGTATGTAAATGTTACAGAAATTAAAAAAGGAAAGGTTAATGAAGTCCAATACAAATATCAAGTTATTGAGCTAATGCGATATGGATTAAAGTTTGACGATGTTGGTATGGATATCCAAAAGACTTTAAACTCTTTCTTGAACTGATAAATCCCCTGCAACCACAGACAAAGTCATTGCATTGCTTTCCACGTTTCCATTCCTGGTCATATGTGTCAGTGAAATAAGACTAAATGCTCCCTGGGCTTCGATTCTCCCTCTGGAGATGAAGTGATAATGTTAATTTAAAGTTTTAAGACCCACTCTAAAATGAGGCATTAAGGAATAAGCTAGATTGATTGAGGGAATAATTGGCAGCTTATTTCTTCGGCAGCAAAGGAAATTCTTTCTTGATGATTCCATCTTTGCCGCAAAAACATCCCAAAATTAGCAACACCCATACGTATAGAATAACGGAAGGAAGCTTTCAGTTCTTGGCAGATCCATTGAGGTTAGTAAATCATCAGCATCAATAATTCACAAGTACAGCCTGTTTCTTTGATTCTAGAGCTCTATTGACCTCATCTCAAATCACGCTGAAGCGATCACGGCAGAGCATGTGCAGCGTCAGCAGGAAGTTGGTCTCTGGTTTCTACATGATGGTTATACCAGGTTGCTTCAGTTAATAAAAGGCACTTATTAACTGATGTGGGATCAGTGCTTCGCTGTATGGAATATGATAAAGATTGGAAAATAGAGAGAAAACATATGAACTGCCACGTGACTTCTAAAAGGCTTAAACCTAAAACTTGCTACTTTTCAACAGTTTATTCTGACACATCTATTTGAAGGCATTTTTTCAATGCCTAAAACAGCCTTCTCTATAAATAAGCCATTCATAATTTGAAACACTGTGACTCTCACTGTGAAAACATCCTAACCAGCTTGACACAGAAACATTAGCTCAACCAATGGCATGAGTTTGGAGGCAGAGCTGTTAGTTTGACTGACCAATGGCAAAAGGGGGAGTGTTCAGGAAACCTGCTTAGAAAGAGTCATTTTCTTCACCTTTAAAGGGGTGGTTGATTATGTTTTCACTTTTTAAATTTAGTTAGTGTATAATGTTGCTGTTAGAGCATAAACAATGTCTGCAAAGTTACGATGCTCAAAGTTCAATGCAAAGGAGATATTTTCTTGGGTTAGTTCATCCAAAAATGAAAATTCTGTCATTAACGTGACTTTAAAGAATTCTCTGTTTAAGGACTACAACAAACGGCTGGTAGGGACTACAATGAGCTTCTTCCCGGGTTAGTGACATCACTAACCCTAAAATTTCCATAAACCCTGCCCAACAAAGGGGTGAGGCCATGTTGGTCTGCTTTAGAGAAGAGGAAGAGTTGTTGTAGTAGAGTGTTGTTGCCATGCCGTTATTTTATCCCGGACTGCTTCACAAACGAGGTCAATTCAACGCTGGATTTGAACAAAAGATTATGACGGCACATGCTAGCCGATGAGTTGAATCAACTCCACAGCAACTACATAAATTTATCCACTAACCATTCAGAAACGTCTTTGAAAACCTAACTTCTTCCTGAGTGTCTCCATCAGTGTCCGACTCGGTTTGAACAATGTAAGGCTGAACACCGTTACTGACAATCCTCATTTTGGCTGCGTGAGATGCGCCAGCTTTCTTGTTGTTGACCAACGAAGCACAAGCTGTTAAAGGCTCCGCCTTCTTTTGGAAAGCGGCAGCTCTGTTGCATTTAAAGGCACATACAAAACGAGGTGTTTTTGCTCACACCCAAATAGGGGCCTATTAAATAAGCTATAATAATCAAGGTAATCTGATCTCTTTTCCTAAGTACCAAAGACCTCCTTTTCCCTAGTTCAACTCCCCAGTGTATTTACTTTTAAAAGAATACTATAAGAAGATTTCCAGTGAGGCATGGGGACTGTTGACAAGGCTATTAAATATGCTTTCCATTCAACTACACCTGGCTGAATGGCATTACTGTTCGCAGTACTGTTGTTTGGGGCTTAAAATCTGTTTTGCTTTATATGCTATACAGAAACACTTGTGAAAAAGAAGCGCACTTAACTGTATTGAATGTGCACTCGTAGTGTACTTCAAATTTTAAAAATATTTTTTTATTCAGACATTTTTGATATTTTTGATATATTTTTACTAGTGGGTGCAGGACACTACAGTTCATTAATGTAAGTGAGGATAGCAAAATAAAGTAAACTGTGACGTATTATACCAAAAAAATTATTCATACAGTGGACTACCAGTAAAATTTATAAAAATTTATAAATACTTTGACCTGACTTTGACTTTGAAGTGTTATCTGACATAATTAAGATTTTTTTTTTTTCTGACACAGTTTAACTCTGAGATCTTGTCATATTTTATTACCATTTTTAAACTATAGTGAATAAACTGTATTAAAGACTCCCTGTGGTGAAAATCAAGTTTTTAATGTTGTTTATATGTCTATGTGGTGTTTTTAATATGCTTTAAGACAAACCATGTGCAAATTCATAAGTCAGCACCATTGCTGAGTCTTTTATGTTTGAAACTGCAGTAAACCAAAGACAGTCTAAAACCCGCGGTTTGAAATCGTGGGTGTTTATGAGGTCACAGACTACCTTGTAACCAATCACAACAACGTGCCGGCAGGCTTTAGCATATCATTAACTATGACTGCTCTGAAGCAGGAAAGTCTCGAGAGAAGCCAGGTTATCCTGGTATATTTTCCATTCATATGAAAAATTGTGTAGATTTAGCAATATAGCGAGTCTATTACGATGTTATGATGAACTATATGTCTTTCTCCACTGACATTCTGAGTTGTTCAAAGAGTTTGTAAGGATACAGATTGTTAGAAGGCAGCTGTCTGAGATGAAGAACAGGAACGGTGTGTGTAACATTAGCAACACATTATTAGCTGTTTGATAACGTAGTCAAGCAAAGGCTAATCATATTAATTCATATTAATTAATGACAGAACCGTCGCAAGGGCTGTGCCAATTGTGCGAGCGCATAGGGGCTCGCGCCAAAGTAAAGTGACAGCTGACTTGAAGTAAAGCCAATAAAGTTAATGTTTTTGTCCATTGAAATATTTTAAAACAATATTGCTCTGAGCGTGTGCGTGTGACCGTGATTCACGTGCATATGTCAGTCAGTGTGGAATCGCACGTCAAGTTCTGAGAGAGCTATTCAGTCCATTATAAATTCTGATTTTGACTGCCTCTGGAATGGATCAAACCATAGATATTAGCCTACCTAAGTTCAAGCAAATACGCTGGAAATCCGTGCTCATTCAAGGATGTGCATTTATTTCATGTACGGAGAAGGCACGGGCACCTGCAGGATTTCATCTGAATGTTTTTTTAAATCTAAACTCCAAAAAGCAACGAAATTGTCAAACATCCATTTAGCGCATGTTCACAGAGGAAAACGGCTGCTTGTTCTCTCAATACTGTCTGTTTTACTGAGAAATCGTTTCAGGTGATTCAGTGAGAGAGCAGTCCAAACAAATGCAAGTGGATTCAGACCGTTTTGCAAAGGCGTTTTACCAATTCATAATTTAAAACACTAAGCGTCAGAAAATATGTGAGCAGTTCAGTTGCACAGCTGTTAAACTGAATATACGAAGCGAAGCAAGCTTTTTTCTTAAATATCCATAACACAAACAACAAATTGCTCGTCACTACAGCAACAGTAGACTCTCCAAGCTGGCGTGAGCGGAGGCGGGGCTAATTTGCATATATTTATTGATCCGTGTATATTAAATGAGGCAAGGGTGTAGGAGTTACATTCAAGCTATTTTAAGGCATGAAGAAATTTTTTTCACTTGAATTTTTTTAAAATATGTCATTTTGGTGATCAAAGATGAGTTTTAAGGGATAAAATAATTGACTACGGGGGACTTCAATGAAAGAAATCTTCAAGATGTCTGAATAAATTTTGGTTTGACTGTATGTTCAAGTGATTGTTTTTTCAATAAGTTTGGTTTTAGTTTGTTATTTGATGCTATAAAGATGGGGTGTAACATCATGATTGACAGCTGTGTTTGTGATTGAGTCTGCGGGAGCAGGAGTATGGGCGGGACTTTGATACCATGGCTCTACCTCAGGAACACTACTGTACAGACTAGAGCTCCAAATGACTTATTCAGCAATGACTTCTGCCTTCATTTTTCTATGGTTGAAGGATTCACAGTCTATGATGCTAATATGTACTTTTCTCCACAAAGGAATGTAGGCTATATATTATTTTATTCTAGCTACTCAAAGTAAGATTTGAAAGCTAGCTTAGACACAGCATACTTTAGCAGCAACTGTTTTAATATCTGCATGACTAATTACTAGGATAGACCCTATTAATCCCTAAAATTCATGCATGCAACCATAAATGTAAAGAAAAATATCAGTTCAGTAAATAATATTCATCTCAACTATGCAAAACAAATGCGCGTTTACCCCCTATAAATCAAAGACAGTCAGAATACAATCCTAGTTGGTTAACATCAGAGAAATGTCGGTGTGCTGGAAGCAACCATTTGCAAAGTGTCAAATTTAATTTTTCCCCAACATTAGGGTGAACAAGCACAGCACTCATGGATCTGTTAAAAGGCAAGCGTCCCTTTAGGAGGGGAGGAGAAGCGTCTTGTTAAGGATCAATTTGTGTGGACAGCCGTACAAATGGCAGCGAGACACAAAGTTGTCTTTGGCATACGCCGACGTGATTGATGGCTGCACACCTGCGCTGTAAATCCTCCTGACAATGCTGAGACGGATCTCCTGCATGCGTTCTTTCTCTCGCTTGCACAATCACACACCCCATCCCGTATCCCCAAAGCTCTCGCATCAATTTTTTCTTTCCTTTTTTTTTAATAGATATCCAAAACACATCGCTCGCCCCCCCCTTCTTTTATGTTCGGCATTGTAATGTGCAAACACACACAGCCAACACATAAATATGCTTATCAGACACTTTATATGTAAATTCTCAGAGAGCAATGAGTGGCAGGGAGTTTATATTGTGAGGCTGTTACAAAAATTAAAAAGCTATCCTTAGTGAATACCAAATGAAGTAATTTCTTAGAGTAGGAAAAATCTTGTGTTTCCTTGCATTTTTTAGAACGATCAAATCTAACAGTGTACAACAAAGACTGTAGCAGGCTGTAGAATTTTCATTGCAAGACAAAAACATTCTGTTATGAGGAGGCCCCATGGGCATCTTTTAAAAGCTGCCGCTTTAATCAAACATGATTTGCTTTCATGTGCCATCTTTTGTTTTTATTATAAGGAAGTCCTTGCTCCTCTCATAGGGAGAGGAAAATTTCCACAGCTCAGAAAACAAATGTTCAGTACTGATTTTCTTTTAATTACAGTTTAGGAAATTCCACTTTTGGTCATTTCAATTGGATTGTCCTGTTCAGTTCCTATTCCAAATTGTGAATTGAAAGGAAGTTCTTAATTTGGCCCATCCCTGTTCTGTTTTCTTAAGGCAGGAACACACCAAGCCGATGGTCAGCCGTCGGGCAGTTTTTGTTCGTCGGCCGACTAAGTTTTCTCAGTGTGTTCCACACCGTCAGCTGAAGTTGGTCCTCGTCGGCTTTTTTTCGGCCGATTCGACATGTTGAATCGGCGTCGGAGCTCGTCGGTCCATTGGGCCATCTGATCATTCTGATTGGCTGTTCAGCTACTGCCACCTGCTGGTACGGAAAGACATTTCATCTTACGCAGGCGCAGAACGAACGTGCTACTTGGCTGTCGAGCGTCGGTTTGGTGTGTCAAGGCAACTTTGGACCCAGACGCTGCCGACATGAGCCAACCCCGCAGTCCACTTTCGTCGTCACTAGTTCGTCAGTGTCGGCTTGGTGCGTTCCTACCTTTAAGCTGAAAGTATACTACTTTTTTTATGCGTACGCTAGAGTCGAACGCACAGCTTTGCAAAGTATACTTCATTTGACTCGTACACATACACAGGCGTTCGACGCATTGCAGTTTTGTGCAATCTCTCGCCACGGGTTACAACTCGTAAATATATTTGTATTCTTTCATGCTAGAGCTGTACAAATGAGGGTACTTTCTAACCTCTTCGCATAATCTCTCATCTATGAAGGCCTCCATTATCGCTGTAGCTTGCACACATTCCGGTCTGTTCGGGGCTGGACTTCCCGATAAAGTTGTCTCTTAGCGCGCTATGAAGACTCTAAAGGTATACCTTAACTGAAGATATACTATTCCTAGGCATGTGTTTCCTGAACTACACCTTAGGAAGTTCATTAAGGTATATCTACTTAAGCGCGACGTTACATAGGTTGATATCGATGGCTCGAGAATCGATAATTTACTCTATGCAGGGGCTGCTTCACTGCGTTATATGATAAAGCAGTGGTCTTTATAAAAGAAGCACTTCAGAAGTTGAAATTGCATTTATCAGGACTCATGGGATCTTATAAAAATAATCCAAATTGCAAACTAAATCTATATTGTAATTTATCTATATTTTGGGGGCTCTATATTCTAGCTGCTAGATTCTAACTCCCAGCATGAGTTTAAGGTGACCGCTATTTTAGAACATTATTTTAGAACGTATTAATTCCTTGGAGATAGTGATGCAGCTGGCATATGTAGGTATCGTGTTTATATCTTTTTTCCTTTTTTATTCAAAATATTCACAAACTTGTTAACTATATCATGAGTTTTATGATATATTCTGATTTTTAAATATGTAGAAGTGAATGTGTTTGAGTTTGCACTGCTATTCAGAGCTGTCGGATGCATAAAAGTATGTTGCCGGTGAACTGGGAGAAGATTGGAGTAAACCTTATTGTTTCATACACAATGTGTATCTTTTATTGTATCTGGTATTTTTTTAAAAAGTGATATTTGCCAAATTACTTGTCTGGTCCGCATAATACAGAAAAATTAGTTGTGTCCGCGGATCTATGCGAACTGGAATAATTTTGATTAGGTTTTATCTATACATAGGGACAGGAAAGGGAAGGAGGCCTTCACAGGGGATAGTTTAGTTGACACTTCAGGGCTGCGTTTTCGATTTAGCAGTGAATCTTTGCATTTTATTCTTTGCCATTTATCGTAATTGAACACTGGGTGTATTACAACTTCAGAATTTTATTCGTATAGACTGTCAACAGTGATAAGGTATAGCTAAGAGTGGTCCAGACCAACCTTAAGAATGAATAACTTACAGAAGGTATACTTAACTAAGAACGTTTCGGGAAATACGTATTAACGTTAAGGTACAGTATAAGTTTAAAAGGTTTCGGGAAATCCAGCCCAATTTATGCAGCTTCTTCGACTACCTTGTGAATCGATGCTCCCTCCAGGGAACAGTTGCCACCTTGTGGATAAACTGATTACTGCAAAAAAAAATTAATGCGCATGTGCGACCCAAAAGCCTTTAGTTAGTTTCCTTGGTTGTTAATTAGTTTCACGTACCCGTTTCTGTTCAGCTGATTACCACTCCTTTTGTATATAAGCCCTCAGTTCTCCCCAGTGTTTTGTCTTGCGTTAATGTTGCATGTTCGGTTAGTGTTTGTTATTCCTGTTCCTGTATTCTCCTGAGCGTCAGTTTATTAAACACTCTATATTGAATTCCCTGTCGTTGTTTACTGACCATATCGTATATCGTAACAGTTAAACACTTATATTTTTTTCATTGAAGCATTCAGAGAGACCAAGAGAGAGATTTTGTGTGTGTGTGTGTGTGTGTACACATTTGGTCCCCATAACGTAGGTTTTACCAGAAACAGATGGTAATATACGAAATCCTTGTCAGGACATTTTTTGGTCTCCATGAGGAAAGCAGCTTATAAATCTTACAGAGTGATGCTTCTTGAATATGTTAAAATTCAGAAAGTTTTCTGTGATGGCTAGGTTTAGGGGTAGGGTTAGGGGATATACAGCTTGTATAGTATAAAAATTATCATGTCAATGGAATGTCCCCATAAAACATTAAAACCCAACATGTGTGTGTGCGTGTGTGTGTGCGTAAAAGAGACAGCCGTAAAGAAAGGAGCGGTAAAACAGTCAGTGACAGAAATATTGAGACAGAAAGGCTGAGAAAAAAGAAATCACCTGTTCAGAATTCACTTCAGCTTTGCGCGTCCACAGAATATAACATGAGTTGACAGAAGAGGAATTTCCACAAGAATAACATCCAAACTTGACACAAGATGGGGTGAATATTAGATTTACCCTGTTGTAGCATGTTAGTGTCCTTATGATTTTCCTGCCGTAACAGATAGGTATAAATAATTAACCACCTTTTTCTCTCAAATCAGCTCAGCTGGAAAGAAAAGAAATAAAGAGAAAACAATCAGTGAAAGACCTTCATGCTCCCAGCCTTCATGAATACCACAGCACGCTTGAAATTAGCAAACACATTGCAGGTATTTCAGGGATTTTCAAAATAATGATAATAATAATAATAATGCAACAGCCAGTGCATTAGTCAGATAAAATGTTTTATGGAGGCATAGGACACTTCATATTTCTAGCCTATAAAATGTCATTAATGCTGTGCTTGCTGAAGCCATTTATGCGTTTTACAGCATAAATTTGTGGTGCAAAAGGGCAGAAATCACACTAGTGACAGATGAAGGGCAGCTGTGGTGGCAACGTCCCTTTATCAAATGATGCAAATGCCCAACTGTGGCTAAGGCACTTGATTAGGCACCAGGGGCCCAATCAGGGTTCTGGATCTAGCTCGCTCCCTAGGTGATTGGCTAATAAGAAATGCATGAAAAGGTACAGACACAGCATGTGGCAAGAGAACACATTCTGGATGGCTCTGCATCTCAGCACCTACCGGTGACACCTGGAGACTGCTGATGAAGCGAACAAACGGACAAAAAAAAAAAAAAATGCAACAGCAAACAAAATATAATGAAATCAGACTTTCATATTTTAGAGTTGCATGTAAGCTTTGCATGGGAAAAACTGTAGCAGTGAGCACAAGAATACAATAATCTTTATAAGAGTTTAAAAAAATAGCATTTTGAAGATAAATGCTGCTACAAAGACGGATTAAAAAAAAAATAAAGTGCCCGACTTATAATATTTATTTATTTATTCAAATAAATAAATGGATTTTATATTCATTCATTTATTTAAATAAATCAATACATTTCATATTTATTTATTCATTCATTCATTCATATAAATGTTATATTCATTCATTCATCATTGACCTGATCTGATCAGCGAACAATGTTTACAGCATTTGATTTTGGTAAATTGAATCTCTTTAAGAACCAGTGAGGTTCATTCTCACGTGTACTGCCAGCATGTTTTAGCAATGAGATTTGTTCTTGCGCATCAAGCAAGTACGGTTGAGTTTCTGTTTGTGTTTGCTGATCAATGTTTAGATGTGAATAAAAGCCTAAATTAATTCTGTTATATAATTCTGTTATATTCTGTCATATAAATTGATCTTGTCTGACTTGGAATAAACCACTCGGATTTATTTTACAATCTCTTTATGAACGTTTTGATGCATCACCTTTCTTGTTGAATAGACATTCAATGGAGGGAGAGAAATCTCTCAGATTTCATTTAAAAAAATCTTCATTTGTGTTCCGAAGATGAAAGAATGAAAATCTTACAGGTATGGAATGACATGAGTGTGAGTAAATGAAGACAGAATTTTCAATTCTGGTTGAACTAACCCTTTAAGTGGTCTTTCATTTCAGTAAAATATTTAGGGCTACCCCTGGTTAAAGATTTTTCTAGTCGACTAGTAGTCATTCATTTAAGCCATTAGTCAATTAATCGCATGATTATATTAATATAATTACTTAAATATATACTGTCTGAATATATAGCCTATTCCATACTCAGGCGCACGCTTAAAGCTTGCCGTAAAGCACTGGCAAAAGTAATGAATATAAATGTGTTAGAAAAATAACAAGGAGATATTTCTGCATCTCTAAAAGGAATTACTGTCTTCAGAAAAATTTCGATGCAATGGCATTTTATTTTCCTCTTACCTCCGAATAAAATAACTAATTATTAGCGCAGTTCATCTTTGTTTACAGAGGTAACCAAGGAAACGCTGTATCACTGCTGTTCCATAAGCGCCACCTGCTGTCAGAGAGTGAATTTACATCTGCTGTTTTTATTTCATGCTTTTTTTGTGTGTGTAGCATATAATTTCACAAAGATAAAGTCAGACCGTTCTGTTTTTGCTTTAAATCTTGAAATTAAATCTAATTCAAATGAAAAGCAACTGCTCATGCAACGTGTGTAGCATCTTTGTTTGGATTGTGATTAAAAAGCAGTGGTTCCCTCTAATTTGAAATGGCTATGTATTTTTGTTTATTATAATAATATTAATAATAAATATCTGCAACCGGTATCAGAATCGGCCAATTTGCTTGTAAAAATAAATAAATCAGAATCTAAATTGGCCACAAAAAAAAAATACTAAATACAATCTGGGCTGTTTTTTTTCTATCAAGTAGATCTTGTCTTTCATAAAGGTCGAGGTCAGGGATCTTGGGCTTAAAAAGGTTGGTGACCACTGCTATAGATACTCAAGATTAACATGAGATTGGCAGAAACTATGTGTGTTATGTCCCCTTTAAGTTGTTTCCGCTGTTATCAGGAAAAAAATCCAAGTTATAGCGCCGGTGCCTCCATGTCATGCAGTAAGTATGCTAATACTTAATCTTCCACACTCACAAAAACTTGGATATTCACCTAATATTTATCTAGGGTTAATGTTAGAGCGAGGCGAGCAGCCAACCAAGTAAATATAATATAAAAAAATTATCTGCAATTACAGTTTTAAAAAAATATACTATAAAGATGCATGTTTAATACAATTAAGTCACAAGGGTTTGTAACGACTGAGACAAATCAGACACAATTATTTGTCATATTTAACAAATAATCTTTAAAACTGCAGGACCCTCCCCCACGGACCAGCCTGGGCAAGGGCCCCAGTTACTATGGACACCATCAGATAAGGCTTAGTTTATTGCCCCGAAGTATGTGGCCATGTGGAAAAACACAGGCAAAGAGACCCATAGCCCTCAAAACAGACTTTCCTGCATTAATTTATAGATGTACTGATCTATAAATCAACACGCATCCCAGGACATTGTGTTTATGATTATGACTGTTTTGTGTAGTGTCTTTTGGATGGTATTTTTCTTTTATGCATATTTTATGATAAGAACCAATGGTTAACGTATCCTCACCTACACCTACTCCTAGTTTGGAGTCTACGAGTTTGTATTTTGAAGATTTAGATGATCGTGCATATGATATATTGATACCTGTGCAACATAGCAGTATTACAAGAATCTTTAATAGTTTCTTCAAAACAACTCAGCCAGTTTCATATGTAGATGCCCTGCTAGAAACACAAAGGCTCGTAAAAGCCCCCATAGAGGAGTTTTGCCGCTCGGAAATCCTACCCATCTCATTGGTCAGGTCAACCCTCAGGGGTGTGACTTCTCCCAGACCTTAAAAGCCAGCGCACAATGCTCCTCCCCCTCTCTCTTGCCTACTCTGATGAAACTGCAGCTGCAGGGTGCTGCCTGTGGGCCTGCAAGGCCTGTAGGCCTAAACCTGCCCCCACCATGTGCTTAACCTGGAGAGAAAGAACTCTTTCCTACTACAAGAGTCAAATTAACAGCTTAAGTTGTTTCATATTTCTTCATCCAACGCAGAAGATATTGATTACAACTTCGGACCAAACCATCAAGGATTTCTCCTCAGCCTGCAGATCCGATGCTCCTCAACAGCTAAAGCATGTAGACTTTTGCAAATATCGTACATTTGAACACTAAACAGCGATCTAGTATTATGCAATAGATAGTCTCTTAAATGATCTAGATCTTATTACCAGCTCTAAGCACTGTAAATGCTAAGAAATAATTATTTTTCTGAAAAATACCATTCTCTCAGAATTAATGAATAATCAATACGGAGTGTTCACAGGATGAACTGATTAAGTGTAATGTAAACATAGCTACATCATGTTAATCTGAGTAACTGTTTCAAATATTCATAATTAATCATAATGAATAATCATAATGAGTTATGAATAATTATTAACATTTCCCCTTTGAGCTGATTCATAACAGGTTGCAATATTAATAGTGATGCTTGCCCTACTAAACACCACTAACAAACTGGGAATGCCTGTGGCAGTTTGCTCTCATACAAAACGCCTGTGGCAGGAACACTGTGGCTCTATGCATTTTAAACGGAGCCTGAAAATCCAGATGGAATGCTCCATTGTCATAATCTGTCCAGTGATCAGCAATCACGAGCGGTGGAACCAAAGTCAAGTTGTCCTAACAGATGATGTGGTGCCGTAAACACTGAATCTCTTTTCTTACACAATTAAAGAGTGAGCTTATTGATTTCCAATGGGCCGCTCATGTGACTCTGCAGCGGCTGCCAGCTGTCACAATGAGCCCAGGGTAAGGTGACCAGTTCCTCTCTCTTTCCCTTTGTCTCTCATACTCTATAGACTGTTGGTGTCCTCAGCCAGGTACATATAGGACGTGGCGTTCCCATGAAAGTGCCATTGCAGCATTTTAAGAGGTGGCGCTTCCAAACGCTCTTCTTCATTAGCTAATGTGACGGAACAGGATCAACATTTGAGACTGAGATTAAAACCTTATACATGTTTTCTGGAGAGCTGCTAGATGGGGGTTGTTCTTATGGGTAAAAAGTCACATGAATGTCAAGATGATATGCATTTTTTCACAAGCTCTATAACAAATATTTACAATAAAAACACAGAAGATACTTCCACTCTAGAATAGTACTAGTTGGTCTATAATGTTAAGCTGCCTAGTGAGAAAATTGTTCTGCCACAGCTAAGCAATAAAGAATAAAGAAATAAACACACACACACACACACACACACACGGATGTTTGTTCAGGACTCATAGCAACAGAATATTCCCAACAAATAAAACACTGGAGACAGATACACAGAATCTCGCCATAAATAAACTTGCTGGATTTGGGGATATTATTCATGCACATATGTGCAAAATAGCAGCACGCCACCCATTTCAATGACAAATGCCCTCGGTAACAAATGCGATTCCTGCAAGCCGAAGCATTTGTTCAGGCATTCCGGCATTAATGGCTTTCCATTAAGACAGACTGGCAGCAAGACATTCTGAAGATTTTAACTTAAAACTGCCTCTCTGTAGATTGTCAGTGTCTTCTAAATGTGCTCTCGAATGACTAGTGTTAAAAGTAATTTGCAATTTACATGGTTGTGAGGAGCTGCTGTTAGGGGATCCAGTGTCTCTGTGAAACACCATGCTGTTACGGAAGTGTCATGCCCATTCAAACTAAACTGGGGGCAGCAGATAATATAATATTAATGAAATAAAGGGCCACATAATTGTATTTAATAGAGTACACTTTCATGACTGTTTCTTAACACACTTAAGTACACTTTTAAATGTTTTACTTTGAAGTACATTATAAATCTTAATGTGTTAATATTTTGTCATGCTTTAAAGAAGTACACTAACCTATTTCATTAGAAATGACATTAAAGTATATTTTAGTAAAATGCTTGTCAGTACATTCAGCAGTACAGTACATATTTCAAACACAATAGAAGGTATTATGAAATTACATATAAAGATGTACTTAAAGTCCTACTTAAGTGAGTTACAAAAGCTCTCGAAAGTTCAGCTAATTGCATTTAATATAAATTAAAACTATAACCTTTTCATTTACTTGCAATTAACATGCAATTAAGTGTTCAAAACTTTATATTCAGTTCACATTTAAGTATATTTTTTTAAAGGGGTGGTTGATTATGATTTCACTTTTTTAACTTTAGTTAGTGTGTAAAGTTGCTGTTAGAGCATAAAAAACATCTGCAAAGTTACAATGCACAAAGTTCGAAGCAAAGGGAGATATTTTCTTTTAAAGAAATCGTTTTTTAAGGACTACAACAAGTGGCTGGTAGGGACTACAACGAGCTTCATCCCAGGTTAGGGACATCACTAACCCTAAAATTTACATAAACCCTGCCCCCGAGAACATGCAATAATAATAATAATAAACTTTATTTTTTATAGCGCCTTTAAAAAGTTATTCTCAAAGCGCTTTACACAGAGAAGTACAAAGTTAAAAGGTACCAAGTAAATACAATAATAACAAGAAAAATAAGAAACAACAGAAACAATATCTGATCTAAAAAAAAAAAAAAAAAAAACCATTCAGAAACGTCCTGTTGCATTCTACATTGTCCGACATCAGTTTGAACATAAAAGGCTGAACAGTTTCTGACATTTTCAGTGAGTCTGCATGAGGTAATCGGCGCCTCTAACACGAGCTCTTGAAACTCTTGAAACATCTTCTTAAGGCAGGAACACACCAAGCCGACGCCGACGAACTAGTAGCGACGAAAGCAGACTGTGTGGTTGGTTCACGTCGGCAGCGCCTGGGTCCAAAGTTGCCCTGACACACCAAACCAATGCTCGACATCCGTAGCACGTCCGTTCTGCGCATGGGTAAGATGAAATGCCTCTCTGTACCAGCAGGTGGCAGTAGCTGAACAGCCAATCAGAATGATTATATGGCCCGACGGGCTGATGAGCTCCGACGCCGATTCAACATGTCGAATCTGCCGGAAAAAAGCTGACGAGGACCAACTTCAGCCAACGATGTGGAACACACTGAGAAAACTTAGTCGGCCGACAAACAAACACTGCCCGACGGCCGACTGTCGGCTTGGTGTGTTCCTGCCTTTAGGAGCAGCAGCTCATTTGCATTTAAAGGGACACACACAAAAACACAGCGTTTTTGCTCGCCCTCAAAAAGTGACAAATTTAACAAAGTGGCATTATATGACCCCTTTAAAGTATTTTATTTCCGTAATAAGTACTCTTTTGAAAAGAACGGTAAAGTGTACTTTTTCACAAGAGATTTATGATAAATGTATAAAAATAACCTATGTATGATGATAAAAGATGGCTACCACAGACAGTATTGTGTTGATGTGATTATTTAAATGTCTGTAATATAAAATAAACATGTTGCATGGTTAAAAAGACTGTCTGCACAGATGTTTTAGACATTTAAATTTAGTTTCCAAGACAAGTTTCAAGCAAAAAGTTATGAAACATCTACTTTTTTTTCTTTCTTTTTTTTTTTATTTCCACCAGAAAATAAGCATCATAGTCCTCAATTGTCTCGCTTAAATTTGTTCTAAATCAAGCAGGTCTGAAATCGGTTTACTTCAAAGGTTCCTTTACATAAAACAAACATAATTCCCTGATCTGCCTGACCGCTTGTCTGAAATCAGTCACATTCATGCTCACTCTGTTAAACAGGCCTCTAGTCTTGCCTTCGACAGCTTGTGATGACTTTTACTATTGGCCTCTAGGGCTGGTGAGTGCCATAAACCGTCTTATTGCACTCAGATTAAATTAATCTGCCTTTGCCACTGCATTTATTTGCAATATGACAACATGCAAAGCACCAGCTGCCTTCTCTGAATGATTTGCTTCTTTCTACATTGTTTTCAGTGCTGGGTAGTAACTGATTATATGGAATCTACCAAAATTGCATACTTGTAAATAGATTATATTATATATTAAAAAGCTCATAATCAGATTACAGTTTTTTATGACTTAAGTATTAGCTTTTTATCAACACACAAACCTTATAAAACCCATTATGCTTTTTTACACTTTATTTAGTGTGTAATGTTGCTGTTTGAGTATTAAAAAGGTCTGCAAAGTTACAAAGCACAAAGTCCACTCCAAAGGGAGTTATTCTCTATCAGTAAGCACTATATCTGAACTCCCTGAAACACCTCGATTGCAGTCTTGAGTTTTCTTCCGGGAACTTACATGCCACAATGTTCCTCATTTAAATAATCCCCACCCAAGGCATACACAAAACTTGCGGTTACAGTAAGAGGTGTGACATTTCTGAAACACGCTCGAAGTAGTTGACCAATCACAACACACTGGTGCAGCTGACCAATCAGAGCACATTGCACTTTTCGGAAGGAAGGGCTTCATAGAGACTGGAACTAAACAGAGCGTTACTGACAGACTGGGAAGAGAGGTGCTGCAACAATAAAAAAATATGCAAAAATAATATGTTTATTGAACGTTCAAATATGAAATCCTATTCGAATACCTAAGATAACAAAAACAAAATCAAGACTCCTTTTAAAGTAATGCACTTCATGTGGTTGATAAAGAATGGAATATATTTTCTTTTTTCTTCATGTTTTATATTAATCTGGTACAAAATGATTCTATTCAGATCTATGTGATAAAAGAGTTAGGTCTTTAATTGGAGAAATGAGAGGAAATGAGAGTTGTGGAATAACAGAGGACCCTTTTTCCCTGCAGGTTCGCCCAGCTCAATTAACTAACTCCAGTCTGACTCGCTTTCTGGATTCAGCATGTGATGGAGGAGGGAGAGAGAGGGAGAGAGAGAGAGAGGGAGAGAGCGCACAGAATGGGTCAAGCGTCCTGTGTGTTTGTGTGTGTCCTGATGGCTCGGAGCATTACCCAGTCTTATGGATTGCTATCCCACAGAGTCAGACTTAACAAGCCTGGACTGAGGCAATACTTGCTGATCTGCTGAATTCCATTGATGTTAATTGATGGGCTAAGTTAGAGGAAAGAATAAATAAAGGCAGTTGGACAGTAGCTGCAGGTCTGTTTGTACTGTTTTGCTGCTCACGAGCTGCGTCCAGTATAGTGACTGACTGAATGAGTAACTGAGCAGAAGTACAAAAGCAAAATGCACTGGGTGTTCAGAATAACATACTACCATAACACTCAACTACATCTGCAGTATATAGTCTGAAAGCTGTGTGAACACTGTGTACTCTGTGCAATACATTTGACTTGTGATGAATGAACCAAAGTAAAATTAGTTAACCCATAATTTGATCAGACTGCCAAACGTGAAGTCATTTTTATATCATAAAATACCGATAAATGCCACTTTAAAAAAAAAAAAAAAAATGAACTGACTGTCGTGCTTTATTCTCCACATATAGCACATTCTGAACCCTAAATACATTTTGTCAAAAAAGCCGGTATTGTCCATTGTCAAGTCATCACAAGTTCACGTTTTACAGCAGAAACCGACAAGCACCCTTGTTGTTTGTGTAAACACCCCGATAAGCGCGCAGTATTCAGGTCAGGTGACAAGGCTGCTAGTACCTTCGAAAAGACACACTAGCTGAGGGAAGTTTCATCAAAGCTGTGATCAAGGATTTATAATTTCGACTCCTGCAACTCCTTATAGACCAGGCCACCTTCTTCCATTGTTCTGCTGTCTAGTTCTGATGCTCACATGCCCACTGTTGGTGCTTTCGGCGGTAGACAGGGGTCAGCATGGGTACCCTGAATGGTCTGCGGCTATGCAGCCCCATACACAACAAACTGCGTTGCACTGTTTATTCTGACGCCTTTCTATCAGAACCAGCATTAACGTCTTGAGCAATTTGAGCTACAGTAGCTTGTCTGTTGGATCGGACCACACGGGCCAGCCTTCGCTCCCCATGTGCATCAATGGAGCCTTGGCTGCCCATGACCCTGTTCACCACTGTTTCTTCTCTGGACCACATTTGATAGATACTGACCACTGCAGACTGGGAACACCTAGTCTCAGCCTCAGACGTCACGCCCACGGTCCGTTGGCTGAACATCTGATGCATATGGCACACTTAACTGGAAACACTCAAAGTCGTCATCTGGTTGGTTGAATTGTACAGGATGTCCGGGAGACGTGTGTGTCACGTTCTTTAACGGTCCGCCTGGAAACAAATGCCGACGCCAAACCCCCTCGTGGAAGAACAACTGTGACAATGAGAGCGTATCAGGATCAACTAAACGCTGGAGTTTCAAAAGTATGTGAAGCTTGCGGCTCCACTGTTGCAGTAAACTTGCACAATGTTTTTGAATGAATAATTTATTAGATGCAGACCGGTCTGTTATTGTAAGGACATCGACTTTACATTTTCATGTCCCTAAATATGCCGCAGAGCAAAACAAATTGTAATTGGCTGTGTTACATGTCAGTCAAACGTCCTCTTGGGCGGTCCTTCACCAATGAAAGCTGAGATAGAGTCCAGACCTTCTGTTGTCAGTCTGAAGGTATGGCTACGCGAGACTAGGGAACACCCCACAAGAGCTGCAGTTTTGGAGATGCTCTGACCCAGTCGTCTAGCCATCACAATTTGGCCCTTGTCAAACTCACTCAAATCCTTACACTTGCCCATTTTTCCTGCTTCTAACACATCAACTTTGAGGACAAAATGTTCACTTGCTGCCAAATATATCCCACCCACTAACAGGTGTCATGATGAAGAGATAATCAGTGTTGTTCACTTCACATAAATATATATATATATATATATATATATATATAAGGTTTATACACTATATTGCCAAAAGTTTTGGGACGCCTGCCTTTACGTGCACATGAACTTTAATGATATCCCATTCTTAATCCGTAGGGTTTAATATGGAGTTGGCAACTCTTTTGAGAAGGCTTTCCACAAGGTTTAGGAGTGTGTTTATGGGAATTTTTGACCATTCTTCTAGAAGAAGGTCAGGCAGTGATGTTGGCGAGAAGGCCTGGCTCACAGTCTCCGCTCTAATTCATCCCAAAGGTGTTCTATCGGGTTGAGGTCAGGACTTAGGCCAGTCAAGTTCCTCCACACCAAACTTGCTCATCCATGTCTTTATGGACCTTGCTTTGTGCACTGGTGCGCAGTCATGTTGGAACAGGAAGGGGCCATCCCCAAACTGTTCCCACAAAGTTGGGAGCATGAAATTGTCCAAAATGTCTTGGTATGCTGAAGCATTAAGAGTTCCTTTCACTGGAACTAAGGGGCCAAGCCCAACCCCTGAAAAAAAAAACCCACACCATAATCGCCCCTCCACCAAACTTTACATTTGGCACAATGCAGTCAGGCAAGTACCGTTCTCCTGGCAACCGCCAAACCCAGACTCATCCATCAGATTGACAGACAGAGAAGCGTGATTCGTCACTCCAGAGAACAGTCTCCACTGCTCTAGAGTCCAGTGGCAGCGTGCTTTACAACACTGCATCTGACGCTTTGCATTGCACTTGGTGATGTAAGGCTTGGATGCAGCTGCTCAGCCATGGAAACCCATTCCATGAAGCTCTCTATGCACTGTTCTTGAGCTAATCTGAAGGCCACACGGAGTTTGGAGGTCTGTAGCTATTGACTCTGCAGAAAATTGGTGACTTCTGCGCACTGTGCACCTCAGCATGCGCTGACCCCACTCTGTGATTTTACGTGGCCTACCACATTGTGGCTGAGTTGCTGTTGTTCCCAATTGCTTCCACTTTGTTATGATTCCACTAACAGTTGACCGTGGAATATTTAGTAGTGAGGAAATTTCACGAATGGACTTATTGCACAGGTGGAAACCTATCACGGTACCACGTTTGAATTCACTGAGCTCCTCAGAGCGACCCATTCTTTCACAAATGTTTGTAGAAGCAGTCTGCATGCCTGTGCTTGATTTTATACACCTGTGTCCATGGAAGTTATTGGAACACCTGAATTTAATAATTTGGAGGGGTGTTCCAATACTTTTGGCAATATAAATTTTCCCAGTGGTTCCTTCTGTGATCCCATTACTGTGGTTGTTATGCTTCCCATGTTTTTGTTTCTAGTGTTTTTTTGTTTGTTTGTTTGTTTGTTTTTAAGTGTAATTCTGAGTTTCTTCTGATTAAAACAAACTGCTGAATTTAGATCCAGCTCTTTTATTTCTGTTGAAAATAAAACATCTGTTGCAACCCAACGCTATATATATATATATATATATATATATATATAAACCTCAGACATTTGACTGTACATATTGCTAATCTTTTAATCTTTCATTTTATTCATTCATTCTATTGCCAGTGCAAGAAGGGCTCTTAAAATCATCAAATGGACCCTCTTAGGTACCCTTCACTTCACATCTCAAAAAAGTCACATTGAAAGGGTTTGGGACCCTTTTAGTGTCATTAGTGTCAATTAGTGTTGTTATGTATCAGTGGGAAAAAGGAGAAAAAGCTCTGCAAGTCTATAAACAAAACCTTTTGCAATATATGCTTTTATGTGTGAATCCAGATTATTTAAGCAGAAAGAAATTTACACTTTCGGGCCTGGTTTCACAGACAGGGCATAGATTAAGCCAGGATTAGGCCTTAGTTCAGTTAGGACATTTAAGAAGCTTTTATAAACGTGCTATAGGAAAAAAAAAAATTACTGGTGAGCATCTTGATACAAAACAATAGCACTTAATGTTCAGTTCAGTGAAGATTAATTACCATTTGAATAGAAATATGGGTTTCCCTTTATTTTGATGGTCCCTTTAACACATTCTGTTGACAATAATAACATCTACATGTTTACTAACTAGTGTAGTAGAGTATTAGTAGGGTTAGAATAAGTTGACACATAGTTGCAAGTTACTTATAGTCAGTAGAATGTCTGTTGGGAACATGACAATAAAGAGATAGCAGATATTAAGCAGACAGTCTTCTAATAATTTAATGAGAGTTAGTTGACATGTAGAGTTACCAAAATACGTTCCCCCTTCTCATGTAAATGACATTTCACATTGATGCCACACTCCCAATAACCATTTTATAATTTATGGAAAATACTCAATAATGTAACCTAGAGATCACTTTATTTTCCGTACAGAGCCGCAGTTCTGTTGCGCAGCAGAAACACCGTCAGTGTGAAAGCACAACGTGAGCCTGCTGTTAAATTTCTCAAACTTGCCTCAGTAATCACAACTCCCTCTACTTAATCGCGATATTGTCTTATAAAGTGTGTATGTGATGAGCGTCTCAAAAGCAACAGGAGTAAAATGCTTCGGAGCAAAAACACACAAGGGAAAAAGAAAATGGATGAAAGTGCTAGAGCAGCAGAACTCAAGGCCTAAATCTATTTAATCACAAAATAAGGAGAGTTCAAGAAGTGGCAGAGTAATATTCCCTGCATAAAAATCCTCCCAACCTCTCGCAATGACCTGCAGTCGGCTCTGCCGGCTGCTTTATAACAGAATACATTTATGTGGCGAAGAAGCTTGAAAGCACCAAAATCATTTCATCCATCCGCTGCAGATTGGCCTTGGAAATTAATATACCCATGCTAGCCAGACCTGACCAGGCTTGCCACCAAAACAAGAGCCTGCGGAGTCATTACATGTAATAAATAAATAAATGGAAATGAAAGTTGGATGGGCCGTAATTACAAGGGAGACTGAGATAGGAGCGTATAAGTGATTCACTTCCAGGTTAGTGTGTGTGGGTGTCCAATGCTATCGTCCACAGTGAGGCAGTATATGCAAAGAGGGAGAAAAAGACAACAATACACAAACATTCATAGACACACACAAATATACCCTGAACCCTGAGCAATTAAGGTGATGTTGAGGTGATCTCTTTGCTCTACCCCAGAGTAAAACACTAATTCTAAGACCTGTTTATTATCTTTACAGTAAACAATCATCAAACACATGCTGTCTACTGACAGCACACCAGTATCAACAAATGCTGCTGCTTTCCTCTTGTAACAAGCCCTGATATTTTGAAGGAGAAATATTGCATCATACCTACTGACCTCAATGCGAGCAAAAAGAGTATGAATCAGTATCATAATGGAAATAGTAACTGATAACTTTTTGATATAGTACAGAGCCCCTAAAGGGACATGGTGTTGGAAAAAAATATGAAATGGGAGAAAAAAATAATAAGTCAATGTTTTTTGAGTTCTCTCACAAATGTTTTGTGCTCCCCTGAGAAACTTTGCGTTTGATCGCAAAATGTTTGCTTTCCACGAGAAACCTTGTGTTCATAAGTGTCTTGTGCTCACCAAAGCTAACTTTTATATTTGAAGATGTATATACACTACCAGTCAAAAGTTTGGACACACCCTCTCATTTAATGTTTTTTCTTTGTTTTCATGACTATTTACATTGTAGATTCTCACTGAAGACATCAAAACTATGAATGAACACATATGGAATTATGTAGTAAACAAAAAAGTGTGAAATGACTCTAGATATGTTTCATATTTTAGATTCCTCAAAGTAGCCACCCTTTGCTTTGTTGACAGCGCTGCAAACCCTTGGCCTTCTCTCAGTGAGCTTCATGATGTAGTCACCTGAAATAATTTTTACTTCACAGGTGTGCCTTGTCAGGGTTCATTTGAGGAATTTCTTGCCTTCTTAATGGGGTTGGTACCATCAGTTGTGTTGTGCAGAAGTCAGGTTGGTACACAAATGACAGCCCTATTTGACAACTGTTAGAATTCATATTATGGCAAGAACCATTCAGCTAAGTAAAGAGAAACAACAGTCCATCATTACTTTAAGAACTGAAGGTCAGTCAGTCTGGAAAATTGCAAAAACTTTGTTGCAAAAACCATCAAGCGCTACGACGAAACTGGCTCACATGAGGACCGCCCCAGGAAAGGAAGACCAAGAGTCACCTCTGCTGCTGAGGATAAGTTCATCCGAGTCACCAGCCTCAGAAATCGCAAGTTAACAGCACCTCAGATTAGAGCCCAGATTAATGCCACACAGAGTTCTAGTAGCAGACACATCTCTACATCAACTGTTCAGAGGAGACTGCGCAAAACAGGCCTTTATGGTCAAATAGCTGCTAAAAAAAACACTACTAAGGAAAAGCAACAAGCAGAAGAGATTTGTTTGGGCCAAGAAACACAAGGAATGGACATTAGACCAGTGGAAATTTGTGCTTTGGTCTGATGAGTCCAAATTTGAGATCTTTGGTTTCACCCGCCGTGTCTTTGTGCGACGCAGAAAAGGTGAACGGATGGTCTCTACATGCATGGTTCCCACCGTGAAGCATGGAGGAGGAGGTGTGATGGTGTGGGGATGCTTTGCTGGTGACACTGTTGGGGATTTATTCAAAATTGAAGACACACTGAACCAGCATGGCTACCACAGCATCCTGCAGCGACATGCCATCCCATCCCGTTTGCATTTAGTTGGACTATCATTTATTTTTCAACAGGACAATGACCCCAAACACACCTCTAGGCTGTGTAAGGGCTATTTGACCAAGAAGGAGAGTGATGGAATGCTGCGCCAGATGACCTGGCTTCCACAGTCACCTGACCTAAACCCAATCGAGATGGTTTGGGATGAGATGGACCGCAGAGTGAAGGCAAAAGGGCCAACAAGTGCTCAGCATCTCTGGGAACTCCTTCAAGACTGTTGGAAAACCATTTCAGGTGACTACCTCATGAAGCTCATCGAGAGAATGCCAAGAGTGTGCAAAGCAGTAATCAAAGCAAAGGGTGGCTATTTTGAAGAATTTAAAATATAAAACATGCTTTCAGTTATTTCACACTTTTTTGTTTACTACATAATTCCATATGTGTTCATTCATAGTTTTGATGTCTTCAGTGAGAATCTACAATGTAAATAGTCATGAAAATAAAGAAAAAACATTAAATGAGAGGGTGTGTCCAAACTATATATATATATATTTTTTTTTTTTTTTTTTTTTTTTTATAATTATTTCAACAACTTATTATATTTTATTGTTACACCTTTAAATATTTTTCTTTATATGGATGGGCCACAATTTAATCACACTTATTCATGCATTTGTGTGGAGCAACTGAAAGAGAGTAATTCAGCAGTCTAGACTTTGTGCTTTTATGGTATCTCCAGATCATGTGCTATGTGTTCACATTTTCATACAACACACACCAAACAAATCAGGCAGACACAAAAAGATGTTTAACAGGTCAGCAGTGAACATGCAGCAGCTCTTTTGAGAAGTCTGATTAGACAGGCATTCATGCATGGCACGGCAATATGGCACAAAGAAAAGACACTATGATGAGATGAATTCATGTGGTGGACACATTGGTTAGGCACCTGTAATCATGATCTGGGGATGAGAGATACTGAGTGGCTCAATACCAAAGAATACTGTGTTATAATTCATATGCAGACTTCAGTTTAAAGGGGCCATGAACTGTGTGTGTGTGTGTTATAATGTTCTCTGAGGTCCACTTATAATGTTATCAAGATTTTTTTACATCAATAAACATCCTAATTTAGAAGTAATAAGCTATGTTCTATTGTGTTTTTGAAACCTCTCTTTCAAACACTCTGTTTTGATGGGCGTGCTACATTCAAGATTTGGAAGTAGGGGTATAACGGTACATGTATTCGTACCGAACTGTTTCGGTACAGAGCTTTCGGTTCGGTGCACGTGTGTATCGAATGCATTACATTGCAACGGTCTCCTGTTTGGGAACACTTCGGTTTGGGAATACTCTGCGTTTTGTGACTTTCGATAAGAAACAACGTGTCATCCTTCAAATTCTGTCCACAAAATCACGAAATTTAAACAGAAAATGCTGTTTCGACGCTCTTTGATGTGCCGTGACAGATCTCTGGCGTCTCAGTTTAACCAGCAGCGCGGAGCGCGAGTGAATGCAATCATCTCTTACTCTTTAATGCTAGTTACGGAATAAACATAAATGAACATCTGAAGGTATGTTGAAAGATACAGTACAACTTACTGAAATGGTCATATCTCGTGTAATCTCGTGCAATCGCTCGTAATCAGCGTTTCAACGGCGGAAAGACTAAAACGGCTTGTAAACAATATGTCATGTAGTATTACATTTACCTCAGAAAAGCCTTTCAGTGTCAACAGCTTGTTATTTTGTCAGAGAAATGAACTCTTTCGCTAAATATATGCACTGTATTAGCCTATATATTCATTATATTTTACTTAATCTGTTAGTTATGTCTTGATTATTTAATGTATGTTTAAATAAATCTGTCGTGAAAATGACAGCCACTGTGTAGAAATGATTATATTTTAACAACGAATTGGAGTAAAACATAATTTTATAATTAGCCTAGATTTTGCAAAAACTTCCTTATGTGCAGCTTATAGGTTTGCATACAATTTGTTATTTGAGTGTTGATTATTATATCTAAGAATAAATAGCGATTAAATTTAAGCTAATAGTTTGGGCTCAGTTGTTATCCTTTAATATTATAGTAATGTTCAAATAAGGGCTTCTAAATAGTTTATAGCATTAGAGATAATTTTTTATCCTTCAGAAACTTTTAGTTATAATTTAATTTAATATATTTAAAGACAGAGACAGAATTTGTTCAGTAAACCACTGTTTAATAAAAAACAAAAACAAAGCAATTTTATGTTTCGTTTTCTCCCCACCTGCTGTACCGTACCGAACCGTGAGTTTTGTGTACCATTACATCCCTACTTGGAAGTAAATGCAGACTGCTTTGATTGGGTAACAGTTTTGCATATTAAAATAAGTCCCAACATCTCCGCCATTACACGTGTGGAATTGTTATGAAAACTTCCGATGTTAAAAATATCCCGTTACATTGTTGAAACAGTGGCCAACAATGTGAAATGATGCTTTATACATCTTGGTTGTGGCAAATAAAGTTTAAGGAGTTACCACAGTTGTACTTGACAAATGATAACACAAAACGGTGTTTCATGCAAACGGAATTATGAATGAATGTGCCATTGTTTGTCACACTGTCATTCTTATAATATAGACTATTCATAACTTTTATCCTTTTCAATAAAATGGAAAACGTATACATTGTTATCTGCAGTGTTGTGTTTTAAAGTCCCCATGTGGTGAAAATCACAAAAAATCAATCACTATTTAAAAATCTATCACTACACAAATATTCAGAAGGTCTGGCATTGTTTCCACTACATGAAAGACATTGTCAAGCCATGTGAAGGACACTTGTTTGATCAGTGGAGGCAAACCGCATGTAGTTTTTAAGAGCACAGAAAGCCTGACGACTGTTTGTGTCTGGAATTTTTCTAAGGCACACATGAAACGTACGATTAAAATTTCAGCACCTTGGACAGCTGCCTCAAGAGGCGTTCCAGCAGCAGTGCTAGCCTTGAAAACGCTTCCCAATGCTTTACTCACTAACAAAACTTGAGCTACCCCAGAGAATACAGCACACTTCATAAATGAACCTGTCATCCCTCCTACGGACTGTGAGGCGGATGTGTACGCTGCAAGCACAGGAAGCTTAAAAGTCCAACTTAAAACTAGTGAATCTCTCTCTGAGAGAAATTCCCAGCATTTCTCCACATCTCTCTCTCTCCCAGCTCAGGCCCTGCATGCCACGCACAGCTGACTGAATAATGTAGAGGCTTTACCCACCGCTCAGGCATGAGTGGATAATCTGGCCACAAGGACACAGTGTGTCAACACTGCACTTATTTTTATTTATTTATTTCTCTAGTCCATCCAAGACAAGAGGAAAAAGGCAGCAGAAGGCAAAAGTACACTCTCTCAAGTTTTTCTTTCTTTGGCTCGTCCCCCTTTTTTTAGGGAAAAGCATTTTTTGGGAAGCTTTCAGGATCCCAGTGGTGGACAGGCTTGCACACGGACAGTGAAGGAGCTCAGTGCATTAGCCGCATAATCGGCTCTGGAAGTTAAATGAGGAATCCTTTGGGGGTTATTGATGGTACAATCATATGGCATGTTAAAATTCTACGTTTTTATTATTTGCACACTGGTAATGTGATTCAGAGCACTGCCTATTAGTAGTTCAAGATACATTTGCATAAACGCAATCTTTTGTCTACATTGTTAGCAAGAGGGAAAATCAAGAGTGTTGTTGAGCAAAATACTCAATTATTATATGATGTTTTATTAACAAAGTTCGGGAGGAGCAAGTTCAAATAATTAACCTAATTAGCACAGGTGGAGAGCATTCAGTTAATCAACTCAACCAATGTCAAGAGGTATAAATTCAGCAGACTTACCTCTGTTCATCTGAGAGTTTATCAGCATCCCTCCTCCACCCCATCTCCTCACTTCTAGTTCTGTCTACTTTTACCACACCGGGGGGAGTACTCTGGGTTCGGGCCAAAATTCCGAGCTCGGAGCCCTCTCCCCGGACAGCACGCCAAATACGCATAACTTTACTCTATTTAATTATATGGATATGTGAACTCGTAAACCACATATTTACAACTTTTTTTCTTTTCACAGTACAGAAAGGACAAAATAGGGTGGTTAATTCATAGTTCTCACATTATGTCACACCTGTATTGGAACACCCACCTGGAGGGCAAAACCAGGCTTTTTTCCTTTGCCCACCAGTTATTTTTAACAGGTTTGTACTAATTACTAATGTAACATACACCTTATTGATGAGCCATACTATATAGGCCTACAGGTAAGCAGATGTGCCCAGACTATGAACGCAAAACGCTAAATTGCACATTAAGCATTCTCCCATAGAAAACCATTATAAAGAAATTACTTAACGAGGCTTAATGTATTATGTTATTGTGACCCGTGCTATCAAAATGAGTCAGAATGCGCACGGGCTAATTTCAATCTATAGGCAAAACAAGTGAAAAATGTCAATTTTGGTTGAATTTGAGGTTTTTACAAAAATGAGTTCATTAAGCCCTCGTCTAGTGATCCAAATGCTTCAAATAGCAATTAAACATTTATGTATCTTTATTTGTAAGTTTTTTCTAAGAGGAGTACCTTTCCTTTGACCACGAAAAAATGCCATTTTTCTCTGTTCGCTTCACCACTCGCGTTTCCCCTCAGCACAAGTTTGGTATCTTTTTAAAGCACAGCATTCCAGCTTTGTGAATATTCATAGCGAATTTTTGATGGCAAGAGTCTGAACCAATAAAATATGATTTTCAAACTCATGCTGATGTAAACAAATCGATCTTACTCACGCTGACTGACAGATCCGAAGCGTGAACACAAAGACGCCACAGACAGCGCGCTATCCAGATATACACTTACACAGAATTACAGTACTTCAAAATATTGAAAAAAAGCTGAATATATTTTTTTCTATAGATATCTGGTTTTGACGAGGTGTGTGCGCCAAATTAGGTGTTATTAACAGGGATTTTAAAGTATGGTGGCTAAGTGATTTTGTTTTGGAACCTTCAGAAAACTTTACCTCAATTTTTCTAAAAATTGACTTTGCTGACTTTTAATAAAGATTGTGAAAATAACAATAACTCATTTTTGAAAATTTGCTCATTGCGACTCATCTTGCCAACACGGGTCACATATTATATCACATACATCTTACCGATGATTTATATTTGCAGGCATACAGAAGAGACCAAAATATAAATGCACAGTGCTAAATTGCATGTTAAGTGTTTTCCCATAGAAAACCATTTTAAAGAAAATGCTTTATGTGACGATGCATTAAGACAGTGGAGTATTAGAGGACCAAATTCAGCGTACACCTTATAAATAAAGCATACTATGTACAGGCAAGTGGATGAACCCAGCGTTCTGGGCTCATCTGCCCACCTGTATTTAGTATCCATTACCAATAAGGTATATACCAAATTTAATCTTTTAATATCACTGTCTGTTAAAGTACATTCATTTAAAATGCCCCTATTATGCCATTTTAAATGTTCCTAATTTTGTTTTGGATGTCTCCTATAATAGGTTTACAAGCATCCAAGGTAAAAAAAAAAAAAAAAAAAAACTTAATTTTTTTTTCATAATGCACATTGCACATCACCTCTTGATAAACGATTCAGTCAAAACCCCTCCTTCCAAGAGCCTACTATGCTCTAATTGGTCAGACGGCCCAGTCTGTTGTGATTCGTCGACCACTTACAGCACATGTTGGAAATAATGGAAATAAAACACCCATTACCATATCTGAATTTCAGGGTCAAAGTACTGAGTAGACGTTGTTCACGGGCAGCCAATGAAGACCATAAGCTGGCGATGTGCAAATTTGTTACAAATCTAGATATGTTACGGAAGTGAGACTGGAATTGCTGACTATTCATTTCGGCCATTCAGAATCGATCCTTTCTTTTAGGAGACAATAGTTAAAACTTACCTTTTACATTCACAAACAGCTATATTACACACTGCATGAAAGGCAATATTCGAAAAAGCATAATAAGGGCACTTTAAGTGTTTTTATGTTAAGCATTTTAGAATTTACTGCAACAGTCACATGACTGAAAACTATGAATAAGCACAAAAAAGAAGCTTTTGAGTAAAAAAATAAACTAGCTCTTAACTTCATGATATTCAGGTGAGTAGCTTATTTCCCCAGTGCTTAAATACACAAACATCAAATGAATGCCTTCACCCATCCACTACATTCCAGTATAAGTTGTCTTAAGTAAGGCCCGTGTGCTATGAAATTGCACAATCCAATACTCCTGTATGTCAGGTGCCTTTTCCAACCAACAGACTCATACATCATTTAAACTTTGCCCAGCACATGTCTCAACTGATATGTGTCAAATACAATTTCATTTCAAATATCTCTAGAGCACTGATGTCAAAGTGAATCTGACACACAGATCCATAGCTTACATCTGTGTAGATTTGTACCAAAATCACATTTCGGTTTGATTTGCTTCAAAAGAGGACGGTGAAGCTCTTTGCTTTTATTTTATAAATGTGATTGCTGCTATGGATTTTCCTATTCTGTCAATTGTGTTCATTATTAATATCAAGGACATTGGGGGGGGGGGTTTGATCTCCAAGTAACCTCATCGAGGCATCCATGTTGTGAATTGACATTTGCTTGAAAGTGAACTGAATCAGTCAGATTCATAAAACAAGAGGCACACAGCTGTGGCCACCCTTTGCTCATATCTGCTGCTTATGATGAGAACTATATTAAAAAGGAAATACAAGTTGGGTTCAAAACCAAAGATAGAAATAATTGTCATTAATTACTCACCATCATGTTGTTCTAAGCCCATAAGACTTTCGTTCATCTTCGAAATACGAATGAAAATATATTTAATGAAATCAGAGAGATTTTTGTCCCTCCACTGAAAGTCCTTTGCATGAAAACTTTGACACGCGTACAGAGAGCACATCAAATATGGTAAATCAAAGATGAAATATGCTTGCTTGACATGCATCAACAAACCTCATTGGTTCTCACATGTCAAACAAGTTTGTATGACCGACTGTTTACCATACATTATGTTCTCTATATTTGTGTTTGATCAGTTATGTGAACAAACGTCTGTTGGAACAACATGCGGGTGAGTAATCGATGTCGAAATGATCATTTTGGGGTAAGCTAAACCTTAAAAGGACTAGCGTTATTCATATCGACAGCACTAGTAGCATACTAGTAGCAATAATAATAATTTCGACTAGTCCATCCTTTTCTATAAAAACCAGAGAGCAAATATTCTGGGTTACAGTGAGACTGGAAGTGAATTGGGATAATCCAGTAACCTTAAAATACTGTTTTCACAATAAAGCCATAAGATTTACACACTAGGCTAATGTGTAAAAATAGCTTAATTACCTTTTGTGTGAAGTTCCAATATCCAATTTACAACTTCACAACAACAACAACACGCTTTTGAAAGGTCTAACGTGTGCATTTAAACAAAGTACATTAATGTACAAAGTAGATCATTTTATTTATTACATAAAGAACGTTTCAATAGCATTTTCAAACAACTTTAAGTAAAAGTATCGCATCTTCACCTTCCACCAAAATATAGGATTTGCTATCAGTTTACGAAGGCCTGGGAGGTAACCATAACAACAACAGTACGCCGCTCGAGCGCTTTGCTTTAGGACTGATCTCTTATTAAATGTTTAGGGTCAGCACAAGCATTGCACGTTAAAAAAATAAAAGTATTGTCATTATTAACCACGTTATTATAGATATACATAACTGGGGGAAAAAACTTTTTAAAAAGTATTGAAAAGGAGCATCACAAACCGTACTGAGCCCCAAGAATTCCCTTAAGATAGGCTATTAACTGCCTGCACAACTCCGCTGAAAGTCACTGTACAATTCGCACACAGAATGCGATAAAAGGCTTATAAATAGAATCGCAGAGCAGACGAGAGAAGGTATCCCGAGGTGTGACGCTCTTACCTGCTCAAATGAATTCTCCCAGGTGAAGTTGAGCAGACAGGAGGAGAAGAGCTCGTCATCCGAAAGCCCATAAGCGTCCATCGCCCCGTGCTCCCGCTCAAATATTTCTTCGTCGAAAACGTTTATTTCTTCCCCACGATGACTCTCAGCCGGTTCGGTTCTCCGTCGTCCTTGAGTTTAACAAACGGCAGCTGTGGCGGCAGCTCAGCTCCGTCACGTGCACATCGTCGCTTCCAAAAACCAGGACCTCTCCACTATCACAGGGATGTTTCACTCCTGTTTCCAAACAATTTATCAAGTATCTTTATTATGAAAAATATGACTAACGGGGCTGCCTGACTCAGATGAAGTTGTATAAAAAGAAACAAACTGCATAGAATAGTATTAGCCTACAGTTAATTAACCTTAATCACCTAATGAGGCCTGAGCTGTTCCAAGCATCAGGATGGATAGCAAACTAGTCTTGGAAATATTTGGAGATTTCTCTAGATGAATAATGAATTGTCACTCTGCACTACTTATAATGGTGGACAGTCAAACCAGCTTCATTCTGATTAGGGGATATGCGGACCAAGAGTCCACATAATATTTTCCATAAGATTTTTTTTTAATCTAGACTGTTGGTCCACTACAAGTCAGTATAAAAGTATATACAACTCAGTTTAAAAGAGATAGTTTAAGAAAATGAAACTCACCCTCATGTTGCTCCAAACCTGTATAACCTTCTTTCTTCCATAGCACACAAAATAAGTGTATTGTGGCTTCTTGGCTTTTTCTTTGTATTTTGCTTTTGCAATGTGAAAAAGACAAGCAAAATATTCTGGTCATCTTATTAATTGTTCTCCTAGACTGTACATGGAATTTCTTGTTACTCTTGTCAAATCCTCACACACATCTCTTTCCTTCTTTTCCTTGGTAGCAATTTAAAACTTTATTTCTACTCTTATCTTCATTTCTAATCCCTATTAGCATGCATTACGTTTAAGTCTATCAAAAGGATGGAAAGCATTTTGTATTATCTGTCAATGTTTTTAAAATTTGGTAAATGACTGAAAAAGTTCTGTAAACAACACACTAACTATGAGATATTTCATTTCCATTGATATCAAGGTTTAAATAGAATCCAGCTAAAGAATATCCATACTATCCAAATATGCAACATGTTAATGACAGGTGTCAAAGCAACACCAAAAAAGCCATAACTTATGCATTATAATCCAAGTCTTTTGAAGCCAAATAATAGCTTTGAATGAGAAACAGGCCAAATGTAAGTCATTAGTCGCTAAAAACTTGTGCCTGTAGACGTGTTGTGTAGGGTTTGACATCAATGACGGCGAATTATTAATTCATTCTGTGAATTAACAGGATAATAAAATTGACATTGTTTTCTTAATTATTTACAGTCATGTATTGAAATCCTCTGTGGGAATGTTTCCTTTTTGAATTTCCTGATAACACCTCTAGCCTGCTCTACATATCAAAGAGCATAGATACATTGATCAAATGTTGTAACAGATGTATTTTTTATCTTACAGGCACAGTGCATGGTAAGTGCTTTTGAAAGTTTAGATTGCTATCTATTGACTTTAATTTTAGTGATTCTTAGAGAGCCCTTTCATGCAATATTTCCTTTTGCTTTGTGAACAAATGAGATATACTGAGATGGAATAAATCTACAGCCAACAGATATTAGTCAGTTATCAAAAAAGCCTCTTTTAAATCTATAACTCTGGTATCAGAAGTGATGCAAGCCAAAACACAGTAGACTGGTTTGTTCATCATCCTTACTGTGCTGTCACAATATCTGATAATTTCCCTTTAGTGTAGATAGTGTTAAAGACTGCGTATTTATAATATATATATACTCATCGACCAGTTTATTAGGTACACCTTGCTAGTACCGGGTTAGATCCATTTTTGCCTTCAGAACTGATGTAATTATTCATGTCATAGATTCAGCAAGGTGCTGGAATCATTCCTCAGTGATTTTGGTCCATATTGACATGATAGCATCATGCAGTTGCTGCAGATTTGTCGGCCACTCATCCATGATGCAAATCTCCCGTTCCACCACATCTCTAAAAGTACTCTACTGGATTGAGATCTGGCGACTGTGGAGGTCAGTTGAGTATAATGAACTCATTGTCATGTTCTAGAAACCAGTTTGAGATTATTTGAGCTTTGTGACAGCACGTTATATTGCTGGAAGTAGCCATTAGAAGATGGTACACTGTGGTCATAAAGGGATAGACATGCATGGTCAGTAACAATATTCAGGTAGGCTGTGACGTTTAAACGATGATCAATCGGTACTAAGGGGCTCAAAGTGTGCCATTAAAATATGTTCCACACCATTACAGCCTGAACCACTGATACAAGGCAGGATGGATCCACGCTTTCATGTTGTTTACGCCAAATTCTGACCCTATCATCTGAATGTAGCAGCAGGAATCGAGACTCATTAGACCAAGCAATGTTTGTCCAATTTTGGTGAGCCAGTGCGAATTGTAGCCTCAGTTCTTATCTGACAGGAGTGGCACTCAGTGTGTCTTCTGCTGCTGTAGTCCATCTGCTTCAAGGTTTGATGTGTTGTGCTTTCAGAGATGCTCTTCTGCAGACCTCGGTTGTAACAAGTGGTTATTTGAGTTACTGTTGCCTTTCTATCAGCTCAAACCAGTCTGGCCATTCTTCTCTGACCTCTGGCATCAACAAGGCATTTTCACCCACAGAATCGAACTGTAGTTCCGGGTTAATGACGCAAGACGCACAAGCCGAAGTAGTACGTCGAACTCAAAAAGAACCGAATGAACAAACTGTCTAAGTTTGCGTAGGATTACAGAGGAGTCTGATGAGTGAGTTGATGATACTATGCAAGCCTGAGGCACATACTGGATATATGCATATTATGACTACTGTTATTAAATAACATTTTATTAAAACCTGCAAAAACCTTTCTGTCTAGAGATGTATATACATTTTACTATAGTTTATTGTGCATGCAGATCATATTTTAAGTTGTTAAGCGAAATCAAGGAGTTTATTCTTTCTATTTACTTTAGACATATAGAACATATCCGCATTTGTGCATCAATGTCTGTAATATGTGCTATAAGTGCGAATCTTTTAGAAATCTTATCCAAGATGTAGGCTACTCAATATTGGTCAGTCATATCCAAGATGTCAAAGGATCCGCGAATGAATCTGTGACCACAAACAAGATTAACTTAAGTGAATGAAAGGCAATAATATGTGTTCACACAAACTTTTTATTTGAATGTTTCAATATGTGTTGACACAAATGACTTAATTTGAATGTTTCATTGATATAACATGGCACTGAGTTGTTAGAAAAGAAATCCGTAGTGACATCATTGCTTGATGACGTTATAAACCGATGAATCGGATTTTGAACCGGTTCATTGAAACAAACTGTCCGAAAGAACTAGTTTGCAGAAATGAATCAGACTTTACGTAACTACAGACCAACAACTGTGTCACATTCAAAGTTGCTTAAATCACCTTTCTTCCCCTTCACCTTTCTCAATTTGAACTTTAGCAGATCGTCGTGACCATGTCTATATGCCTAAATGCATTGAGTTGCTCCCATGTGATTGGTTGATTAGATATTTGGTGGATAAAGATGATGAGCAGAATTGGAATAATGAGTCCTTGAACTCAGTATCAAAAGTAGCAGTCAGTATCTGGTGTGGCCAGCAGCTGCTTTAAGTTCTACAGTGAATCTCATCCTCATGGACTGCAGCAGATTTGCCAGTTCTTGCTGTGGGATGTTACCCAACTCTTCCACTAAGCCACGTCCAAGTTCTCAAACAAGTCTGGGGGACGTATGGTTACATGGCTTGGCACTGCAAGGACAATCAACAATCCTTCCTGTAGCACTTCCTTGCAGCAGGACTATGGTATGCTTACACAGAGGATCAGGGACCCTGGCCATCTTTCTCCTGGTGTCTTTCAGTCAGTAGAAAGGTCTCTTTAGTATCCTAAGTTATTGTAACTGTGACCTTAATTGACTACTGCCTGTAAATTATTAGTGTCTTAGGGACTGTTCCACAGGTGCATGTGTAAATATTTGTTTATGGTTCATTGAACAAGCATAAACCCTTTCCAATAAAAATCTGTAAATCTTATTTGGATTTTACAAAATTATATACTTTGAGGCCCAACACACCTTTGTTTCTCACTGAGAAACTTTGTAAGGCAAATAGAAACCATAGCATATGCTCCAGAATCTTGTTAAGCTCTTATTTCTCACATTTTCAGCAATGCAGATGGTGGCAAATCTCCCTGAACTGTCTTTTAACTGAGGTGAGATTAATTTCTCAAAGATTCACCATTTGCAGTTTATTTCAAACAAGCAGGCTACTCTTCCTCTCCCTGTAGGACTAATATATCAACGGCAACCTTGCGTACGTCGCGCAGGAACCTATCACAGGTAGGCTGCTGAGCTCCTGTCAGAGATGGCATGATTGAATTGTTCCATCGCTCTGTCACCAGAGGGGCCATTACTTCAAATTAGCATACAAATTCAAACCAGGACAGATGGATTTGTCACATTCCAGTCGACATCTTCCTCCGAGATTGGCTTCGCTAACACTGTGCGATGAAGATAAGACACCTGTCTCTGCTTCATTCAGGACAACAGGTGGAGGACAACATGAAAAGGGAGGTAGGGAAATGCTGAGTTTCCCACAAATACACAATTCCAGCTGAAGGAAATATCCTCAGAGTGCCGCGGGTGGTCCTGTAGGCCTGTGCATCAGCTTGATATTTGGTCATAGCAATGTTGGGTACATTTGCAAGACAATGCAGCAGCACAATGTCTACATACTGATGTTGTTACTCCCAAATTTTGATTCCAAGCAACCTTTAATTTTACCTTTAATAATACTCTCAGGCCTGAATAACACACAATTTTGAATAGAATTAAGAATGTAAACTAATGAAAAGTAAGATTTGATGCATGCTGATGGCAGTAGTGTGCATAGTTCCTTTAGTCAATGTTCTAGACCAGGGATAGGCAATGTTGGTCCTGGAGAGCTGTTGTCCTGCAGAGTTTAACTCCAACCCTGAAAAAAAACCTCATCTGCCTGTAGCTTTAGTAATCCTGAAAATATTGATTAGCTTGTTCAGGTGTGTTTGATTAGGGTTGGAGCTAAACTTTGCAGGACAGCGGCTCTCCAGGACCGACATTGCCTACTCCTGTTCTAGACTCAGTAAACCATATCTTTACAGACCTCGAAAGTTACCACAAAACTGTCTAGAACAGGAGATTTTTCAACCCCTAAATATGATGATTCCATTTGCAAGTAAACCTTTTTATAACATAGATAATATATAATATTTCTATGCACAAAGACCCATTTACACTGTGTGAGGTAAAATTTATATTCCCAGACCCTTCTTTGAAAACCTGTCTTGGATTTTCTTTCAACATGTACAGTCTATAGGACCATGTAAAACCAGGGTCGCCGTGATTTTGCCAAGCAAGGCATGTTCCTGGATCAACATATTTTGTTGATCCTGGAACAACATTCATGTCTGAAAACAGTCCTAACCCAATGCCTACCCCAAAACCTAACCCTACCATAACTTAGAGGGAAATTATAGGTGAATAACACAAACTGTAACCTCAAATCTGATTGGTTGTTTGGAATATTGTTCCAGGATCAACAAAGATGTTGATTCAGGAACATGTTGAACTTAGTGAAATCTCATTCACTGTAAAACCAGGGCTGCGTTCAGCCCCGACAAAACGTTGCAAAATGTTTTTTAAATGGTAACAGTGGTGCGTTGAACACCCAGTTCTGATGACACAAGAGTTGCAACTATGGCAGCTGAGAAGGCCATTCTTTGTATTCTTTTTGAAGAATTTTCGGAGCCTGATGAAATCGGTATAAATATTTGTTTAATACTGCAAAGTACACTCAATATTACAGTCACTGCCCTTGGCGTCCAGAATAAAAGAGAACATCCCAATCGAGTGAAGGGATTTGTGGAAACTGTGGTTCCTAATTATTGTGTTCCAACATTTGCCTCGCATTTCAGGATGAAAAGACAAACATTTCAGATGAAGGATAATCCACTTCTTACCTCCGAAACTGTGTTATGATCTATGACTTTATTATTTTTGTTGTGAGTATTAGGCTTACCATTATCACTGTTGTTGTGCTATGATATTGTAATATTTACCATTATATAATCAGAGGAGAATAGAAAAGTTTATGAAAATGTCACTCCAAAATACAATAGCAAAATATATAAATATGTATAGTACTTTTATGTTACATGAGCTGTCTCTTTAATACCGCGTGGTTTATATACATACACACGTGATTCATTAAACTTTCGTATATATGCGGCCAATTCCATCGCACAAATGAACGGGTGTTGATAAATGTGGCGGCTGAAAACTGTCGTCATTTAAATATCATGCTCCAAATTTTAGAAGCCTCGCCCTATAGGTTACGACACAGAGAAACGTAACCCGGCCATGAAGAGGAAATAATCGCATAAAAAATAAATGTATCTTACTCTAAAAACACCCCTCAACCTCGTAATTTCAAACAATAAAATTAATTTAAATAATAATACCGGTAAATAAAACTAAATACTTACAAACATTATTAATATATAGCTTGTATAAACTTGGTTATTTTAGTACCTCACTTCACAGAAAATCCTTTAAATTTATTTTATTTATAACAGAACAAGAATGAAAAATAAGTAGCTATATATTGAAACACAAATTAGGCTGTAGTGGCATTCGTTATAAAGCAGAAATTAATTTATTTAAAGCAAAACTGAACTGGGCTGACATAGCCTACCTCTCTCATTTGGGAAGAATCCAAACGTTTCCATATTCGCGATGTAACATTTATTGGTTGCTGAACTACTGTTAATTATGTAAAGGCTTTCTATTTTACTTTTGTTTCAATATCCACATAAAACATCATCCTTCACATGTGCAAAATTGTGTTTGGATGGGTGCCAACTGGTACAGATGTACTCCTAGATGTACTCGGACCATTAAACTGAGCAGTGTTAAATTTGTCTGCATTTTAGTTTGCTGATAAATGGCTGAAATGTAAAGTTAGCAACGCTAACTGATATGTTGCGTCTGCATGAGTGAGGCGCCTGCGCGATCAATTGAATTTAATAAAATAAAGATAAATATTGTAATAAAATAAAGAAAACGAGGGGGGCTGGGGAAAAACATTTGTGGTATTTTAAGAACACGCATCTATTCTAATTTAATTTTAATTTGACATTTTAATTGTGTCGTTTAATGGTTAATGATCGGTTAGTGAGTGATTGTCAGTCAGGAAAATAAACTAAATGCTCTCATAACAATTCTCCACCAGATTTACTATGCTGCACGCAAGTTCCAGCTGACTCAAAAACGTGCGTACACGAGCTGAGACCTGACGTGAGATTTGATCGTAGTCATCGCTCACGCTCATATTGATAAATGCCAAATTTTGCGTGGAAATGAGCGTACGCACACTTTTCTGGCGTACGATCGTTTGATAAATGAGGGCCAATGTGTGAACAGACAGTAAAAAAAAAAACAATTCAACCAAAACAATACATCTATAGAGCGTTGCAGTAATGTATTTTCGTAGGCCAACCCAGAAGTTAGCATCACCCTGGTCCCCTTGAAAAACACAAGAGGATTTTTCCATTGGCTTTTGGATTATTGCAGAAAATAAACTCTGTGACCAATTAAAGTAAAATATCTTCAGCTTGTTAAAGGGCTGGTTCACCCAAAAATTTAAATTCTGTCATCATTTACTCACCCTCAAGTTGTTCCAAACCTATAGGAATTTCTTTCTTCTGCTGAACACAAAAGAAGATATTTTGAAGAATGTTGGAAACCAAACAGTTGATGGACCCCATTGATATTCTTCAAAATATCATCTTTTGTGTTCAGCAGAAGAAATAAATTCATACAAGTCTGGAACAACTTAAGGCCGAAGTAAATGATGAAAGAATTTTCATTTTTGGGTGAACTATCCCTTTAACCACAGACCTTATTTCAAGCATTTCACCAAAAACCCACTCAACAAAAAAACCATTGACTTCAGGACAAAGGAGCTGGAAATACTAAAATGTTAACTCGTTTCTAGGTTTTTTGACTGCAATATATCTATAAGAAATTGTAGAAAAAAGGGTCTGAATCCGTAGTAGAATTAGTTAGTTCACATCAATTGATCTTGGCAAGAATAATTATGACATTGATATATTAAAATATGCTGCCATCAAGAAAGGGTTAAATGAAACCATGTACAACAAAACAGTTATATTATATTATATTTTTTAGTTAAGATGAGAAAGCCAAAATTGTTGGTTTTGCTTCCAGCTCATGCAAGTGACCAGTCTAATAAGAGACTACTTAGAAAAATAATGATTTTCTTGGGTAATTATGCTGGGAAGGATCAATTGGAAACACTCAGTATGACAAAACCCCTTTCCCCTCTAGATCAATGGCACATAATTTCTAGATCAGCTCAAACTAATGTGTTTTCTATTGGCTTCAGCGAACCACGGTAATCTCTGGCACAATTTCACGGTTACATGTGTGCTCGTGAGTAGAAAGCCATCTATTTAAAAACTTGGGGCTGAACAATTTTTTTTCCCAACAGTCAGAAAAGATCAAAATAAACATGCTAATCTCTACCATTTGCATATTGCACACGTGGTAGCCTTGATGTGAAACTCCTTTCCCCCTCTCTTCCCATCTACACAACACAAGTACCCCTCCTCTCTGGTGATATTCCTTTGAAACTTCAATTGAGGGCAAATGCTAACTTAAGGTTGCTTTTGAAGTTTTCGCATCTCCCTCACGTGTCACCTTGCAAATGACTCATCCCCTCTCCTCGCACATAACCGTGGTGTATAATGCCATAGGTGAAAAATGGATTTGGTCTTCATCTACGACTAATGGATTAATATGGAAATAGAACAAAAAGACCCCCTGGGTGCCGTGTTCTCTCTTATCGAAAGTGCAGCAAAACACAACAATGAAACTTTAAAGTCTCAAGGCCAAGGGGAAAGGCATTGCCATGGATTAATAAGACACTGCCTTCTGTATGTCTCGGAAAAAAAAGGTGAAACAAATACCTTTGCTCTTCCAAAAGACAGTGAAAATGAGATGAGCTATTTCCCCCATTATCAGGATCATTCTTTCCTCTGTCAGGAGTGATTGAGCTTCAAGTGATGCTTTAATTTTTTGATAGCACTACTAAAATACAACGAAAATGCAGTGACAAAGGAACAACAATGAGACTTTTGCCACAGGCAAGTTCAGTGGACCTTAGCTGACCTGGGCCTAAAGGAAGCCACTGTTTTCAAGGACCCTCTCTTCTAAGATGCCCAGCTCAGCTGTACAATTTCTGTTGGTTTCACGCTTCAGCAAGCTCAGCAGGCTGACAGTTGAAGAACTAGCCTACAGAATGAGAGTTGGAGAAGTTATTTACAATCCCTATAAAAAAAAAAAAGTATTTAGGTATATGAAGTTGTGAAGTTTTACTGTTTTACAACATTGAACCACAGAACATTTAGCTTTTTTGACACCAACTAAAAAGCCACAAAAAAAAAAATCCAAAAGAAATTGCTAAGATAAAATGTAATACACTTCTTCAAAAATGGTTTGCTTAAGTATTTACCCACTCAGCTTTTAGTTTTAGTAGGGTTGTGTAAAGTTCAGAATCTAAAGTGCCCCAGTTATGCTATTTTAGGGGCCGTTTGCGCTCTCAAATTCGTCATTTCAAATGTAGGTGCACGGCAGGCGCACTCATAATGGAAGCGATGCGGTCGCAACGCGCATGCAGTGCGTTTTCCAGGCGCATCGAGATGAAAAATTCTCAACTTTTCAGAATGCCGCAAGCGCACCGCAGGTCATGTGACAAGACCCAACCATCAGCTTTGGCCTTTCCGTAACAAAACATCGAAAGCTCAGCCGAACAGCGGATCATAGCTGTACAGGGTGGTTTTTATATCTCATCTCCATAAATATATCTAGTAGTAAAGCTAATGCAAGGGCTAGAAATAAATTTATCCTTTGCTGAAACTTTGTCGTCGTGGAGAGCGCAGTTCATGGTTGCATAGCAACCATGACTCTTGTCATGCGCACTTTTTTATGGCAAGCACCAAAGGGAAAATGCATTGCACACACACATACGAGTTCCCGTAAATCCAGAATTAATGCATCATAACAGAATCAAACATAAATGTATAACGTGTCTGTTACAACACCATCAGTGGAAAAAGGCGAATAGTCATGTGGGTTTAATGTTCACTACGTCAATTTATTCGGCAAATGCATTTCCATCTCCCATTATTCGCATTAACGCTTTTTCGCACAAGTCAAAAACCACCTCAAGCTAGCGTAAAAACGTTTTGGCGAATTAAGGGATTTTTTTTTTTTCGAAATTGGGCGTTTCCATCACTCGTTTCTGATGCGATACTTCAAAATGCGCATAAAAACAGGGTGATGGAAACATAGCATCTGAAATGGTTCAGTTAGGGATCCGGTTTTCTAAACCCCTCCTTTCCGATAGCATACTCTGCTCTAATAGACCTTATGTGTCAGAGAAACAAGCACGCAGCCATCTTTAGAATTTTGTCTTTGAACTTCCGTTTGTGGTAGCTCTGTAAATTTCTTTGCCATCGCTGTCAAAGAGTAATTAGCTGGTGAAGTGGATTCACTTATTTTAGAGTTAACGAATGTTTGTTGATCCTAACAAACGGCAGTAGATTGGGAAGATTTTAAAACGAGCGGTTCGATCATAAATCTGTAAGATCTTACCTTTATGCTGTGGAAATACAAACTGGAAGACACAACATGAGTGCAGCACTGAAAAGGGGCGGGGCTACATAAGGTCTTTTGGTCATAAGGCCTAGTCTGTTGTGATTGGTCGACCGCTTACAGCGCATGTTGGAAATGAAACGCCCATTACCATATATGAATGTCAGCTCTGGAAGCTTCTTCAGCACTTGTATACGCAGTGATACGAACAGTAATGATGACATCGGTTTTACAATATTATTTATAGTCCAAGTCCTCATTCTTTGGAAGTGCATGAAAAGTGGATCTGCTTTCGCAATGCAGCCTTCTCAACACTTCAACAACACAATCCAAACTCTTCCACGATACAACAGTGTTTGAGTGCGGGTCAAAGTAGACGTAGTTCGTTGGCAGGCAGTGAAGACCATAGATGGGCATTATGAAGATCTGTTACAAACCTATGCAGGTTCATGCAGGAAGAAAGAATGGAATTACTGACAACTCGTTTCAGGCACTTCAGAATCAGTTCTTTCTTTTTGGGGAGGACAACTCCATTCATCATGCACTTTGATCTTTGAAACTTTGCAGACCTTTTACATTCACAAACAGCTATACAATATCCCGAAGAAGCATAGTTGAGGCACTTTGAGAACAGGGGCCAGTTGCATAAACAAACACTACTTTGACCAGCCTTAAGGGGGGGGGGATTAAATGACTAACTGGTAAGACTAGTCCAATGGCGCTAAATGACTCATGACTCGACTCGGCACGCTTACTTCCGGTTTGCTTTTCCATTGCAGTTTAGTACCGCTTCAAAGTGGGTGGGATTATAGACAGTCATTTAAAGCAAGTCATTTAAAAAAAGTCTCGCGAACAAATGATAATGTGGTGGATGTTACTATTTAAATCTAGCAGGTTTGGTGTCTTGTGATTTAAATCCAATGACGCTGGTAGTGACGAATCTCTCTGACCAATCAGTGATCTGCAGTGTTTACACTTCACATTTAGTATCGTTACGGCCAGTGTTGCCAAGTCCGCGGTTTTCCTGTGGAACTGGGCTACTTTTTCACTGTTGCCACTTGTTGTTTTTCATGTCCGCGGGTTGAAACGAACCCAAATAACATGATATTTAGCCCCTGGAATGCGAATTTTACCTGGGGAAACCCGCCAAAAACACAGATTTTACACCCTGGAACGCGACATTGCTTTTTATTTTTAAATTAGTCACATGATTTTCTTTGCAATTAATCTTAATTCTACTCGAATTTTGAATTGCATTCTGCGTCCTTTTTACTTCCCAAGTTCCAATTCAGTAACTGATTTGGATTTTAAAAGGCATTCTCAATTCTGTTTTGAATGAAGCAACTCCACTTAGTTGATGCACCTTTTGAAGTGCTTCACAGGCCTTTAGTCTGTCTGTATTGGTCTCAGTCAGCCACTGCAATGCTTTCCCATTCCTCTTTGAAAAACTGCTTAAGCTCAGTCTGGTTTTATGGAGATTGTAAGTGGACAGCCTTTTTTGAGTCCACCAATAAATTCTCACTTTGATTGAGATCTCGGCTTGGCCACTTCAGGACTTCTTGTGTAGCTTCGGCTTCATGCTTGGGTCATTGTCCTGGAAAATAGATAATCTCTTGAGTCGCAGGTGTCTCAGACTGCTTCAGGTTTTCCTCCAGGATTTCTTTACCAGTGTTTGGCTGCATTGATTTCAGAGAACTTCCCCACAGCACAGCATGCTTCATGGTCAGAATGGTGTGCTTCTGACGATGCACAGCAATTGGCTAACACCAAACATGGCATTCAGTTTGATAGCCAAAAGCTCAATTTCGGTCTCATCAGACCAGAGACGACTCTTCCATCTGGCTTCAGAGTCTTCCTCATGCCTTCTGGCAAACTGCAGCTGAGATGTCATATGACATTTTCAACAGTGGCTTCTCTCTGTCACTCTTCCATAAAGCTGTGACTGGTGAAGAACCCAGATGACAGTTGTTGTTTCCACAGTCTCTCCAATTTCAGCCACTGAAGCTTGTAACTCCTTCATTGGTCATCGGTCTCTTGGTGGCTTCTCTCTCCAGTGTCCACTTGAGGACATCCTTCTCTAGGTACATTGACAATCATACTCTTTCCATTTCTTAATTATTAATTTTACTGAACTCCAAGCGCAAGGGCTAATCAATGACTTGTATCCATCACCTGCCTTGTGCTCTTCAATAAGTTTTTTTTTTTCTTTCAGGTTCTGCCACAAAACTAATAACCAGAAGTTGGACTTTCCATACTGAGATGTATTTATTTTAGAATCAGTTGAAACCCTCTGATGATGCACAAATTACATGTATTTTACGTGACCTCTAAAATTAATTAGTACCACCAGTGATTTAGATGGACTATTTAGATAATGAATTATAACTATTTTGATCACTTTGTAGACATTTTAGATTTATATACTATTATAGTATTTAATATTTAAAAGTAGCTTTGATTTTTATATTTTTGTTTTAGTTTAAATCCAAGTAATTTTGTGTGCTTTTGTCATTTTTTATTAGTTTTCTTAAATACTTCTATTTATAATTATTTTATCTATTTCAATTAATGAAAAATGGTTTTAATAGTTTGTTAATAACTCTGGTATCCACTTTTTCCAGTAACAATACATAAGTGTGATGCTTTACAAACTGAATTAAATTAAGTGACCAGAGAAATTAATTTAACTTGAATAAATGATATTGAACTCAAATAAGCCACACAATATTCAAAGTTTTTTAAAAGATAATATTTTGTGCTCCAAACAGTATTCCAGGTCTATAATTTTATTTATATTTTAGAAATTACAATGCATCAGATGCTTAATTGCTAAGAAAATGTAAGAAAAGAAAAGACTTAATACTAAAAAGACAATAATTCAGATATTTTAGACATGCTGTACATTTATGTTTCTTCAATAGAGAGCAATCAAATGACTTCACTAGTCCCATTGGAATCCAGTTTTTCCTCCATCATTAACAGAGAAACGCCCAGATACTGGATTGTTGTGCGCGTACCGAACAGTGCAAAACATCTATTCTTGGGTGGAAGTATTTCTTCTACCAGTCTTTAGAAATCTAACAAAACAGAAGGAAACTCCTGGAAACCCAAATTGGGTGAATATGATTAAAAAATTAATGCTGTAAAACATGCAATTAACCCTCACAAATGAGCACATTAACATGACTGCCCTAATCTCAACCCTAACAAAAATGACCACTGATGTACTTCATTTATTAAAACAATTTATAGAAATAATAGCTGAACAGAACTCGCATTCAATAAATCTCTACCGAAACCATTAATAAACATTATGGTCTATACTGCTTTATTTTGATCCTAACTACAAAGCTGTGAATGCATTTGTGCAATTTAGGTCCTCGTATTTGTATTGAGTCTTTTATCTGAAGTCAACAAAAAGAATAGTACACATGAACTTGATTGAGCATGACTGATATCAAGGTTTTTTATTATTGAAGTAAAAGCTCCTTTACAGAATAAACAGGGACTTTTCTACTCAATAACATAGCAGGAAGTTCTCAATGTCAATAAGGAATGTCAACATCCACATGAATGCTCATGCAAAAAAAGTTGATGGTGGTATCCCTGTTAAGCGTTTGCTCCCAATCAATCCTTAGTGCCTATAATGACCAATTTAACAATATGTTTTTATCAGGTGCCAAAATGCACGGCGGAGCTGGGAACAAAGAGTTATAAAAAATAATTATATCCTGACAACAAATCAAAAACAGAAAACAAAACACAGACAGAAATCTAATGTTGAATGACAATGTGTGACGATGTACAACCTCAGAAGCATTGCACAGCGCATACTGAATTCAAAATGTATAGTCCTTATACCGTTGGGTAGGTTCAGTATTGAGAGTACTCCTTGGTTTGAAGTTTAGCAACAATGCGCTCCAGTTGCCTCTTAGCTTCGCACTGAGGGAAGTTGCCCATTTCGTAGTACTGTGGAGCGATTTTCACCAGCCTACAGGATGAGATGGTACACAGAATGTTTACTTACTTTTTCCTTTCTTTGCTGCAAAAACATTTACTCTTTGCCAACAATGCACAAAAATTCTGCATTTGCATGTTTTAGCTTACCATTCGGGTTTTATATCAGTGCAGGTGCGGATGTAGTTCTTGGTGGTCAGCACAAACTCATTGTAGAGAACCCACTCGGGCTTGTGGTCCAGTACGGTGGAAGGGTGCAACTGGACCACCTGGTTGTCCTTCACTGTGAGATAGTGGCCGGTGCGCTCCAGGTGAGCAACCTGATAACACCAGAGACGCAAATTAACAAATAAATCAACCACAAGCAAACCAAACGCGCACACACTGACGTTTCTTCAGGCACCTACACGGGCAGCGTGAGGATGTCGAGATTAACCTGGGCAATCAGTCTCAATAAACGGCCGACTCAAACAGAGACGTCGGCAATAGAGCGCCCGGTAATTCGTACACCGAGGCGGAAATTTGTCTCGCCAGTAAAGGTTAATGTTGACAAATATTTCAATATTAATGGAGTAATTCAACTAGTCAGGTCACTTGTTTCAGGTACCCCCTCCTGGAGAGCGACTCGATAAAAACGTCATTTATTTTCGCTACGTGGGACGAAAATTGCCTTGATTTCTTGTAAGCGTTTAAATGGTCACACTTTGATAGAAAGCCTTGCATTACATTAGCAAGCCTCAGTGATTCTGCATTCCCAACAGACACTGTATCTTCTAATTCAGACAGAGATTAAAAGGAGAAATCAAGCTCTACTTTAAAAGTAGCTGTACTTTAGTTTAAGATTAAAAAAAATAAAGTGGACTAATAATTAACTAAAGCCTTAAGCTATAAGATCATCCAAGGCTGCACTATTATAAATAATCATGGCCAAAGGGCATTATTGTCTTGACGCCTCTTCAGCTGTGACTATATTCAGAAAGGAGATTTGTTGATTTGGCCGTTCATCATTTTGACACTGAGGGTGATCTATTGTAACTTTTTAACTGTAATTCCTCCGCCCTAGTTGGTGGCGAGGGCGCTCCAGTGTTGCAGCAGAGCGTGGGTTCAGACTCCAGGAAAACGTAAAACTGCCAAGAGAAGTCATCTGTCTGACAATTGCCTTTGCATCAGTATCCCTTGATGCGTTTGATTAGACACAGGCGAGCACCCAGCTTTAATACATGTTATAACACTAACTTTATAATTACATAATTATGTTTCGTCGTCAGTTCAGGTTTATATTTCAAAATGGTTTTCAAAAGTTAATTTTGAGTGTTTAAGCTTTCAAATGACACCTACTTCATGATGATTACTAAAATATGTGATGGGGACAAAAGGCAATAAAAATAAAATATCCCACTATCAGGACAGTGACAGTTAACAGGTTAAACAAACAAGTGTAACTGAATCTTTTTGGCACATTTATAGACAAACACACCTGCATGAAGAACCCGGTGACTAGAGCGCGGCGGATGTTGATGTAGTAGTCACGGCTGGTGAACTCTGTGCTGCGTCGTGGCAGGTTGAAGCGGTCCATGATGCGTGAGAGCTGCTGCCGCACATTATCAGCCGACATCAGCGAGCGGTAGTTAACGAAGTTATCATAGCACCACTGCACTGACTCGTGGTCTTGGAATAGAATGGTTACACATAAAAACCAGGTTAAGAGCAACATACAAGCAGATCTGAACTTAGACCACCACTGCTAAGTCATATATAAACTTCTAAATAGCTAATTATGCAGCTTAATAACAATAATGACAGATTTCAAAGATTTCAAGATTTAAGGTGAAGTGTGTAACTTCTGCAGCACTCACATCACCAAATGGACCATTTTAAACACATTTTTTCCAAAACATTACTCCACATCAGTCCCACCCCAAACTCAAGCCACTGCTTTAGCCAATGTCCAATAAAGTGCCTCAGAACCACATGCTTTATGCTTTCGAGGTAAAAAAAAATACAAATGGCTTACTTGACTTCATAAATTTACACACTTCACCTTAAAAAAATAAATAAATAAATAAATAAAATAAATAAATAAATAAATAAATAAAAATCACAACTGAAAAACGCATCTATTTACAAAGTATTTAACATAAAATATTTTTCTTATTTTATTTCTACATGTCAAGTTATGGGATAAAGCTTATAAAAACCATTATTTTTTTTTTAACCATTTAATTTTTTTTAGTTTTATTGATGTAACATTTATATATATGACTCATGACTTTATCCTTACCTTTAACTTTCAGTGTATTGAAAAACAGTGGTGATTTTGCAACCCTAAATGACCAGCATTGCAATTTTGCAACATTTTTCCAAGTTACACCACAATGCAAATTCTGCCAAAATAACAAAAATAATAACCAATGGCTTCCTAAAGACATATTAAGGGGTGAAAAAAGTGCATCAAGAATATCAATGGTTTGGTCTCTGAGGGTTAACTGTAGACTCGTGTTTCTGCTAATTTCAAAATTCATGTAATCTGGTGCTAATTTAAAGGGTTTATACAGTTTATATAATAAAATTCACTGGAATTTTTTTGTACTGACAAATTAAAATGCCACAACAAAAAACTTTGCTTCACATGAACACAAACATACTCTCATGATTGTCAAGCTTCAAATAAGTGCTGAATATGAGAGTTTGAGAGAAAATATGGAAGCTGCAGTGAGAAATAAACTGCACATAATTTGCCGTCTTTCAGAAAAGTTTTAGTACCGTGTTGCCTCACAGGCACAGATTTTGATGAAACAAATTACGATTTTCGGCCACCTACAAAAACAACCTGAAATTAGTTGTAATAGATTTAGGCAATTAGGCTAATTAAAAATGGGGGGAGGGTATTATCTCACATGAGCACAAGATGCAACTGTGTGTGTGTGTGTGTGTGTGTGTGTGTGTGTGTGTGTGTATATATATATATACGTACTTTGTTTAAAGGCATGGTAGACGTTGAGCAAAGTCAGGTGGTCCCCGTCGATGTGGGCAAACCTCATTTTGGACTCGTCAGCTGCCTTCTTGGCTTCGGTGGGACGCACAAAGCACTGTGGGACTAAACAAGGTTGGTATGGGCCCCAACATAGCCGCCCATAGGGATGAGTCAAGCGTTCACCCAGACAGGACACAAGGCCTAGTTCTGAGGCTAGAGCACGGCACAGGGTACGCTACACCAAATAGCAAGACGGGGTAGGGGGAGAGCTGCTGCTTTCGGCTTTTCATTTGCCTTTCTGGAATAGAGAAATTGTGGCGGTGGAAATTAAGCTAAACCTGCGATCTGATATTCCTCTGGGGGGATGAGGTTACTCGACGCAGTCGATCCTGACTGACGTTACCGTGTTCAATTAAAATACATGCTGCTATATACACAAAAATAATAAAAAAATATTTAGGCCTAAATTTAGGATTTATTTGAATTGCATATAACATTTCAATTCGATTGGATTACACAGTTTTGAACGAAAAAGCTTACTGGTTTCATTTATCTATATATGCGAATATGCGTCACATTTAAACCCATAACAATAATCAATATATAGACTTATCGCACATATATGGACATGACTTCGATAATTTGTCATCTTATCTGCCCTCCGTGCCAGAAGCGAAAGTGGAGCTTGGCCAGCTCCGTCATACACAGCGGACATTGGCGGGTAAAAAGGCAGCATCATTTGAGAATGTCTTTTGCAACATCTCGATCATGATGCGGCATTATAAACATGCGACGCTCAAGGTAAAATAAGTTCAACTTAAAAAAAAAAAAAAAATACACCCCTAGAAAAATAGAATTAGCAGAAAAATAGAATTGGCCTGTTGGGCATCTGTACCTTTATTTATAATGTGCACCCTTACTTTACAGAGAAAAGAATGTCAGGGGAAAATCTATAGATGTAAGTGACTTGTGCATTTGCAAGTGTTTTTTCTTTTTTCTCTACTTGTTACTTTGCACTTAAGCAAATGTTTATTTACTCAATTTAAGAAACTTAAATTTTTGACACTTCAATTCCAGTATCTAGATATTCTTAAGAGTTAAATGCACTGTCATTTGAAAGTGTGCAGGCCTACTTGCATTATTATGCTGTTATATTATGATATATTCAGTGGCATAAAAAGGACAATAATATTTAATCGCAATTATTTCTGGGACAATATATCGCCCAACAAATAGTAGTTATAACAGGCCTAGTGACATTAAATTTAAGTTTTATCCAACTCAGATTAAATTATGATCAATATTTAAGTTTCTTTTTATTAAATTTGTTAGAACTAATCCAAATGGATGGAAATTTGATATGCAATTCAAATACATAAATCTTAAATTCAGGTGTGACTTCTTTGGTGTTAATTATTTTAATTATTTTTTAAATATTTTAAAATATTTAAATATATATTTATGTTTTTAATTAGGAAACTGTGAGGTTCAAATTTTTATGATCTTAGGTTATATTGGACCTGATCTGAAGCCCAGCATTGTTTGAAGGGTTACTCAGGTCAGTTCACATCTGACAAACAAGCCTGAACCTAGTAAGCGAGCTCTTAAGCGGCTGTATCATATGTCCTACTCTCCCCCACCCCTCTGCATCAGACATTTAATAGCTCAAGCGCCATTCTGATTTGGCAGTCTTACAGTGCGACACATTAAGAGACTGGACAGTTTGTGAGTCCTTCCTTTGAGAGTCGTTCTATATAATGGCTTCAGCCAAGCAGATAAACGCATAAGCAGACTGTTTATTCAACCATTACGAATAACTTGGTTGGCAACTTGAAATTGTGGATATGTAGACAATAAAACAGAAGACTAACATCTTGTTTGTCATTTTGTCCTGAGCATATTCAGACAGACATCTAATTGAAAATGAGTGAGCTACAAAGAATTAATATTTCATAGCCATTCTTCTCTAATAATTTTTAGATCATATGCAGGGGACATGTGTGTACATGAGCATATACTACCTGATAACATTGCGGTGATGGAGAGGATCTCATTGGAGCAGTTGAACTCGCAGCTGGCGATGACCATCTTGGCCAGCTGGGGGTCGAGAGGGAACTCAGCCATCATGGAGCCCAGCTCCGTCAGGTCACCGTCGTCATTCAGTGCTGCGAGATAGTTCAACAGCTCCAGGGCTCGCATCAGGGTCTCAGGAGCTGGCAGAAAAATATTATATTACAATACAATAACAAATTGTGAAATTGTGAATTAAACTATCTCAGGAAAATGCCATGGGTAGTTGCCAGATTGTTGGAGGTGTTCTGAGTTGGTGTGTGTGATAATGACAAAAAAATGTGATATTTTTGGGGATTTTGTCAAACAATTAGGAAATATTTTGTAAATTGGACCTTAGTCAGGGTGGCACCATATTTAATTTTTGACATGATGAAAACAAGGCTGTAAGGGATCGATATTAGGGATTGGCGACGTCTACCAAAACGTTATGTGTAAAGTTAACTTGTTAGCTGGTGCTTGTGCATCTTGTTGTTGGTGCGCTTCAATTAAATTACTACTAAAAGCCATGGTGCTGTCTTTCAGTGTTCTGTGAGTTTGAGCCATTTTATGACGAATACTACAAGTTCAATTTCCATTGGAATGAATTAAAAATGCTCACTCTGCTCCGAGCCAGTGGACATGCACCGTTAATATGGCTAGCGTCTGGAGAAAGGGAGAATACGCACGGAGCTGAAAGGGCTTGAATGAAGCATGTTTGGCTTTAAATAGAACTACTAGACGATATAGCGCTGTAATATCATTATCACAAACAATCCTGAGTGCTTGTGGTGTGTTTTGATGCACTGCTCACTTCAACTAGAAACAGTGAAATGGTGCTACCATTCTGTCTTGCAGTCCGGATGGAAACATGCCGCGCTCTGCCATTTGAATATAATTCGTTTGGCGTTTTTGCCGGTTCAACAGTGATGTCTGTCAGCAATCGGCGATGGACAATGGCATCGTCTATCGGCTCAACCTTAATTTAAATAGTCACTGAATCATTCAATCAAATGATTTGTTCCAAAAAGCAGATTCATTCAGCTCCGAGACACGTAATGGTTCTGCTCTTGCAGTGAAAGCCTGGATTCTCAAGGCATGCTTTTGTTTGGTTTTTGCAAAGCGAGTGACAATGTCAGGTTGCACATTGTTAAAACAACAATTGCAATATTATCATTGACTATACATTTCAAACATTTTAAACCAAAGCATGAGCAAAAGTAATAAGGGATACTTGCATTAGCTACCTTGGTTATTTATTAATTTAAAAAAAACAAAAAACAACAACAAGTGAAAACATTGCGGCTGTGGTCCTCTGGACAACAACTAACTTTTAATTCAAGACAAAGGGGGCTAATTTTTCATCTGACATGCAAGCAGTTCCAAACAGCAGCGCCACTAATTCAATTATAGGGAGGAACCTCTACTTAATGCATCAACACTGGTCACACACCAACAAATTCAATTACTGACCTTTGGCTCTAGAGAGTTTGGCTCTAATGACCAGTAGCATGTTAACTGAAAATTAGCATTGCCTAAGGTTTGGAGGAGTTTGCTGAATAGGATGAAAGACTGTGGCTGTCTTTATCAATGAGTCAGGAAAACTTAATTTAAAAAAAAAAAAAAAAAAAAAAATGCAGCGGTCAGTTTGTTACGGGTGTGCCTAATACGTCCTGAAAAGTGAAGCTGCGGGCTCTTTGATCGCTCCCTCGTGGCTGGATGCAGTACAGGTCATAAACCCCCGCTCTCTCCATGTGAACGAATGGCACTTGAGTCAAAATAAAAAAATAAATTACACTTGCAATAAAATTTTCCGAAAGATGGTTTTGGTCATTTAAGCTAGTTATCACGCTGATATATATATTCAATTGTTCATTTTTGTGATAAGTTTGATTTTAGCTAGCAATTTGATGCAATAGAAACGGGGCATGTCGTTATGATTGACAGTTGTGATTGACAGCTTCTCTGTGGACTGTTGGAGCTTTGAAAGGGGGATTAAAGATATATAATTAACTATTAATTTTCGATTTCTGTGTTATTTCACACCGACAAAATGAGTTGTTCAGCAGTAAACTGTACTAACCGACACTGAGCTTTTTTCGTAACGTTAAATGTGGGCTTTATAAGGTAATTAATAAAAGTTATTAGCCAAGATAACAAGCCTAACGTTAGCCATGACGGGGAAAAAGCAGGTGATCGTTATCTGGCAGTTACTAATTATTTTTATGGGTATAAAATGATAATTAGCAGGACAAAACTAATGATAGCCTACTCTAATTATAAAGCACTGTCTACAGCAATCGAACTCCTATAACGTTAGTTCAACTTAATTTAAAATGGCAGGAACGTTTCTGACATTTTAGTTGTTTCTAGTGGCATATTGAGTTTATCTACTGAATTTGCTGTTTCAAAAATATTATTGCTCTAGAAATAGAATATTGTACAGGTAGAACATTAAATTACAAAAATACATCAATTACAATATGTTGTTTTGTCCTATCCCAATGTATTGTAGAAATGAAAAAAGGAAGGAGGAAAAGAAAAATATAATAAACAACAGATAATAAAACAAATAGGTGATCTGTTCTTGATGATGCAGAGATCTGGGCGCAAGTTTGATACTGCGACTCCGCCTGCAGGCTCCACTGACGATTCCTTCCGCGCATGCCCAGGCTCCAAACTGAGGTTTTTGCGTAACATGTCAACGCCCATCATTGTACATTTTACGTTCAGTTCATTACAATGGAAGGAAGCGGCGTCGCGGCGTTCATCTTTTTTTTAACAGTCTATGGTTTGTTAGTATGAACAAGTATTGATCTTGTATATCAGACATACTTTTTTCTATTTGTTTAGAAAGGATGTAGCATTACTTGTGCTAAGGCAAGTAATCCGTTTTGGGCAATAATTAAGTACAAATGGCATGCAGTGAGCCCGCCTGGAAAAAGTAATTTACACACTGCGGACACCACATCAGAAATGAACTATAGAAAGGAACGTGCCGGTGTGTTAACTGAAGGCAAATCAATGAGAGGGAAAGCTAAAGGTACATTAAAATAAGGAAAGTATATGCGAGCATTTGGCAAATGTCACTAGGCAAATGGCTTCCATCGGCTTCATCCGGTGCTCCAAATTCCTGCTGTTTTCATTTGGCTTCTTGTGTGCCAGATTGAGTGTATCTAATCCCATGAATACAGGTAAACAAATACATAAGCTATGGTACCCTGGGAACTTCAACTAAAAGACCTATATTAGTTTCAGCATTTGTCAGCATCATCAAAATTCACTTTTTTTTTTTTTTTACAGTTTTAAATATTTTAATAAAAAAAATTATTTAATGTGTGCGTGCAAGTGTGAGAGAGTTTTATTATTACCTTGTATTGTTATATTGGTTTATATAAATTAACTAACTACATTTTCATTTGTATTTTAATTAATTTTTAATCTATTCTGCTGCTTGGTTTATGGTGGTGGGGGAAGGGGAGGAAGAAAGAAAAAAAAAACCACAAGATATTTCAGAACAAATGCATAAATAACGATCCTGAATATTGTCTTTCTTTTATATTACCCAGCCATACATTTCAATAAGAGAGCATTTTTAGATTGACTTCAGAGATCTTTAAGGTCATGAACCTTTCAGAAAAGATGATGAGCCAATCACAAGGAAATGTTCCAGTCGTTACTATTCAGCGATTACAAGCCTGACCATCATGCAGTTTTAATGAATGTCCACATCAGTCTTCATATAGCATAAAAGCAATTACATGATCAAAGCAAAGCCTGACACAGAAATATCAGTGTTTATGTGTGGAAAAGTGTGCTGCCCCATTACACAGAACCATTTTATAGTATCAGACTTTTATATGAACAAACTCAAAACTTTATCCTATACCTGGTGGGTCCATGAAGTCAAAGTGCACTAGGTCATCGATACCAAGCTTTTTGAGCTGTAGCACAACAGAGCCCAAATTCGACCTGAGAATCTCAGGGTACGTGTTATCCTGAGGAAAAATGAAGATAAAGAAAAAGGAAAAAAATTAGCTGATGTTCTCTAGTAAGACACTCAAGTTGCTGCTCCTGAGGAAATATTCAAACTCATTTAGTTGATATGGACATTTTCTATGTCGTGTGTACAAAAAGGAGGCTAGAAGTGGCCAGAAGTACTAAAGACTTGAAGGAACCAGAGTCTGGCTTAACCACTGAGTCCATCTGCTGTTTGATCAACAAATGACCCAATCAACATCACTGGCATATAATCAAATCGCTTCCCAGATGCCTACAACAGTAATGATCCGTTTCACAAACCTGCATCTCAGTCTTGTAGGCCTTCTCGGTGTACAGCCGGAAGCACTTTCCCGGGCGCGTACGTCCAGCACGGCCGGCTCTCTGCTGGGCTGAAGCCTTACTAATAGCCGTTACGAGCAGCGACTCGACTCGAATACGAGGGTTATACACCTGTGCGATGAGAAGGAAAGAGCTGTGTGAATAATAAATGCACACCATTGCACCACAGCAATATGCCAAAGCGAAGCCATCCTTCATCTCTGACTGGACTACATGTATGACAGCAGCAGCTGGGCTAGGGAAATGTCAGCAGAATAAATAACTAGCTTTTCCATCTCGAGTCGCTGTCAGAGCCCCGCCACTGGGTTTATCTGGGGATTTCAGAGGCAAGAGAAACAGATGATGGGGTGAGATTAGACAAGTGAGGCAGAGAAGAGAAGACTAACCTTTTGCTTGGCAAAGCCAGGATCAATTACAAACACCACACCATCGATGGTCAGGGACGTCTCAGCGATGTTTGTAGAAACCACAACCTATGAGAGCCAAAACAATACGGTTAAGATTGAGATCAAACTGACCAGACAACTCTTGACAAAGAAATAAAACAAAACACAAAAGCGAAAATCGAAGTCCAGCTGCTTTTTGACTTGAGTTGTACCAGACACTCTAAAATGACTTGGATTACTATACATAACATTTAAAATCAGCAAGTAGATTTTGAATTAGTGGTGCTTGCCTGAGCTAAACTCACAGCCACAATTGAACTTGGGTGGTTGCCAAGGTGTTGCTATGCAGATACGATGGTGTTCTGAGTGGTTAAAGTATGTTTCAATAAAAATGCAAAGATGTTCTAAATGGGTTTTAGAATATTGCTCTGTGGTTGCTATTGTGTTCTGTGTGTTTAAGTACATCGCTATAAAAATGAAGAACGTTGTTATAGTGTTGCTATGGTGTACTGAGTGGTTCTTCAAACATCTTTACGTTTTTATTGAAACGCACTTAAAAGGGATAGTTCACCCAAAAATGAAAATTCTGTCATCATTTACTCACCAAACCTGTATGAATTTCTTTCTTCCGCTGAACACAAAAGATGATATTTTGAAAAATAGACAACTTGAGGGTGGATAAATGACAGAATTTTCATTTTTGTGTGAACTATCCCTTTAAGTGTTTTTTTTTTTTTTAATAACATTGCTATGGTGTTCTGAGTGTTTTTTTTTTTTTTACTTATGTTGCTATAAAAATACTAAGATGTTCTAAATGTTTTTTTTTTTTTTTTTTTTAGCACATTTCATTGGTGATTAGACTGTTCTACACTGCTCTGGGCAAACTAAAAAAAAAAAAAACGAATTAAAGAAAAAAGTTCTGTGGTAACTGGAGAGGGGTGGGAAAAAAGGCAAAAAAAAAAAAAAATTCAGTGGGAATTAAATCCTTAAAGACACTTCAGTGAGCTGTCGCAAGCTGGAAGACTAATACAACCCAACGGGGGAGTAAGGCAACAGTTGCTGCAATCAAGTCAAATCGGGAGTGTGCTGGCTGAGCCGGGCTGCTTTCCACCGAGCAGCCCGTCCAGACACATTACTACTGCTCTTTTTGGCGGCAAGATACATGTCGGTGCACAGCACGCAGCCATCTTCCCCTCCCTGGAGAAGCCCACCTCTAAGAAACTGTATTATTAATGCCACGTCTCGCTCCTTCGCTCTCTCTGTCCCTCTACAGTACAGGTGGCCTTAATGTGTGGTTTAGTGACATATTAAATCATCTTTGAGCTAGAGACTGTGGACAGTCTTTGATATGCTGAGATGACAGTGTCCAAGATGACAGCTAAAGCTTCAGAAGAGCTTTATAACATTGCATAGGTAAGGGTGGCTTACTGGCACAAGTCAAAAAAGCCAAATGGGAGTGTCATGCATCACAGAACAAGAAACGCCAATCTGAGTCAAGTGACCGGTAGGGCGAAGTTTCTATCATTTTAGAAGGTTTTGCTTTGTGTTCAATTCAAATCTATGCAAGTGGCCCAGAAAAATCTGAGCAGGCCCCAGGAGCTGTAGATGGATGTTGTCGATGGATGACAAAGAGGCGTACATTCATAGAAAACAACAGTTTTGAATGATGCACGCATACAAGTCATGGATTAAATGACTGGAGAAGTTTGGTGCACATCACCAGAGAGAAGACTATCGTTTCACCCGAAGATCAAGTTATAACTATTTTATTAAAGGGGGGGGTATCACACACAGTTTCTGCCAATCTCATGTTAATCTTATAGTACATATAGAGTACATATAGAGTTAACAATACATCCTTCATATCTCCAAAAAAACTTTAGTTTTATCACATTAAAAGATATACGCTAAACCGAGTCTTTCCGAAAAAAGCAGAGATCCTGGAGGCGTGTCTGCAGTCAGTGCCGTGGGCGGAGCTAAAGAGTCACAAGCATACGCAGCTTCTGTGTAGAGATGTCTGCTAGCTGCGACATCATTATAAATAAAAAGGGTACAAAAACGTTTGTGTTGTTTACATTATATGCACTTACGTGCCGATTGCCAACAAATCCAGCGCCGAACTGGGACTTGTTTACAAAGCATTCATCACCGAAATTCCGGGAACAAACAAACATACGCGCACCACTCCCTTGCTGCCCCGGAAAACCAAACTTCATCCACTGTTCCCTTAACGCTGGGCTCTTTGGGAAGCTGGAAAAAGGTAATCTTTCCCTCACAACCAAAAACACACTCCTTTGGTGACAGGAGCGGAGTCTCATTTCGGAGGCTGCGTCCTCCGGAGGTCACATTTGAAGGCTGCATGGGTCATCAAGGATGTCTTATTTAAGAAAAGTAACCGTAATAAAATTGACTAATATTCATTGTGAGGTGTAAAATACTGTAATTTCTTTCTTACGTTAAGATCTAATGGTTATTTTTCTTAAATGAGACTGCCTCGATGATGTATGCAGCCTTCAAAGGGTGCAGCCCCTGAATTGGGACACAGCCATTGTTGAAAAATCTCTCTGCTTCCGTATCCCGAACGAAACGCGTTGATGGGCGTGCTCTTGCTCTGGGTGATGTGTGTGTGCACCACGCACGCTTATCAGGGAGAAGTGCCTATATACAAGGAATTCCACTCTCTTTTGACATCATATAGGCCATACTCGAAAAAAACTCTCTGAATCCTGTACCGAAACCGGAAGTAGTGGATTTGGCACAGAAATACTCCGTCATACGTCCATCTCGTGTTTTGAAACTTTGGCCATGTTTAGCATGAGAATGCAACTCTTTAACAGTGTAAATAAGTCAGAATGAATGAAATAGCATTACACCCCCCCTTTAAAAATTACAAGATCAAAAATAAATTTAAGAAAATGAAACATGCATGGATGAATCATCCATAAAATCAAAAAATGAATAGGGTGAATTTCCATTTCATGCCAAATAAGTCTCTATGATATTCTGGTCCCTAAATATGGCTCAGGTACCCTCTTTCAATTAAAATCTAGGGGATTTTTGCACCTTTTCTTCAAAAAGAATTCAGATGTCTTGCAGCAATACACACATAGTTTGAGCTATAATTCATGCCTACAGCAGAAACAAGCTCTAAAGTTTAATTTATTAGGTTAGGGGTTTATTTAAAATCCTAACCCTAAGTGGGAGCAATAGTATTATGAGTGCTTGCTTTTGCACTCTACTAAAAAATGTTTTACTATGTAAATTCGCTAAATGTAAACTGAGTTTCATAAAATTTTTATTCTGGCCTCCATTACTAACAGAAAACAAATAATGGAGACAAACCTTATATTTCATGTAATTCAAATGCCTTTCAGGCACTTAAATCCTACTTTTATAAATTGATTTCTCTCTAGCCACAAAATGCTTGGTTTGATTTCAGCAGAGGGTGTTTTTTTAAACTCTATTCATGGAGCCTTTGACCTGATGTAATTCAGCTGCTGAAAAGAATCATCTACCTATATATATATTCACAGAAAGGCTGGGAGAATTTGCTGAAAAAAAGGCCATCTGGAGTCTGGAAACTACGACCCAATGCCCACAGAGCGTGCTCCTAACAGACCATTGAATGACAGCGGGGTCCGGAGCGCTTCAGACATATGATAAAAAGAAATGAGGGCTCCTAACCAGTCTGCATCCTTTCAGAAAATAGGGCCACCTGGGAAAGACCTTTGAGATGAAATATATTCCAGAGTGGTAGCCATGGAAATTATCGAAAGGTGAGCACCATTGGAATGAATTTCACAGCAAAAACACTAAATGCATTACAAGTACTTAGTCATACTCATTGAACCATGAGGTGTTGAGAAATTGCATCTTTTAGGAGGCAATGATCCATGCGCAAGTGGTCTGGAAAAAAGTTGGCGGGCTGACCGAACAAGGCTAATACCAGCAACATTTCACTTGAATAAGTGCAATTTCAATTCTCTCGAATGAGCCTCTCATTCAATGTTCATTTTTGGTAAAATACCTCAAGGTAGACACATGCATTACATACCCTACTGGTCATAAGATTGGAATAATTGTTTTTTTTTTTTTTTTTTTTTTACATTTTTGAAAGAATTCTCCTATGCACAAGACGGCTGCATTTATTTGATCAAAATTACAGCAATATAGTAATATTGTGAAATATTAATTTAAAACAACTGTTTTTGATTTGAATATATTTTAAAATGTAATTTATTCCTGTGATGGTAAAGCTGTATTTTCAGCATCATTATTCCACTCTGCTCAAGAAATATTATAAATGCTATAAAATTTAGCTGATTAAGGTTTTTTTTTTCAGGATTCTATGATGAATAGAAAATTTTAACAGCCTTGATTTGAATCAGAAAACTTTTGTAACATCATAAATGTCTTTACTGTCACTTTTGATCAGTTTAGTACGTCCTTGGTGAATAAAAGTATTTTTTTCTTTCTTTTTTTCTTTTATAAATACCTTATCACAAACTTTTAAATGGTATTGTCTCTCAGTTTCCACAAAAATATTAAAGGATTAGTTTACTTTGAAATGAAAATTAGCCCAACATTTACTCACCCTCAAGCCATCCTAGGTATATATAACTCTCTCGTTTCTGATGAAGACAATCAGAGAAATATTAATAAATATCCTGACACATCCGAGCTTTATAATGGCAGTGATAGGGTTCAATGAGTATGAGCTGTACAAAGTGCTTCCATCCACATCCATCCATCATAAACCTGTACTCCACACGGCTCTGGAGTGTTAATAAAGGCCTTCCGAAGCGAAGCGATGCGTTTGTGTAAAAAAAAAAAAAAAAAAAAAAAAAAAAAAAATCCATATTTAAACAAGTTTAAACGAGTTTCCGCCAGACCGCCTTCCGTATACAAGTTACGAAGAAAGTGTAAACTGGCGTTGCATTAATTACACTTGATGTAACATAAGCTTTGTGAACTGCTAGAGGTTTACACTTTCTGCGAAGCACTTTGTTCAGCTCATACTCACTGAGCCCTATCACTGCCATTATAAAGCTTGGATGTGTCAGGATATTTATTAATATTTCTCAGATTGTCTTCGTCAGAAACAAGAAAGTCATATACACCTAGGATGGCTTGAGGGTGAGTAAAGGTTGGGCTAATTTTCATTTCAAAGTGAACTAATCCTTTATGTGGTTTTGATCATTGATGAGAAATGTTTCTTGATCATGCGACACTGAAGACTAGAGTAATACAATCACATGAATAAATTACTTCAAGTAATTTTTTTTTTATTAAAACAAAATAATCATTTTTGACAATATTACTATTTTTACTGCATTTCTGATCAACTAAAATGTAGCCTTGGTGAACACTTATTTCAAAAGCATTAAAGAAATCGTAGTTATCCCAAACTTTTGACTGGTAGTGTAACTTGATGGTGGTGTTGCAAACAAATGCTTTTTACAGGTGCATTTCTTGCATTACTGTTGCGGCACTAAGCCTCTGGTGGGCGATAGAGTCTCCGCCATGACAGAAGTTGACCAGACAGATTCGCTCGCATTTCATATTGAAAGTTAAGGGAGACCCTGCCTTCAATCACACTGAATTAAATGTGACTATGGAAACCATGGCAATTGCAAACAGACCGAGACGGCTCCCGTCTGTCTGCTTCTATATTGAACTAAACAGACATTTCGTCAGCAATAGCGCAATTCCATTATGCCTCAGGGTTTTTAAGCAGCATGAGGGGAAGGAGCTCCAAACATCATCATCATTATTACTGGGCTGTATCGACAACCTTTAAAACCAATGGACGTAAAACAGACATGCTTATGACTTAGCTTGTAGTCAAAACATTTGATGTCACTCTTCACTATAAGCAAGGGTATGCCTGAACATGGTCTCTATCAGGTTAGAAGTGTCTAAATACCTTGATTTCTGCAGCATCTGGAGGAAGACCACTTTCTGTCCAGTTACAGTTATTAATAAGCACAACTTGCCACCCAAAGCAGGTATTCATTAAGGATAGTTTTAGGTGGTTAACACACATACGGCAGCCTCACCATCTCCTTAATTCTTCCATAACCCTCCATTCCTGCATTCAGCACAAGGGAGATCTTACCACACCCCAATTAACTCTAGGATCAAGAAGAATGTTGCTGCCAAAATTTGCCACAGTCCTCAATTTCCATACATGTGACTGCTGAGAGTCACATGAAGTTAAATCCCATCTAATAAATTCATGAATCAGCAGTGCAATAGGGCTGTTGGATTTGTCCTGAAGGAGGATGTGACTGCAAGGTGTGGATCTCAATATCCACACACACACCCTGTATCTGCCAAAGGTGGCTTATATGCATTGTATTTAATATATGCCAGAGGGTGTGAAGAGTTGACATTTTTACAAGGTAATCTGAGCCTATCCGTATGTACTGCTGCCACCGAAGGACAGAAAAGGAAGATGCCAGAAAAATAAATAAATTGAAGACACTGTACAGATACCGCACACTCAAAAGATTTTTGCTGCTTGTTCAAATTACTTTGTTAAAATGACCTAATTCAACTAACCTTGAACATTTTATCACAACTTAAATCTGCACTTGTGCTTATGATCTAAGGGCTACATGACAACCATGATGTTGTATGTTGCTTCACTCAAGGAGCCATAACTGTGCCAATGCCAGTATTGAGACCATAATAAACTATAAATAATAATAAACATGGTTATCTTTAGCATGTTAGTTATTAACCAACACAGGAACTTAAATTTATGAAATTTATGATTTAAACAACATCTCATTTTAATTTAGTTTAACTTTATGTACTAAAATAAACGCATGACAAAAGGAACTAGGGATGCTAATGATTAATTGACAATCGATTGATTGTCGTTAACTTAATCAATAAAAAGTATCAATGGGCAATTAAGCAAGGTCATCATTAGAGTGCATATTTTTGAGGTGCACGTGGCTCATGGACAAAACACACATATGCGCAGACATGACGAAAACTGTAGTTAGGTATTCTAAATGTATTAATGTCTTCAAGCCATGCAATGGATTAAGGGCTAGCTGTTTATCTTGATACAAACCAAGGGTCCAAAAACCCTCCCAACAAATGAATTTACTGAACTAGAACTACTTGTGTAAATGCCACATTAAAAGTACATAGAATACACAACAAGTAATAAGATCCTGGTGGATGAGTGATTTTCCAGCACCGTTTCAGCTGTGCACTCCAATATATGGCGCGTAGTAAATCAAGACCAGTCAATCTGAGCGATCAAACCAATCCAAGCATGCTCCAGTGGTAAAACGGTGTCCGACTGGTCTCACAATTAGTATATGAGGGTCAACTACACAATGACCCTCATATACTAAATGAACGTACGACAGAAAATTGGGTGTACGCTTATTTCCATGCCAAACTTTGCATTTATCAATATGGACATGAGCGGTGACTACGATCAAATCACACATCAGGTTTCAGCTCGCGTACGTGTATGTTTTTGAGTTGATGTGACCTTAGGTGCAGCATAGCAAATCTGGTGGAGAATTGTTATGAGAGCATTTTGTTCATTTAGATTATTTTTCTGAACCACCGACGCTTTTTAACCGATCGTTATCTGTTAAACGACAAGATTAGAATGTCAAATTAAAATTTAATTAGAATAGATGGGTGTCTGTGACTCACTGAAAATACCACAAATGTTTTTTTTTGTTGTTGTTTTTTGTCCCCCTGGGGTTTAGTTTTACATGCACAAATGGCAACATGACACACTAATTCGAGACCACCTACTATAGTTTACTAATGTTTCTAAGTTGTCAAAACATGACGCAAAAGTGGCGCTTTTTCATACCAATACCTGGTATGGTTAGGTCTCTAACTGAAACAAATATACTTGTTGTATTCTGCTAGGAGAGACCTTTTCAATGATGTATGACAAGCCTATAGTTATGTACGAAGATTTTACGGATCACAATTCCATTTAAAAGCAGTATTTTTTTCATGCTATGAAAATAGAGCACTTCTAATGTCAGCAAATTCAAAAGCACTTGTTAAGTAATGGTCATAATCCCTATGTTCACCATAAAGCCAAGCTTCTAACCTTTAAATGACACCAATTTTTTTTTTTTTTTACTACTAACAGCTTGCGCCAGCATTAAAAAAAAAAAAAAAAAACTACTGTCAGGACTTAAAGACACACAGTGCAAAATTAGCGCTTAAAAAGCGTGGACAGTTGTTTTTGCGGCTGACCTTATTGATGCAGACGCAAAATTTATGGGAGGAGACTATTTAAATGAATCATTTACTAAATCATTTACATGATTTACTAAGATTTGCGCTAGTCAGTTTACTGGTATTTGCGCCATTATTTAACACCCAAAAAAAGCCTGTCTTAACCCATTTTGTGACACGGCTGAAAATGTTGCTGCTAGGAGGAGACACTGCAGAGAACAGAGAGTGCGTGGTAGAAGGCAGAAAATATTTTCCACTCGTATTCATTTCTTTGGAAGATGTACCCATATATTATATGTAACAAGTTGTGTCGACCCGCACCTGATGAGCATCAGCTCTGCTTATTTGCGACCCAACGCCAATTTGTGCTGCTCTTGGTAGATTGCATTGGTCATTATGTAAATGATTTGATCACGTCTGTTCTTTAATTTGCGCGTCAGCAGATCACACGCAAAACTTGCCACTCCCATTGGCGCATTTGTGGAATTGCGCTCACGCTATTTTGCCCTGTTTAGTAAATCTGGCCCTATATCATTAAAAAAAATAAGATAAAATAACACAGCAACAAAATTAATAAAATGTCATGACATTTTTTTTTTTTTAAATAAAACCTTTTCTGAACAAACAGTTCTCTGTTCCCAACATCAGTTTGCATGACAGGGGTTGCAGCATATTCACATCAGCCCCCGTGAATCCATGTTCACTTTCATTTTCTTCTGAACAGCGCAGGCAAACAGCGACGGATGTTTGAACTTCTGAAGCAGCTTATGCCCTGGCTTACGAGTAATCAAACCTCGGAGAAACCCAGAGCCTCTTTAAACATGGAAGTGGTCAGGGGAGAGATGAAATAACACAATGCCCTAGCGGAGAGGAATGGACAAGGCAGATACTTGATATCTGAAGCAGGCGGATGCTGATGCTGTTTGGTACATCAAAACACAAACCAGGCATGTAGCCAAGACTTCGTTACGGCTACAAATATAGCCATCAAGTTGAAGGAACAAGAACGAGGAATTTTGCGGATCATTGAACGTTTGCGTTCGTTCATTAGGACATCAGTAATCTTTGCCGGCAATAATGACAAGCGGAGCGGTTTCTGTATGGGAAGCTGGGGCGATGACTCATTTATCAACTCCTCATCAGATGTTCAGCTAAATGTTTGCAAACTCATAGCCGATGATCAGCTGTGATATTCTGTCAGATCTTTGGCCCGTCACGCAGGCGTCCAGGTGCGTCAGGGTTGTTTGAGAGAAGTAGTGAAATGGGAACAGAGAAAACAAAAGGACGATTGCGTCTGCACAACCTCCTGTTAAGTGTAAAGGATGACAGATGAAGAAACACTTTACAGTGGATGAGCTCTGATAAAACATCTACAGCGAATCTCATTCTTTCAAAGCCAACATGCCAAAAAATGGCAAATGACCATATTCAAGTCAGGAGACAGATGGGAAGCAGAACAGGATGGAGTGAAAGCAAACGGTCCAAAACAGACTCAAGAAGAAAAAAAGATTACTGCTCTAACACTTTTCAAATGATAGAAGGATGAGTAAATTTCCTTTCCAAAATTAGAGAAAAGAATCATATGCTGACAAAAGCAGCATATGTTATGAGTCATTGCTTTACCAAAGCTAAAGATGGAAGGGGAGAAAAAAGAAAACCTAATTTCCACCATTCCTTGCTCCTCATTCTTCCCTTTACAGACAAACTTGAGTCATTCTCTCATCCTCTTCTTTCTTTAAATGGATTGAAGAGGCTACTATGGCTGTGCCAATACGAATATCAATGTTTTGATTGTATGATATAATATTCCATTGACAAAGGTGAAAGGGATAGTTGACCCAAAAATGAAAACCATTTACCCTCACGTTGTTCCAAATCCATTAGACTTTTGTTCACTACTTTTATGATTAATTTTTAACGCACGATGCATAGACAAAAATTCAGAGAATCAAAGACGATTGAAAGTCTTATGTTCGAGTCATTTTTGGGTAAACAATCCCATTCACTTTTGTCTGTGGAATATTAATCTCTCAAAATCAATCTCTCTCAAAAAAAAAAAACATCAGAGGGACTAAAAGCGATACCTTTCGTGAATATGCTGTGTTTGCAGCAGTTCAAAACGTAATCTTGCTACATGTATCGTGATGTGTGGCGGTGATGTTTACCTTCCTGCCGATGGCGCCGCTGGGTTTGCGGGGTGGAGGTGGCTCAAAGATCCTCTGCTGTTGCTGTGGTGGCAGCGTGGAGTAGAGCGGGATGATTTTGATGTCCCCAACCTCAGGGCCGAGATCATCAATCTCACGTTTGATCCGTTTGCAGGCTTCGTCAATTTCCTAGAATGTAAACAAACTGACGTTAGAGGCCACAGACTGAGAATCAGGTGCAAAATTACCACTTTCTAAGTGCCAAAAAGACATTTTTGGTGTTTAAATTCAATAGAAGTACTCAACATATTAAGAACTGCAACATAATTTGTTACATGCAAATGTCAGCCATTTAAAATTTGTTTTAATCACAAACTAGGCTCACTGGAAAAATGTGCCTCTACAACAAAAAAACAATTGGTGTAGGATTTCCTTTTCACAATTATTAGTAATTTGCTAGCAAATAGTAACAAATAATTACAATGAAACAGCAAGTAACTAGGGATGTGCGATCCAAGTTTTTTTGTGCCCTGGATCCTATTTGAGTCATTGAATATTGAGTATCTGCCGATACAGAGTCCCGTTTTTCTTTCAGAAAATGGCTAGTTTTTTCCTTCAATTTGACCTAAGACACCTAGCAAAAACATTGTAACAAAACCACAATGTTCCCTTAGGATTTTGTGACTGGTTCAGTTTCCCTGGGACTAAAAAATATTTTGAATGATGTTTAAACTATTTTTGTCCATACAGCAAATATCATTGGAGTCCAATGTTGTTTTGGACTCCACTGACTTCCAATGTATGGAAAATATCTTATCTTACGTTACACATAAAGTCATACAGGTTTGGAAAGACTATGAATGAGTAAATGACGACAATTGTCATTTTTGGTGAACTATCTTTTTAAAAAACAAGGAGAATAACCCTATTTTTGACACTAATATTATTTTCATACGCTTTTACAACATTATACACTCCAGATCAGTGAGTTGTGTAATCTGCCCTCTATTTGTCCAACTTCAACTCATATCAACTGATTTTGGATCAGCTACCCATTAATCTCCAACTTAGCCACTTTTACAAACATCATTAACTGCTAGATCAATTCCCCAATGCTGGAAACACCAGCATCACTGAGGCTTGGGTGGTTTAGTTGCGGTACACTTGACATGCCAGTTGTGTCGACAGAGTGAGAAAAAGAAAAGCTGGAGTGCATGGCGTGCATGGTGCTTGGGTAAGATCCCTATGGCTGCACTTATCAACAGTGGCAGACACAAGGGCATGTGCACTCTCACACGCAAGCTTTATTATTCCAGATGGCAATGTAGTAGGGCTAATGTGAGATGAGAAAGCGGCAATGATGCATAACCAGGAGCAAATCACAACAGATCAGTTAAGTGATGCTGAACGTCACAAACATTGTGGGCTTGAGATCTAGAAATACATGACAGTCGCCATAGCAAATTAGAGATAGCACCGATCCAACCAGCTCAAATGTGTTTTAAAAAAGTACATACTGAAGCACAAACCATTAACAAGCTACACATTTTACAAGAATGTGTCAAAATAAAGTTAATCTAGACCACTGTTACTATTACTAAATGCGTTCTCTCGCAAGTCAGAGAAAATATTCACAAATGAAGAATGCTCTGTATTTACTACAAAGCTTTGTCTTTATGCATGAGCACATTACGCTCATCACAAGTGGAATGGTCCTACTGATTTCGAAGTCACAGCTTATGCAGTACTGCCATCCTCAGGTCAAAGTAAGCATTGCGACTTAAACAGGAAAGAGATCAATGATAAACAGTCAAGCAATGATCTCTACAAAAACTTCAGGCTGTTATAATAAAGCATTTATCGATGCACTGCGACATCTAAAGGCCCTAAACATCTCAGAGACATTTTACTTGAAACTCTTTCATTGCGTATCCAAGCAGCCATAGCTGATCATTTATCCATAAAAGCATTAAAGCTCGTAAGCGTGCTGATATCCCAGACACGGTAGTCCGTGCACGCTCTACACTGCTCCCTGGGGTACAATATGCGCAGAAAATGGCGCCGGTGGCCATGTGCATCTTAATCAAAGCTCTGCCACAACGGAGCAGGACAAGGCAAATCTGAATGGATTGATCAAATTAGCCAAAGTATTAATAGTCCATCAGCCCTTGGGAAGCGGCAGCTGTCAGGAGGACTGCTATACGTGCTGCCAAGGCACCAGGGAGAGAGGGACACGCGGCTGTGCCAATGCAGAAGAGCCTGCACCTGGAGCAGGGCGCCAAATCCAGATCCCTCGCTTCTCGCAGCGGGCACGATACAATGCTGGAGGAAAATATTTTAAATGGCCCCTTTAATCTACATGCTGCAGATGCAAATTAGCTGGCACAGATCTAAAGGAAAACACTAATCTTAATCAGTGGTAATTTAGACCTGATTTGAACGAGCAAAGTTGAACAAATAACTGCACCGTATCTGTGAGGGTTTTTTCTTTTTGAAAGATTGTGTGGTTTTAAACTAATTGCTGTTTGCAAGTTTGCAAAAAAGCCTAAAGAGTTAAGTCATGCATTGCTTCAGCAGAGTTTTGTTGCATTAACAGGACCAAGGAAAAGATAAATAACCTTTTTATCCCCTAAAACGGAGTGGACAAACAGTGTAAATTGCTCAACTAAAATGAGGTGCCTTAATTGATCTAAAGGAACAAACTGAGCTACTATGTGACTAGCATAAAAAACATTCTTGGCCTAGATTTTAGCATATTCAATCATTCTTTAAATGGGTGAAATATAATAGCCAACTCCACTACTGTGATCATTAGTCTCGTCATTTGCTTAAGATGGGAAATGCTTAAGCACAGCACCCTTTCAACTGCCCTAGTCCATTTGAAGTCCGTTAACCTAATTAAAAACACATTAACAAGCCACCAAAGCGAATACCTGCAACGCTAGATCTGAAATTCTTTTTGGTTCTTCACTTAGGAGTAAAAAAAAATTTTGAAACACCTTTGCAGCTATATGCTGTTAGTGAACGATGCTGGGAGTGGCATTTAGATGAATGAGTTGTGTGCTTTACTCGTAGTAACAAAAACACTCAACAAAAATGGTGATGAGAAAACAGCAGTTAATAATAAAGCACATGATTATGGGTCATTGACAAATAAAGCTTCAAAAAGTGTTTTTTTTTTTTTTTAAATCTTTTCAAAACTGGTGTAATGCATTTTTTTAAGTCATGGACAATGTTTTAGTTGTTATATAACATTTCAAAGTGTTAATTAATTTTTTGACTTTATGTCAGGTGGTACAACCAAATAGTTGTATTTATATTAGGGATGCACCAATCCGATACTCAGATCGGGTATCGGCTCCGATACTGCCATTTTTGCCGGATCGGGTATTGGCCGGATGGGACCGATCCAAAACCGATATTGTGCGTGTACTATTCTGTGTTATTGTTAAGCTCCACAAAAGGCACAAAAACATTAAAAAGCACCATAAAGTTTCCGTGCGCTATATTCCAAGTGTTCTGAAGCCATTCCATAGTTTAATTTGAGGTACAGATAAATATTTAAGTCGTTATATTAATGTTCACTTAAATGCCTCCCTCCGCTGCGGCTGTCATTCTCCATTCAGCATTCAGACTGCGTGTCGCGTTCAGTTACGACAGTCAACACATTGAAATTCTCTCCAAGATGAATCAATGTTTCTATTATTATACTTCATCTGTAGACAACGATGCCGGTAATACAATAAGCATCAATATATCTTCACTATATCTTCACTTTGTGCCTTGAACTTTTCAATGCAGAGCGCTGTCGCTGCGCACTGTGACTCCATGATGCCTCAAGCACATCATTCTGCACACAGGATGCGCATAAGCGCTTTGTGCCGCTCTGTACGGGAGCCGTTCATATTATAATACTTTTGCGCAATGAAAGATTGTTAATAGCATTTTTTGTTCTGTCCTATCTATCATATGTTGCTGCCTCATTAAAAAAAAAAAAAAAACTCCGCTATAAATTTAAAAGAAATGTCTTTTAATTTTATGGTATAGCCTATATTTATATATATAAATATATTTAGTTTATGTCATGTATGACTCAAACATTCATGAAAAACAAGCCACGAGTCATGGATGAAGGAATCAGCTGGACTCCTGTTTATTTTGAATGTCTTCCAAGCTAGTGAAGCTATTGGTTTATTTACAGTTGTTGCACTGATGCACAATTATTTAATAAATATTTCACTACATTTGCGTCTGTTTGTTATTTTGTTTTACAAAGTTAGGAAAGTAATGTTTAAGTCAAGCCTGATACCTTGCACAAAAGAATGATCCCAGTTTCCTCCACACAGTGAGGCATACAGTTTATTAGGTAACTTAGCACTTTTTTTATTATTACTTGAATATCGGATCGGTATCGGATGATACTGAATCCCAGGTATCGGAATCTGTATTGGATGATAGTGAATCCCAGGTATCGGAAGCGGAAGCGAAAAAGGCGGATCGGTGCATCCCTAATTTATATATACTGTAGTTCTTTGTCAAGCTGTTTCAAACCCCAAAATTTTTATTTCGGCCCAAATTTGTTCGAAATTAAGTCACACTAGTTTGCTCTTTGACTTCGTTTGAAGTATATCAGGGTCTTTAGTGTGAGTTGAAGTCACAAGTTGTGTCTTCACAAGTTGTGTTGTGATTTCTTTTATGTAAAACACTAATTAGGAATGTCTTATGTAGGTTGACTTCCTGTATTAAAATGTTAGTGATTTCAACATTGCTCTGTTGGTTTGAGTATCCTGACACAGCACCTGCTTACCCAACCAATTTCACCAGATGATTTGAATAGCTATATTTGTCAAGAATAGGATGATTGGGCTGATTTTGTAGGGTAGTGTATCTGCACAAAATAATAAGACAAATTACAAGCAAAAATAAACTCAACAGAACAAAGATACAAATGAATAAGCAGTGCTTTATGTTTTTCTGGTAAATCAAACTGTATTCAGCTACAGACATTGAATAATCGAATGAAAAATAACACTGCATAGTCTTCACTGTATAAATTAAAATATAACTAATTAATACAATTTATCTTTGTTAAAGCTACAAGAGTGATTTTTTTTCTCTCTCTTTTGTTTGATTAACATTGGTGACAAACAGCTGCAGGTATATTAGGCTGTTGTCACTTAAAGACAAATCCAAGGATCCAATATAATGATACGTATCAGTTTCTCTCAATTTAGAGTTTACAATACACTAAGGATACTAAGGAAACTCGCCGAGATGGGCATTTTTACTTAATTTTGCGTGCACGTTCAAGCTCAAAAAGAAGAGAAAGAGAACTGAATTCTGAGCTCACGTGCTTTGTGCGCACACAGAAAATGGTGCGCGAGTTCCAGTCTTCTTGCGCCTAATGTTTAAACTGACAGGACTTAAAAACACATGCAAAAGAAACTTTTAGTCTATGATTGTTAAACTTTGCAATTAATCCGCGAATCACATGCGCCTGGCCAGTACGGATCACGATCCACTACGATCCTAATTCTTGACATTGCACATCCTGCGACATGACTATCGTGTATGCGCACATTGCGATATCGATGCTAAACAATATATTGTGCAGCCCTAATAGATGGGCAAGTGTTTAGGGTGTTTGGAACTAATTTTTTTATAGTCACATTTGAAACCACTAGCAATGTAGAAAATGCACAGTTAATCATCACAAGTGGAAACAGAAATGGTCTGTTCATGATGAAGATCAGTCGCTTGTATTCGCTGACATTCTGGACTTGATAATGATTAGTTCACTGTAAAGAGAACAATCCTGCGCATCAATAAATCTCCACTCAATTATCATCCAATGGTGGTGGAGACACTCCAACTGCAACTTACTTCATTCATTCTGCAACGAGCCAGCGATCAATCTCACACCTGCAAATGAAAACGGATGTACACGACCAGACCCACTGGAGAAACTAATGACGGGAGTCGGCCGTTAATAAATAGGGTGTCAAATTATCTGATTAGGTGGATGGTGCGAAGATATGACTTTTCTTTGAAAAAGGAAGTGAGAGACAAATAAAGGAAGTACAATTTTCAGTTATTTGCAAGTCAGACTCAATGTGGCATAAAAGATTTTCATTTGCCTGGCATGTTTTGCAAATGCAGTTTTGAATCTTCTGAATTACTTTAATTGCATAATTTCTGTCTTCTCATCTTTATGTAAAGCATCTAAGAAATTTAAGTTATTTTGTCTTTGATCCTTGCAAAAGGAGAAAAGGAAGAGAACATAAGCAGGGAATGCTGGTGAGTCTCCATCTGTGACCATATTTATCATTTGGGTGGGTCCCTGACCCTCCACTGCGCTCAGGTGAGCACTGGTTGGTGGAGACGTAAAATAATAAATGGCTTAATTTCAGGGCTGAATCTAGGTCATTCTCTGCCATCTCTCACAGGCTTTTGCCTTTGCGCCAAGGCCAGCTGTGTTCATGGCCATTATCAATCTAAGCATTGATCTCTTCTGCACTATTTAACTGTTCTGTGCGAGGCAGCTTGAAAAATGTCAAAAATGACAAATGTGGCTCATAATGAGCATCTTGAATGTGAAGTCAAAGCTACACACAACCAAAACAACAGGAAGCACCCACAGTTGGGTTTTATTGTTTTCTTTTAGAATATTTGTATTTTAATACTTCATAAATGCCATGTGACTAAATCACTCTGGAGCCGCAGATAGTCACGTCATGACAACGCTGATTATCTGATAGCACTACAAACCCAACCCTTCACTAGTGCCTATCCATAGCTGCGATATAAATTAGTTACTAGTAGCAGTATTATTTTAGTATTTATATATTTTAGAATTCATTAATATTTTGAATAAACCTTAATTTATATACCTGAATTGCCAAAAAAAAAAAAAAAAGGTGTATGTGTGTTCAATACTCACTGTTGTGTGTGCACTTGGATGGGTGGAATGCAGAGCACAAATTCCGAGTATGGGACACCATACTTGGCTACATGTCATGTCACTTCCACTTTCACTTTCATTTTAGTGTTTGAGTATTTTTTTTTTGTTTATCATTTTTATTAGTTTTATTATATATATTTTATTTAGTAATTTTAGTACTTGAACAAAGTATTCAGTTAGTTCCCAAGGCAACCTTTCTAATGTTTTATTTTTTGTTTGTTTGTTTTTACATTTTTCATCTGATATTTTATTTCATTTTGTTTCATTTCAGCTTTACATTAATTGCCGAAAAAAATTATATATTCTATGAAAAATATTTTTAATATTTTTACTTAGCAACACTGGTAACACAACAGCAGCTAGGCTGACAATATAATATAATATAATATATAAGTAACATGCTTGGACTTTAAACAGAGTTCATAAGTAAAATTAAAGAACTTTTCCAGCATTTTCCAAGTACAGTCAGTGCTTTTCAAGTGCAGGGAAGCAGTTTATAATAAACTAAGGAAAAAAATATCAAGCATTTGAGGGCGATACTCAATTCAAGCACATTTCAAACCTTGAAAACAAAACGGTTAAAATCAAGCATTTTCCACAAATCCTCCAGGACATCAGTAACATTACCTCCTGTCCAGTGAGGAAGAGCAGTACATCACCCTCATCTTCCTCACACATATGGATCTGGATGACCGTGCGAATGGCCGCTTCCAAGTAGTCTCTCTCCGGCTCGGGCGTGTAGAAGATCTCCACGGGATGTGTCCGGCCGGGAATGGTGAGCAAGGGGCAGTTGTCGAAATAAACCTGGAACTTTCCAGCGTCCAGAGTGGCACTCATTACGATGACCTGGGGAATAATAAACAGACTGAATTGGCTTTTGAACGGACAACCATTTCACACAGCACTTGGTAAAATCTGCTACTCTTTGCCCGTGTCTACAGCGAGCATCTCGTTCTCTCTGGGGACATTATGATTCTAATGGAGGAAAAAAAAAAAAAGCACAGAGCCATTTTGAGGTCCACCCGGCACCTTTCCACATCATGACACGTTATAATTGCTCTTAAAGCATATTAAACTTTAAAGCCGGATGGGGACAAGGGGCCGAGGGATCACTTGGAGTCACCTAGACCTTATTTAACAGTCTCTGAACACATGTATAACCTTTGATTTGTTCCTGACAACAAGTAGTCATTACCCATCTGCTTTATGAGAATCGGTCCAGCACATTTCAGCCATAAAACTCACTGTGCTTCTGCTCTCCTTGGGCTGATGGCTTTCAAATGGGCTGACCCAGCAGCAGTCGCTTTACCTCCACTAAAGCGACTGGCTGTGCATTTCTGAGTGGAATGGCCACGTTTGTCTTCAAACAAACGGCCACACAGCTGTCAGGTGTGTGAGCAGCTTCATCAGGCAACAGTCCGATGAAGAATATACAGAGAGACAGACATGCTCACAATGATTTGCATTTGCTATGAGGACAATTTCTCCTGGCTCAGCATGATTCCGCTTCATAACTGAAGCTTTTCTTTCTATGACTTTGAATGCATGTTTATGTAACCGATTATTCAAACAGAAACCATCAAGTCTATGGAAGTCTTTCAATGACAAATGTATGAATATAGGTTTAGGTTCAAAGTAAGTACCTAGTTATTGTAATTACTATAACGACTACTTTGAATGTACATATGGAATAGGACTGTAATATAAAGTCCAACTAACCCTAAACTAAACCCAAAACTCTATAGTAAATACATGTTCATTAATATTACTCAGTAGTGCCCGTTTCTATAATTACACTCTAACAAGGGCACCTTAAATTAAAGTGTAATCGATTATTAAGAGGCATTTAGAAAATTGACAGGGTGAAATTCCATTTTATATTGACTTCAATATTCTTCCCTACATATCCCCCACTTCATTTGAAATAAAAAACAACCACAAGGTGGTGCAAATACATGGTCAGCATGACATACCTTAAGGTCGGACCTCTGACGGACCACTTCTTTGAGAACACCCATCAGAATATCTGTGGCTAATGTGCGCTCGTGAGCCTCATCGAGAATAATGACACCGTATCGCTCCAGTAAGGGGTCGTTCATAGCCTCACGGAGTAACATACCATCTGTCATATATCTGTAGACAAAAGACATTTTTAAATCACTCTTCATCATCTCAGGTATCACCAAAAAAGACCAAATGTCTTTTTTGTCTAAAATTACCCAACTACTGTTCACTTCCATGTACAGATTATTTGATGTCTAAATCTTTATTTTCTATAACTTACTTTAGTATGGTCTTTGCAGAGCTACAGTCCTCAAATCTGATTGAGTACCCAACCTCCTGCCCCAGCATGACGTCCATTTCATCCGCCACTCTCTGAGCCACACTCATGGCTGCCACCCTACGTGGCTGCGTACAAGCCACACCGCGCTTCGGGCCAGGGAGGGACCTCACCATGTCCACACACCACTGAGGGATCTGAAAAAGGACGAGACCAAATCATTATTACTCTACTGTGTTTCTCAGGTCTTTCCTTAAACCAAATGAATGAGTACATTTGTTAATATGGTCCCAGTCTCAGATTCCCTCTCGGCAATGTCATGAAAAAGTGTATTATTTAAAATATTTTATCTAAATTGCAGAAACTAACAAAACAATAAAGAAATACTGTACTGTAAAATAAATTTCATAAAATAAAATTACTATTCAAAACATTTATTCAAATTATAAAAATTAAATTAATAAAAGAAACATATTACTAGTGTACAGTAAATATCCTAGTTACTACGACTAAAACAATAATAATATACATCAAATAATTGTATAATATTATATTATAGTATATATATATATATATAAATATAATATTATAGTAATAAATATTTGATTTCACAGAACAACAGCAAGATTACAATACTAATATTTACGGTCATCCTAATTTCTTTGCTTTCAAACATTAAACTATTGAGTTTCTGTTTTGGCAGAAAAGTGAAGGGAGACCTTAAAGGGATAGCTCACCCAAAAATGAAAATTCTGTCATCACTCAAATTGTTCCAAACCTGTAAGGTTTTCTTTCTTCTGCTGAACACAAAAGAAAACATTTTGAAGAATATTGGTAACCAAAAAGTTGGTGGACCCCATTGACTTCCATAGTATTTTTTTTTTTTCCTACTATGGAGGTCAATGGGGTCCATCAACTGTATGATTACCAACATTCTTCAAAATATCTTCTTTTGTGTTCAGCAAAAGAAAAACTCATACAGGTTTGGAACAACTTGAGGGCGAGTAAACAGAGACAATTTTCATTTTTGGGTGAACTATCCCTTTAAAGCTTCTCTCTTTTGTTGACAACGGATTTATAAATGATTACAATTTGGGAAGATGGTCGATGCACGTTGAGTTTTCAAATTGAAATTGACCCAAACACACAGCGTGTGCAGTGGAGCTCGTATGGAGCAATATAATTAAATTGCAGAATTTGTGATTTGACAATTGCACTAAGCCATATCGTGATTTCATGACCTTGCATTGTTAAAATTCATTAAAAAAAAATTTGCCAACCAACTGGCAGGCAACACTGCTATACAGTATAGTTGGTGTAAAAATACAGATTTTTACTCATATCTGACACTTGGCAAGTGTTAATTTTGGACCCTGGGTGAGATGCTAGCTCATGCAATCCATGCATGAAATTTTTTTCTCTTTTTCAGATTTACACAATTCTTGTGGGTCATACTTGGAAAATATGGAAATTTCACTAGCTTGCGAAAAGCTGTAAGGCATGAGGAAAACTTTATGCTGTCTAACCTGTGTTGTCTTTCCAGAGCCTGTCTCTCCAACGAGCACAAAGCTCTGATGACGGTTGAGGATGTCATTAAAACGTTCTTTGTACTCCCAAACGGGCAACTGCAGCCTCTTCTTGAGGATCTCGTAGTAACGCGGTGTGTGAGGCAGGTTAGTGAAGGGGTTGATCTGCTGATTCATGGCTGTCTGCTTCAGAGGAAGCATCCCACCGGCTGGCAAGCTGGAGCTGAGGGGTACGCTAGATGCCTTGCTGTCTCTCTCTCGGTCTCGATCACGGTCTCGGTCTCTGTCGCGGTCACGATCGCGATCCTTCGACCGGTCGTCTCGATCTCTGTCCCGGTCCTTACTGATAGAAGACACAAGTAATAGTAACACAAGTAAGCAGGGATTTTGGTTTAATACCCATGTTTTAGTTTTCTGGAATACCAAAAGTTAATGCTCAAACGCATAAGACATTCATGAGAATGTGTTTAAGAATGCAATTGCATGACTTTGTTAACCAACTCTTACATAATATATCTTTTTAAAAAAGACTTCAGTGTTATAGAGCTGTTGGGTTTCAGTTGCACTTTTTAGGAAGCCTTACTTGCCATTGGTACATATCAATTATTAATCTGTGCAACCAATTCACTCATTTAATAACTTCAAGACAGGCTAGCAACTCATGTCAGTGAAACTGTTCTTTCTAAAGGCGCATTGTGTTTTATGCCCTTATTTATATTGTTTTATCTGTTTATGCCTTGGAAATTGAGGCAGCTTTTCTGTCGGTGGTTGTTCAGCACATAAATCATGAAACCGAGTCTCTTAGTGGCCAGAAAAAACTACCAGATTTCAGATATCCACAAGTGAGTGGAAGTCATGTCACTTCTGTTGGCTGTTATCGGTCACTTTGAAATGTGTTAAATATTGTGATGTAAAGACAAGAATTGTCAATTTTGATTTCATGCTGACTTTAATGTTGGGAGATTGATTTTTATGTTGATCAGCTGGAAAATACATTTAAATCACATTACAGATTGCAGACCCACTTTTTTTACGCAGCCTCGGTTACGCAAATATTTTTCCCAAAGGGATTTTAAAAATGTGTCTGTTAAAGAGTTATAAGCCATGAACCAAATCAACCTACAAGGTAAATCAACATTACAAGCTTTGATTTTAAGCAAAAGGGTATTTAAAAATCAGGCAAAAGGTCTGTTCTTGATGCATTTAATGATGGGAAAGGACTAAAATCCCATAAAGCATTTCGAATGACAATTGAATTAGAAACGGAGGAAAATAAAACTATTAATGTTTTTTGTTTTTTTTTACCAGGAATTCCAATGAACAATCATTTTTAAAATAAGTTGAAATAATGTGGACTGATGCTTCAATATAAACATACACTACTGATTAAAGGGGTCATATAATGCCACTTTTACAAGATGTAAAATAAGTCTCTGATGTCCCCAGAGTGTGTATGTGAAGTTTTAGCTCAAAATACCCCACAGATCATTTTTAGAGCATGTTAAATGTGTCACTTTTTGAGCAAAAAAAGCTCCGTTTTTGTGTGTCCCTTTAAATGCAAATGAGCTGCTGCTCCCAAGAAGAGGGCAGAGCTTGTGTTAGCAGCTCTGATTACCTCACACAGACTCACTGAAAACGACAGAAACTGTTCAGCCTTTTATGTTCAAACCGGAGTCGGGCAATGATGGAGAGACTCAATAAAAAGTGACAACATGTAGAATGCAACAGGACGTTTCTGAATGGTTAGTTGATGAATTTATGACTTTATCTTAAAGTCATTGATTAGCATATTGTCTCATGATAATCTATAAATCGCTTGTGTGGGAACTGTTGTAAGATGCCTACAGAGTCAGAGAATATATGCTGCATGAAGATATACAGGTATAGCTTAGTTTAATTACAGTTATAACTTTGCAGATGTTTATTATGCTCTAACAGCAACATTACACACTAACTAAAGTTAAAAAAGTGAAATCATAATCAACCACCCCTTTAACAACCTCAAAGCTCAAAAGAGGTCTACCTTTAAAGAGTTAAAAGTTATCATACAAAATCAATTTCCCTATGAATGAATGGGGTTTTTACTTCCAGAACCTGACTGCTGCACGTTATTAGGTTTCATTATTAAAAATGATTACATTTTAATTCTGAATAACTACTCATAGTTTGGGCTGAATTGAGAGTGGTGATGTCTGAATTGCAAAAGCATGTTTTTTGCGTGTTTCGGAAGTCTTAAATAAATCGGTCAAGTTAGTTTTCAAAAGTATGCTGAACTATTCATTTAAAAGAAAAAAAAAAAACGGCTGAATTTGTTTAGTCGAACCGAGTTGAACCGAGGGCACACTAAGTTTATAGGGATAGTTCACCCAAAAATGAAATCATTTACTTACCCGTGAGTTGTTCCATAACTGTATGAATTTCTTTCTTCTGCTGAACAAAAGATTTTTGGAAGAATATGGGTGACCAAACAGTTGGTGAGACCCATTGACTTCCATAGTATGGAAAAATATATATGTATACTATGGAAGTCAAAGGGGTCCATCATACGGAAGCTCGTTTCCGCCATTACATTTTTTTTTTTTTAAATAAGGTAATTACGACTTTTTAATCTCACTATTCTGACTTTTTTCCTCACAATTGCGAGATGTAAACGCGCAATTCTAACTTCTTTTCTCAGAACTGCAAGATATAAACTCAAAATTGTGAATTATAATGTCAGAATTGCGAGTTTATATCTCACAATTCTGACTTTATAACTCACAATTGCGGGTTCATATCACGTAATTCTGAGAAAAACATCAGAATTGCAAGATGTAAACTCGCAACTGCAAGAAAGTCAGAAATGTGATAAAAAGTGGCAATTACATTTTTTATTTTTTATTCAGTGGTGGAAACAAGCTTCCATACTATGTCTGGTTCCACCATTCTTCAAAATATCTTCTTTTGTGTTCAGCAGAAGAAAATCATACAGGTTTGGAACAACTTGAGGGTGAGTAAATAACAGAATTTTCATTTTTGGGTGAGCTATCGCTTTAAGGATGATTGCATTTGCAGTAAATAATCATGAAACTTCTTTTGGCTTAATGTCTTGGTTAGGAAGTTAATAAAAAAATAAAAAAAATAAAAAACTTTTGCATTAGTTTTGACAATCACACAATCAAACCGTAATCATAGTTCTAGAGTCATTTTATTCGTAACATTTACGCTATTTCAGTTATTAAAGTAAAAGAACAACAGTAAATGCATTGATTCACTACATTCAATCATTGGTTCAACAAGTTGACGACCAAACCGCTTTGGTTCCGACACAAAAGAACGATTCGTTTAAGATTCGGACAACGCTATTCACATTCAACTAAGAGCAATCACACATATAAAATACTTTTATTATTTAAAAGCAAAATAATTAAAACACAAAAATGCCAGTGAAAACTACACACGATCCAAAGTGAAACAGTAGGCCGCGCTTTAACCGTGTGCAACCAAAAATCCAGCTCATTAATATAAGACCTGAAAAATTACACTCACATCCCCAATATTTATTTACTTATTAACTCTCATTTATAGAAATTTACTCGTTCTAGCTAGTTACTTTGCAGACAGTTTCAGAGCATAGTGAGCCACATTCCGACACCGGCAAAGTCAGGATTACACAACATATTCACATTAGTGTTTATGTAGCGGCCTTCTTTAAAACACATCTATGCTCCATAAAGGTTTCCTCTCTGCTTTCTTTACACCCAGCGAGCCAGAACTAGAAAGTAACGAATCAAGAAAGCAAGTGATGTGTAAATATTGTCTGCTGTATGTCAAGCCGCTGTTGTGCACGCGAGCAGACCCATGCAGCCTAGTGAGCGCACGTGCTAGCGGCACTAGTCACAAAGACCCGCGCGCTTCTGTGCAAACAACGCTTTTCCTGAGTGTTATAATAACCTCTGCGGATATCAGCTGTGTATATTATTTATTAGCGACTATATCAGAGTCCGTGCGATATTAAAGCCACACCAGCACGAGTGTGTGAACATGCTAGTGCTACCTAGCCGCTCTTTCCCTCCTCAGCGGACAGATAAAGCCCTCCTCAAGCTCAACATACCCGTCAGAAGATCTCTTTTTGCTCGACGAATAATCATCGCCTAAATCCAACCGATGCCGTTTTGACATCTCGTAATAGAAAGATTATTAAGGTAACAGAGAAAAGAGTTTGTCGGTTACTCCAACGCAGCCGCTACTCTCTCTCTCTCTCTCTCTCACTCACTCATACACGGCTAAACGACAAGATGGCTACCGGAAGCACTTACCTCATCATTATTATTTCAAGTGCACTGAGGATAAACACACCATCCATCTCTGTTTATGCATATTATTCATTGCAGTTCTCAGTGAAATTTGGAAAAATATTAAAAGAGAAGTATGCTAAATAATGGACGTTGTTTATAATCTACATGCAGTACCCGGAGGATATCATATTATATCTAGCGCCAAATAAATACGACCGCCTCCTCGCAGAGCTGCAGTTCCTGCTTTCACCGCACGGGGCTCTACGGAGTTTGTGTCCTTGGATTTTCTTCACTCACCTCCAATAGAAATACATTAGGCCTACATGAAACAATTTCTGTGTATTTTATATATTTATTAAAAGTATCTCTATAGAATATTTTCAGCAAACGTGAAAGGAAACTTTGATTACTTTTGTGAAAAACAAAGTACATTTTAGAGTAGCCGCCCTATTATACTTATTGTCGGACTGAACGTTTGCAGACAATATTCGTAATTACATGTCTTTGAAATATGGTTTGACAAGCAATTATAGGAACTAAAATGTACTTGTAAAATTTAATGTAATTTCTATTTAACATTGTGTCATATATATATTTCTATATTTGTAATGCTGCAAGCTGTTTTTTTTTTTTTTTTCTTTCTGTTTCTTTGGAACACAGAGGAAGAAGTTAGGCCAGTGTTTGGTTAAGCGCAGAAGAAAGTTACAGATTTGCAACAACGTGGTGAGCAAATCATTTTATTGTTCATTTTTGTATGAACTATCCCTTTCAGAATGACACTAAAATACGTCTCAATAAACACTCATATACACATTGTCACAAGTCTGATGAAATGTTGCCTGATGGAACATACTAGATGTGAAGTTTTATTACTTATCTTTTTAGCATATTTTGATAATGTCAAAAGTTCATTTTCTATCCAATGTATGATTTGTAAATCTCCAAAAGCCTGTATTGGCATCCCTTGAGAGAATCTTAAATCAAGTCTCTGAATGTACTGAGCTCTTGTACATCTCAGACAGCTCCTTTACAGACTATGATAATTTACCGCAATGAATCAGCTAGTGCAGAAGACAATCATTGCCACCGACACAGGTAATTACACAGCCTAGGCATGGCTAACAAGCTACATAATAGCAACTGGATCATTGGTCGTGGCTGGGAATTGATGGTGATGGGAAAAACAAAGTTAACGTTAACAAGACTTTGCACTGCTCTCTGTATAAATCTGAAATACAGGGCATTTTTACTTCCGCCTTCAAAGACAATTAAATAACAGTCCACTGCATGTAAAATAGGCTTGTCAGGCTTGAGAGAGAGTCTGTAGAAATGGTTTCTTGAAACAGAAGAACTGTCAGATATTCACTTATGAGTGTTACCACATGTGAGATGAATATTTTCTAAGAAGTGGCGTCAAGCATGAACTTCAGGTGGAATTGGATTTGCAGAGCATAAATCAGTTTCATGTGCGCTATAACTAACAACAAATTTAATATGTCTCATTTACAGTAAAACATTTAGGCTCCAACCTATTTTTATATACTCTTTAAAATTACAGCACTGTAACTAACCAAACATAACAAAGGAAGTTAACGTGGTTAACTTGTAGTTCCACATGAGTTCCAAGAAGAGCAGCCAATCAATAATACAAAGTTTGATTGCAAGGGAACATTCTCTCAACCCCAGTTCAGGGCTGCACACGGATTAAGCTTTGCAGTAATCTTGTGACTGCTATATTCAGTCTGCACAGTTTAGACAACATTTCAGTTATACGGTAATGTACCTTTTCTGTTTTTGGCATGTTTTGGTTTTTTCATTGGTGCAAATATTGACTTGATGTTGACTAATCAACAATGGCTTTTTTGGAATGGTCTCTGCTTTGTTTTTTGGTCGAAAATAATACCAGACAGCAGTATGAAGTCTAAGAACAGCATTTTGCTGTCAAGATTTAGTACAACTATTAAAAAAAAGTTACAGTTTAAACAAAAACAAAAATATTTTGTCTTTCATTTTACTTACCCTTGTGAAAAAGAATTAGGCCTACACAACATGCTTTTAAAGAGTACATATTATGGAAAATAATTTTCTTAAGTGCAAGAATATTAGGTTTTCGATTTAATTGCATGTTTATTGCAATTAAATAAAACTGTATTGTAGTTTAAATGTCTATTAAATGCAGTTAGCTGAAATTGTCCTTTGTTTGACCCAATTAAGTACATCTTTACATGTAATTTCATAACTACTTGTATTGTCTTTGAAATATGGTTAAAGTATACTGCTAAAAATACTGACATGTACTGTGTATTTATGGTAAACTACAATATAGAATATCATTTGTATTAAAACCTTTATGTAAAATGTATATACACTACCGGTCAAAAGTTTGGACACAGTAAGATTTTTAATGTTTTAAAAAGAAGTTTCATCTGCTCACCAAGGCTGCATTTATTTAATTAAAAATACAGTAAAAACAGTGATATTGTGAAATATTATTACAATTTAAAATAACTGTGTTCTATTTGAAAATATTTTAAAATGTAATTTATTCTTGTGTTGGCAAAGCTGAATATTCAGCATCATTACTCCAGTCTTCAGTGTCACATGATCCTTCAGAAATCCTTCTAATATGATGATTTGATGCTCAAGAAACATTTATTGTGTACAACTGTACAAAATATTTGTGTACAATATTTCTTTTTTAGGATTCTTTGATGAATTGTTTATTTGAAATATCTTTTGCAACATTATAAATGTCTTTACTGTCACTTTTGATCAATTTAATGCATCCTTGCTGAAAAAAAAATTAATTTCTTTAATTTCTTTTCATAAAAATAAAAATAAAAATTCTTACTGACCCCAATCTTTTGAATGTATAATGTTACAATGTATAATGTTACAAAATAATGTATAATGTATAATGTTACAAAAGCTTTGCATTTCAGATAAATGCTGTTCTTTTGAACTTTCTATTCATCAAAGAATCCTGAAAAAGAAATATTGTACACAAATATTTTGTACAATTGTACACAATAAATGTTTGTTGAGCAGCAGATCAGCATATTAGAATGATTTCTGAAGGATCATGTGACACTGAAGACTGGAGTAATGATGCTGAAAATTCAGCTTTGATCACAGGAATAAATTACTTTATAAAATATATTCAAACAGAAAACAGTTATTTTAAATTGTAATAATATTTCACAATATTACTGTTTTTACTGTATTTTTAATTAAATAAATTCAGCCTTGGTGAGCAGACGAAACTTCTTTTAAAAACATTAAAAATCTTACAGATTCCAAACTTTTGACTGGTAGTGTATATTTAATATTGAATAACATACGACAGATCAAATTATAGTACAAGCACTAGTATGTTCGTCAACACATCAAAATAAGTATACTTATAAGTATACTGGGTCGTCTTCAAATGGTGCAAAATGCTGCAGCCAGGCTTTTAACAGGAACCCACAGAAGGACTCATATTTCACCAGTATTATCCTCACTACATTGGCTTCCTGTCAAATTCAGAATTGATTTTAAAAATTTAATTTTGACTTTTAGAGCTCTGCATGGACAGGCCCCCCAGTACATTACTGACCTGTTGACCCCTTATTCTTCCTCCCGTACTCTTCGGTCTTCAGGCCAAAACCTTTTAATGGTTCCTAAAGTTTGTTTTAAAACTCGGGGTGACCGGTCTTTTCAAGCAGTTGCACCTAGACTCTGGAATGCCTTGCCCCTGTCATTGCGTGTGGAAAATTCTGTAGATTCTTTTAAAAAGCAGCTGAAGACATTTTTATTTAAACAGGCTTTTGGTTGAATGGGTTGTAGGGGTGCTTGTGCTTATTGTTTGTGTTTTATGGTTTTTTGTCATTTGTTATAGTTTTATTTTGTTAGTTTTGTTGTACTCTGTAAAGCACTTTGTGATCTATATCTGTGAAAGGTGCTATACAAATAAAGTTTACTTACCTACTTACTTAAAGCACAACAAAACAATTAAAACAATGTACTTTAAATTAAAACTTTTTTGACATTATTACAAAGTGCACTTTTTAAAAGTGACTTGACTCGTGTGTTAAACATACTTATGAAAGTGTATTGTATGTACACTTAAGTGGCTTTGTATTTCATCTATGTTATAATATCTGCAAGTAGACCTACAGTTTTTTTTTTAATTATTCTCTCAAGATTTGTACACTACAAGTGCACATTCAATAAATTAAGCACACTTCTTTTTCACAAGGGTACATAGCAATTCAAAAAGAAAAAAGTAAAATTTCTTGCATATGGTTGTACTGTTTTCCCTTGCAAACTAACGCTGCATTCACACGGGGCGTCAACGTTTGACGGAGGGCATGTCTGAAGCTTGGACCATCATAGTGACAACAGCCAATCACATTACTTTCCAGTGTTGCATGAACGCAATTGGCTAGCAACTGCGCTACGGTATTTGCATAAGGCGATTTGATTGACTGACGCCTGCGTTGGCGCGTTTAAAAGTTGAAGACAGGCTTGTTCGAGATGCATCGGCGCTGCGCAAACCGATCGGCGTATGACATCAAAGTACCGTGAGAGCGATTCAAAAGCATAAGGAGTCATATGCTCTCCAAACGCTCTCGTGGGACTTTGATGTCATACGCCAAATGGTCTGCGCAGTGCCGATGCATCTCGAACAAGCGTAATTTTTCAACTTGTGCTGTGAGCAATGCCAGTGACGTGACACAACGGAACCCACAATTCAGTTCGGCAATGCAGGATGTCACCCATTCAAAGTAAATCAGAAGCGTTAATGCCGACGTCTTGTGTGAATGCATCGTAATCTAGTTGTGTTATTTACCTAATGCAACTTCCACTCTCAAAGCTCCCTGGAACAAAGCTTTGAACTTTATTCTATCAAAAATACTACATTCTTAAACAAAAAAAAAAAAAATATATATATATATATATATATATATGATTTTACTGAATCCGCTCTTCATTGTAGGCTTTAAAGATAAACATGGAGAAAATCATCTTAAAATTCCCTCTGATATTGCTGGTGCTGCATATACAAGGAGGAGAGTTCTCTGACAATCCAGCTCTTTTGATTGTCGGAGCTCCACAGCCGGAAGTCGTGGAGTTCAACAACACAATCTATGCCACTTGTGAAGTAAATCCTGTCCCCAATTTACCACCTAGCCAGCCAGAGATCTTTGGGCAAGTCCTCTTCAAGCAGCTCTTCCCCAATGGAACTTTAGAAGTGAAAATCAACCTCCGTGGTTTGCCTGCCATCGATGATCAAGTGCGTGCCATCCATATCCATCAGTATGGAGACCTCAGTCAAGGCTGCATCACTGTTGGTCCTCATTACAATCCGCAGGGCGTCGACCACCCTGGTCATCCTGGAGACCTGGGCAACTTTGTTTCCAAGCAAGGAGTTATAAGGCAGATCCTGAAGCTCCCAGAGGCCAAGCTCTTTGGGGCTCAATCCATTCTGGGACGTGCGGTGGTGATTCATGAGAAGGAGGATGATCTGGGATTGGGCTCAGATGAGGAGAGTAAACGCAGTGGGAATGCTGGGAAAAGAATTGCTGGCTGTGTGATTGGCATTACTACTCCAAGTCTGTGGCAGAAGATTGAACCCGGGGAAGTTGTGGAGGAGGGAGCCAACAGTCAAAAATGAGAGTGTCGGATGTGGTGGAAGGGCAGATGCGCTGCAGAAGAAAGGATGTGTTGTGTCTTAGAATAATACTTGATACTTACATTTAGGAACTATGATTGAAATAGGATAATAATGATTTACCTTGTATATTCTTTGTATATGCCCTACAATAATATAAAGTAATATTTAAAAATACCTTGAAATTCCCTGGATTTATTGCCATTACAAACACTATGATTATTTAAAGGGTTAGTTCATTAATTACTCACCCTCATGTCGTTCCACACCCGTAAGACCTTTGTTCATCTTCGGAAATTAAGATTAAGATATTTTTGATAAAATCCGATGGCTCAGTGAGGTCTCCATTGACAGCAAGATAATTAACACTTTCAAATGCCGAGAAAGGTAATAAAGACGTATTTAAAACAGTTCATGTGACTACAGTGGTTCAACCTTAATGTTATGAAGCGACGAGAATACTTTTTGTGTGCCAAAAAAACAAAATAACTACTTTATTAAACAATATCTAGTGGTGGGCAATTTCAAAACACTGCTTCATGAAGCTTGAAAGCTTTACGAATCATTTGTTTCAAATCAGTGGTTCGGAACTGCCAAAGTCATGTGATTTCAGTAAACGAGGCTTCGTTACGTCACAAGTGTTTCGAAACATTTCCAAATTTCAATGGTTCACGTGACTTTGGCAGTTTGATACGCACTCCGAACCACTGATTCGAAACAAAAGATTCGTAAAGCTTCGAAGCTTGATGAAGCAGTGTTTTGAAATCGCCCATCACTAGATATTGTTCCATAAAGTCGTTATTTTGTTTTTTTGGCGCACAAGAAGTATTCTTGTCACTTCATAACATTAAGGTTGAATCACTGTAGTCACATGAACTGTTTTAAATATGTTTTTAGTAGCTTTCTGGGCATTTGAAAGTGTTAATTATCTTGCTGTTAATGCAGGCCTCACGGAGCCATCAGATTTGATCAAAAATATCCTAATTTGTGTTCTGAAAATGAACGAAGGTCTTACAGGTGTGGAACGACATGAGGGTGAGTAATAAATGACAGAATTTTCATTTTTGGGTGGTTTTCAATGCTTTTCAATAGCTTCCTGGCATCCAGCAATTCATGTTTTTTAGACCAGTTTTGGTCTTTTTAGAGACATTCAGGGGCATAGCTGGGGCATTTATACTTTTTAAATGTAAACATGTACTATCAAAGATTAAATACCAAAAACGGGGCCAAAGTTTGCCATAAAATTTAAAGTCTTAAGGTGCAGTCTAGACTGTTGTACCATGACAAAAGCTGTCTCTGTTCCCATTCTGCAAAAGTATTTTGAGCAGATAATCTGAAATAGGGCCAGACATCACATTGCTTAACTGTTGCCACCTGATCAACATCAAATAACATCAGAGATTGTATATTATAGGGAGATGCGAGGGTCTGTTTCTCTTACCATTGGAGAAAGCATAACGGCTAACTTAATCACGTGCGGAACCTCTCAGCCTATTATGTAATGGCAGTGACATCAGTGCCCGCCGTTCAAAACTCCTTCCCTGCGTACCGCCACAGCCGGAGCCTTAGCATTAGCTGTTATGCTTTTTTGGCTAAAGGTTGCAGGCTTGCCTTCCAGTGGCTTTGATAACATTATTCTTGCAAATATACAACAATGTGAGATATTTTATCTTATTAATATTTTAAGATATTTTTTAATATTAATAAGATATTAATAAGATATTTTAAAGAATGTTTGTATCCAGACAGTTGACGGCACCTATTGTCTTCCATAGTAGGAAAAAAAAAATACTATGGAAGTCAATGGGTGCCGTCAACTGTCTGGATACAAACATTCTTTAAAATATCTTATTTTGTGTTCAACAGAAGAAAGAAACTCATACAGGTTTGGAACAAAATTTTCATTTTTGGGTGAACTATGAAGCATGTCAAACTGCACATAGAAGCAATTAAAAATAATAAGATTCTAACACACATGCTTCCTGTGTTTCTAAACTTGTGATACCCATGTGCTTCTTGGTCAACCTTGTATGCATGCATTTTTTTTAATTAAATTTGCCCACTGTGCAAGACTGACCATTCTAATTCAATGAGAATATGGAAGTCCACATCACAGCTACATTAAAGTCGGCATGAAATAAATATCGCCAATTCTTGTTTTTTTCTCTTCTCTTCTCTGATTATGTGTATACTGGCACGAGGGCAGGAGAACCTGTCACTCACATAAGATCGACCAATAGCAAACCACAAACATCCAATCATCCAATCAATTCCCCATGAACAAAATCAAGTCCCGCACTACTTTTTTGTTGTTTCACATATATGTCTCAATAGAGAAGAAAAGACTATCGCAACTTGTGTTTTATGATGACTTTAACACACATTTCAAAGTGACAGATCCAGCCAACAGAAGTGACATGACTTCCACTCACTAGTAAATATCTGAAATCCAGAAGTTTTCCTGGCTCGGTTTCACGATTTATGTACTGAACAACCACCGACAGACAAGCTGCCTCAATTCCCAAGGCATAAACAAATCAAACAGAATATAAATAAGGGCATAAAACGCAATGTGCCGTGCGCTTCCTCTTAAGGTCTGTTTGGGACACTGCTCTTGAAGGGAGAACTGCTGAAATAATTGGATGCAATGAATTTCTTTCAGAAGGGAGATGCGATGTCTGCTGCGAGAGGCCGCCATGGGCTAAGTGAACAGATTTGAATTTAGGATTAGTGTTATGCTTGAACTAATAATGTTTATGCATAAAGTCTGAATCGGGATCACTCTAGTGTTTGCCTGATATCGTGAACTGAAAAGAATTATAATATTTTTACTGTGCGTTGATTTTTTCAAAGCTGTGAGCTGTAAGCCTATACACTCTCTGCTTCATGTACGTTCCTCATGCCTGATGAGAGAGTCACTCCAGCGGCTATACTTGCTGGGAACATTTTGCTCCTTAAAATATTGGGAGATACAAAAACTTATAAGCAAATCTGTATTTACTGCTTCTGTTACTCAGATCACAGCTCAGGGCAAAACTCTAAAGCCTTTTGAGTTGTTACTGTATGTGGTACGTTTCTTAAGGAAACTAACTGGAGGGTGTGCAGTTATCCATTTTAAACTTAATAAATTAACATAATAAATTTGGTTTTGTAAGTAGTAGCATGCAAAAACAATTTATGTTAGTCTAGCATTTGAGCCTTTAGATGAAAACGCATCTATCATGGACAGTGCTGGGGGTAACGCATTACAAGTAACTTGAGTTACGTAATCAGATTACTTTTTTCAGGTAACTAGTAAAGTAATGGATTACTTTTTCAATTTATAACAAAGTATCTGAGTTACGTTTTCAAATAAGTAACGCAAGTTACTTTTTCACATTTATTGGCTGACATCTCTCCTGTCCCCATGTTGAGGGAAATAAAGTGCAGAGTCATTGTGTGTGCTGTGTGAACATGATGGTTATTGTAGTTCTAGACTAAATGTGAACATGCATTTATCTCACTTGCACGAAAACATTCAGTTTTCCTCAAAATGAATAAAAACAGTGAAATACAATCTAAGAATTTTATGCAAACCTGTAATGATTAACTATATTAAATTACACAAATATGACTTGTAAGGCAGCGTTTGTGCATGAACGCACCTCATGAAACTAATTTCGGACAGACTTCTGAGGCAGCATAACAGTTTATTGATCTACAGCAAAATAGAGTGAGCTTTGGTGAGAACTAAACATATATTTAATTACTACAGTAGAAATTTCTCACTAGGAATGATATCAAAAGCGGAAAATGTTGGTCAAAAACGTACATTTACATACAAACTGACCAGAAAACGCAACTTTCGGACGCCATCTTTTTTTTCTGCTCAACTGTCACAGAATGGAATGCACAGGATTGTGGGATATCAGAGGCAGTGAAGGATACATTTATGCTGCCTTCAAAAATCGATCAGATGAAGGTGTCTCAGGAAACAGGAAGTAATGCTAACATTGGATTCAGACGTGCCTTGATGCCTTCCTGCCTTGAAATGTTTCCTCCATTTTCCAGTTTTTGAATGCAGCCTTATTCATTTCACTTTTGGTGCGAAAGGGCCTTAACATTTGCCAAAAAATAGTACTCTTTTTGTTGTTATTAAAAAACAAACAAGCAAGCCCAGCCCAGGTGAGAAAAAGTAACACATAAGTAACATAATGTAACGCATTACTTATCATATAAAGTAACTAAGTAACGCAATTAGTTACTTTTTTAGGGAATAATGCAATATTGTAATGCATTATTTTTAAAAGTAACTTTTCCCAACACTGATCATGGAAAAAAAAACATCAAGTCAGTCCAAGTGTGTCCAAATGTTTAAATAAATAAATAAATGTAAAATGAAGGCAATGTCAATATCCTGGAAAGCATATCTCACTGAGGTTTTTAACCCCATGGAAGCGTCAGTTTTAGTTATTTTAGTATGTTTGTTTTATTTAAATGAAAATGTTCATGGTTTTAAGTTATGTTAACTATTGTAATTCACCAAAATAACATTAAAATAGCATAACATAAAAAAAAAAAAAAAAACAGGTTTTCCATACTTTTTCATTTTACCTGCTGCTCTGACCTGTCATAAAACATTGGCAGTAGCTTATGCCAAATTTGAATAAATTCACAACAGTAATCCCAGCTTAGTATGCTTAATATTCTGAACTACATATGATAAATATAAAAAGTATAATGTTTTATATTTCACCAGGAAGAGAATTATTTTCCTTTAGCAAAAAAAAAAAAAAAAAAAAATTGACAAGTTTCATCACCATATTTCCATCGAAAGCCATTATTTTCATTATTTATGAGTAAGAACTGAACTACTCGCCGGCTGCTCAAAATGCATGCGCTCCTGTAAAATGAATCCCACAAGATTTCGTACAACCACCCTATCACCTGCTTCTGAATATCCTTTATGTTTCGCAATGAATAATTCAACAATGTATGTGCGCATCCTCCAGTACAAATGCGGTGTTTCTTCTCTAATAGGACCAAAGAGCAAGAAAAAGCAGCTGGAGAATATGTGTAGCAGTGGGAAGACAGTGACTGACGAGCTGCCATAAGGCAGCAGGGAGATTGCAGGCAAATATGAGAGGCAGCGCACCGTGGAGTCAATCGGTGTGTCACGTCAAACTTCTGATTTTAGTCCTACTTAAGAAGTTTTACAGTACTAGAGTGAAAGGTAGTCAGTGGCAGCAGGGGATCGTGACAGGAGATGGTGGAGACGACAGTAGGCGGACTCAAAAGTTTTGCCTCCTACTTGTGGCGAGATCCAACAATGCAGGCCCACCCATCGTGCAGCACTGTAACACGAGAAGTATTTGATTCTTTCTCTTGCTTTTACATTTTATATTCACCTGGTTTTGCAACATGGAATTAAGCTATTTTCTGTGAATGTGAAAGACTTCTGATTTATTTATTAGCTATAGGTAAATAACTAGACTAACAAAGTGCAGTAAACAGAAAAACTATTTGCGTTACAAACCAGTGTGTTTATAATTACAATACATTAAAATAATTTGGTAAGAAATATCAGTTTGCAATATCAAGCAGCATAACAAGCTGTTTTGTACAGCTAAAATAACTGGAAGTGAATGGCACCGAAAGCCTTGCGCATTCAACTTACAAAGTATCAATTAATTCTTCAGTAGGCCTACCGCACAATATTTGAATTTTTAAGTTGCATCACATGTCATCAGCGTGTTCCATAAGGCTACACAGAGTTGTAGACAGACAGGCACCAAGCGCCGCAAAAACAAACAGCAGCCGCTTTTTACAGTTCCTCCTGAACCAAAACAACAAGCTTATGCTCATGTCCTTAACCGTAATTACGAGATGGCAACTTGTGACGTTCTATCTGGAGCTGTTCACGTACTCAGACTCGGAATTATGCGTTTCTATGTCAACACTATCAACGGCGAAATGAATCTGCAGCAGTCAGGTGGTACAAGTAAGAGCTCTGTAAGTTGTTAACGTTCATTATTAGTACTCACTCAAAGTTCACCCAAAAATGAAAATAATGTCATTTATTACTCACCCTCATGTCGTTCCACACCCGTAAGACCTTCGTTAATCTTCGGAACACAAATTAAGATATTTTTGTTGAAATCCGATGGCTCAGTGAGGCCTGCATAGCCAGCAATGACATTTCCTCTCTCAAGATCCATTAATGTACTAAAAACATATTTAAATCAGTTCATGTGAGTACAGTGGTTCAATATTAATAATATAAAGCGAATATTTTCGGTGCGCCAAAAAAACAAAATAACGACTTATATAGTGATGGCCGATTTCAAAACACTGCTTCAGGAAGCATCGGAGCGTTATGAATCTTTTGTGTCAAATCAGCGGTTCGGAGCAGCAGAGTCACGTGATTTCAGCAGTTTGGCGATTTGACATGCACCATGATTCGAAGTGCATGTCAAATCGCCAAACTGCTGAAATCACGTGACTTTGCTGCTCCGAACCGCTGATTTGACACAAAAGATTCATAACGCTCTGAAGCTTAATGAAGCAGTGTTTTGAAATCGGCTATCACAATATAACCAAAGTTGTTATTTTGTTTTTTTTGGTGCACCAAAAATATTCTCATCCCTTTATAATATTATTATTGAACCACTGTACTCACATGAACTGATTTAAATATGTTTTTAGTACATTTATGGATCTTGAGAGAGGAAATGTCATTGCTGGCTATGCAGGCCTCACTGAGCCATCGGATTTCAACAAAAATATCTTAATTTGTGTTCTGAAGATGAACAAAGGTCTTACGGGTGTGGAACGGCATGAGGGTGAGTAATAAATTTTCATTTTTGGGTGAACTAACCCTTTAATCTAGAAAAATGTGGGCTATTCAAATGTTTGTGCAGAGTGTGAAAGCTGAAGTAGTGCGCTTACTGCATGACAACTAACATGGAGGCGCCGGTACGATAACTTGCACTTGAAATACTCCATCATTTTTGGTCATACAGATAAGTAATACATCTTTTGAATCTGTGAAGAGTCTACTTTTATTTGTGTGCATTTAAAAAAAGAACCAAAACTCCATGTAAACTTGCCTCACAGACATAAAAACATGTATCTAAAGAAAGCGAAATTTCTACTTTTAAATGAACCAATTCAAATGTAAAACAAATATTCTCAGGTTATGTAATCCATATGAAATGTGCATATAGGTTCATCAACTACTGCGGAGATGACGAGTCAGCATCGTCAACTTCATCACTGCAGCTGAAAATACAGAAAACACTAGTTTATCAATTATTAAAATGTTAAAGCTTGCTGTTTTTCCCTGGTGCATTCATAATCATTGCTTCTGCTGGTGCGCTGTGGCAAGCTGCGTGCACTTGAGGGCTGATTAGGCTATGTAGGCATTAAAGGCTCTTTATTGGTATTTATATGGTTTATTAAACATGCGATCAGTTGACAAATCGCTTAAAATTAACGACTACTAGTCGACCAGAAAAATCTTTAGTCGAGGGCAGCCCTACCGATTTCAGAATTCAATATGGCTGCACACCGCATCAACCATAGTGAAACAATAGTAGGCTAAAATATATTGTTTTTTATCACTTTTTTATCCGTCTCAAAAACTCAGTGGTGCTCACAGTAGCCTACTATCTAAAAAATCCAAAATACCACTTTTTATGTGTTTTTATTTAGAAAGACCAAGCACAAAGCTTTGCCTGGATGTGTCCTACTTAGTTTTCTGACCTGTGTACTGGAAAGTGGTCAACTCAAGTATGACGTCATTCCCAGCTACAACATTCCTCCTCCGAGGTAAATGAAATGCAGCATAATGTGGGTAGCAAGCAGATGAAAATGTGTTGTCAGAACTAATGAGAAAAATGTACCATCATTCAAAACAAACAGCAAACCTTTGGAGAATCACCAGTTGTAAAAACAACAACAACAACAAAAAAATTATTTATTTGTTCACCCGCTGATGTCATAAATCCACATGTTCACCGGTGCCTCGAACCACATTCATCCGCTCAGTGGAGCAGAGCAACATGCAATTGTATTTTTAACCATTAGAGGGCCACAATTAACAGTGTTGCTTTCATTTTTTAAAGAAAAACATAATTTGTTTTTTTTTTCTCCCGCTTAATTATTCTTGAACTAGTGAATGGGTAACCTGACTAACCTCACCCTGCAGAGACTGTAAGCCTCATAACTCCATTAGCTCTGACTCCCATCTGTTTCCCAAAAGTCCTTCTTAATGCCACATCAGCTGCCTGGCATCAGGCATAATACTGAGAGAGATTAAAAGAGAAAAAGCTTGGCTTTGCAGAACAAGCAGTTCAAACTTTGCCTTTTGATGTATTTGCAGTCAGGAGCAGCTGCCAGCTGAGTCCACTCCGAGAGGTGCGAGTGCCGCTTCTTCGGCTACTCATGGATGAATGTGTGTGAAAGGGACAGAAAGCAATAACTTACAAGTCTATGTGTGTATGTATTAGGTCATAACCCTTATAAGTATTTTCAGGGAGGTCAAAATGAATAGGTCTTGTTTTTTTTTTTAACTAAATAAGATAAAATACTTTATAAGAAAATCATTTTTTTATTTATTTATTTATTTTTTTTTTTTGCAGTGAATGAGACAAAACATTCAAAATGGAGGGGTTTATATTGGCTTCAGTATTGCATACTGTATGTAATCTTTGACCGATACATTCGCACATTATCTTAAGTAATTTTGCTTCAAGTAAATGTATCTTGGTTTAAGAATAAATAGATGTTTGTACTGGAAATCAAGACAAATCTACTAAGTAAGAAATTTTTTTTTTGCAGTGAATGAGACGTAAAACATTGACAATTGAGGGGTTTATTTGCTTTAGCATTGTATGTAATCTGGATTGTGTTATGGATTTTTATTCAGCTGCTTTGTACCTGACCAATAAATCACCACATTTTAGACTTCTAAGGAAAGCGTCTTCAGACCCTTCAGACCTTCAGTTCCTTCTCCTATTATAGAATAGAAGAGTCACTTGGTTCAGTAGGCTTTTTCTTTATGGAGGCACCTTCCAAAATATTTTCAAAGTAAGCTCTTGGAATTCCCACAGAGGCTTGAAAGTCGACATTTTCACAGGCGGTTTGGCCAAGAGTAATTGAAGACATTTGCACCACTTGAAGTTGTCCAGACGTTGCTGGAGCCAGAGCTAAAGCTGCATCTTCAGCCTCCTCCGCTATCATGCACAGCTCCCCTAAAACCTCACCCTCGTTCACAGATGGGCTTCCCTCCATTTCATGACCGGAATGTGCTTTTGTGCAGAAGCCTGTCTTTTTTTCCACAGGACCCTCCTTCACCTCGGTCCTGACCTGCCCATTAGTCTGTCTCACAATGTCTGTCCCACACAAGATGATCTCTTCCCTGTTGTCAGGGGTGACAGGTGTGTCCACCTCCTCTCCGCCTCCATCTGGACAGGGGCGGGAGCTGCGCCACATGTTCGGGAAGCTGTCATTGCCAGCTGTGTCCTGCTCCCATGGCGATGGCCCTCCTCTTCCTGTCCTGTCATCTGAGCCAATCAGGGGGACAAAGAAGATTAATGGACATCGTGTTAGTGCCATGATAATGGAATGGAGCCCTGTGAGGCAAATGTGTCGTTTACCACAGTAGTGAAGCTCAGTTAAGAATTCATACCATGGTGAGTGCGCTTGGCCAATGGAGATCACATTAGAGGTTTTAGTGGTTATTAGTTTCTGTGGCACTAGCGTAATTACAAAAATAAAGCAACTTTGCAAATGCCCCTTTCATGTGTCATGCCTCGCCAACTCAAACATCACAAATACAGCTCTACTGGTGCCTGTGAAGGCATGTTTCAACAGGTAAGAATATGCTACTTTCAATAGGGTCCAACATATTAAGAATACTTTTAGCTGTGTTGCTATGTGTCATTTAGTAAGCAATTGAGTAGGCGAACACTCTAGAGCGAACGTGAGCGTCTCGCTTATAATAAACCCATTCAAAGTATCAGTCCTGTGCACATTTTTTGACATAATGCCACAACTGTCTGATGCGGTCTAACTGGACACATCAAAGTGAACATTATAACTGGGAACATTTGTCTCTCTGAATGGGTGCATGATGGTGCTGTATGGAATCATCCATTGTAGTACATTGCATCGCAATGCCCCGCTTGCATGTGACTTGTTTAATCTTTGAAGGTCTAAATGCAGCGACTTTCGGCTTGCACTTCTGTAACCAAAGCTGAATTTCTTTTCCCATGTAACGTGTCAGTCATGGTCCCACACCGGCGGATCTGCCTGCTACAGTAGCCACAGCCCAAACTCTCGCTGTAGGTTCAGCTTGAAAGAGATTGACGGATCTGAGTGGACTGCTCTCAATGTTTTGATGGTGCCTGGGGAGCTCAATGTTCACAATTTTTGGGAAGATAAACCAATGGCATACTAATAAAACTCAGGCCTTGTTTACACCTGGCATTAAAGGGTTAGTTCACCCAAAAATTTAATTTCTGTCAATAATTACTCACCCTCATTTAAGACCGTTGTTTATCTTCAGAACACAAATTAAGATATTTTTGATGAAATCCATGAGCTTTCTGGCCTGTGATAGACTGCAACGTTATTACCACATTCATGGGCCAGAAAGGTAGTAAAGACATTGTTAAAATAGTCCACATGACAGTGGTTCAACCTTAATGTTATAAAGTGATGAGAATACTTTTTGTGCGCAAAAACAAAACAAAAATAATGACTTTTATTCAACAATTTCGTCTCTTCCCTGTTATTTTCCTATGCCGTTTACACTGTAGACACGGTGCAGAGCTTCTAGGTTCTACGTCAGAAAGCCGGCTCAATATTGACCAGCGTCGTTTTGACGTATAACCTGGAAGCGCTGCACTGTGTCTTCAACGTAAACAGCGTTGGAGACTGACACGGAATATAAGAAATTGTTGAATAAAAGTCATTATTTTTGTTTTGTTTTTGCGCACCAAATGTATTCTCGTCGCTTCATAACTTTAAAGTTGAACCACTGTGGTCACGTGGACTATTTTAAAGATGTCTTTATTACCTTTCTGAGCCTTGAAAGTGGCAATAACATTGCAGTCTATCAGAGGCCAGAAAGCTCACAGATTTTATTAAAAATATCTTCTTTTTACGCAACACCATGTCATACTACGCTATGTCCAACATTATAACATGTATGTCATGTCATTGTGTACTACATCGCAGAAGTTAACGCTTTTTGGATGCAAGTTGAATGTGTATGGCTGTTACGCTGGAAGCTTGTCATTTTACTTACTAGGATGGCTGAAGGATGAACAAATTATGGGATAATTTTCATTTTTGGGTGAACTATCCCTTTAAAATGAAAAGATTTTGCCTTGGCAACTAACTATAAAACATTTTTTTATTTTTCACTTCAATTAATGTTTATTTTATTTTAAGTAACAAAAATGTTTTAGATTTAGATAACTATAATAACCCCGTCAAGGACTAAAATATAAGATTATCATGTAAAATAAGTGTTATAAGACTTATGGGACTCTACAATTAATCACTCTGAATTCTTACAAAGTGACAAAGCTATATAAGTTTCAAATATCACACCAGCAAATAAAATACACACAACAAAGGCATACAGCTGGGAAAAGGAGCGTGACGGTCTGTCAGCAAAGGCAACAGCTTAGTTCTGCCTCCCCTCTGCATCATTGCTGCCTATTCTGCTGGATTACTGACCCATATTTGAGAGCATTCAGCTAAAAGGTTAAACACTGCATGCGGCTTATTCATGGGACAACAGAAACGCGAAATACCACTTTACACAGCAGCATCCATATTTATGGGGCAGTCCCGACCGCAAAACACGCCCCAAAAGTTGGTGAATGTCAGCGAACGGGAATTTGCTAGCATTTGCCAAATGCCATGGCATTTGGAAGGGATTGGGCGTTCAGCCGGCCTGACCAATGAGAGTGTGCGTGAAGGATAGCAAAGGGACAAGAGGGGTGGGCTGGTCAGAGAATTAGCTAATTACAGCACTTCAGCCTCTTGGCGGGACGATTAGCAAATGGCAGATTTGGTTACACACAATTACACACTCTCACCTGCAGGAGGTCGTGGGTTAGTGGTTTTTTGTGCTTCTGGCTGATGTGGATGGTCAATAGAGCACAGAGGTGTGGCACTCAGAGTGATGGCATCTCTACCTCCTGTTGAACACCACAGAGAGGAAATTGACATTATTTACAGTGTTACAGGACTGTTATCAGTGCAAACTACCAACTGACAATGAAGAGAAGGAATCTCTTTGATATTCCCGATGTATAACACACTTAAAGCACACACAGCTTTCCTGTAGCTCAGTGGTTAGAGCATGGCACTAGCAATGCCAAGGTCTTGGGTTCGATCCCAGGGATTGCACATACTCAGATACAAATGTATAGTATAATGCAATGCAAGTCGCTTTGGATAAAAGCGTCTGCCAAATGCATAAATGTAAATGTAAAGGTGCAGTAAGCCATTTTGGAGAAACACTGTTGAAAGTGGATGGGGCCGATCACCAACACACTTGTAGCCAATCAGCAGTAGGGGGCATGTCCACTCGTCAAAGAGCTTTAGGACCTGTGTTAATGTTAGAAAAGCTTTCCAGCGCTGGAGAGACCTAATCAGGAAGGCCTGAAAATGAACGCAGGGGTTGCGTTGTTTCTGCTCCATAAGTGAGTAACATTAGTTTTGCTCACAAAACCAAGATATGCTGGTGTTGTGCTGTTAGCTATAATAACAGGACAGTTTTGAGTGTCATTGTTTGTCTGGAGCTGGTGTGCTGCTGGAGACAAACAACAAACTCTTGTTTGTATATACGGTACTCTTGTACTGTACTGTACCTAATTTTTTGTTCTTCCTTGTCGTTTGTTCGTCATCTTCGCTTTATTTTTACACGAAGCATTATTTTGCTTCACTTCAGCTATAAAAAAAGAGACATCCACTCTTGCATTGCGTGTTTGTGCATTTTAGGGGCAGAGCAATAAAGGGAGGGGTGTGTTTGTTTGGGATGATTTCAAATATCAACAGTGTTTCTCAGAAATTGCTTACTGCACCTTTGAAGCAATGCCACAAAAAAACAAACAAAAAAAACTGTATAACAGTGTAATAAAACAGTATTATAATAAAAAATGTCATTTCATTAAATTTTATATAAAATGAATTAAATAATAAACAAATAACATAATTATTAGTGCACACAATTTGTAATGCATTTCCTAAATTCCAAATTCCTAAATTCAAATTAACTATTTTTTTTAAAATGACTAAATATGTAATATTATAAATTAAATTAATATTTTTTACATTTAATTTAAAATTAATAATGTAAATTATAATTTGATATTTTTAAAATAATTTTACAAATTAAAATTATTATTTTAACAAAATATGTAAAATTATGTGTAAATTAACTTTACATTAAATTTAAAATAATAAAATGTATATGTTATTACATATTGGGAATAAAATATGATTATATTTTGTAAATATAAAAAATAATAATAATAATAAAATGTATTTAATGTAAGTTTAAATCTTTTACAGAGTAGCTGGATGACATAACAAGATGTGTGTCTGCTGCAATGTATGAAGATGCAATGCTGCATAAAAGCAGCACAAAAATATGAAGCTCTGAACCACCAATGTTTCTGTTGCTGCTGATTTGGTTCTGTGTAAATGAAACACAGCATAAGAGTGGCCTTAAACTTATATTTGAAAGTGTATATATATTTATTTTATTTCATATTGTACCTAGATTTAATCCTAATTTAATATTTCTATATCCATACTTTGGTAACACTTTACAATTCATTAGTTAAACATTAGTTAATGTATTAACTAACATGAACTAACCATGAGCAATACATTTGTTATGTATTTACTAATCTTCGTTAATGTTAGTTAATGAAAATACAGTTCATTGTTTGTTCATGTTAGTTCACAGTGCATTAACTAATGTTAACAAGATTTTAGTAATGTATTAGTAAATGTTGAAATTAACATTAACAAAGATTAATAAATGCTGTATAAGTGCAGCTTATTATTAGTTAATGTTAACTAATGAACCTTATTGTAAAGTGTTACCCATACTTTCATATTTCTGTGTAAATGCACCATCTTCAGATGCAGCTTCTGTAGGGCCTGACGAGGGAAAATAAAACCTCAAAGGATTTCACTGGTTTGTGATAAATCCCAAAATCTCATTCAAACACAAAAATTTACACAGCTCCCCTACATAAAATGTGACATTTATTGAGGTACATATACAGACTGAAAAGGATCAGACTGGCCACATGAACTCACACACAGAAAGTGACTACAGCTCCCCTCATCTGTCTTCATTAGTACTGGCTGCATGCATCACAGGTTAATGCCATATGTTGCCCACAGGGGACTGAGAACTATATGCTGGTGCCATCATAACATTGGCCACCAGTGCTTACATGCTTCCACTGTCTGATCAGTTTAAACACCGCTTTCAGGGGCCACTGTGGTATGAAATATAATAAACAAGAGAGTCATGCAGTGAATAGGAACCGCAGCAGCATATAGCAGCACTGAGCTTGAGAGATCAACATGAACATGGATTGTAAGCCTTGTGGCCACAAAAAGTATTTTGAATACCTAAAAGTCATATTTTTAGGATTAATTCACTTCAGAATTCAAATTTTCTGATAATTTACTCACCCCCATGTCATCCAAGATGTTAATGTCTTTCTTTCTTCAGTTCAAAAGAAAAAATTCCAGGATTTTTCTCCATATAGTGGACTTAACTGGGGTTCAATGCAGCTTCAAAGGGCTCTACACGATCCCAGACGAGGAATAAGGGTCTTATCTAGTGAAATGATCTGTCATTTTCTTAAAAAATAAAAATTTATATACTTTTTAACCACAAATGCTTGTCTTGCGCTGCTCTGCTATACGTAATAACGTTGGAAAGGTCACGCGTGACTTAGGTGGAAGTACTGCAGTAGGGTGGAAAACTTCAAAATCGTCCAAAATCATTGTTTTACCTTTATTTTTTGTAAAGGCCATTTGACTTAGTTCTACATAATGCGTGGCGCATGGCAAAGCAGTGCAAGACGAATGTTTGTGGTTAAAAAGTATTTTATTTTTTTTTTTTTAAATGACTGATTGTTTCGCTAGTTAAGGCATAGTTCACCCAAAATTAAAAATTCTGTCATCATTTACTCACTCTCAAGTAGTTCCAAACCTGTACAAATTTCTTTGTTCTGCTGAACACAAAGAAAGATATTTGGAAGAATATCAGTAACCAAACAGATCTCGCCCCCCATTTACTACCATAGTAGGAACAATAAATGGGGGCGAGATCGGTTAGGTTACCGACATTCTTCCAAAAATCTTCCTTTTGTGAATTTAAATTTTTGGGTGAACTACCCCTTTAAGACCCTTATTCCTGGGCTGGGATTGTGTAGAGCCCTTTGAAGCTGCATTGAAACTGCAATTTGGACCTTTAACCTGTTGTACCCTGTTGAAGTCCACTATCTGGAGAAAAATCCTGGAATGTTTTCCTCAAAATCCTGAATTTATTTTCGACTGAAGAAAGAAAGACATAAACATCTTGGATAACAAGGGGGTGAACTAATCCTTTAACCCTATAAAGCTTACTGTATCATATTTGATATGCAAATTTCTAAGGCCTATTATCAGTACAATCAAAAGGTTGCTGAAAAACCTGTTGCACACAACCTACTACATGCATTCAGTCATCTGATTAATAGTTCATCCTTTTTTAGCAATTAAAATGCCTTTTGGTATAATTGCAAAAATGTCCTCCTTCAGTGAATTTTTGCTGTAAAATCGTTACTGATATTATAAAGTAAACGCAAGAATAACTTTTATATTAATATTTCCAAATTAACATTTACTGAACTGAAGCAACTTCGGTTTACTTGATAATCCATACATCATTTTATAGAAAAATCATGTTAAAATGTGAGTATCAAATATGATCCATCAGGCTTTTTAGGAACATTTATTTGTTCATCTCTCAATCATCATTGAATTGCACTGCATTATATAAAAACTGCAGAGCTTTGATCATAAATCTAAGATTTAAATATCTTATTATTGGAAGATATAGAGTGTTAACTGATATTTATATGCATTTTATGTAAGTAGTCTGCTATACTGTTATATAGACCTCAATGATTTACATTATAAGCTATCAGAATTTCATCCCTTTGGACATATAAATACTGACAACTGCACCTAATTGCATATTTTTGCTCAGTTTGTGCATCTGAATAAAACTGAGGTGTTTTCTCTGCTCCATATTCTCAATATATCATGAGCCATAAAGCCTGATGTATAAAACATGATTCTCAAAAAAAAAAAAAAACATATGCAAAGTTTTATATATATATATATATATATATATATATATAATCTAAAGGTACAACAAACTGTTGCATTTCAAAAATATATATTTTTCTGACTATAATTTAATTTGTCAGGCTTTACAGGGTTAAAATGTCATTGCATTTAGATAAAATATCAAACCAAGTGGTATCAATAAAAAAAAAGATTAACCAGTTTTTAACCAGTTAATGGCATCCAAAACAACATTTTACTTTATGGACAGACTTTTTTGTGCCTCACATAAAGTCATACAGGTATGGAATCAACATTAGAGTGAGTAAATTAATTTTTGGGTGAACTAAACCTTTAAGTGTGGTTTGAGTGGCCAAAAACTTTTTGGGCACACTTCATGTAAATCATCAGCAATGATCCTAGATTGACAGCTGACAGCAGCTGTGCGCCTCCATATGGTCCTCTGGACTACTTGAAGATCTCAAGAGAGGGTTTATTTTTAAGAGGCACCGAAATAATGCTTTAGCGACTCTAAGCTCAACTTCCTTTGTTTGAAAAGGTCATTGTTGTGTTATGGAGACCGGCTTCTGAGCTAATTAAAAAGTCGGGCTAATTCTGTATGCCGAACAGCATGGAGCTTCACTGCGGCTGCTTCACAGCCCGCTGTGCAAAACAGGATGGATGGATGAGAGGCGATCCCCACCTGGCAGCTGCCCATCCATCCATTCATTCACTGCTTGTCCCTGCCTCACACTGGGGAACAAAACCATCTAGTTTTATGGACAAACCGAGCTTTGCGTCACATCGTACAGCTCGGAAGTCACAGAAGTCGCGGCAGAAGACTGCTAATTTCCTCTCATGGTGACTTCTGGCACATTTCAAACAAGAAATGATCTCTCTCACTTGTTGTTTTGTCATTGCGATGACAGGTAAAAAGAGTCGTAAGGGAAAAACAAGTTTAAGTCAGACAGGCTGTTCTGACAGGACTGCAGTAGTCGACAAGGAAACAAGTACAACCTGTCATCTAAACAGACAACAAGAAAAAAGGACAATGATCTGGAAAAAAACGTCCTGTATTTTCTTTCTGGAATGCACTCACTGTCCATGCTAAGTACACTTTAGCATACTTTTAAAATTAGTACTCATTACAGAAATAATATACTTTAAAAATATATACTTATTTAAAATCTGAATGTAAAGTTTTCAGACACTTCACTGCACGTTATTTGTAATGAAATTAACTGTAGAGTGCTTTTTTGACCCACATATATAGGACTTATCTTTATATATAATTTCAAACTTACTTATATTGTCTTTTTAAATATCGAACAATCATTTATGGGAAACTAAAATACACTTTGATGTCATTTCTATTGAAACTTATAAGTCATGTATATAGATATATATTTAGAATTACACATTTGTAATTATGAAGTTGCAATTTAGTACATTTAAAATATATTAAGTAATATTGAATAACACACTGCAGTTCAAATTATAATCAAGTACTTTAAATGTGCTTTAGTATGTTACTCAGCACATCAAAATAAGTGTACTTCTTTAAAACATGACAAGATTATTAAAACAATGATTTAAAATGTACTTAAAGTTTTTAATTTGAAATTATTACTAAGTACACTTTTAAAAGTGCGTTAAATGTAGTATCTTTAAATACACTGAAATGGCTTTTTATTTCATTGCTATTATATTATCTTCAAGTACATATTATCTACTTTTAAGATCTGAAGTACACTTCTGTGAAAAAGTGTCATGTTGGCCACCTACTGGCGTGGAGGCACACACCAAATCAGCTTTTATTAGGCTACAATTAGTCTCCATCTCAAGTGAATGAATTTAAACATTTTACCAAAAAGACTATTAATTTCTTTAGGAGTTAAAACTTCTTTAATGAAGGAAAAAAATAAAAATAAAATTGCGAGTGCACTTTAAACTGATTTCTCCTGTTCATTTCTGCACGGCCACCAACTCGATCACTTTCAAAGACTGAGTTGTGATCCTCTCTCTCATCCACAAAGTTCCCTAATAATACCACATTCCCCAAATGTGTTTGTAATGTGGGCAATCAGTTTCAGTAATGGATGCTTGTCAGTTTTATGGCGGCAGAATGACAGTCTTATGACATGTGAGCATCTGATCTGTGCTTCAGTGACAGTGCTTTACTACCCTCTTGTGGACGGCGACTCTAAGTACTTCTCTTTTACTGGTGCTTGTGCTACTATTTTACAAAAGTAGGCCAGTGTGGCCACTTATTAAATGGCCCATATAAAATTAAATGAGGACGTTGAATCTAAACTAAAATCGTTTCATTAGTGGAGCTTGCCAAGTCAACCATCACTTTTACTATTACTCATACTTAGGGTTTGGGATTTGAACCAACTCCTAACTACAAGTATTGTACCTATTACTTTTCTAAGTGATCAGACTTTGTCAAGTTTTGCCTGGTGGACAATAAAATGGAAGAAATTGGTGCAGGATGTAATATACTTTAATGCCATTTCTATTGAATCTTGAAAGTCATGTATTTAAATTTATTTGTAATTATTTACACATTTGTAATTAAGTTGCAATTTAGTAAATTTAAAATATATTAACTTTAAATGTACTATGGAATAGCACACTGCAGTTCAAATTATAATCAAGTACTTCACATGTGCTTTAGTATGTTAGTCAACACATCAAAATAAGTGTACCTCTTTAAAGCACGACAAAATACTATTAAAACAAAAATTTAAAATGCATTTTAAAGTAAAACTTAATTTGATATTATTACAAAGTGCACTTTTTGACAAAGGTTATAGGTTTGGTCTAAAGTTGTAACTCGTTCAGTAACTTTTTGTGCTTATGTGACAAGAATGACACCTCAAATCAAACAGCTTGCTGAGTCAAATCTAGAGACTAGAATATCATTATTGCATTCAAGGCTACAATTTTATCCTATAAACACAAAGATATAAGATAATTAAATATCTGATGATGTGAGGATATACGGATAATTAATTATAGTAATAGTACAACAATATCAACAATGGAAAGCACAAAAACATAGTCAACATGCAAGAAACTCTTACCTGGGAGACTCCAAAGCCCCGAAATTTCCAGAGTCTTCAACTTCCTCTCCAAATCGGCAACTCGGTTTCCCAAAATTCTATAATGCACAATAAATTCACCCAATACAAAATTTATGTATAACTTGAGACATCTTTCTTTCAAAACTTTTTGTACGAAACCTGCAGGTAAGATATTTAAAGGGACAGTTCACCCAAAAATGAAACTTCTGTCATAATTTACTCACCCTCAAGTTGTTTCAAACCTGTATGAATTTCTTTCTTCTGCTGAACACAAACAAGATATTTTGAAGAATGTCGGTAACCAAACAATTGATGGGTTCCATTGACTTCCATAGTATTTTTTTCCATACTATGGAAGTCAATGGGGCCCATCAACTTGAAAGTGCATGACAAAATGTTCATTTTTGGGTGAATAATCCCTTTAAATGTTGATATTTGAAAGTACACTGTAAAAAATGATTTTGTTGAAGTTGTAAATAAAGATTATTGGAGTACTTTTTACAAGAAAATACTATTTCAGCCTTTCTACTTCAAAATGTCACGTTTAATTCAATGCGTTACTCGCGATTTCTGAGTGAAAATTGTTTCAACACCAATTTTGTTTTTCAGTGTACAGGCTATTTCTGAACTGTTATAGTTCAGATATACAAATATAGTTACACACAAATATAGTTACACACAAACCTGTTGGTTTGTCTTTGGTGTTGAATGATTATGTTCTTCTCGTGAATGGTCTCCAGTAAGGCTGTCGCTAAAGACTTCAGGTCTGAGATAGACTGAGGTGTGGCTGGTAAACTGCAACCACTATCCTCTGACAACAACCCTTGCACTGCAAACAGCAGGAATAGAGCAGTATTTGAGTGAATAAATGTACACAAGCGTCATTTGATATGCTGTACAGCAACATTTCTTTGCTTCTTTGTCACTTCAGTTCTTCAAGCCTTCTAAGAAAAAAGCAATCACGTGACCCAAGCACCTTGTTTAGGAGAAAGGAGTCCAGTAAGAGCACTGCTGTTAGACTTGCCGGCGATTTCAGGATTTCTTCTTCGATCCAGAGCAGTCTACAAGATACCAGGAAGACACAGTGAAATATTACAATATTAATATTATAATAATAATAAAAAATTAAATAATACAATATTAAAGCTGTGTAAAAGACTTCACAGCCTTACCTTATATTTCTGTATGTTACTCTTTAACAGGCTGACCTCCTCTTGAACTTGTTTTAATCTGTCATGCAAGTATCTGTAATATGACAAAACCTTTTGTTACATGAAAAAAACACATCTAATCTAAACTGAAAACAAGACAACATGCCTGCAAACCAAAACTGCTAACAAAATCATTCAGCCAAAATCTCTGGATTTTTTTATTTTATTTTAATTGCTAAAACCATGATAAAATTCTAGCTAAACCAGCTCCAGAATGCAGACTCAGTATTTTCCGATGCTGTACATGTGAGCAGCACGATGATGCATGCGTGTTCATTTTTAGGTGAACTAACCCTTTAATGGAAGCTAATGATTACAGTTTATAAAGTTACAATTATGGATATTTTTCTTACAAAAACGCATCGCTTCGCTTCAGAAGGCCTTTACATTTACATTTACATTTATGCATTTGGCAGACGCTTTTATCCAAAGCGACTTACATTGCATTATACTATACATTGGTATCTGAGTATGTGCAATCCCTGGGATCGAACCCACAACCTTGGCATTGCTAGTGCCATGCTCTAACCACTGAGCTACAGTGGTTAGAGCATGGGGTTTATTAACCCCCTGGAGCTAAATGGATTACTTTTATGATGGTTGCACTTTTTTTGGGCTGCATCACTCACTACCATTATAAAGCTTGGAAGAGGTAGGATATTTGTCAATATAACTCCGACTGTGTTTGGCTGAAAGAAGAAAGTCATTTACACCTAGGATGGCTTGAGGGTGAGTAAATTATGGGATAATTTTTGGGTGAACTATCCCTTTAAGACGACTAAAAAGTGTTTAAAATAAGACGGAACAAAAAGTAAAACAAACAAACAAAAAAAAAGCTAAAACAACTAAAAATCAAGATAATTCTAATTTTAATTAATCCCTTTAACATCTGCTTTAATTTTTCTTTGAAGAACCAGGGTTCTCATGGTCTTGAAAAACATGGATATATGAAGAAGCCTAATTTTAAAAATATGATTTCTAGATGTCATGAAAATTAATAAAATCTTAAAAACACCATATGCATTTTTATTAAGAATCTACATTTTCTAGTTATGCAAAAATATTGTAAGTAAAAATTATTTATAAACATTCTTGTCTAGTTAATTACAAACATCTGGAAAAGTCCAATTTATTGGTTAAAAAGAGCAGGTAAAAATTGTGAGTAAAATTATTAAAAAAAAATTCTTCATGTTGTAAATTATAAACATCTAGATGAGTCAAATTCATTGGTTTAAAAGAGTTGGTAAAAATTGTGAGTGAAAATTATTTTAAAAAAAAAAATACTTGTCCAGCAAATTACAAACACCTGGAAAAGTCAAACATCCCTGAAAAAAATTAATCTCTTTAATGTTTTAATTTTCTAACTTATTATTTTAATTATAATTCTTATTTTAATCTATGAACACTTTTAGTTTCTGTAAATTAAAAAACTGTTTTTGAAAACAAATCATTTATTACAGCAGATGAAACCTAGCTTACATGAGGTGGCCATCTAATATTGTTGTGGACAACAGGCCTTGGAGTCAAATTTTTTTAGAATCACTGCATTATAATAATAAAGATCTGACAAGCTACATTAACACTCCCTGACTTGTTCTCCATGCAGAGGGCATCCACGTCAATGATGCGCTTCTCCTGGCCACCCAGGATGTGGTTCAGCTCGAGGTTGAGACGTTCAGCTTTCTCCTTGAACACGGTCCTCTCTGCCTTTATATCCTGCAGTTCATCACTCACCGTCTTCAGACTGTGTTCAAGCTCTTCTCTCTTAAAAAAACAGTACGAGTGGATATTCTCACAAAGTGCCATATTTGATTTACGGTCATGATAGTGAAAATATATAATTAGGACACAAGAAAGAGCAAGAAGAATATGTTTTCTCATTCAGTAGAACCTGAGATGTCCAATAAATAAGGATGAGAATTATATAAAATTTAAAGACACACATGCAATGCTGCTTTCTCCAGTTGCCTGACCAGATCCTCACGCTCATGAGCAGGGAAATGTCTGACCCCGACTTCATCATCTCCAAGCCTCTGTTTTGTGATGGTCATTCTTAACAGCTATGAAGAGATGATAACAGCAGGGATAAGAATACACACACACACACATATACATACATACATATATATATATATATGTATGTATATGAAAAAAAATTTGCATTAAAAAAAAAAAAAAAAAATATATATATATATATATATATGTTTTTTTTTTTTTATTGCAAATTTTGGGATACTGCATTAAAAAACAAGATACACAAAAAACATATGTTTAATTGAGGTGGATAATTTTTTTTATTCTTTAAACTACAATGGAAACACATTTCATGAATAAATTCCTGTAGCATAAATACTCATGTGACTTTGCCTGTAATTGGATAACTGGACGAACCAAAGGGCCAATTACATCACACAGCATCTCAAATGTAGTCATTCTGAAATGCCTGAGCCAAAGTCTGTAATTAAAATTATTTGTGCTCCCAAACATCAGGCATCCGCCTCTGAATGCAAGATAACATGATAGTGTGCATTTCATTTTTGTGCTCTGAAGCACAAGTCAATTTTATGCAGGAAAAAAGTCACAGGCTTCCCCGGTTGCAGTAACTTTTTATTATTGTATTACTGATACTTTGTGCCGGTTTCCAATGAAGAGAAGATTTTGTTCTCTTGAACGCATGGGACGGAAACAGTGCTTTATTCACAGATGTTATATACAATATTCCAATTTTTTGAATAAGCTTCATTCACAAATATGGATGCAAACGTACCTATTTTTGAATAGTTTTATGGGTACCTTATTGTCTCCCTGGGTCTCACTGAGTCTCTGAGTCAGTTCCTTCACCTCTTCAACTAGCTTCTTATTTCTCTCCCTCGAATCCATCAACAACTGAGCCAAATTCACCTGAGACAAAGGGAACGACAGAAAAGCAGAGAGAAAGAGAAAAGTAATGACCTGCAATAACTTCAAAAGTTAAATAACAAAATCATGTATAAATCAACTGACCTGATTACGTTTTTCTGGGGGAAGTGAAGATTCACCATCCTGAAATACATTGTAAAAAATTCTGATGAACTACGAAGCCAAGAAAAAGTCATCATAAAATATAATATAATAATAATGCATAGTATGCCTTCAGAGACACACAATTAGTTCTCTGTATTTCTTCTTCAAGCCCTGGTGTGTCTCTCGCAGCTGGTTGGCCATCAGTTTATACTGGTCTCTCTCCTGCTGACAGGTGTCCAGCTCTTTTGACAGAATGAGAAGGGCATCCTTCTTGCTCTCCAGCTTACGTTTGCATATCAAGAACTGCAGAAACAAGAAAAGTACCAGTGTGGACCTGTATACTACCAGTCAAAAAAAAAAAAAAAAAAAAAAAAAGTCTCTTATGCTTACCAAGACTACATTTACATAAATACAAAATTACTGTTAAACAGTCATATTCTGAAATATTATTACAGTTCAAAATAACTGTTTTCTATTTGAACAAACATATTTTAAAATGAAATTTATTCCTGTGATGGCAAAGCTGAACTTTCAGCAGCCATTACTCCAGTCTTCAGTGTCACATCATGATCACTGTTTCCACAAAAATCTGAAGCAGCACAGCTGTTTTCAACATTGATAATAAGAAATGTTTCTTGAGCAGCAAATCAGCATATTATAATTATTTCTGAAGGATCATGTGACACTGAAGACTGAAGTAACGATGCTGAAAATTCAGCTTTCCATCACAGGAATAAATTACATTTTAAAATATATTCAAATAGAAAACAGTTTATTTAAATTGTAATAATATTTCACAATATTATAGTTTTTACTGTATCTTTGATCAAATAAATTCAGTCCTAGAGAGCATAAGAGACTTCTTTCAAAAACATTTTAAAAAAATCATAATTATTTCAAAATTTCAACTGGTAGTATACATGTGTGGTGAGGCACAAAAGTGTCAACAAAAGTATCAACAATACAAGCATAATGAGGCTTTAAATATTTAATTATCATGCACCAATAGGGCAGGTAGTAAAAGTTAAATAAATAAAAAATGTGTTTTGGGAGCATTCATTTATAAAGTGCCATAAAGACGAAAGCACTTTCAGTAGGATAGGGCAAAACTGTTACATAAAAACATCTAGGTTGCTATTAGTCTCGCGTAGCCAGACCTTCAGACGGACGGCAGAAGGTCTGGACTCTATTGCAGCTTTCATTGGCCAAAGACCGCCCAAAAGGACGTTTGACTGACATGTAATGCAACCAATCACAGTTCGTTTGGTTCCGAGTCATGTTTAGGGGCGTGAAAATGTAAAGTCGATGTCCCTACAAGAACAGACCAGCATGCATCTAATATATTATTCATTCAAGAATATTATGCAAGTTTACTGCAACAATGGAGCCGCGAACTTCACATACTTTTGAAAATCTAGCATTTAGTTGATCCTGGTAAGCGCTCATTGTCACAATTGTAAACACAACAGCGTTCTTCTACGAGGGGGTTTGGCATCATGGCATTTGTTTCCAGGCGGACCATTAAAGAACATCTCCCGGACTTCCTGTAGAATTCAACCAACCAGATGACGACTTCGAAACTCCTGAAGTGTTTCCAGATAAGTGTGCCATATGCATCAGACGCTCAGCCAACGGTCAATGGGCGTGACGTCTGAGGCTGAACCTAGGTTACTATTGTAACCCTCGTTCCATGAAGGAGAGGAAGGAGAAGTTACGTCAGAACTGAACTGCCGAACTGGGATCTCACCCAAGAGCCCAGTCACCTTCGAGTGTAAACTAAATCAGCCAATGCACATTGGCATGCGACATTTGCATTGCAATCGCACATTCAGGTTTGCACTGAGGAGCCGAGCCAGTGACATGGCCGCTCAGAGGTGTAGCAGCAATTGTGGCGATGGAAAGTAACATCAATAGTAACCTAGATGTTCCCTTTCATTCAGTCACGTTTGACGTTATGTCAGAACTAAACTGACGAACTAGGATCCCTACCAAAGTGCCACAATAGCTGCCCCTTCCAGTGCTCCGCATAAACCAACTGATCCACCCCCGCACCTGCTGTGGTGGAAGACAGGACAGGCCTTTACACAAAGAAGCTCAATCACTGCTGTTAATTCTGACCCATTCAGAGAGACTATTGGATAACACTGGGAAAGCATGCCTTTTCCAAGTGGAAAGGAATGCAATGGAGACCACATCCTACCCGTAGGATGTCATTTGGAAATTACACATACGGACTGACCATTAGGGCAGTGCTACATATGGAAGGTCTCTGTGGTAGATTCAGCCTATTTAGGGTGAAGTCAATTTCGGCACAGAGGCAGAGCGAACTCTGCTTAGGGAAAGCCACGGGCTCACCGAGAAAGGAGCCATACCGTGGAAGAATACACAAACCATATGTATGTGTACACATACATATGTATGTATTGTGATAGGGATCACAGCATATGGGCACCTGGCCTAGCACAGGGGTCAACCACTGGCGCATTTACAAGTGTTAGGCCTGGCATCAGATGTCTCCGCCACGTCTGACTGTACGCAGCGGCCGCAGTGCTGATGCCAGAGGTTGCATGCCTGTTGTACGTGGCACCCCAACTGGTGGTGGAGGCATCTATTGAGACAACAGCATGCCTGGACACTTGTTTTAGGGGATCTCCTCCCTCTAGAAATGCAAGGTCCGACTATGGCTGAAGGTTTAGTGACAGGCTGGGGTGATTTTCATTGTTATTGGGACTCAGCTGTGAAGCCAGTGCTGAAGCGACCTCATATGAAGCAATCCCAGTGGTGTTACTGCGGCTGCGGATGCCAATCTCAATCTGATGCAAACCAATCGCAGGGACAGATGCATTTGAAAATGCATTTCTGCGTTAGCATGTTGAACAAAAGCTTGTGAAGGGCCTGATTCAAAACACGGAGGTCCAAGATTGGCCCTAATCCACTGCCTTTCTTGGGTACAATGAAGTAGGGACTGTAGAACCCTGACTTCACGTCGCATCCTTCGACAGTAGGGCTTGGACTTCTGACAGGGGCATCCTTAACCAGCACGGAGGTGAACAGAATGTCCCTAAACTTGGGGGTTTGCGAACTGAATCGCATAGCTGAGTCTGATGGTCTGAATGAGCCAGTGGGACGGGCTGGTAAGCATTAGCCAGGCCCCCAGGGACTGTACAAGTGGGGTCAGAGGGACCACAGACATAGTGGGGCAGTGAGCTGGAGCACAGGGACTCGACCCGGAAGGCACAGAGTCCCGTAGTGGGGTTTGAGTGCGCGGTGCAACCTGGTTCCACGGTTCAGCAGGGGGTGCATGAGAAGGCATTGTGTCCTAGAACCGCACCAAGCTGCCTACTGACGTTAGGAGAGGGGGATGAGAGAGGCAAGGCATAATGTTGCAAGCTGCATTCCCAGAGATAGAGGAAACTGCTCTTTCAATGACAATTTGGGTACTTGGGAACAGAAATAAAACTAAACAAAGGATTCTCCACCTGGCCCGCCTCTGGGAGGAGTGGTGCGTTCACCATCTCCCTAACAGCTGTTCCCTACACCTCTGGGCCGCCAATGTCAAGGAGCTTGCTCTTACACTTGGAAGGTCTGGCAGGGGTCGAGACAGAATGCCGCCTCTTTCCTGTGGCCAGCTCCACGCTGCAGGCTAAGTGGAGGCTGCTGCTGAGGCCATGCGGGGGCGGAGGTGGAAGCGGCAGGGGGGCACACCCTCAGCAACGAGAAGGTGGGGTGCTGCAGCCAGCGGCGGGCCGCCGGGGCAGGATGTGCTTAATCGCCTCCATCCGCTTCTGTGCAGCAGAGAACTGCTGGGCAAAGTTCTTGACCACACTGCTGAAGAGACCGGCCTGGAAGATTGGGGGAGTTGAGAAAATGGCATTTGTCAGTCTCCCTCATATCTGCCAGGTTCAGCCAGAGATGGCGTTCCTGGACCACCAGAGTGAACATCATATGACCCAGGGAGCATGCAGTGATTTTTGTCACTCGTAAGGAAAGGTCTGTTGCTGTGTGTAGCTCCTGCATCAGCCCTGGGTCAGAACTACCCTCATGCAGATCTTTGAGTGCCTTGGCCTGGTATACTTGCAGGAGAGCCATGGCATGCAGGGAAGCATGACGAGAACTTACAGGCCTTGGATGGGAGACGAGGATTACTCACCAGGCAGCAGCGCTTTGCGGACACAATTGCATCGTTACTGCATGCTCACATGGAAGCTCCACAGCCTGCGGTGTGCTAGAGGAGTGGGGGGCCCATGGAGATTGACTCTGCGGGTGAGGCCCCACTGTGATCCTCAGATCACCCTGGCTATTCACCAAGGTAGCCCTTTTCTGATTACCAGAAGAGGAACTAAATCAAGGAGTAGCAAAGGGGACTCCACCTCATCTGAGGTAATCGAGTCCCGACCGCAGCAACGTGATGGTAATCTTCCCGCAGTGGGTATATTTCTAAGCTACAAAAGCCACCTCAGCATGCTTTAAGACCAGACATGAGGCAGCTTTTGTGACTGTCAGACGGGGCCAGGTAACAACTGCATCCAGAAACACACGGTTGGAATGACATTTTAAAAAGACACAGGGGAAGCGCACAGGGGAAGTGGCCGCAGCATAGCTTGCAGGAATATGGCAGCCTGCAGTGTGCATTAAAAAGCTCTTTTAGGCTATATTGCAGGGGTGGTGAACGTTGGTCCTGGAGAGCCACAGTCCTACACAGTTTAGCTAAGGCGAGATCCCAATTCGTCAGTTCAGTTCTGACGTAACGTCCAACGTGAATGACTGAAAGGGAACCACATTTCATCTAAATTGAAAACAAGACAACTAGGGATGTAATGATGCACCCCAAACCAGTTGAAAATCAATTAGTATGTCGGTTGAGATGCTAAATGAATCGCGATACATTTGGGGGCAGGGGTTATATGAATGTATGTCTAAGGGGAATTGACTGTCTTCATAAAAGTTTAGATGGTATTTTCTTTTCATCTTACCTCTGTACAATGCATTTTAAAGTAGTGTTTATAAGTGCACAGTACTGCTTTGTTTACAATGGTAACCAAGGAAGCACTGTATTGCCGCTGTTCCATAAGCGCCACCTGCTGTCAGACAGTGAATCTGTGTTCTCATGCAGCCCGTCTGCTGCTTATGAAGTTCTATCTCAAACAATGCTCTCTACCTCAATGAAACTATCATTGACAATCATCTTGATATTTTTCTCCTCACTGATACTTGGCAAGTTCCCGATGATTTTGTGCAGTTAAACCTACTCACACCGGAAGGATATAAATATGCACCATCCACCATGACTGCACAGTAAAGGGGGTGGTCTTGCTGTCATTTATCGAGACCTCCGGCCCACACAACTTGATTTTCATGACACCAATACATTTGAATATATGGTTCTGAAGGTTGACTCTTTTAATTATTCTACTCTATTGTCCTCCTAAGACATAGTCTAACATTTTTTCTAAACTCAGTGAACTGTTGTCTATGCTATCTCTTCTCCATCACCGATATTATCGATATATCATTCTACCATTTCTGAGATCTTGCAGGAGCATGCTCCTATTAGGCCAGATCTGTCCCTTCTACTCACACTTCTGAGCTTCGTATCTTAAGGGCTACTAGTAGACGGCTTGAGCATCTTTACAAGTAAAACCGGCCTTACTGTTCATTATTTTGCTTTCCTTGAACATCTTAAAAATTACAATTCTGCTCTGAGCTTGGCTCGATCTAGTTTTGTCTCTGCTACAATCAAGAAATCAAGTAATAGGCCAAAATCATTATTTAATACGATACATAAGCTCACCAAACCTCCAACTCACAATGCGTTAGCTTCAGATGAACTTTGTTGTTCCTTCATGCAGTATTTACTGGATAAGACAGATGCTGCCCACCAGTGTTTTCCTAATGAGGCTACGAAGCTTAATGTTGTGCCCAGTTTCTCTGGTTAATCTCTCTTGCTTCTCTCCAACTAATCCATCTTTCCGTCTTCCGTTAATTTTGAAAGCTAATTCGTCATCCTATCGTCTTGACCCCGCTCCTACTCCGCTCCTAAAATTGTGCCACTCTGTTATTTCTGCACCTATTTCTCATTTCATCAATGCATCTCTTACCTCTGCATCATTCCCTATGCCAATTAAAACTGCTGCAGTTACCCCAGTTCTCAAAAAACCCAACCTTGATCCCTCAGTTTTATCTAATTATCGCCCGATTTCAAATTTACCGTTCATTGTCAAATTACTTGAAAGCACTGTTGCCTCCAGCTTCAGTCTTTTCTAGTTGAACACAATGTCTTTGATCCTTTTCAATCTGGTTTTCGACCATTGCATAGATAGTACTGAAACTGCACTTGTAAAGGTACTGAATGATTTGCTACTCTCTGCTGACTCTGGTTCTCTCTCTATACTTTTGCTATTTGACCTTAGCTCCACCTTTGATGCTGTTTCCCATGATCTACTTATTTCTCGCCCTTAGATATTTGTGGTGCTGCTCTTTCTTGGTTTTCTTCTTATCTCTCTGACAGACAGTTCTACATTTTTCGGTGCAGGACTTTCAATCCCCTACTGCCCATTTGAAGCAAGGTGTCCCCCAAGGGTTTGTTCTCGGCCCACTACTATTCATTATTTCATTATTACCACTCCGTTAAATCTTGTAAGGACATGATTTTAATTAACATTTATATGCTGATGACATTCAAAATGTAGACCAGCTTCACCCACTCAAATCACCAGAATCTCTGCTTGTGTAGAATGGTTAACCTCTAATTTTTTTTTTTATTTAAACATGGACAAAATCATAATTGTTGGAACTCACTAGCAGCATTCCTAATGACTTTTCCTTTGAAATAACTGGTACTCTCATTAAATCATCTAATAATGTTAAAAATGTTATTTTTGATTCATCTTTTTCCTTTCAGCCCCATATCAACTCTGTTACCAAATCAGCATTCTTTCATTTACACCACGATGCCCAGCACTGTCGTTTCATTGGTATCAAAGATGCCGAAACCATTATCCACGCTTTTGTCTCATCCCGCCTTGATTACTGCAACACCCTTTTCATTGGTTTACCAGTCAGCTCCATCTCCAGGCTACAGTATATTCAAAACTCTGCTGCCAGAATACTCACCCACACTAAGCGTTCTGCCCACATCACTTCAATTTTGTTTAAACTCCATTGGCTTCCGGTTGTACTCCATATTAAATACAAAATTCTCCTACTCACTTTTAAATCTTTGCACAACCTAGCTCCCCGGCATCTCTGTGAACTACTCCTCCATTACATTCCAACTCGCTCAATACGCTCTTCCGATTCAGCCCTTCTCCGTAACCCTCGGTATCGCCTCGCTTCAATGGGGGGTAGATCATTCAGCGTTGATGCACCAAAATTATGGAATTCTCTCCCCCAATCACTCCACTGTGTCAATAATATCTCTGAATTTAAATCATTACTCAAAACCCATCTGTTCTCTGAATGTTATCAGTTGTAAGTCATTTCTTACTTTTATGTTGTTTTTCTGTTTTCTTTTGCACTTTATGTCCTGTTTTCATTGTGCTTTATTCTAATTTTTCACTTTGCTGTTGATTGTCATTTCCTCTAATTTTAAACATCTACAGATAATTCAGCCTGTAATAGAGCAAATAAACATATTGTCCATGTACTCATATGAATAGATTTCTTTTATTTGTATTATTCATTTATTTATTTGATTTAGGTTTTGTTTTAAAGGTTTTTTTTTTTGTTGTTGTTATAAAGATATTTCAATTTCACAAGGTATGCAGCATTTTGTCTGAGAAATATAATATAAGAAAATAGTAAAAAGACACTTTCTCAATTATAAATTGTCTTAAATCTCATTTTGTTAAAAATAAAAAAATCATGAGAAAATCATATCGTGAAACCAGTATCGTGAATCGTATCGCATCGTGAGTTGAGTGAATCGTTACATCCCTAAAGACAACATATCAGCAACCCAAATCTTTGTATGATCAGATTCCAAAACACATTCAGTCTAACACATTCATTCAGGATTTTTTTTTTTCTAAAACTTTAATGAAAATTCTAGTTAATTAAAGAAAAAACTACTTCAGAAGGTTTTCACATGGTTTCTAGCTGGTCCTTTGTGGTTACTAATTTCTCATGACTGGTCAATTAGCTGCTGTTGAGACTAGTAAGAGCTGGTAGTTCACCTTGGATCAGCAGCAAACCAGCTATTTTAAAAGTGGTTTTAAAAAACACTTTTTCACCAGTGGTTCTACACCAGGGAGCATCAACAAACTTCAAAGGGGGCTTTAAAATGACTTAAAATTATTTAAAATCAGACAAAACAAGCATTACAATAAGCAATTTCTCATTTTAATTCATACCCTCAACATACCCTTTTTTTTTTTTTTTTTTTTTTTTTTGGAAAACCTGCATAGGAGGTACTTTTTAAAAATAATTTTAAACACAACATATGTGGCCTAGTTTCTAGATATTAGATTATGTTTTTTAAACCTCACTATCAAAGCACGTTCGATTTTGTATGTATCAAACGCTTGAGTTCAGGTGGTTGGCAGCGATACAGTACCATATGGAAACAGCCGTCATCATTCTCATCATCATCGTAGTGTTTTAGTAAAGCAGCAGCACTCACCTCGCTCACTAAACCTTGCCAGTCACTTTCACTTCTTTTGGACGAGTTCATTTCTTCCTGCGTTTGGCGATAATATTTAATGTAATGCAAATATAAAGCTAGTATTTTCGCGAGCTTTATGGGGAGGCAGAAACTTCACCCTTCCTCTCAGTCACTGTTTACTCTCTGGGTCAGCTGGTGCACAAGATCCGGGTTTGTGAAACACTGAACCAGCATCGATATTAAGAATATATGCGATGGCGTGGCGATCAACTGTTGATGTCTAGTAGCGAATTTATCAAACAATGTGTATAGTTTAGTGTATAGTTTCTTTTTTTATTATTGTAGAGAGGCATTGTACATGTCCGACCAGTAGATGGCGAAAACGAATTATGGGAAACATATAAGACACGCAATTTGAGATTAATAGTGACATTTTTTCATTGTTTAAAACAGCTGAGTCATTGTATATTTTATACAGATTATTTGCATAAAAATAGCCGTTAACACATAACAAACCTCTTTGAATCCAACTCTTCAATGCCGTCAAACGATTAAAAAACTGCTGTACAAGGACGTGCAGAGAGTTCCTCAGGGGCTCAGGTGATGTAAGGTTTATAAATACATTATTTTTAATGTTTTTGAAAGAAGCCTCTTATGCTCATCAAGCCTGCATTTACATTTATTTGATCAAAATCAAAAAATAGTAATATTGTGAAATTTAAAATAATGGTTTTCTATTTTAATATACTTTGATGTTTGGGGTCAGTCATTTTCTTTCTTTCTTTCTTTCTTTCTTTCTTTCTTTCTTTCTAATTAATAGTTTTATTCAGCAAGGATGTGCTAAATTGATTGAATTTCTATTTTGAATAAATGCTGTTCATTTTTATTCATCAATGAATCCTGAAAAAAAGTATAAGTTCCAATAAAAATATTAAGCAGCACAACTGTTTCCAACATTGCTAATAAATTAGCATATTAGAATGGTTTCTGAAGGATCATGTGACACTGAAGACTGGAGTAATGATGCTGAAATGAATTTAAATTTTAATATTTTTTTCTGTATTTTTGATTGAATAAATGCAGGCTTGGTGAGCATAAGAGACTTTAAAAAAAAACAACTAAAAAATAGTAATGTGTCTAAGTTTTTGTACTGTACATAGTATATATACTATTGCTGCATAATTATCAAAAACGGTAATATAATAAAGTCCTTTTTCTTAACCATTTCGTGTTCTTGTCAGCCTACACTTCACCTAATAAGCCTGTAGGTGACACCTAGGCTTCTTTTAACCAACTATGATAGTTTGATCAAATTGTAAACAGTGTATCAATATATACATAGGCTAAATAAAGTGACATGAATACTACTTACCTTTAATGTGACTTCTGATGCTGCATGGTTTTGTGTGTAGTGCTTTGTAGTCAATCAACATCCATTGTTTCAACAAAGCAGATTCAGATCGCTTCATAAATGTAAATTCAGTAATTTCTTATAATTTGTTCAATAATAATTTTAATTACCAATTAATTCAATAGCAAATCATGCATGATACATCAGATGTTCCTGCATGGGGAGTTTTACAGTACTGTAATGTGCAATTGTCATATAGCCTACAGTATTATGTAACCAAGTTGACCCAAAACTATTTACTTCCTGTTAAATCTGTCCAGAGTAATGAAAAGGTGTGATAATGATAAATTAATATATGACACTGTTTTTCTGCCAATCACTTATTTTATTTTATTTTTCACCCAAAACATATAAAAGCAGCAAACACCACAACAGCACTGAAGGTTTCATGATCCATGAGGTCACTTTCATGCAATTACAAAATATTTTAAATTTAATATATATGTTTCAAACTTATATATTTTATAGCTTTATGTAGCAAAAGGATTTGTTGAAAGATTAAATGAACAGTTTTTTTCACTAGTAACTTGGAGCAAACCTAAAATAGTATTTACTCAGTATCACTGTACAATTTTTGTGCTCAGTCAATATTGGTGACTGCATTTTATCTCAGATTTACATTCATGATGCTGAGTTGATGTCCATCATGACACTTTCTCTAGTGTTCCACCCTTTCTCCTTGGCAAACAGGTACACACTCCCAAAAAGATCAGGGAATTTAGTCATCAGGTTGATTTTCACAGCATCTGCTTTACTGTTGAGAGAATATCATACAAACAACACAATTGTATTAGAAAGTCTTACTTAAAAACTTATAATTTCTTACAAATCTATGATTCTGGCTGTTGATCATAATTGATCAGTTGTTACTTTATTTGTACTCTGCCTTGCATTGTAAACACATTACCAGCTTGGGTTGTATATTATTTTTCAATAATTTAACAGTCTGTTGTTAATTATTCCTGTAACTCACTAATGCTCGTGTAGGTTGCGTATGAACCGCAGCAGACCCAGTGTGTTCTCAGGATAGGCTTTCTTCTTACCATCCAGTTTCTGGACAAGCTCAGAGGGCAACTGAGAAAAATATATTTTGACACATTAAAGAAAACAAAACAAAAAAACAATGAAGCTACAATGTATTATGGCTAACTTTAACAATGATAGTAAGTTCAAATTTAATCTGGCCAATAATAGCAGTTTTTTTTATTGTTTTTTTCACTTCAAGTTGCTCCCATGTGTCTGATGAAGCACCAGTCAAAGAAGAATATAAACTGCAGGACAAAAGAACTTAATTGTATGTATTCATAAGTTATATGGACTGTATTGAGGTTATACTTACTTTAGTTTTCCATTCAGAAAAGCTTTTCCCCTCTGTGTATTTTGCAATGGCATCATGGAGCTCCTTATCTGCATTACGACAGTTTTCGGCCTCTTTCTCATTTCCCAAAATTTTCAGATACCGCACTCTCCTGAGACGATTTCAGAAACATTATACAATCAGATACCATCAGCTATATTATGACAGTTATACAGCGGGTAAAATAAGTATTGCATACGTCAATTTTTTTTTTTTTTTTTTTTTTTGTTAAACACGGTTCCAATGCAGCAATTCACATAAAATTTTGAACAGACATCGATAATAACTTAAGAAATCTACACAGACAAAGAAAACATAATTTTCCAATCCATAAAAAAAGCTATGTGTAATAAAGGGAAATGAACACACTTACTGAAATTGTATTTAATAATTGGTGGAGAAGTCTTTTTTTGCAATGACAGCTTCAAGGCGCATGCTGTATGACCAAACTTTAAATCTTTAATATTCTGGGGGTCTCTCTTGTGAATTTTGATCTTCAGTTCCTTCCACAAATGCTCTGTTGGGTTTAGGTCAGGTGATTTACTGGGACATTCTAACAACTTTAATTTCTTCTCCTGGAACCAATTCAAACTCTCCTTTGCAGTGTATTTTGGATTGTTGTCCTGGTGGAAGGTCCACCAAAGTCTCATCTTCATCATCCTGGTGGATGGCAACAAATTCATCTCAAGAATTCCCAGTACATGGCTCCATTCATCTTCTCTTCATTAATATAGATTCTAACAGTACCATGAGAAGAGAAACAGCCCCATACCATGATGCTTCCACTTTGAAAACATCACTGTTGGTATGGCATTTTTAGGATCATATGCAAAGCCATTTCTCCTCCATACATGGCACGTGGTATTGTTGCCAAAAGTTCAATTTTTGCCTCATCTGACCACACTAAATTCTCCCAGTAGTTCAGACCTTTCCAAATGTTGTGTAAAAAAAAACTTCAAATGAGCTTCAACATGCCTTTTCTTCAATAATGGAGCTTTCTGTGGTGAACGTGCATGGAGGCGGTGGAGTGCATTTCCTATTGTTTTTTTTGTTTTTGTTTTTTGTGACAGCTGTACCTGCTGCCTCCAAGTCTTTCTGGGCCTCTTTCAGAGTGGTCCTGGTTCTTGGGCTACAATTCTGACTAACCTTCTGACTCCCTGATTAGAAATCTTGCTAAGAGCTTCTTTTGCATGGCCAGTTGATGGTGGAATGATGTTCCTTTCAGTTTTGGAAAATGGCCCCAATGGTGCTTACAGAAACATTTAGGAGTTGGAAAATCCTTCTGTAACCAGTACCGTTGTTATATATACGGCAAAAATCTTGTTGTGAAAGTCTTGGGAGAGTCTTGCCTCTACCCATCATGAGATGTCCAATACTTGCATTCAGAGGTTGGTAAGCCTTTTTCTAATCTAACAACATGCACTAACCCAAATGATTCTAAATTTTCACAGGTAGGAGGTAGAACTACTTACTGAAATCTGTTGCTTTCCTGCCTTGCCTTGCCTTAGTGTACTGCTTTTTCGTAGTGTGTTCAATACTTTTTTCCCGCATCATTTCACTTTATCACACATCATTTTTCATGGATTGTAGTATTATGATTTCTTTATTTGTATTGATTTCTTGAGCTATACCAACGTCTGGTCAAAATATTATGTGAATTGTTGCATTGGAACTTTGTATAATAAAAAATGTTAATGTATTCAATACTTATTTTACCCGCTGTATCATCTCTCTATAGTGTCTTTGTAACACTATCCATGTTAAAAGCTATATGCAAATAAATTGTGATTGAAAACATATTTTAGGCTAATGGTTCATGGACACTTGTTTCGTACTGTATTTCACCTGTCAAAGTCATCAGTGTAATATTGTACCTTTCATCAGTCCAGAAGAAGGGGTGTGCAAGGGTCTGCTCCACAGTTGGTCTCTCTTCTGGATTTTCATTGATCATCCACCCGACGAGATCTTTCGCTACATCATCATCCAGATGTTCCAGTGAGTATCTTCCTCTTAAAATGTTGTACTCACATTCCACATCTTCACCAAATGGATGGTGCCCTCCAGAGAGAATGTAATACACTAACATCCCAGCAACCTTCAAACAGATTACAGTTAAATTCAGAATTTTTAGTAAATACCGGGTCTGTGTAGGCTACATTGCGTTCATTAGTTTATTTAATACTGATGGCAGAAAAATTAGAAAACGCTACCTTTTTTTTTTTTTAAATAAGGAAAAAACAAGAATTTATTTTTATATTCAGGGGTAGAAAATGGATAAGTGTAGGCATGAATGAAACTCCCCTTTCTGCTGATTGGTCAACCAAACATTAAAACGTGCCATCCTCAGTTTAGTTCAACGCAATGCAATAATAGTCATCCTCTGTTATAGCCTAGATGTATGGATTCAAAAGCAATCTACATTTCATCTCTTTCGCATCAAACAACCAGTCTAATGAATGGTTTGACACAAACCATACCGGGCAGTGCCTAGTCTTGCACAGTACTGGGGAAGACTGATAACGAGAAATAAGCTGAATTCTTGGTTGTTGTTTTTGTTTTGTTTTTTAAATGAAAAACGACAAAGGAGCCGTTTTCTAATTTTTCTGCTTTCAAAGTCAAATCAAAAAATGAATGGTAGCCTATATTTTCAATTTGAACAGCATAGCATATGCTATAGCCTATAAAGTGACTGCTAATCCTAAACAATTTCTCAATATAAAACAATATAAAACACCTAACAGAGCCAGACAAAAAAGTCACAGTAATTTAGATGACGTTTTGGCCTTTATTCATATAGGCTAAAACAGTAAAAAGCAAAATGACGGGATTGAGACCACAAGCGGGAACTATATAATGTTAGAGCGCTAAACAAGAGGCTATAAGGTTTAGAAATGTCATGTTTAGGTTAAAATATAAACGTAAAAATAATAATAATAGTAATTTAACGAATGAAAATTAATCAATGTCATTTAGGCAGGCTCTTGAAGCGAGTCATTCTATTGACGACAGAGGAAAAGGCACTAGAGGGTGCTTTAGCGTCTGTGTGTATGACGCAAAACACTGGAAATTAAATTTAGCATTTTTACATATTAAAAAACAAGTTGTATATCATTTATATTATTTTTAACAAAATAATAATCTTGCATAAGGAAAATTAGCTTGTATCTGCTAATTCTATTCATCAGTGTTAAAATAAAAAACAAAGAAACCGCATTTTTCCATATTTCATTTCTGGTTTAAAAAAGGAAAAAGGAATGGATGCAAAAGTACACGGACCAAACAGATGGACCAAAAACACTTTGAGTTAATTGATTAATATTGAAAACACACCTGAATGTCAGAGCTCCTCTTGTATCCAGTGTTGACCTTCTCCTTTATGGTCTCCTTTGCCTTCCAGCATCTAGTTCCAGCAATTCTTGTTCGTATGGTGGTTTCACCCTGTTTCAGTCTGCGACTTATGCCAAAATCAGCCAATTTAGCCTTTCCTTTTATGTCTATTTAAACATAAAGTTCAAATTATTTTAAGAAAAAAAAATTGTGATCATTTTAGTTACTCAGATTTAGCTCCTACCAATCAGAACATTCTGGGGTTTGATGTCCCGATGAAGCACTTTGGTCTGTGGTTGGTGTAAAACCTGTAAACTGCAGAGAACTTCCTTCACCAGCTTCTTCAGAACCAAACTTCTCTCAGCGCTATCATCTGGTAAATGCTCTTGGATATATTCCTCCAGTGTGTACTCACAAAGCTGAAGAGCAAGATATCCAAAATTGTCATCTTCTGCAAAGTCCACATATCGCACAATGGAGGAACTTTCCAGTTCTGGAAGGCGTAGAAATTCCTCCTCATTTTTGAGAACTTGGTAATTAAACCTAATCATTCGTTTAACAGCCACTTCTGTGCCGTCATTCCTCAATCCAAGGAAAACTTGTGTTCCATCACTTCCATTAGCAATCAGAAATTCAGGGTCGAGAACAAGAGTAAGACTTGGCAGTCTATACGTCTTTTTAGCATCCATGTTAGCTAGCTTCTCAAGCTTTGGCCTCCACCGAAGGCTGGTTTGATGCCACCTTCTTGAGTTCACAGCAGGCGGTGTGAATGGCTGCACACTTGAGTTTGATTCCTCAATGGATTTCACTACAGTGTCTGTATACGGTTCCACTTCATCTTGCAGCTCGCCTTCTTGTGACCCCACTTCTTGCTGGATTTTCTTCTTCTTCTTTTTCTTCTTCTTCCTGCTTGTTGATGGAGCAGCAGCCTCCTCACATAAACTATCCACTGCACTTGAACCCGCTGGATGTCTCAGTGATTCATCCAACTTTTGCAGCTTTTTTTTCATGACTTCATCCATCTCTGTCTCTGCTTTGATAAGTATCATCTCTGGAATGGAAGGCAATCCACACAATGCAACCAGTTCAGGAGCAAAGTCATTTATATTGGCAAACAGTCCATAGGTGAAAAGTCTAATTTGACTTGAATAATCTGGACATGTGAAAGGCAATAGACTTTTGCATAACTTCTCATAGACAGACTGGTTCTTATTCAATTTCTGATCAGAGGTCTTCAACATCATAACATTGAGTATTACGAGTATCATATCATTTACTATTTCTCCTTCTGCATTTCCAAAGCGCTGAAGTCCATTTGTTAGAATTGGCACAAGTTCACTGAATACCTGAGGAGAGATGCTTTCACTGACACACAAAGCAGCATTTAAGCAGTTCAGTGCAATCGGCCAGCGGTCCTGAGGGATTCTTGGGAAGCGCTTGATGAGTCCATCAATGTATCTGTCTGCACTGTTTGTATCCTTTAACCACTTGATGGCGCTCTGACGGTACTGCTCTGAACTTGGACCAATGACACCAAAGTAGAGCTCAAAATAAATCAAATTATCAAAAGGATCCTCTTGAAAGAAATGTTCCTTAAAAACTCTGTAAACTTCTGTCTGGTTTTTCGTTCGTACAGCACAAGAAAAAGAGAAACATATACGTACTTTGTCAGACACTTCACCCTGTGAAGATAGTTGACAAATCATTCTCTCCACTTTTTTATCAAGCTCTGGATTCACCCCATAGTTCCTTGCAGGTGAAGCTCCAGCCTCTATAAGTGCTTTCACAATGTCTTCACGGCCATTTTTAACAGCACACTGCAATGGAGTAAAAATGTGTAATCCATGTCCATTTGGGTTAGCTTTTGCTGCAAGTAATCTTTTCACAATACTCAATGGAACTCCAGTTGTTAAAGCAGCATAATGTAGAGGTGTTTGTCCATTTGTTGAGGGTTTGTTAGGATCAGCTGAGTCTTTAAGCAGATAAGAGCAGATTTCTTCATTTCTGCTTATAACTGCTGCTGTTAATGGTGTAACATCATCATTCCAGACTTCAGAAGAGTACAAACCATTAATATCTCTGCCTTTTAATAATTTCCATAGTCTCTCTGCTTTGTTGTCTATGATGCATTTTATTATGGGGTCTGTTTTTCTAGGTCCTACTGGAACTGGAACCGGAAGTGCTACTTGGAACTGGATTTCCATGAATCTTCAAACACTCTTTACAATCTGTCAAAAGATGTTAAACACTTGAAATTCAGGCACTGAGTAGCATTATTACTTCTTTTCTTATTTCTTTACATTGATAATAGACACAGTGTTAATCTTTTAGTTTTTTTAGTCATAGTTTTTGTGTTTAGATGAAAGTCTTTAAATTCTGTCAATATGTTGTAATGTTGTATGCATTAATGTCAGTACATTTTACTCTGATTAAAATGCCAATATTGTCAATGAAAAAAAAAAAAGTGTGATTAAACCATTTTAATAAAATGTTTATATATTTTCAAAATGTTTATACATACTAGTAAAACATTCCAACTAAACATGTTCATAAACATAAAATACAACACGAAACTGTCCTTGTGAAAACCTGAGCTCCTGAAATAATGCCATATGAGAACACTGAAGTATTATTTTTTTAGTGGTGTTAAAAATATTCTTGATTTAAGAACATTATGTTTTACACATTGTTTATGATATTCCACTTTGTGTAGCCACTTGTTACAGAAACGTAAAAACTTAAGTTACACATTTTGAGTAGCACATAGGCCTACTCTCACTGTACTTTCACTTCTGTTGTTTGTCCAAGTTCAAAGAGCAGAGCAATCCCTAACATATGAAGATCAAACCATTCAGAATGTGTTTTGACCGGGACAAATAATAACTGGAATTTTTAATAACCAGTTCTTTAACTTTAACTTGGTCTCCCTCTTCTTCAATGTTTAGTTACATCATTGTCTATAATATTATAGACTGTAAAATATACACTGGTTTGCATGTTTTCATGAAACTGAAACTCGGGGATGGGCGGACCGATCTCGAAGAATAGCTACTTTTGGTCCTCACTTAACGAAAGATCCTCACTTAAATTACAAATTCAAGACTTGCAATTTGTATTTAACCATGAAAATGCGTATCACAAAAGAAAAAGAAAAGGTTGTAAGTTATATGCCTGCTGCACATGCAGTCGATTGCAGCGCGCTCATTACAGACAGAAATATGAATAAGTTGTTTTACATCGGATAGCTACAAATGGAAATGTGGCATTTAATATAACTGGTTTGTGTGATGCTTGTTATAAGTTTAAATTAAACGTTGCTAAAAGACTGGCAATGATCTGTGATTTCTGATAAATGCTCAACAAAACTGAAGTCTAATAAATGTTACGGCTTTCAAATATCATGTTACTTAAATGGTTATAATTACCTGTTTTATTCCGAGAAATCGCAAAAACTTTACATTCAAAAGAGATAGACCTATCGGTATTGGTATCTATGGTTGAAACCTGGATAGTAGGCTACGTGGTAGGCTATCCGATAAAATAACGGTAAGTGTCTTCCTGATTCTTACACACCATAGGCTACGTCATCCACCCCACGAAAGGGTCATGTAAGTAACCACTGAAACTTTTATTAAGGACAGCACAAACAAAAAAGCTGTTAAAACCGTTCATTTATTTAATACATTTAATATTTTGTGAAATAGCAAAGTCTTTTATTGTTTATTTGGTTTATTACTTAGTTTTGTTTTTATTTACTTTCTCGTTTGGTTAATATTTTATATTTTTGTATCTTTAACGCTGGTATTTTTTGTTGTTGTTTCTGGTTAGAATTAATTAAAAAAGAAAAGAAAAAAAGTAACCACTGAAACATGTTTGGCACCTTCCTGTATAATACACTGTCGATGCTACAGTATGCATACAGTATGCTTGTTCATATTTTTTAAATATGAATAATAATAAAAAAAACATCCTTAATTGAGGTGATAATATAAGAAAACTCTGCACTGGAAATTTTTTCTTTTCTCTCCAGTAGGTCTATTTGTTATATGCACCAAATGAAGCAGATGTAAAATAAAAAATAAATAAATAAAAACTACAAGGTTTTGAACATATAATGATAATGAATGCCTACAGCCAATTCAATCCATTTATCTTAACACAGTAATTATGGCATTATGGCATAACTCAGTGTCATTTTTATAATATCACCTTCATCAGTGATGGAACATCACCACCTTTCTGAAAGTTAACCATCTTCATTCTTTCAAAACATTTTTACATTTTATCAGAAACCAAGAGTGATGTAATTTTATAAACAGCATACATAAAAAAAAAATATATATATATATATATATATATATATATATTCTTTTTTATTTACAATAGTATACAAAAACATAGTATGCCCAACATTCAACAAACGCGAATAAAAACAAGTCATGATTTACAAAATTAAAATTCTATTTTTTTGCATATCAGATTAAGCTAAAATTGGTATGAATAAGGACATTATCAAATAAGAGTTGTTCTTTATTGAGTTATAACACTTAAAGGTATTTAATATTAATAGCTGAATATCATACTTTTGCAGGCTGCAGTAATATTTGAGGTTGTGTTCTTTTTATCTCAGCTTGCAAAACAGTAAGGAAAAGAGGTTCTTATTTTAACACATTTGTTATCAAAATAAGTCCGACATTCAACATTTATGTCACTAGTACTTAAAGGTGCAGTAAGCAATTTCTGAGAAACGCTGTTGATATTTGAAATCAACCCAAACAAACACACCCCTCCAATCATTGCTCCACCCCCAAAATGCACAAACACGCAATGCAAGAGTGGATGTCTCTTTATCATAGCTGAAGCTGGAGATGACGAACGAACGACAAGGAAGAACAAAAAATGAACATACAGTACACAAGTATATACAAGCAAGAGTTTGTTGTTAGTCATGTCAAGTCAAGTCACCTTTATTTATATAGCGCTTTTTACAATGCAGATTGTGTCGAAGCAGCTTTACACTGATAACTGGGCCATGATGGCCAATAAGTAATTTAAAAACATTTTCATGACAATTTTATGTCCATTTAAAAAATGATTTTCTAAATAAAAAAAATAAATTCAAAATAATACACTTTTTATGGCATTTTTTCATGTAAATTTGAAAGTTATATATTACATTTTGACCTGCTTTTTTTTTTAAGATTAAGAAGCATCATATATATATATATATATATATATATATATATATATATATATAGGTGAATTAAGTTATGCATTATACAACACTTTATGCAGTTAAAATGTGTTTAAAGCTTATGCAGTTAATAGTTTAAATTTAAAATTCAGCTGCCAATAGAGAAAATATATTGTATACTGCATTTTACATATTCTTTAAAAATATCAAATACACACATTCAAGTACTTTACTGTGACAAATACAGCTTTAAAAACAAAAACAAAATGCTGTATTTTTCACAGTAATTTATTTGAATGTGTGCATTTGCTATTTAAAGAAGTGTTAAATGCAGTATACAATATATTTTTTTGTAAAAATGCAGTATACAAAATATATAAATTACTGTAAATTTTACAGTAGAATACTGGCAGCAGGGTTGCCAGCCAGTTACTGTAATTTTTACAGTAGTGTTTCTGTAATTTAATTTACAGAATTGTACTGTAAATTTTTTACAGAAACACTACTGTAAAAAAATTACAGAAACACTACTGTAAAAATTACAGTAACTGGCTGGCAACCCTGCTGCCAGTATTTTACTGTAAAATTTAAAGTAATTTTTTAACAGTGTAATTTTGGCTGCACAGCAGTTCTTAAAGAAAATGGTGTCAATGCAGGCAGATGCAAAGCACTGTTGAATATCAAATGTCAAGTGTCCCCAACTAAGCAAGCCAAAGGCGACAGCGGCAAGGAACCCAAACTCCAACAGGTGACATAAGGTGGCAAACAGGTGGCAAAGAGGTGTTAAAATGGAGAAAAAAATCTCGGGAGAAACCAGGCTTAGTCGGGGGGCCAGTTCTCCTCTGGTGAACAGTGCTTTGTTACGATTCAGGCAGCTATCATAAGTCCGATGGGATCGCAACAGTCAAAGTATTTATTCCAGTTCCATCCAGTTGAGGATCGTATTCATCACACAGGTATGGACGGTTTGTTGAGGAACTGTGTCACTGGCTGTCATGTCGACGAGGCCTTCACAGTGGATGATCTAGTTGACTCAATCTCTGCTGATACTTCAGGGCTGCGTTGTGGTCGTGTCAAGGCCCAGGTCCTCGATCTCACCTGGATACGGCCCGGATCCGGTTGACTACGGTAAACCTCCGGATATTTGATATTCTAGGTATTATCAGCTGGCCTGAATTTTGAGATCGCAAAAGATGTGAAGGACTATAATGCATTAAGAGCTCGCTCAGGTACTGGGGAGCTAAACCATTTAGTGCTCTGTAAGTAATTAGCAAGATTTTAAAATCTATACGATGTTTAACAGGAAGCCAATGCAGTGTTGACAGAACTGGGCTAATATGGTCATACTTCCTAGTTCTAGTAAGAACTCTAGCTGCTGCATTTTGGACGAGCTGTAGTTTATTTATCAGGCGAGCGGAACAACCACCCAGTAGAGCGTTACAGTAATCTAGCCTTGAGGTCATGAGCATGAACTAACTGTTCTGCATTTTCATTGAGAGCATATGTCGTAGTTTAGATATATTTTTAAGATGGAAGAATGCGGTTTTACAGATGCTAGTAACATGGCCTTCAAATGAAAGATTGGTATCAAAGAGCACACCCAGGTTCCTAACTGACAGCGAAGACTTAACAGAGCAGCCATCAAGTGTTAGACAGTATTCTAGGTTATTACGTGAAGAAGTTTTTGGTCCAAAAATTAGAATCTCTGTTTTTCTGAATTTAGTAGTAGGAAACTACTGGTCATCCAATTTTTATATCAGCTATGCATTCCGTTAACTTTGTGAATTGGTATGTTTCGTCAGGCGCGAAGAAATATAGAGCTGAGTATCATCAGCGTAACAGTGAAAACTAACGCCATGCTTCCTAATGATATCTCCCAAGGGTAGCATGTACAGAGTGAAAAGCAACGGTCCTAGTACTGAGCCTTGCGGTACTCCATATTGAACTTGTGATCGATATGACATCTCTTCGTTTACTACTACTGATAACGGTCAGATAAGTATGATTTGAACCATGACAATGCAATTCCACTAATGCCAACATAATTTTTGAGTCTATTTAAAAGAATGTTGTGATCGATAGTGTCAAATGCAGCACTAAGATCCAGTAACACTAATAGAGAGATACAATCACGATCTGATGATAAGAGCAAATCATTAGTAACTCTAATGAGAGCAGTCTCAGCACTATGGTACAGTCTAAATCCTGACTGGAAATCCTCACAGATACTATTTCTTTCTAAAAAGGAACATAGTTGTGATGATACTGCCTTTTCTAGTATTTTTGACAGAAAAAGATTTGAGATCGGCCTGTAATTGACTAATTCTCTAGGATCAAGTTGTGGTTTTTTTAATAAGAGGTTTAATAATAGCCAGCTTAAAACTTTTTGGTACGTATCCTAGTGATAAAGACGAATTAACGATATTAAGAAGAGGATCTATGACCTCTGGAAGCATCTCTTTCAATAGCTTAGTCGGTTTAGGGTCTAACATATATGTTGTTGATTTTGATGATTTAACAAGTTTAGACAATTCTTCCTCTCCTAAAGCAGTGAATGAATTGAATTTTTCCTCAGGGACACTACAATGCTACAATCTGACGCGATACTGTAGTAGACGGTTGCATGGTTATAATTTTCTCTCTAATATTGTCAATCTTGCAAGTAAAGAAGTTCATAAAGTCATTACTGCTGTGCTCTTTGGAAACATCAGAAGTTGAAGCTTTATTTCTTGTTAATTTAGCCACTGTATCAAATAAATACCTAGGGTTGTGTTTATTTTCTTCAAAAAGATTTGAAAAATAGGCAGATCTAGCAGTTTTTAAGGCCTTTCTGTACTCAATCATTCTCTCTCTCCACGAAATGCGAAAGACTTCTAGTTTTGTTTTCTTCCAGCTGCGCTCCATTTTTCTGGCTGCTCCCTTAAGGGATTAATTTCCAATGGAGCGATTTTTATCTCAAATATAATTCATGCAAAGAACATGATTCACACATGCGTAGCCAGTTTCACATGCGTGAAATCTAATTCACGTGCACAAAAAACGTGCGCAAAAAAAAAAATATACATTCACAAAAAGCAATTCACGTGCACAAAATAAAATTATATATTCATAAAATACATTTCACACACGCAAAACACAATTCATAGATATACAACTGAGCACAAAAAGTTTTGAATGTTTGAAACTTACGAGTATATCCTCACATTCGCGTGTGAATCAACTTGGATTTGTGTGTGTATTTCTGAGACAATCCTGGCACCAGACTCCTCCCACCGGGTCATTCGTACTCTTTAGCCAATCAGATTAAAGCATCAATCGACCAATCATTATCACGTGAGGGCGTACCTACTTGGGTGTTACATCATCAGCTGTCGCCCAGTTTAAATCACTCAGAGAGGTAGTTTGATCGGTTTACTGAAGTAAACGAAGTAAACATTTATATATACAATATATACATATATATACAATAAACATTTATTTTAGGTATTGATGGATTCTTATGTTTACTTAATAAAGAATTATTCATGTGCATATCATACAACGTTAGGATTTTAGATGAATAAACTCCATAGAAATCATAACAATGGTTTGACTGATGAGAGATGTATATAAAAGGACGATTATGAAAATAATGTTTATTTATTTATTGAGAATAGGAAAGAGCAATCACAGCTAGGTGTGTGTAATAAATATAGTACTTGTTTTAACAACGTGCAATCTGATCAAGTATATCCCTCACACACACCCAGAGTGCTGTGCACGTATACACTATATGTGATGTAGTCTTGTAGATAGGCTAGGATTTAGAATGCATGCTTTCGCTGCAAGATTTAGTTATTTATATAATTTTAATATAGTTAATAAGTAGGTCTATCGCACGAAGAGTGCAGTTTTTCTCCAGATTTAGATATTAGCATGATAATAAATGTGACACTGATTCATTTTAATAAACAAGTTAATATTAAGTGACTTGTATTTTAGATACCATATTGCCTGTTTTTGCTCTAATTCACCAATGAAAATAGTTCAAAACAAAGCCACAGCACTGTAATTGCGTCTCTGTGCAACACACAGCGGTTACTGCTTATTGAACGAATCAAATTTTTTAAAGAATCAGTTGAATCAATGATTCAGTGACTGCATCTCAATCAGCTCCCTAGGTCGTGAATCAGTATATCATGTAAATTAATGTGGCTGATTCCCTGACCAGTGCCCTGACTAGTGACTACTGAACTAGGGAGCTGATTGAGACGCAAGGTAAGATAGATTATCAGAGTCAAATGCTTCGTTCCTGAATGAATCAGCCATTTGAATTTCAATGACTCACTCATTAACGTGACTTGCTGCCACCTAGTGGCGACTTTGTATCTTTTCATGTTTTAAATAATTTCAAATTTCAGTATTCAACGTTTTGTTTAAAATATCAAAAGATTGTTTATGCATTTTTAACTGCAGGTTATTCATTTTTCACCTCAGAGCTGTATTAAACTGTCTGTGTAAATGCATTTAAATGCCACTTCAGATACAGCTTCTGTTTCCTCTATTGCAAAGATGAATTATGTTGAGACCTACTGTGTCTTATTATTATAACTGAATTTGATTAAATTTATGAAATTGACATAAAAGATTTTGCATGTATAATTTGGCTTTAAAAATTGATTTATAAAGGTAAAAATGCAACAGTCGGAAGCAGCGCTGGCGACTGTGTCATAATAAAAGTTCCGCTGCTCGTGAGGCATGTTGCGCAATCGCTCCAGCGGCCTCGTTCAGCTCCCACAACACTCGGCCCTGCTCTGCTTCATACTACAGTACTTTAATAATCGCATCCATGAACATGATTTCTTCCTGAGTCCTATCCCTATTCTTTTGCACCGTCCGTTGAGGTGGAGACCACATGCAGCAGCCCTAGGTCAGAACTACTCTTGTGCAGATCGTTGAGTGCCTTGGTTTGGCATACTTGCAGGAGAGCCATGGCAGGGCAGAGATGGCCTGTCCAGCCTGTGAGCACGGGCGAGAACTTAGAGGCCTTGGATGGGAGATGCAGATTACCCCGCCAGGCGGCAGTGCTTTGCGGACACAACTGCATCGCTACTGTGCGTTCCACCGAGGGGATCTCCACGTACCCCTTGTCCGACCCGCCATTAAGGGTAGTGAGGGGGGAAGAGGTACCAGCCCCCTTTTTTTACGGGCAGAAAAAGGTGCCTTCCATGATTTGGTAACCTCTTTGTGCACTTCCAGGAAGAAAGGCAGGTCACTGGTAATCAGCGTGGCCCAATGGCCCAGAAAAGCATGACTGCCAGCTCTGGGTCAGACTTGACGTCACATTTTTAAAATTTCAGTACCGACAGGTACCAAAGTCTGTCATTTTGACAACTCTAGTTCGAAGGTGTTTTGCAGCTAGAGCAAACTTTTCCTGAGAGTTCGCTTTGGCAAGCCATTTCGAATTCCCAAAACGAGCACAAAATGAACTTTGTTTTGGCCTGATTTTGTTCGAAATGACGTCACATTGGTTCGTTCTTCGATTTCGTTTGAAGTATATAGGGGCCTTGACTGTCAGACGGGGCCAGGTAATGACCGCATCCAGAAACACACAGGTGGAATGACTTCTTTAAAAAGATGCAGTGTCACACCCGTGCTTGTTCTTTTAGGTAAATAAGCTCTCAGTGCTGAAGCGCACGGAGAAAATGGCTGTGGCACAGATTGCAGGACTATGGCAGCCTGCAATAAAGCAATAAAAGTGTGCAATAAAAAGCTCTTTTAGGTTGTATTGGAACAGCAGGAAATGCTCTTTTAAAGTCGTGACCATCGCTGCAGCACCGTCACACCAACACCAGGTGCAGAGCTTCTTCCAACTCGTAGCACACTCGAACAGATGACTAATAGAGCAGAACACAAGCGCTCGGCTCTGAAACTAAAAGCTGAATGTGTGATTGTACACACTGTTTCTTATATACATGCTTCACGGGCCGGGTGATTGGGCTCTGAGGCAAGATTCCAATTGAAAACAAGACAACATATCAGCAAACCAAAACTTTGTATGATCAGATTCCAAAAACATTCAGTCTAACACATTCATTCAGTTTTTTTTTTTTTTATTCTAATTGCTAAAACTTTAGTGAAAATTCTAGTTCATTAAAGAAAAAACAACTTCAGAAGGTTTTCACATGGTTTCTAGCTGCTCCTTTGTGGTTACTAATTTCTCATGACTGGTCAACTCTAAATGATCAATTAGCTGCTGGTGAGACTAGGAAGAGCTTGTAGTTCACCTTGGATCAGCAGCAAACCAGCTACCATGTTTTAAAAAACACTTTTTGGTTCTACACCAGGGAGCCTCGGCAAACTTAAAAGGGGGCTTTAAAATGACTTAAAACAAGACAAAGCAAGCAGTACAATAAGCTAAACAACAAAAAATCAAGATATGTCTCATTTTAATGAGAACTATTTTCGCAAGCTTTATGGAGAGGCAGAAACTTCACCCTTCCTCTCAGTCACTGTTTACTCTGGGTCAGAATTGTCATTACATATTTTATACAGATTATTTGCATAACAGCCGTTAACACATAAACCTCTTTGAATCCAACTCTTGAATGCAAATTCATCAAACAATAAAGCTGCTATAGTTTCATTATAGTTCCACCAAAATGTCTACCCAACCACTGAATAGCATTTATTACTTTTTATAATATTTTTATTTATTTATTTATATTTAAATCACAAAAACACTACATAATAATTTCTTATCATTTGTTCAATAGTAATTTTAATTAACAGTTAATTCAATAGCAAATCATGATACATCATATTTTTCTGGATGGGAAGTTTTACAGTACTGTAATGTGCAATTTGTCATATATATTATGAAAGATGAACTAAAACTATTTACTTCCTGTTAAATCTGTCCAGGGTTATCAAAAGGTGTGATAATGATAAATTAATATATGACACTGTTTTTCTGCCAATCATTTTTTATTATTTTTTTTTCACCCAAAACACATAAGAGCAACAAACATCACAACAGCATGTTTTGCAGCACTGAGAAGGATTCATGATCCATGAGGTCAATTGCATGCAATTACAAAATATTTTAAATTTAATACATATGTTTAAAACTTGTATATTTTTATAGATTTATGTAACAAAAGACTTAGGATTTGTTGAACGATTAAATTAACAGTTTTTTTGTTTTTTTTTTGTTTTTTTTACTAGTGATTAAAAGCAAATGTAAAATAGTATAAAAGCTTTACTCAGTATCACTGTACAATTTTTGTGCTCAGTCACTATGTTGAATTGGTGACTGCATTTTATTTCAGATTTACATTCATTATGCCAAGTTGATGTCCATCATGACACTTTCTCTGGCGTTCCATCCTTTCTCTTTGGCAAACAGGTACACACTCCCAAAAAGATCAGGGAATTTAGTCATCAGGTTGATTTTCACAGCATCTGCTTTACTGTGGAGAGAACGTCACAAACAACACAATTATTGTGCAAGAATATTATAATTGGTCAGTTGTTACTGTATTTGTACTCTGCCTTGTGTTGTAAACACATTACCAGCTTGGGTTGTATATTATTTTTCCATAATTTAACAGTCCGTTGTTAATTATTCCCGTAACTTACTAATGCTCGTGTAGGTTGCGTATGAACCGCAGCAGACCCAGTGTGTTCTCAGAATAGGCTTTCTTCTTACCATCCAGTTTCTGGACAAGCTCAGATGGCAGCTGACAAAAAGATATGTCTGATGAAGCACCAGTCAAAGAAGAATATAAACTGCAGATCTTAATTTGTATGTATTCATAACTGTATATGGACTGTATTGAGGTTTTACTTACTTTAGATTTCCATTCAGAAAAGCTTTTCCCCTCTGTGTATTTTGCAATGGCTTCAAGGAGCTCCTTATCTGCTTTACGATTATTTTCGGCCTCTTTCTCGTTTCCCAAAATTTTCAGATACCGTACTCTCCTGATTTCAGAAATATTAAATATTAGGACATTACATTATATATTAGGATAGGATACAATATATAGGGATATATTGGAATTAATGGTTCGTGGACACTCTGGACTTATTCATTCAGGTTTCGTACTGTATTTCACCTATCAAATATCATCAAGATCACATTGTACCTTTCATCAGTCCAGAAGAAGGGGTGTGCAAGGGTCTGCTCCACACTTGGTCTCTCTTCTGGATTTTCATTGATCATCCACTTGACAAGATCTTTCGCTACATCATCATCCAGATGTTCCAGTGAGTATCTTCCTCTTAAAATGTTGTACTCACATTCCACATCTTCACCGAATGGATGGTGTCCTCCAGAGAGAATGTAATACACTAACATCCCAGCAACCTTCAAACAGGTTACAGTTACCACTAATTCAGAATTTTTGTAAATACCGGGTCTGTGTACGTTGCATTCATTCGTTTTTTATTTAATATTGATGGCAGAAAAATGAGAAAATGGTGCCTTTTTAGTTTTTTCAAAATAACGAAAAAACGATTTCCAAGTGTAGGCAAAAATGAAATGCCCCTTGCCGCTGATTAGTCAGCCAAAAATTAAACCATGCCGTCATCAGTTCTTCCTCAGTTCAGAGAAATGCAATAATTGTCAACCTCTGTTATAGTTGAACAGATTCTAAAGTGATTTTTACAACACTGAAAAAAAATTTCTGCTTTCAACATTAAATAAAAAACTAATGAATGCAAAGACAGACGGACCGAATACACTTTGAGTAAATAAATTAATATTGAAAACACACCTGAATGTCGGAGCTCCTCTTGTACCCAGTATTGACCTTCTCCCTCTCCTCTATGGTCTCCTTTGCCTTCCAGCATCTAGTTCCAGCAATTCTTGTTCGTATGGTGGTTTCACCCTGTTTCAGTCTGCGACTTATGCCAAAATCTGCCAATTTAGCCTTTCCTTTTATGTCTATAATAAACATAAGGTTCAAATTATTTTAAGAATTTTTTTTTAATCATTTTAATTACTCAGATTTAGCTCCTACCAATCAGAACATTCTGGGGTTTGATATCCCGATGAAGCACTTTGGTCTGTGGTTGGTGTAAAACCTGTAAACTGCAGAGAACGTCCTTCACCAGCTTCTTCAGAACCAAACTTCTCTCAGCGCTATCATCTGGTAAATGCTCTTGGATATATTCCTCCAGTGTGTACTCACAAAGCTGAAGAACAAGATATCCAAAATGCATATCTTCTGCAAAGTCCACATATCGCACAATGAATGGACTATCAAGTTCTGGAAGGCGTAGAAATACCTCCTCATTTTTTAGGTCTTGGTAATTAAACGTATCCATTCGTTTAACAGCCACTTCTGTGCCATCATCCCTCAAACCAAGAAAAACTTGTGTTCCATCACTTCCTTTAGCGATCCGAAATTCAGGGTTGAGAACAAGAGTAAGACTTCCCAGCTTATATGTCTTGTTAGCATCCATGTTAGCTAGCTTCTCAAGCTTTGGCCTCCAGCGAAGGCTGGTTTGATGCCACCTTCTTGAGTTCACAACAGGCGGTGTGAATGGCTGCACACTTGAGTTTGATTCCTCAATGGATTTAACTGCAGTGTCTGTATACGGTTCCTCTTTATGTAGCAGCTCACCTTCTTGTGACCCCACTTCTTGCTGGATTTTCTTCTTCTTCTTCTTTTTCTTCTTCTTCCTGCTTGTTGATAGAGCAGCAGCCTCCTCACATAAACTATCCACTGCACTTGAACCCGCTGGATGTCTCAGTGATTCATCCAACTTTTGCAGCTTTTTTTTCATGACTTCATCCATCTCTGTCTCTGCTTTGATAAGTATCATCTCTGGGATGGGAGACAATTTCCGCACAAGTTCAGGAGCAAAGTCATTTATATTGGCAAACAGTCCATAGGTCCAAAGTTTCATTTGACTTGAATAATCTGGACGTGTGAGAGGCAATAGACTTTTGCATAACTTCTCATAGACAGAATTGTTTGTACTCAGTTTCTGTTCAGATGTCTTCTGCATCATAACACTGAGTATCTTTAGTATCAGGTGATTGACTATGTTTCCTTGTGCATTTCCAAATTGCTGAAGACTACTTGTTAGAATTGGCACAAGCTCACTGAATACCTGAGAAGAGATGCTTTCACTGACACACAAAGCAACATTTAAGCAGTTCAGTGAAATCGGCCACAATTCCTGAGGGACTCTTGGGAAGCGCTTGATGAGTCCCTCGATGTATTTGTCTGCACTCTTTGTATCTTTTAACCACTTGATGGCGCTCTGACGGTACTGCTCTGCACCACGACCAACAACACCAAAGTAATGCTCAAAATAAATCAAATTATCAATAGGATCCTCTTGAAAGAAATGTTCCTTATAGAGTCTGTAAACTTCTGTCTGTTCTTTTCTTATTACATCACAAGGAAAAGAGAAAGACATATGTACTTTCTCAGTCACTTCACCCTGTGAATATAGTCGACTTATCATTCTCTCCATCTTTTCATCAAGTTCTGTATTTATCCCATAGTTCCTTGCAGGTGAGCCTCCAGCCTCTATAAGTGCTTTCACAATGTCTTCACGGTCATGATAAACAGCATATTGCAGTGGAGTACAGTTTTGTAATCCATGTCCATCTGGGTTAGCTTTTGCTGCAAGTAATCTTTTCACAATACTCAATGGAACTCCAGTTGTTAAAGCAGCATAATGTAGAGGTGTTTGTCCATTTGTTGAGGGTTTGTTAGGATCAGCCGACTCTTCAAATAGATAAGAGCAGATTTCTTCATTTCTGCATATAACTGCTGCTGTTAATGGTGTAACATCATCATTCCAGACTTCAGAAGAGTACAAACCATTAACATCTCTGCTTTTCAATAATTTACAAAGTCTCTTCAACTTGTTGTCTATGATGCATTTTATTATAGGGTCTGTTTTTCTAGGTACTGCTGAAATTGAAAACGGAAGTTGAAATGGGAACGGGAATTCCATGGATGTTCAAATGTTCATTACAATCTGTGAAAAGATGTTAAACACCAGGCCATTATGGATATTTAATATAATTCTCAGTGATTAATGCTTCTTCACCACCAGAAATGTTCTTTTTCAGTAGTAGTTTAAGAAGTAAAACCACAAAAGTCACAAAACAGCAAAAATGTAAGACCATTGTGAGTCAACAAATATTAATGAATAAACTGTAAACATCTTTGTCATCCTTTCTGTTAAAATCTACACTATATTGCCAAAAGTTTTGGGATGCCTGCCTTTATGTGCACATAAACTTTAATGACATCCCATTCTTAATCTGTAGGGTTTAATATGGAGTTGGCCCACCCTTTGCAGCTATAAAAGCCTAAACTGTTCTGGGAAGGCTTTCCACAAGGTTTAGGATTGCGTTTATGGGAATTTTTGACCATTCTTCTAGAAGCGCATTTGTGAGGTCAGGCAGTGATGTTGGCGAGAAGGTCTGGCTCGCAGTCTCCGCTCTAATTCATCCCAAAGGTGTTCTATCGGGTTGAGGTCAGGACTCTCTTCAGGCCAGTCAAGTTCCTCCACACCAAACTCACTCATCCATGTCTTTATGGACCTTGTTTTGTTTTGTTTTGTTTTGGAACAGGAAGGGCCATCCCCAAATTGTTCCCACAAAGTTGGGAGCATTAAATTGTCCAAAATGTCTTGGTATGTTGAAGCATTAAGAGTTTCTTTCACTGGAACTAAGGGCCAAGCCCAACCCCTGAAAAACAACCGACACTATAAACCCCCTCAACCAAACTTTCACTTGGCACAATGTCTGTAGCTATTGACTCTGCAGAAAGTTGGCGACTTCTGCGCACTGTGCGCCTCAGCATGCGCTGACCCCACTCTGTGATTTTATGTGGCCTACCACTTCGTGGCCGAGTTGCTGTTGTTCCCAATTGACCCTTCGCAAAGACTCGCCCCCTTAGTTACTGTTGCTTTGTCTGACAAGCCATGGCGCTGTCATGCCACACAGAGTGAAAAATACATCGCGAGCAAAGAGGACACTGACAACACGTCGACAGACAAGACAGAGCAGGTTACTTATGATATTAAACAAAATCCCAGCTTTCACACTGTGTAATTTAAGAAATTCGAACAATAAAAAATGTTTTGTGGCTCTTTAATGTGTCATGACTGATCACTGTAGTGCCTCAGCTCAAGAGGCTTGTGAACCAATCATCTCTTCTTACTAGATCATTTATAGCATTACATAAACATGAATGAACATGAGAAGGAATGTTGTTTCAAACGCAGAAAGACGTCAGTACACACCATTTTCAAGTTCAAGTCCACGAGGTTAATCTTCTAACTCCTGACTGCTTTGTCGGACAAAATGGCGGATTTGGCGTTATGATTGGTTAGATCGCTTGTCAATCAAACTCCCAGCAAAGGGTCAATTGCTTCTACTTTGTTATGATACCACTAACAGTTGACCGTGGAATATTTAGTAGTGAGGATATTTCACGAATGGACTTATTGCACAGGTGGCAACCTATCACGGTACCACGCTTGAATTCACTGAGCTCCTGAGAGTGACCCATTCTTTCACAAATGTTTGTAGAAGCAGTCTGTATGCCTGTGCTTGATTTTATACACCTGTGGCCATGGAAGTGATTGGAACGCCTGAATTCAATGATTTGGAGGGTGTCCCAATACTTTTGGCAATATAGTGTACCTCCATATAATTGTCCCGTTCCTATGTAATTTTGTTTACCTGTTTAACCAACAACTATAGCAATACGATTGAAATTTTTGTTTGGAGGACAAAATAAAAAGATTGTAATTCATTATTTATATGGAACTGGTTGTGGAACAGAAAACAACCATTTGGATCCTTGTGAAATCCTTGTGAAATCCTAGGCTATATGTTAAAAGAATATTTAAGCGACCAAAAAACCCAACTCATCCCAAAGTTTATTTAGATGAGTCAATTTACCAATAAGTATGCTATCTTAATTTTGTTAATTTGTGTGCATGTGTGTGTAAAGAATTTTCCGTTCGATCTCATTACCTCTTCACCCAATTAACATTATGCCTATGTATTAGACCTATCTAATAGCCTGTACCATAGCCATTGTTTTGTAAATACTGTACCTGACAGTCATGGCAAAGTTTTGATTATATGACTTTATTCTATAGATGCACATGAATTTTATGGGAAGTTCACTTTACAGGAATTTAACATATTTCATTTTATATAGGTTTAATAGGCATAATATAAATAAATAAATAAATAAAGATACGATCAGTGAATGGATTTAAAAGGCTGTGAGATGGGATGGATAATTTTCTTGAAGGCCTATATTATTTTATATTATTACATATTCTTTTATCATTTATTAATATTAAGAAACTTAATTGTCACCGTAATATCATCATATAGCATCCGATTTTAAAGACGTAAGTGATCAGATAGCCTATGCGTTTTTTTTTTTTTTTTTTTTTTTTTGTTTTGCGTTAAGGAAAAAGTAAAGTTTCTTAATCCCTTACACAAATGTACAAATGTTAATAACCCCTTTTTTTAAACGTTTACGTTTGGTCTTTCCCTTCTTCAATGTTTAGTTACATCTTTAGCCTAAAATAAAATACCGGAGGACAAAAACAAACGCTTTTGTTTTTATGGAAATGAAACGATCTCGAAGAATAGGCTAGATCCTTTCGGTGATGGTCCTCAGTTAACAAAGATCCTTATATAAATCCTAAGTATTTAAACTAGTAATTTGTCGCTTATTGTTTTTACCCCATGATCAAATGTGTAGCACAGTACGAGTACGAGAAAAAGTTATGTAAATGAACAAGTTCTCCTGCAGTCTAAAAACGCCCGCTGCTGCATTCGCTACGAATTTAAATGTGACATTTAATACTAACGGGTTTGTCTGATGTTTGTTATAAGTTTCAATTAAAAGTTGCTAAAAGACTGGCAATAATTTGTAATTGCTCAGAAGTAGGCTAGTCTATGATAATTAAATGTTAAAAGTATGGCTTTGAAATATGTTTAATGGTTATAATTACCTGTCAGTCCCAGAATTCGCAAAAACGTTCAGAAGAGATTAGAGACTATTTGGTAGACATTGATAGTAGGCTACTTATCCGATAAAAACCAAGTATCTTCCTTGTTGGTACACACTGACACGTCATCCACCCCACGCCCCAACTGTAAGGAACAACTGAACTGTGTTGGACAACTTGCTGTAGGTCTACAATACACAGTCGATGCTATAGTGTGCCAATATGAATTAGCCTTAACATCCTAAAATTAAGTGATTGCCTATATGATTGCATTGCAACTGTACCTGAACTGTGCTTTATAATTCAGTAGTCTACTGACTTTGTCCAAAATTTGCTATACACTAAATGAAGCAGATGGTAAAAAAAAAACAAGCTTTTGAACTTGTGTAATGTCTTGATGTGTAATCAAAATGAATGCCTATGGCCAATTCAATCTATTTGTCTTGACCCAGTAATATTAATGATAATTCAATGTCACTATGATAATATCATTCCTCATCAGTGGTGAAACATGAAAGTGAAAGTGAAGTGTGGCCACTTATAGTGTCCTATACTGAATTTGTGCTCTGAATTCAACCCATCCAAGTGCACACACACACACACACAGCTAACAGTCTTCATTGGTTCAAAACACCAGCTTTACATTTTGTCAGCAACCAAGAGTGTATGGTTATAATAACAGCATACATTAAAATAATTCTTTGTTATGAATTAATAATCAAATGATAATCAGTGTTCATATGCATTTATTTACATTAGTATTCAAAACATATGCCTAACATTCAACAAATGAGAATAAGTCATGATTTACAAAAATTAAAATTCAGATTATGCTAAAACTGGTGTGAATAAGGACATTGTGTGATCAAGTAAGAGTTGAGAATTGAGTTTTTACAAGACTTAAAAGGTATTGAATATTAATAGCTGAATGTCATGCTTTTGCAGGCTGCAATAATTCTCTGTATTCTCTGTAAAAATAAGTTCTTATTTAAACACATTTATCATCAAAATAAGTTCTACATTCAACATTTATGTCACTACTTAAAGATGCAGTAAGTGATTTCTGAGAAATGCTGTTGATATTTGAAACTGTGCTGGGATGATACATCGATTCTCGATTCACGATACAAAGAACCTGAAGCAATTCTGATATTTTCCGATGTATCGCGATTATCTCTCAAATTGATTCTGAGCTTAGTTTTTAACAGCAGATGGAACTACATGCTTTAGAACATTTACATTTATGCATTTGGCAGACTTTTATCCAAAGCGACTTACATTGCATTATACTATACATTTGTATCTGAGTATGTGCAGTCCCTGGGATCAAACCCATGACCTTGGCATTGCTAGTGCCATGCTCTAACCACTGAGCTACAGGAAAGCTGTTCTATTCAGAAGAGATTAGAGACTATTTGGTAGACATTGATAGTAGGCTACTTATCCGATAAAAACCAAGTATCTTCCTTGTTGGTACACACTGACACGTCAGGTCTACAATACACAGTCGATGCTATAGTGTGCCAATATGAATTAGCCTTAACATCCTAAAATTAAGTGATTGCCTATATGAAACACCCGTAACTTTACCCTGCTTGCTTCCAGTTCCTTTACACACCACTTAAACCTAAAATAATCATTCATAAAGTTTGAAAAGGTTCAAGCGAATTAAAAGGGTGTTCGCAGTGGGCTGTGTTTACATTAATCTTCGCATCATAAAAGTATTCTGAGCCAAGGTGCAAATACATTTAACCACTTACATGTCTCAGCTGAACACAGGAGCGCTGTCCAGCACTCTTCTTCGTGAGCATTTGAGTGTGTGGTTAAAAACTAGCTTAGAGCACCATCTGCTGTTAAAACTAAGCTCAGAATAGTTTTGAGAGAGAAAATATAAGAAGTGATACAGAATCATCCTATTGCAAATAAAGAATCGATGTATTGTCCCAGCCCTAAAACCAAACAAATACACCCCTCCTTTCATTGCTCTGCCCCCAAAATGCTCAAATACACAATGCAAGAGTGGATGTCTCTTTATCATAGCTGAAGTGAAGATGACTAACAAATGAGGTCTGCACAGGACAGTTTTTCCATCCTGCTACCGCTTAAAATCCCAACCGATCCTGCTAGACTTAGATCTCAATTTAAATTTCCCTAAAGTATGAAAAAGTGATTGGAGAAAGCAAATATAAAGTGTTGGCTATACAAGAATTTTATTTTTTATTTGTCTTATCATGATATTGTCAACACCGTAAAAAAATTCAAAATACAGGCTAAAATAAATACGACATCTGTCACTCAAAATTATAAGCCCAAAATATGAATAAACGAATGTTGGCTTACTAGCTATAGCTTTAATAAAATTAAATCTTTTTTTTTAACATCCATGCAAGAACAGAATGTCGCAGAGCGCTGACTGATGACTGTTTCAGTACCGAACCACAAAGGCTGAATCTCTGAAGGTGCACCCGTGGCCGGGATGCCATATCTTGTCAGGTTGCTCAGGACAGGGAAATGGGAACTGTGTGAACACTACCACTGCACAAAGTTTTGTTCACTTCAAGTTCAAAATGCGGATGCCATGTTTTCGGAATGGCCAGGCTATTGTCAGACCGCCCGCTCCTGTCCAAAGTATACTAAAGTATAGTTACTGACCGATACCGTCTTTCATTCAGAAATGTAATCCCGCCGCAAGAAATCTGATCGGGTTTCTAAGCCGCAGAAATGCAGCCATCTAGTCGCCAGCAGCAAATCAGTTCCAGACAAACAATGACACTCAAAACGGTCCTGTTACTATAGCAAACATTACAACACCAGCATATCTTGGTTCTGTGAAACATAGCAAAACCAACGTTACTCATATGGAGCAGAAACAACAACCTCTGCATCTGTTTTCAGGCCAGTTCTTTCCAGCACTGGAAAGGTTTTCTAATATTAACGTGGGTCCTAAAGCTCTTTCCTGATCATAACCCTTCTTTTTCCAGTGATATTCCTTTTCTCCCTTTTCTCTTTTATAATGTCTCTCAGCCATCTCTCTTTCTACAGTCTTCCTTCAAATCTCCCTCTTGCTTACTCTCTCCTCCCCAATCATGAGTGGACACGCCCCTACTGCTGATTAGGTGTGTTGTGGTGCTCGGTCCGCTCAATCCACTTTCAACAGCATTTCTCAGAAATCACTTACTGTACCTTTAAAATAAAAAGCTGTTTACATTCATTGCATGCACACACACACACACACAACAAATCTTTTGACTCAAAAGTCAGTTGGATTGTTGAAGTTTCTGAGTGTTCGGTTCCACTGATAGATAACCGGTGCTTGGGAATGGCTTGCAAGGATAAGATGGGCCTTACCATCCAAATTAACAAACTCTGAATCTGTATCATGAAACCATTCATGAACGGACTGGTAGAGAGTGGACAGACCAGCCTTAGTGCTGTCAGCAGTGATGAAGAACCAGTTATTGCCAATCTAAAAGGCCTCAATGTCATTCGGCTTGGAAATCTTTGATACCTCAATGTCCTGGAACTTTGTGAACTTGCTTTGGTCTTCATCAAACTTATAGATGTGGGAACCACCAAAGAGTTGAGCAACGATGAAAAAACCTGGTTCTGGATAATCACAGACTTGCAGCCAAAAATATGACCCGAGATTAAAGAAAACACACTGTATGAGATTTGTTGCACCATACTCCAGAGATGGGCACTTTCGAGTCGCATTTTAATATACTTCAGACTTGACTCAGACTCGACTTGACTCGACTCGACACAAAAGACTCGTGAATATTTTAAAACAACTCAAGTCTTTTACTCTTAACTACTGATATAATAAATAAAGAATTTGTGTTGTGTTTGAATGGTTTTATAATATCTGCGTCACATATATTTCCCTACATGTCGTGGTAGATCGTACTCTTGTCATAGAATTTGATTAGGGGTGTATTGAGCGTAAACTCCGAAATGTCATAAGAGTCCCATGAAATATGACGGAGCCACCGTGCCTCATGCTCTTTCGTTTGGGTTTATGTCAGATCGGCTAGATGCACAGAATGCGGAAATCAATTAAAGACACCGAACGAACGTCAAATTTTACGAGACATATCGCATCCACAAAGGTTAGTCACATTAACTCACACAGCTAGCTATTATACTGTGGTGTAGCTGCATGGCTCATTTGGATTGCCAGCCTGTTAAAATATGAACAACAACAACAAAAAATCTAGCCTTTAAACCAAGCAATACGTTTTATCAGTCTTTTCGTAGTATATGCAGCTTTTCTCTTTCTTAATGTGTGTCCATAAGAGAAAGAAAGAGATGTGAATCCATTTATTACTTAAAGCTCATATTTTAACGTATCGCAGTCAGCATGAGTACAGTTTTCTATTGACTTAAACATTCCGAGGTTTGATATTTTCTGATAATGACTGTCGTCAATAACAACGCCGCTGTAAAACAAACTGCTGTATAACAAACCGTGACTCACTGGCGCCATCTTGCGTCCACTTAGCCACTGTATTGAAAATGACTATGTTGCCAGGATGATTGTTTTGTACATTGTAATGGATTATAAAGTAACAAGCTGGATGTACATTATCCCTTACACCATTGGACCTTAATTTCAAACAAAACAGATGATAGAAAGATCATAATATTTTGTCTATATAATATATAAGATTAAAAAAATAGGATTTGAGTATGATTTTTTTTTTTTTTTTTTTAATGACTCGAGACTCGACTTGGACTTGTGACAAAAGACTCCAGACTTGACTCAGACTCCAGTGATAAAGACTTCAGACTTGACTCCAGATAAAAGATAAAAAACATCTCAGCCATACTCAGTTCTTCATATCATGACTTTACCATGATTGCACCCTGTGATGTTGTCATAACTCCTGAAGTTCATCTCGATGTGGTCCCATTGGAGCACCATGCACCATGTGTTGGGAGCAGAGATGGCCACGTACACGTCGTTCTTGTGGGAAAACGTTTCCACAGACACTCTGTAGGCACAGAGTGGAGAGAAATGAAATCTGGCCAACATATAGTAAAATGACATCTTAGGCTATGTCCACATTAACCAAGATATATTTAAAAATGCATTTTCATTTCCAAACACTTTCCGTCCACACTAGAGTTTTAAGTGTATACCAAAAGTAGCTTGTCCACACTGAAACATCATAACCGCTTAAATCACTGTGCTGTGCATGTGTTAAACGTCATAAAAGCTCCCTGACATGATACAGAGAGACCAGACATAATAAAGTTATGCTATTCTTCTGGGACAATTTTATTAGCAAAATATCCAACTGCTTAGTGGTGCATCCAGGACGTACTCAATCGCCATTCCATGTATGGTTTAAAAGGGCAACTGCCCTCATGTTTTGCCGCAAGACAGCAATTGCGGTAAAAGTCATCTTTGCCGGAATGTAATATGAAAATTGTACCAAGTAATATTTATCTTTAGCAACAAGATGAAAGTGAATAGCAGGCAGAACAATGCAAATACAACCATGGCGATTATGGACATTTAACACATCTCAGCCATTAATGCTTCTTCACCTTCAGATGTTTTTTTTCTTTTCTTTTTTTCAGAAATAGTTTTAGCAGTAGAAGTAGAAGCACAAAACAAGTCACAAGAAATCAAAATTTAAAAGGTAATGTACATAAAATCCAAGACCATTGTTGGCAAACAAATATTGTAAACAAAAAATGTCATACATTTTTGTCATCCTTTCTGTTGTAATCTGCCTCTATATAATGGACCTTTTCCTATGACACTGAAGTTTTATTTTATTTTACCTGTTTAACCAACAGCTATAGCAACATGATTAAAATTTTAGTTGAAGGACAAAATTAACAAAAAAGATTGTAATTCATTATATAGGCCTATGAAATTGGCAATTTAGATTCAGGTTTATTCAAAATAGAGCCAGCCACATTATTCAGTATCATGGGAACATTTTTGTTTCCCAGGCATAGAAAATAAACTGACGTGTCACTTCATAAATACGGCATTTTTATTTGTGCCAGAAAATAACATTTAAAATAAAATAAAGCAATTCCAATAGGGTCGTCGCACCATCGGTGCTCTGGTCCTAAATATTTACATTTATGCATTTGGCAGACGCTTTTATCCAAAGCGACTTACATTTGCATTATACTATACATTTATATCTGAGTATGTGCAATCCCTGGGATCGAACCCAAAACCTTGGCATTGCTAGTGCCATGCTCTAACCACTGAGCTACAGGAAAACATAAATACAAGTTAGCACTTTAAAGTTGGCTTTATGACTGGCACATCCACTTTTATCAACTATTCATTGTTGATATCATAAATTGATATAGCCTTTAAAATATTATGCTGGTCATAACTGCATCTAATTTTAAAGAAGCAGTGATGAGATCTGTGTTTTAGTTTTGTTGCATTAAGGAAAAAGTCAATTTGTGTCTTAACACATACATTCTGTAAATCTGAAATAAAAACAATCTAAACAAACTTGAATAAAAACAAGAAATGGTACTGTTACAGTTCCCGTCATTCCTGGACTCCATTTCCCATGATCCTCCCTGGCCCACACCTGCACTCACTCCGCTACTCTGCCATCACCCACACCTGCTAGTCATCTCCTCATCACCACAGCACTACTTAAGGCTCACGCTCACTTCAGTTCACGGTCTGTTCTCGTTTGCATCTAGACTTACCTCTATGCTAACCTCAAGGACTCCAGTATACCTACTGTCTCATCTCCAGCGTGTTCCTGTCTTCGTGTGAGTTCCCAAGTGTCTTCTCTGCTCAGCTACAAACGCCATTCATCTGCCATCCAGATCTCCATCTCTACAACACAAAGGACTGTATTAGCACTCCAATATTCACCATTTACCTGCAAAACTGCCATTCACTTACCTGCATTCCTGTTTACTCTGCTGGTTGTTCAATAAACATCACTTACCTGTTTCCTGTTGTCTCCGACCCATCTGTACTGTAACAGTAACAACAACAAATAAAATTGTAGCCTGTAACGACAAATAAATATAATTTTACACACAATAGTTTCTTACTTTTTGAGTGTAATGCCGTCACAAACACTTTAGATTGGAAATGAAACCACACCCTTCCTCATTCTCACACCTGGCAGAACACGCAATTACACAATCACCTGAGCAAAACAATGTGTATGGCAATTTGTTGAATTCATCATACTGTACATGTAAAATATAAATAGTAAAAAGGCTATAAACAATAAATTCTTAATATATTTAGGGACTGGTTCCCAATTGCATAGACTGCGTGCTCTGCATTAGTTTAACAATAACAAAATATATAATTAGTTTAATAATAAGAAAATATATGTTAAAATAAAATAACAATAGGGCAGCAACACCAAAGAGACGATTATAGGATGTTTCAAACTTTTTTGATAGTCAACTTTAGACATTATACTAAATAAGTAACTTTGCAAATACAAGTCAACTAATCTCATTAATATGCAACTAACTCTTAGAGTATTAGTAGACTGTTAGATTAGAGTTAGGGTTAGTAGTAGGGATGCACCGATACCAGTATCGGTATCGCCCGATACCAAGCTCAAGTACTTGTACTTGTACTGCGTAAAAATACCCCGATACCAAAGACTGATACCTCACGTGACGGAACTGACAGAATTTTCAGTGCACAGAGACACCGATGGCAGCAGCAGAAAGTCGGCGTAAACATTCTGGTGAAAACAATATATGTGTCAGTATCCATGGATCCGTAGTTTATATTTGTCATTAATGGTAATAAAACAACAAAATATGTTAAATAAATGTATACATGGTATAAAACCCTACTGTATCTGAAAAACAAGTTTAATTTGTATCTATATAGTATTTGTTGTATTGTTTGTCATTTGTTTATAAATTTCTTTTTATATAACAACAATTATATATATTGGTAATTATGCCCTTTAAAGGTTACTGGACACTGTGAAACTTTTTGTTCTTTAAGTTTGTGACAAGCACATAAAAATTATTACTTTTTCATTAGAGTAATAATAATGAAGCTGTCGTACATTTATTAGTCTCACTGTGTTGTGCTTTGAAAACTGCAACATCAAAAAAAAAAAAAAGAAAGAAAGAAAGAGAGAGAGATTAATAAATGTACAGGTGCTGGTCATATAATTAGAATATCATCAAAAGTTGATTTATTTCAATAATTCCATTCAAAAAGTGAAACTTGTATATTATATTCATTCATTACACACAGACTGATATATTTCAAATGTTTATTTCTTTAATTTTGATGATTATAACTGACAACTAAGGAAAATCCCAAATTCAGTATCTCAGAAAATTACAATATTACTTAAGACCAATACAAAGAAAGGATTTTTAGAAATCTTGGCCAACTGAAAAGTATGAACATGAAAAGTATGAGCATGTACAGCACTCAATACTTAGTTGGGGCTCCTTTTGCCTGAGTTACTGCAGCAATGTGGCGTGGCATGGAGTCGATCAGTCTGTGGCACTGCTCAGGTGTTATAAGAGCCCAGGTTGCTCTGATAGTGGCCTTCAGCTCTTCTGCATTGTTGGGTCTGGCATATCGCATCTTCCTCTTCACAATACCCCACAGATTTTCTATGGAGTTAAGGTCAGGCGAATTCAGTAAATTCAGTATCTCAGAAAATTAGAATATTGTGAAAAGGTTCAATATTGAAGACACCTGGTGCCACACTCTAATCAGCTAATTAACTCAAAACACCTGTAAAGGCCTTTAAATGGTCTCTCAGTCTAGTTCTGTAGGCTACACAATCATGGGGAAGACTGCTGACTTGACAGTTGTCCAAAAGACGACCATTGACACCTTGCACAAGGAAGGCAAGACACAAAAGGTCATTGCAAAAGAGGCTGGCTGTTCACAGAGCTCTGTGTCCAAGCACATTAATAGAGAGGCGAAGGGAAGGAAAAGATGTGGTAGAAAAAAGTGTACAAGCAATAGGGATAACCGCACCCTGGAGAGGATTGTGAAACAAAACCCATTCAAAAATGTGGGGGAGATTCACAAAGAGTGGACTGCAGCTGGAGTCAGTGCTTCAAGAACCACTACGCACAGACGTATGCAAGACATGGGTTTCAGCTGTCGCATTCCTTGTGTCAAGCCACTCTTGAACAACAGACAGCGTCAGAAGCGTTTCGCCTGGGCTAAAGACAAAAAGGACTGGACTGCTGCTGAGTGGTCCAAAGTTATGTTTTCTGAGGTCCAAGGTCAACACAGCCATATACCAGGAAGTTTTAGAGCACTTCATGCTTCCTGCTGCTGACCAACTTTATGGAGATGCAGATTTCATTTTCCAACAGGACTTGGCACCTGCACACAGTGCCAAAGCTACCAGTACCTGGTTTAAGGACCATGGTATCCCTGTTCTTAATTGGCCAGCAAACTCGCCTGACCTTAACCCCATAGAAAATCTATGGGGTATTGTGAAGAGGAAGATGCGATATGCCAGACCCAACAATGCAGAAGAGCTGAAGGCCACTATCAGAGCAACCTGGGCTCTTATAACACCTGAGCAGTGCCACAGACTGATCGACTCCATGCCACGCCACATTGCTGCAGTAACTCAGGCAAAAGGAGCCCCAACTAAGTATTGAGTGCTGTACATGCTCATACTTTTCATGTTCATACTTTTCAGTTGGCCAAGATTTCTAAAAATCCTTTCTTTGTATTGGTCTTAAGTAATATTCTAATTTTCTGAGATACTGAATTTGGGATTTTCCTTAGTTGTCAGTTATAATCATCAAAATTAAAAGAAATAAACATTTGAAACATATGTCTGTGTGTAATGAATGAATATAATATACAAGTTTCACTTTTTGAATGGAATTATTGAAATAAATCAACTTTTGATGATATTCTAATTATATGACCAGTACCTGTATAGGCATCGGTATCGGCGAGTACCAGAAAAAGTATCGGTACTCATACTCGATCCTTAAAAAATGGTATCGGTGCATCCCTAGTTAGTAAAATAAGTTGACATGTACTTGAAAAGTTACTTATAGTCAGTAGTGTTTGTTGGGGACCATCAAAATAGTGTTAGCAGATATGAAGCAGACAGTCTACTAAATCTCTAAAATCTGATAGTTGACATGTAGTTGCAGAGTTACTTATTGTTATTACTGATTGTTCCCAGGGCAGATCTGGCAGAACAGGAACACAGAGCACTGAGAGGTAAGGGTCTTCCAGGGCTGTGTCAAAGCAAGCAGGGTGTTCCAATTTGATCTCTGTGGCCATCTCAGGGCAAGTAGGAAGTTCACAAACAACCTCTGTGGTGCAAACAGGCAGTTCAAGTTCAAGGCAGTTCAAGAGAGACCTCCATGGTCATGTCTGGGCAGACAGAAAACTCAGGGACGACCTCGGTGGTCGCATCTTTGTCAAGTCATGTAGGCATTCTCAGCCTCAATATCTGCCCAAACTTGAAAAAGACTTCAGTCAACTTCAGAGGGCACGTGGAATAACTCAAAACATCTGATTCTTCATCATCAAAGCAATTTATTGAAAATCTTTCAGCAACAACTTGATCTTCATTTGCTTATTTTCAGAGCTTAATTCAGATGCTTAGCTTAATATTACTTGAATACTCACAAATCACAAAGTACATAGCGGTTCAACAGCAACACTACACAGTTAGCATATTAGATGCTAAAACCCTTAGCATTAACAAACAACTTACGATACATACACAATTGTTCTTTTCTGTAGTCACTAGAGATGAGTCTTTATCCTACCAATAGCGTCTCAAAGTTGATGAACACATTGTGGCTTTTCCCAGCTGTCTTTGAACAAACTCAGCATACTCCAAACTCAATGGCTACATTCGTACATGTTTTAGCAATCTTTCTCCTTTGATTTTATAACCAGTATCAACACCAACTTGAGTAGGAGAAACACATCCATTTTGCAAACAGAGATCCCTCTGCACACTGATAATCACACAAACACACCTGGTTCTATGTGACATGTGGAGTTTCAATGGCCAATCAGCTTCCTTGTTTCTTCCAGGTTGCACTATGGCTGCGTCCACAACCAATAGTCTCTATTCATTTTGATCACAAAAGTTATTTATCTGATAGATTTCCTTCCTTTATTTAACAATGATGAATATAATTTTTTTCTTGCAATTTCAAGTTCAGCTTAATCTGGGCATACAGAAAACTCAGGGACGACCTCTGTGGTCGCATAAGGGTAGACAGCAAACTCTAGGATGACTTCCGTGGTCGCATCAGGGCAGACAGGAAGCTCATGGTTGGACGCCACTGCCTCGGGAACAGAATGAGTGCACAAACATAAAATCCATTAAGGACAAGGCTCAAAGGAACACAAAAAACACTGGGGTTTAAATACACAGGGGTAATTAAGACACACCTGTGAGCAATCAAAAAACAAATCAAAAAGAAAAACTACAAAGAACTACAAAACATGGCATAAAAAAGGAAATAACATAGAAGTCCACACAAGATCAGGGGAGCACAAGACAGGAATCATGACACTTAATATAGTAAGTAGAATGTATAATGTGGACTATCAGAAGATGTAATGAAGAAAATAAAAAAAAATTAAAATGGACAGAACAACATTAAGATTATTATGTTGTATTTTACAGTATGATTAGAAAAGGACAACGTTTTGTGTGGGGAACAGTTTAATTGTAAGATATGTAAGAAATGCTCAACAAGCCAGTGTCACATATTTAAAAAGCTACAAAAGAGTTAAATCTGTTCAGTTTAAAGAGATCCTGATAAACTGACTGATGTAATTCATAGGTTAGAGCTTTCATAACTGAAGGTGGAGGGTAACTTTGATTAAACTTTTAAAGAACACATCACTTCTTTAAAACAGAAATACTATTTTGTGACATGAATTTTGTTCAGTTTAATGCAGTCTTGGTGAATGTAATATTTTTCTTTTAAAATCAATTCCAAACTTTTAAAAGCTTTATTAATAAAACAAATTTACTTGGGGTTTGCTGTGCCAGCAATTGCCATTGAGATTTGCTCAACCATTCTTAGATTGCGTACTGCAGGTTACTGTATGTTGCTCTGGGTTTTGCCATGGTTTAGGACAAAATGTTTCCCCAGTGAATATTGTGAATTTTGTGAATAGTGAATACATTTTTATAATGTAATGAGAAGGTCAGAGTATTTCATTACATCAATTTTATTAACATTTAATAAACTCATTATTCACACATACATTTCTGCTATCAGGTTTACATGCAGAATCTGTAGGATGTTTATATATTTTTTATTTGGCATGAGGTTGCTCAGTAAAAGATATTTACATTTTTTCCACAAGATAAAGCAAGACCTGAAATTACCCTGTTTAAAATGTACTACTGACTCTTGGTTTTTATATTATTCCTCTTTAACTGTCAATGTTTTTCAGTTGTCAGGGCCTCATTTCCCTCAAAACAATGGATCTTAGCTCATCTTCCATCTGTCTCTACATTTAAACTCATTCATGAAATACATTCATGATGCAAAATCAATGTACATACTGTAACCAAAAATAACAACAATCAAATCTGTGGAAATGAGCTGAAGAACTTTTTCAGACTCGCCCTGGAGTTCCATCCTCTCTCCTTTGCAAACCTGAACACACTCCCAAAGAGATCAGGGAATGAATCCATCAGGTTGATGCTCTCTGCGTCCTCTGGACTATGTAGAGAAAAGAGACACCAAAAACATGGTCTGACACACAATACTACTAAATTATTGAACAAATGTGCATCATGTACATGTAACTCACTAATGCTCGTGTAGGTTGCGTATAAAACGCAGCAGGCCCAGTGTGTTCTCAGGATAGGGTTTCCTATTCTTTTCCAGTTTCTGGACAAGCTCAGTTGGCAACTGACAAAAGAAATATATTTTTAAAAGTAACATGATTTTTCAACATTAAATCAATTTTTTGAAGTTGTTACTATTTTCATTTAACTAAATATATAAATAAATAAAATATGTTTATATTTATACAAATATGTTTGAATATTTCTGCACTGAAGTTAGACTTACTTTAATTTTCCATTCAGAAAAGCTTTTCCCCTCTGTGTATTTTTCAATAGCATGAAGGAGCTCTTCATCAACATTACGACAGTTCTCGGCTTCATTCTGGTTCCCCATTTTTTTCAAATACTCCACTCTCCTGACAGGATTTCAAAAACAGTACAATCTCTTCAGATAATAAAAAAGTCTCTACAGTAGATGCAATTTCCTCTTCATTTCATAAAAAAATCATAATAAGCTAGTACTATAAGCAGTGCTGAAACTCTCTGGCTTATTTAGACTGATAAAAGTCATTACTAAATCAATGGAATATTCTACCTTTCATCAGTCCAGAAGAAGGGGTGTGCAAGGGTCTGCTCCACAGTTGGTCTGTCGTTTGGATTTTCATTGATCATCCATTCGATAAGATCCTTCTCTACATCATCATCCAGATGTTCCAGTGAGTATCTTCCTTGTAGAATGTTAACTTCACAAAATGGACCTTTACCAAATGGATGGTGTCCTCTAGAGAGAATGTAGTACACTAACATCCCAGCCACCTTCAAACAGGTTACAATGATACGAGTTTAGAATTTTAATCAAACACAATTTAAATGAATTGTATTTCTAATTGTCTATTTAAGTGAATAATTGAATCTCTAATAATATATTTTTAATTATTTAACTTTAAGTTATAATAATTACAGTATTGTTGGCTTATAAGGAAAGGAGAGACCACCTGAATGTCAGAGCTCCTCTTGTACCCAATGTTGACCTCCTCCTCTATGGTCTCCTTTGCCTTCCAGCATCTAGTTCCAGCAATGCTTGTTCGTAAAGTTGTTTGGCTTAAGTTCAGTCGACGACTTATGCCAAAATCAGCCAATCTAGCTTTTCCATTTATGTCTATAACAAACAGAAGTTTCAAATTAATAGGAGAAAAAAAAAATCAGATCATTTTAATTACTCTGGTTTAACACCTACCAATCAGAACATTCTGGGGTTTGATGTCCCGATGAAGCACTTTGGTCTGTGGTTGGTGTAAAACCTGTAAACTGCAGAGAACTTCCTTCACCAGCTTCTTCAGAACCAAACTTCTCTCAGCACAATCATCTGGTAAATGCTCTTGGATATATTCCTCCAGTGTGTACTCACAAAGCTGAAGAACAAGATATCCAAAATGGTCATCTTCAGCGAAGTCCACATATCGCACAATGGAGGGATTATCAAGCTGTGGAAGTCGTAGAAATTCCTCCTCGTTCTTGAGGACCTTATAATTAGACTTAATCATTCGTTTCACAGCCACTTCTGTACCATCATCCCTCAAACCAAGAAAAACTTCTGTTCCATCGCTTCCTTTAGCAATCTGAAATTCATCATTAAGTACAAGAGTAAGCCTACCATTTCCCAGCCTATAGGTATTGCTAATATCCATGTTAGCTAGCTTCTCAAGCTTGGGTCTCCAACGACGGCTGGTCAGAACCCACCTTTTTGAGAAATTTTGGTTCTCAGCAGGCGGTGTAAACGGCTGCACACTTGAATTTGATTCCTCAATGGATTTCACTACAGTTTCTGGATACAGTTCCTCTTCATCTTGCAGCTCACCTTTTTGTGATCCCACTTCTTGCTGGATTTTTTTCTTCTTTTTCTTCTTTTTCCTGCTCTTTGAAGGAGCAGCCGTCTCCTCATGTAAACTATCCCTTGCACCTGATGGATGTTTGAGTGATATGTTCAGGTTTTGTAGCTTTTTGTTTATGGCTTCATCTTCTATCTCTGCAGTGCTAAGTATCTTCTCTGGGACTGAAGACAATCCACACAATGCCACAAGTTCAGGATTGAAGTCATGTATGTAGGCAAAGAAACTATATGTCCACATTCCAATTAAACTTGAATTAAACACATTCCAATAATCAGGACGTGTGAGAGGCAACAGACTTTTGCATAAATTCTCATAGACAGAATGGTTCAATCTCAGTTTCTGCTCAGACGTCTTCTGCATCATGACATTGAGTATTTTGAGTATCAAAAGATTGACTGTTTTACCATTTAGATTTTCATAGTGCTGAAGTCTGTTTGTTAGAATTGCCACAAGCTCACTGAATACCTGAGAAGAGATGCTTTCACTGACACACAAAGCAGCATTTAAGCAGTTCAGTGCAACCGGCCAGTGTTCCTGAGGGATTCTTGGGAAGCGCTTGATGACTCCCTCAATGTATCTGTCTGCACTCTTTGTATCTTTTAACCACTTGATGGCGCTCTGACGGTACTGCTCTGAACTTGGACCAATGACACTAAAATAGTGCTCAAAATAAATCAAATGATCAAAAGGATCCTCTTGAAAGAAATGTTCCTTAAAGACTCTGTAAACTTCTGTCTGATTTTTCTTTCGCACAGCACAAGGAAAAGAGAAAGATATACATACTTCCTCAGACAATTCACCCTGTGAAGATAGATGAAAAATCATTCTCTCCACTTTTTTATCAAGTTCTGGATTCCTCCCATACTTCCCTACAGGTGAAGCTCCAGCCTCTATAAGTGCTTTCACAATGTCTTCATGGCCATGATCAACAGCATATTGCAATGGAGTGAAAATTTGTAATCCATGTCCATTTGGGTTAGCTTTTCCTGCAAGTAATCTTTTCACAATACTCAATGGAACTCCAGTTAAAGCAGCATAATGTAGAGGTGTTAGTCCCTTTGTTGAATGTTTGTTTGGATCAGCCGACTCTTCAAGCAGATAAGAGCAGATTTCTTCATTTCTGCATATAACTGCTGCTGTTAATGGTGTAACATCATCACCCCAGACTTCAGAAGAGTACAAACCATTAATATCTCTGCCTTTTAAGAATTTCTGAAGTCTCTCTGCCTTGTTGTCTATGATGCATTTTATTATGGGGTCTGTTTTTCTAGGTCCTGCTGGAACTGGAACTGGAACTGGAACCGGAACTGTTACTTGGAACTGGAATGCCATGGATCTTCAAATACTCATTACAATCTGTCAAAAGATGTTAAACACTTGAAATTCATGCACTGAGCATTATTACTTATTTTCTTATTTCTTTACATTGATAATAGACACAGTGTTAATCTTTACAAAGTTTTTTAGTCATAGTTTTTGTGTTTAGATAAAAGTCTATAAATTCTGTCAATATGTTGTCACGTCGTATGCATTAATCTCAGTACATTTTACTCTGATTAAAATGGCATTATTGTCAATAAAAAAAAAATGTGATTAAATAATTTTGATAAAATGTATAAACATTTTGAAAAAATAAATATTTACTATTAAAACATTCAAACTAAAGATATAAACATCATAAACATAAAATATAACATGAAACTGTCCTTGTGAAAACCTGAGCTCCTGAAATAATGGCATATGAGTACACTGAAGTATTATTTTTTTAGTGGTGTTAAAAATATTCTTGCTTTAAGAACATTATTAATGTTTCATGTTTTACAGACAGTTTATGATATTGCACTTTGTAATCACACTTGTTACAGAAATGTAAGTTACACATTTTGACTAGCACATAGGGGTACTCTTCCTGTGCTTTCACTTTTGTTATTTGTCCAAGTTCAAAGTGCAGAGCAATCCCTAACATATGATGATCAAACCAGAACAATTTTTAATAACCAATTCTTTAACTTTAACTTGGTCTCCCTCTTCTTCGATGTTAAGTTACATCGTTGTTTATAATAATATAGATTTTAAAATATACACTAGTTTGAATGTTTTCATGAAAATGAAACTCGGGGATGGGCGGACCGATCTCGAAGAATAGCTACTTTTGGTCCTCACTTAACGAAAGATCCTCACTTAAATTACAAATTAAAGAACTGCAATTTGTATTTAACCATGAAAATGCGTATCACGAGAAAAAGAAAAGGTTGTAGCTACAATGGCTGCTGCACATGCTGTCGATAGCAGCGCGCTCATTCAAACAGATAGAAAGATTAGTATTTTCAGTTTTAAATTGAATAGCCACAAATGGAAATGTAGCATTTCATATAACTGGTTTGTGTGATGTTTGTTATAAGTTTAAATTAAAAGTTGCTAAAAGACTGGCAGTGATCTGTGATTGCTGATAAATGCTCAACAAAACTGAAGTTTGAATTGTTAAAATTACGGCTTTCAAATATCATGTTACTTAAATGGTTATAATTACCTGTTTTATTCCAAGAAATCGCAAAACTTTACATTCAAAAGAGATAGATCTGTATTGGTATCTATCGTTGATACCTGAATAGTAGGCTACTTGGTATCCGATAAAAAAAAAAAAAAAGTGGTAAGTAAGCGACAAGTCTTCCTGGTTCTTACACACTATACGTCATCCACCCCACGAAAGGGTCATGTAAGTAACCACTGAAACTTTTATTAAGGACAGTATAAACAAAAAAACTGTTAAAACCGTTATTTTATTTTATTTATTTTTAATACATTTAAGATTTGGTGAAATAGCAAAGCCTTTTATTGTTTATTTGGTTTATTATTTAGTTCTGTTTTATTTACTTTCACTTTTGGTTGATATTTTATATTTTTGTATCTTTAGCCCTGGCATTTTTGTTGTTGTTTTTGTTTCTGTTTTGTAATTGTTGTTCAAGCATTAATTTAAAAGAAAAGAAAAAAAGTAACTACTGAAACATGTTTGGCACTTACCTGAATAATATACTGTAAATGCTACAGTATGCTAGTATAATATGAATTAAAAATAAATAAATAATATAATATAATATAATATAATAATGATAATATAAGAAAACTCTGCACTAGAAATGTACTAATTATATGTGTTTTGTAATTGAAGCAGATGTAATGAAGCAGATGTAAAATAAATAAACAGGTACAAAATAAAAAAAAAAAAACCTACAAGATTTTGAACATACTACCGAATTCGGAAATGTTGGGATGTTTTTAAATTTGAATAAAATGAAAACTAAAAGACTTTCATAATCACATAAGCCAATATTTTATTCACAATAGAACATAGATAAGATACAAAATGTTTAAACTGAGAAATTTTACACTTTTATCCACTAAATGACCTCATTTCAAATTTGATGCCTGCTAAGGTCTCAAAAAGTTGGCACGGGGAAACAAATGGCTGAAAAAGCAAGACATTTTGAAAAGATTCAGCTGGGAGAACATCTAGCAACTAATTAAGTTAATTGATATCAGGTCTGTAACATGATTATCTATGAAAGGGATGTCTTAGAGAGGCAGAGTCTCTCAGAAGTAAAGATGGACAGAGCTGTGAAAGAGTGCGTATAAAGATTGTGGAATACTTAAAAACAATGTTCCTCAACATCAAATTGCAAAGGCTTTGCAAATCTAATCATCTACAGTGCATAACATCATCAAAAGATTCAGAGAAACTGGAGAAATCTCTGTGCGTAAGGGACAAGGCCAAGACCTTTATTGGATGCCCGTGGTCTTCAGGCCCTCGGACGACACTGCATCACTCACAAGGCATGATTGTGTCAATGACATTACGAAATGGGCCCACGAATACTTCCAGAAACCGGAAGTCGGTAAACACAATCCGCCGTGCCATCTGCAGATGCCAATTAAAGCTCTATCATGCAAAAAGGAAGCCATATGTGAACATGGTCCAGAAGCGCCGTCGTGTCCTGTGGGCCAAGGCTCATTTAAAATGGACTGTTTCAAAGTGGAAAAGTGTTCTATGGTCAGACGAGTCCAAATTTGTTGGAAATCATGGACACTGTGTCCTCCAGGCTAAAGATGAGGGAGACCTTCCAGCGTGTTATCAGCGTTCAGTTCAAAAGCCAGCATCTCTGATGGTATGGGGTGCATAAGTGCATATGGTATGGGCAGCTTGCATGTTTTGGAAGGCACTATGAATGCTGAAAGGTATATAAAGGTTTTAGAGCAACATATGCTCCCCTCCAGATGACGTCTATTTCAGAGAAGGCCTTGTGTATTTCAGCAGGACAATGCAAAACCACATACTGCAGCTCTTACAACAGCATGGCTTCGTCGAGAAGAGTCCGGGTGCTGGATTGGCCTGTGCAGTCCAGATCTTTCACCTATAGAGAAAAATACATCAAAGACGTCCACAAACTCTTCAACAGGTGGAAACCTATATCAGGCAAGAATGGGACCAAATTACAACACCAAAACTCCAGAAACTCATAACCTCGATCCCCAGACATCTTCATACTGTTTTGAAAAGAAGAGGAAATGCTACACCATGGTAAACATGCCCCGTCCCAACGTCCCGTTACTGTCCACCACTGCCTGTAGCAGGCAGTGGTGGACAGTAACAAAGTATTTTTACTTCGTTACTTAAGTACATTTTTCAAATATCTGTACTTTACTCAAGTATTTTTTTATTTTGAGCAATTTTACCCATTATTTTAAAATTAAGAAATTGTTACATGCTCATGTCCGATCCGTGCACAGACTGATTTTTTCAATCATCCTGTTAAATCGATTCACAAATCACATCAACAATTCATTTGCGAATTGGACTGATCGTATTGCAGCTCTTCTCGAGTAAACAACTCACTGATTCAATGATCCGTTCAGAGCAAGTCTCCAGTGAACTGAATTTACAAATCTGACTGAAAACTGCATGCACGACTGATGACGAAAAGTAAGTCAGCCTACTAATGTTGAATTTTAGGATTAATTATTGTAACTGAAAATAATATTTAGGTCACAATTGTCAGCTGTTTTTGAACTAGATCTGCTGTAAAGGGAGATATGTTTAAGCCCACTGAAATGCTTTTAATGTATCGATTACATCGTTATGACACTAGGAGGCGACAAGTGACTGTTAAAATGTATTTGACATTGAATGATTTATTCAAAAGATTTGTTCAAAAACATTAAATAGCTGTTTCTCAATATGTGTTCTTGTCTGTACTTGTATTCTTGTGGACTTGTGAAACATCAGTCAATGCCCAAGTACTGTTTCAATTCAAAGTTCACGTCTAGCCAAGTACAGTTAAAATCCCCAGATGTGTTCTTGATCCGCCTTTATCGACGATGCATCGGAAGGTGACTTTGGCTGCGTTCCACTCCAGTTTTAGACACGCACTCGCGAACTTCCCTAAGCACTTCCCCTTGGGAATCCCTGCCACCATTTTGAAGTGCGTTCCGCTTCGTAAGTGGATGAAGGAAGTTTATAAGTTTCAGACCCTCGCTCCCTTGATTTTGACCAAGGGAGGCGAGTCTCACGGGTGCGTCTCAATCAGCTCCCTAGTTCAGTAGTCAGGGCACTGATCAGGGAATCAGCCACATACATTTACATGATATACTGATTCACAACCTAGGGAGCTAGGGAGCTGATTGAGACGCAGGGTACTTCATATGTACACTTCAGGCAGCTCCATAACCCACAATGCAACACGATTGTGACGTCATCAAGCATATCACGTTTAATTTACCCCACCACAAACAACTCTATAATAATTATTTAATACACATATATACATATAGAATGCTGCATTAAACAATTTTGTAAGGGGGAAATTAAATAATAAATCAACTCCATAGCGGATTCCAAGTTATCAAGGGCTTAGAATATTCCAATTAAGCCCACTGCAAAGGTTTTTTTTTTTTTTTTTTGCAAGAAAAGAAACAGCTCTGCATTAAATACAGTAACATAAACGAAAAACAAAAAAGAACATACAGACAAATAACAATGGCACCTCAACCAGTAAGAAAAATATGGTCATAGTTCTTAAGAAACTTGTTGTTCTTGTTGTTATCAATGAGTTTAAGAGATTCAACAAAAAGGGAAATCTCAGCAATGTAGACATCAAATCTAGGAAATGTCTTGAGAAATTTGTTTTTGTGAATAAAAAACAATGCAACACAAAGAAATTAACAACAAGATCAATAGCATAGTCACTCCTAGAAAATAAAGGAATATATCCTTCAAAGAAAAGTTTAAATCACATTTTATAAAAGGAGAAAGATAACAACTTAAGTTCTCCCAAAGAGATTTAACATGATTGCAATGGTAGAATAGGTGAAGCAAAGTTTCTTCCTCAACTTTGCAAAGTACACATAAGTCAGAGAGATCAACAAAAGAGGCAATTTGGGAGTTGGTTGGGTAAACATTATGTACAATTTTGAAATGTATCTCTCTTATTTTATTGGGCATACAATATTTTTCAGGAGTAACCATGCTCCCTCCAGTGAATATGGTCAAAAACATTGTTCCAGAAAAATTTACATCTAGGGGATGTATAAACTGTGTAATGTAACAATTGCTTTATATGTTTACTGTTAAATTTTTTATCAAGAAGGGAAACTCCATCCAATAAAAGTTTAGGCATAATTGTTTTTCTCTCATTAAAGAAAAGGTGTGTTTTAAATAAGTGCACATAGCTTGGAGATAAAGCTTTGATGACAGAATTGAAAGTTCTAGCAGGCAAAGAGAAATTATACAAAGGCATAAATTCTTCATATTCCAGTATATTGCCATCATTATTAAATAAATCCAAAACAAAAACAATACCTCTATCACTTGTCCATAAAAAGGATTTGTTTAGGATTAAAATATTCAAGTTATTCCACAGAATTTCTTTGTGGGGAGAAAAGTTGTGCACATAACACAATTTCCAAGCAAGTAAAACTTGTTGGTGAAATTTAGAGAGAGAAATTGGTAATTTAGAAGGGGTTAAATTACATTTTAAAAGAAACTCTAATCCACCTAATCTATGAAATATGGTGTTGGGGATATAGTACCAAATTAAATCATTACTACAAAGACATTTTTTAACCAACTGATTCTAAAAGAGCTGACAGGTGTTATATGCTTGGTTCATATCGCTAATCACTTTTAATAAAGAATCTCACAACCGCATGCTTCTCAGTGCTTCCACTTTACTTCACGTGCTTGTGCATCTCAGTGACTTCACATACACAGGACTCACAAATCAACCATACATGGTCTTTCACATCCTGCTGACCATAAATATAACATATTGTAACAACAGGATCCTTAAAATTTAAAACTTCCAGTCCACCCTCAGATCATCTATTAGACAAAACAGATTTCCTAACTTTGTGAGATCTGTTCTTCCAAATAAAATTCAATAACATTTTGTCAATATTACCACAAATTTTGCCGCTAACAAATAAAGATAAAGAGGGATAAACACAACAAGACAAACACTCTGCTTTGGATATAACAACTCTGCCATAGATTGACAAGTCTCGTTGTAACCAACAATTAAAGATTGTTCTGGTTTTCGTTATTTTAGGTGAAAAATTAAGTTGTTGGCAGAGCAATCTATCTTTAGTAAGGAAAATCCCCAGGTACTTGATAAAGTCTTTTATGGGAATATTGTGTATCAATGGTTGTTGAGTGTCATAAAGACAAAATAGTTCACAGTTTGATGAATTTAAATATAAGCCTTCAGAGAAGGATTTAATAATATTGATACTCAATAGAATTTGACTTTGCTCTTTCAGAAATACAGTAGTATCATCAGCTAGTTGAGATATTTTTGATTCTTTACCAAATATAGAGATACCGTTTAAACTAGGATTTTGTAAAATATCAATTGATAACAATTCAACAGCTAGAAGAAAAGAAATGGGGCAACCTTGGTGGACTCCTCTATCACAATTGAAGCGTTTAGCAGTTTGAAAGCCAACCAAAACTGAGGAGTTAATGTCATTATAAAGCATTTTCACCATGTTAATGAAAGTACTTCCAAAACCAAAAACGCTAAGAGATTTAAACAAAAATTGGTGTTCTAAAGAGCAAAAACATTATAATAGCATCTGAATCAATGTTCTTTGAATAATCAATGAGATCAAGAACTAATCTTATGTTGGAACTAATATGTCTATTTTTCATAAATCCATTTTGTGTTTAGCCAATTATACAGTTAAGGCCAGATTTTAAACGATCTGCCAAAATTAAAACAAGTAATTTATAATCAACATTTAACTCAAATTCCAATAACCCCTTGTTGTATTTAACTTTTATATTATGCAAGATTTAAAAAAATTAACATGTGGTCAGTAAACGGGCAAACTGATGATTAACAGCATGGACATCTTTCAAAATAGCATGAGAAATAAGAAAAAGATCAATTCTAGCTTTAAGTGATCCAGATTTGTTGGACCAAGTAAAGCCTCTACAACCACTGTTAAAGAAACGCCAAGCATCTACAACTGAAAAATTTTCACACAACCATGAAATAATATTATCATGTGACTTAGAAGTAGTTCTTGTAGGAAATCTATCTTGTGCATCATCAGGAGTTTCATTAAAATCTCCAACTATAATCAAATAAGCGTTAATAAAGCGACTCTGTAAACTTTTAAGCTTAGCTCCCAATTCTTTAAATATGGATGCGTTGGCATTTCGTGAGTTGTGCCCAAAACATTACATATAATGAATACCACATTTTCAGTCTTGCATACTAGAATGATCCATCTATCTTCATCAGATGAATCAGATTCCAAAATGTCTCCTCTAAATTTATGCATCGAAATTTGAGTTCCAGCAGAACAAGTAGATCCGTGACTCATGAAGATTGAGTTTCCCATCAGAAACAAGCTTCTGCACTACTACAGACAGGTTGTTAACGACTTTCGTTGTAGCTTCAGTCGAGTTCTTGATGGAGATTAGCTTTTGGAAAGTAGCATCTTGTTTTGCAGATAGTGCTTGAATGGCATTCAAAATGTCTGCGATATCACCACGTTTCCCTTGTTTCAGATTTCTTTTAGCTTTTTTAAAGGAAGGACTTTTTGCAGGAGTCGCTGGAAAAGGCGTCGCTAAACAAAGACTGAAATCGTGTTTCGTATCACCCGACGAAGGAGGGTCAGCAAGCACAGCAAACCTGTTGCAAGCGTCAGAGGCTAGTTCAACTTCGGCACCCATCTCAACATCTATAGCTTTCGAAAAACCACGTCTCTTTCTTCCCATTTAGCAAAAGTCAATGCAAATCAAGGCAAAATTTTCACATAGAAGACACTAAAGTATATATAAAGAATTAAAATAAAATTATTAATTACTACCGCAACCGCCAGAACTACAAATTACACGTCCGCCCTCCACGACACCATCTTGGCCCCCTGCGATACAGTAGCCTACCATATGGAAACAGCCGTCATGATCCTCATCATCATCGTAGTGTTTTAGTAAAGCAGCAGCACTCACCTCGCTCACTAAACCTTGCCAGTCACTTTCACTTCTTTTGGACGAGTTCATTTCTTCCTGCGTTTGACGATAATATTTAATGTAACGCAAATATAAAGCTAGTATTTTCGCGAGCTTTATGGAGAGGCATAAACTTCACCCTTCTTTTTAACTTTTATCCATCAATGAATCCTGAAAAAGTATAAGTTCCAAAAAATATATATATATTAAGCAGCACAACTGTTTCCAACATTGCTAATAAATTAGCATATTAGAATGGTTTCTGAAGGATCATGTGACACTGAAGACTGGAGTAATGATGCTGAAATTAATTTAAATTTTAATATTTTTTCTGAATAAATCTTTTTTTTTTTTTGATTGAATAAATGCAGGCTTGGTGAGCATAAGAGACCCTAAAAATACCTAAAAAATAGTAATGTGTCCAAATTTTTGTACTGTACATAGTATTTATACTATTGCTGCATAATTATCAAAAATGGTAATATAATAAAGTCCTTTCACTTAACCATTTCGTGTTCTTGTCAGCCTACACTTCACCTAATAAGCCTGTAGGTGACACCTAGGCTTCTTTTAACCAACTATGATAGTTTGATCAAATTGTAAACGGTGTATCAATATATACATAGGCTAAATAAAAGTGACATGAATACTACTTACCATTAATGTGACTTTTGATGCTGCATGGTTTTGTGTGTAGTGCTTTGTAGTCAATCAACATCCATTGTTTCAACAAAGCAGATTCAGATCACTTCATAAATGTAAATTCAACAATTTCATATAATTTGTTCAATAATAATTTTAATTACCAGTTAATTCAATAGCAAATCATGCATGATACATCAGATGTTCCTGAATGGGGAGTTTTACAGTACTGTAATGTGCAATTGTCATATACAGTGTTATGTAACCAAGTTGACCCAAAACTATTTACTTCCTGTTAAATCTGTCCAGAGTTATGAAAAGGTGTGATAATGATAAATTAATAATGACACTGTTTTTCTACCAATCACTTATTTTATCTTTCACCCAAAACATAAAAGCAGCAAACACCACAACAGCATGTTTTGCAGGACTGAAGGTTTCATGATCCATGAGGTCAATTGCATGCAATTACAAAATATTTTAAATTTAATATATGTTTCAAACTTATTTTATATCTTTATGTAGCAAAAGGATTTGTTGAAAAATTAAATGAACAGTTTTGTTTCTTTTTTTACTAGTAACTAAGAGCAAACCTAAAATAGTATAAAAGCTTTACTCAGTGTCAGTGTACAATTTGTGTCAGCCACTATGTTGAAATTACTGGTGACTGCAAAATTACATTTTATTTCAGATTTACATTTATGATGCTGAGTTTATGTCCATCATGACACTTTCTCTGGAGTTCCATCCTTTCTCCTTGGAAAACAGGTACACACTCCCAAAAAGATCAGGGAATGTAGTTGTAACGAGTCGTCACACGAAGTGGGATCCATATGCAGGCTTTATTAACAGATCTCGTAGTCAAACAGGCAGAGGTCAAACAGGAGCAAACAGGAATGGCAGGGAAAAGGCAGAATCGTAGTCTTACAACAGGCAATAGATCAGGGCAGGCAGATAAGAATCACAAGTCCAGTAAACAGCAAATAGTCCAAGGGCAGGCAGCAGAGAATCGTAAACGGGATAAAGCAGGTTCAACAACAGGCAGTCAGTCAGAATAAAGAACGCTTAGAAATGTACACCGTGGCAATATAAGACCTCGCAATGATAGCGAGGTTGCGCGTAGCTTAAATAGTCCAGGTAATGGACAGCAGCTGGGTGTGGCAATCAGCGCCAAGGTACAGGGCTTGTGGGAAATGTAGTGCGTGTGAGAGAGTGTGTGTTGGGGTCCAGGTTGGGGTCCAGGATATCATCCGCATTGACCCATGAGCGCTCCTCAGGACCGTGCCTCCCAATCAACCAGATACTGGAGCGCCCTTCCTCGACGTTGTGAGTCCCGTAGTTCATGGACCCGATAGGCCTCCTCGCCCTCCACCATGATGGGTAGGGGACCCTGCTCACCAGACACCTCCTCTCCCTCCTTGTGGGGACCATCAGCGGGCTTGAGCAGTGATACATGAAAGGTAGAGCCAGACGGAATGAGACAGGTGTAACTTGGCGTGTTATTTGAAATGGGCCTACGTACCTTGGGCTGAGTTTCTTGCAAGGGAGTTTGAGACGCAAGTCTTGGGTTGACAGCCACACCCACTGATCAGGCTGGTATTCAGGACCAGGACGGTGATGACGATCAGCTTGTTCTCTGAAGCGGCGGACAGGGCGTTGGAGGTGGGTATGAGCTCGGTTCCATGTGGCCTCACTCCTGTTCATCCAGTCGCCGACTGCTGGTACATCAGTGGGCTCCCTGACCAGGGGAAGAGAGATGGTTGGAAACCAAGGACACACTGGAAGGGAGTTAAACCTAGGTAGCTATCAATCCTCTCATCCTTTCGGCTGAAATTCATGCTGCTAAATCTTCCTATTTCCACAACAAAATCAACAACGCTTCAAACACACGCTCACTTTTCAAAACATTCAACTCTCTCCTCTGTCCCCCTCCACCACCACCCACCTCCTCCCTAACTGCTGATAATTTTGCTAATTTTTTCACCACCAAAACCACTACAATCAGCAGTCAGTTCTCCGCTCCACACACACAGGAACTCAGACCATCCACATACACAGCCACACACCTCTCTTCATTCTCTCCCCTCACAGAGACAGAAGTATCCAAACTCCTTCTCTCCAGCCATCCCACCACCTGCCCTCTTGATCCCATCCCTCACACCTTCTACAAGCCATCGCTCCTACAATTGCACCAGCACTTACACACATTATCAACACATCTCTCCACACTGGCACTTTCCCTAACACATTCAAGGCTCGGGTAACCCCACTGCTTAAAAACCCACATTAAACACGTCACTTGTAGACAGCTACAGACCTGTTTCTCTCCTACCATTCATAGCAAAACACTTGAACGAGTTGTTTTCAACCAGGTGTCATCTTTCCTCTCACAGAGCAATCAATTGGATGCCAATCAATCTGGTTTCAAGAGTGGCCACTCAACCGAGACTGCACTACTGGCGGTCACTGAATCCTTGCGGATTGCAAAGGCTGATTCCAAATCATCAGTTCTCATTCTGCTCGATCTATCTGCTGCCTTTGACACAGTGAATCATCAGATCCTCCTGTCCACCCTCTCATCACTGGGCATCACAGGTACTCCGCTTCAATGGTTTGAATCCTATCTCACAGGAAGGTCTTTCAGGGTTGCCTGGAGAGGAGGTATCCGAAGCTCATCAACTGACCACGGGGGTTCCTCAGGGTTCAGTTCTTGGACCCCTCCTCTTCTCCATTTACACTACATCACTTGGTCCCATCATACAGGCACATGGTTTCTCCTACCATTGCTATGCTGATGACACACAACTCTTCCTTTCATTCCAACCAGATGATCCCACAGTACCTACACGAATCTCAAGCTGTCTGGCGGACATCTCGGCATGGATGAAAGAACATCATCTGCAGCTCAACCTGGCTAAGACTGAGCTTCTCGTCTTCCCTGCCAATTCGACTCTAAACCATGATTTCAGCATCCAGCTAGGTACATCCTCAATTACCCCATCAAATTCGGCCAGAAATCTTGGAGTAATCCTTGATGACCAACTGACCTTCAAAGACCACATTGCAAAGACAGCTCGGTCATGCAGATTTGCACTATACAACATCAGGAAAATCAGGCCCTTTCTAACAGAACATGCAACACAACTCCTTGTCCAGGCCCTGGTTATTTCTAGGCTTGATTACTGCAATGCTCTTCTGGCTGGACTGCCATCATGCACAATCAAGCCTCTTCAAATGATTCAGAACGCTGCAGCACGCCTCGCCTTTAACGAGCCCAAAAGAGCCCACGCCACGCCTCTCTTCATCTCTCTGCACTGGCTACCACTTGCTGCTCGCATCAAATTCAAGGCGTTGACGCTTGCTTACAGATCTACCACAGGCTCAGCACCCTCCTACTTCCACTCACTCTCACGAGTCTACACTCCGACCAGAAGCCTACGCTCACTAAAGGAGCGAAGGCTCGTGGTACCATCACAGAGAGGCACGAAATCACTCTCCAGGACATTCTCGCTCACTGTCCCTCGCTGGTGGAATGATCTTCCTGCCTTCATCCGCAATGCAGAATCCTGGCAATATTCAAAAGACAGCTGAAAACTCATCTCTTTCGTGAGCACTTATCCTCATCTTAAAAAAAAAAAAAATCTATACCTTTCTATCCTACCTTTCTTTTCTTCCTTCACTTCCTTTAATCTCTCTCTATTGTAGCTTATGATACTCTGAGCACTGCCTAAAACTTGTATTGTGAGCACTTCTTGTCCCTATTTGCCTCACATGATGACTCACATTGTATTCCTCACTTGTAAGTCGCTTTGGATAAAAGCGTCTGCCAAATGAATAAATGTAAATGTAAATGTAAATGTAAACCTGTAGCCTCCTTACGTATTGAATTCTGAGCGTATTCTGCCCACATCAGAAACCGCCCAGTCGTTCTGATGCTGGCTGCAATAGGAACACAGGAAGCAGGTGAGTTCCTGGTTGAGGCGTTCGATCTGGCCATTGGACTGTGGATGGTACCCGGCAGAAGGACGTCCAGAGACGAGAGGCGGTGTGGGCCCTGGTCAGAGACTATCTTCGGGAAGACCGTAGATCCGAAAGACCCAGTTGCAGAGGTGCTCGGCAGTCTGCATGGCGGTAGGTAGTTTGGTCAGAGGATGAGGCGGCAGGCTTTGGAGAATCGGTCTATAACGGTCAGTATGGTTGTGAAGTTGTTGGAAGGTGGAAGGTCGGTGACAAAGTCTATGGCTATGTGAGACCAGGGAGAGGTAGAGGTAACGGCTGTAGAAGGCCAGCAGGAACTTGATGTGAGGGTTTGTGCATGTTGCAGGTGTTGCATTGTTTGATGAATTGGGTGGTATCTTCGATAAGGGTTGGCCACCAAAACCGGTTCTGTAGTAGTTGGACTGTGGCCGTAATACCCGGGTGCCCTGATGCAGGTAGGCTATGGACTTGTTCCATGACACGGAGGCGGAAGGGTTCAGAGACAAAGACTTTCTCTGGTGGACATTCGAGAGGAACTTCGACTTGGTCGTTGGCCTGTTCCAGCTCGGTAATAATATCCCACTGGATGGGAGCGACCACAAGCGTTGATGGGATTATGGTTTCGGGTTGATTGTCAACTTGTTCTCCCTCGTGCTGCCTGGAGAGGGCGTCGGCCTTGTTGTTTTTGAGCAGGGGCAGTAGGTTACAGTGAAGTTGAAACGGGTGAAGAAGAGTGACCATCGAGCTTGCCTGGGGTTGAGTCTCTTGGCAGTTCTGAGGTATTCAAGGTTCTTGTGGTCTGTGAGTACAGCTAACGGATGCGTAGCTCCTCCAGCCAGTGGCGCCACTCCTCGAATACAGCCTTCATGGCCAGCAATTTGCGATCTCCTACGTCGTAATTCCTCTCAGCGGAATTGAGCTTACGGAATGATAAGCACATGGATATAGCTTGGGACCTCTACCACGAAAGGGATGTCAGGGTCAGGATGACGTATCACGGGGCTGTAGTGAAGCGCTCTTTCAGCATCTGGAATGCTTGGACGGCTGAAGGTGTCCAGTTGAGGTGGTGATGTCCCTTCTTGACCAAGCTTGTTAATGGGTTGGCTATTGTGCTGAAGTTTCTGATGAAGTGGCGGTAGAAGTTGGAGAAACCCAGGAATCGCTGTAGTTCTTTGAGTGTGGTAGGTTGAGGCCGTCAAGGACAGTTGCTACCTTCTTCTCATCCATAGCAACCTCCGGGCTGATGATATACCCCAGGAAGGAGGTGGAAGTCTGATGAAACTCGCACTTCTCAGCTTTGGCGTATGGTTGGTGTTTGAGGAGTCGTTGGAGTACAGCACGGACCTGCTGGATGCATAATTGCATAATTCTCCGATTCCTCTCCTCCACAGAGAGATGATAGGAATTCACCTGCATGGCCTCGGGGTTCTCAACGGCTGAGGTGGTGAAGACTGTACGCTGCGATGATGACAGGACCTTCTGGAATGAATGAGATTATCAATCTGAATTGCCAACTCAATAAACTGATCCAGATTCCGGCCCTCATCACGGCACGCGAGTTCAGCTTGTAATTCATGTGATAAGCCTCTGCGAAACAGTACTTTTAGAGTATCACTCACCCAGTTGGTTTGTGCAGAGAGTGTGCGGAAAGTGAGTGCATATTCTGCCGCCGTCTTCCTCCCCTGGGTAAGTTCCAAAGACGGTCGCCTGCCCCTTTACCCTCGCTGGGGTGATCGAAAACCTCTTTGAAACTTCGCAAGAAAGCTTCAAGTGACGGAAAGGCTGATCCATCCTCTCTCCACACCGCCGTAATCCATTCCAGGGCTTTGCCAGTAAACAGTGAGCAGACAAAAGCAATCTTCCCTGCCTCCGTGGTATATAGAGTGGGTTGCTGATTGATAAAGAGAGAGCATTGCAGTATAAATCCCTTACATTTAGCTGGATCACCGTCGAATTTCTCGAAGCGACAGGCGGGGTTCCCCTGAGATGGTGTCTCAGCCGCCTGTGTAATGGCGGTCATGTACACTTCACCCTGTGAGTATAGCTGATAAATAATTTTCTCCATCTTTTTATCAACTTCTGGATTCATCCCATAGTTCCTTGCAGGTGAAGCTCCAGCCTCTATAAGTGCTTTCACAATATCTTCACGGTCACGATCAACAGCACACTGAAGTGGAGTATAAATGTGTGATGAATGTCCATTTGGGTTAGCTTTTGCTGCAAGTAATCTTTTGACAATACTCAATGGAACTCCAGTTGTTAAAGCAGCATAATGTAGAGGTGTTAGTCCATTTGTTGAGGGTTTGTTAGGATCAGCTGAGTCTTCAAGCAGATAAGAGCAGATTTCTTCATTTCTGCATATAACTGCTGCTGTTAATGGTGTAACATCATCATTCCAGACTTCAGAAGAGTACAAACCATAAACATCTCTACCTTTTAATAATTTCTCTCTGCCTTTGTCTATGATGCATTTTATTAGTAGGTCTGTTTTTCTAGGTCCTGCTGGAACTGGAACTATAACAGGAACTCTTACTTGGATCTGGAATGCCATGGATCTTCATATGTTCTTTATAATCTGTGGAGAGATGTTAAACACCATTTCCATTATGGCCATTTAATACATCTCAGTCATTAATGCTTCTTCACCTCCAGAGGTTTTCTGTCTTCAGAAGTAGTTTTAGAAGTAGAAGGACAAAACAAGTCACAAGACAGAAAAAATTTAAAGGTAATGAACAAAAATGTGATTGTTGCCAAAAAAGCCAATGTTGGTTAACAAACCTTTCTGCCTCCATATAATTGACCGTTTCTTATGTCATCACATATATATAATATTATGCTGGTCAATCAAGAGGCAAGTGATCAGATCTGTGTTCTGTTTTTGTTGCATTACAGAAAAAATAAAGTCCATTTGTGTCTTAACAAACATTCTGTAAAACTGAAATAAAAACAACGAAACAAACTTGATTAAAACAAGAAACGTTACTCAGGTAGCCAGGAGCAACGACAAATAAAAATAATACTTACGCACAATAGTTTCTTAATTTTTGAGTGTAATAGTTTTGTAAACACTCTTCAGATTTGCGTGGAAAGAAACTATACGCCCTTCCTCGTTCTCACACCTGGCAGAACACATAATTTATCACAGGATATATAAACAATAAAATTAGGAGACTGGTTACCAATTGCGTAGACTGTGGTCTTTGTTATTGTAACAATAACAAAAGGATTAGAAAACATATGTTAAAAATAAAATAACAATAGAACAGATAACAGCTCACCTGCTCCGTGCTGCAGCCCTGCATGTTGAGTTATTATCAAATCTTTGCCTTTCTGCAGCTGCTCAAACCACACATGTCCAAAGTTCTCCTTAAGCAAAGTTTAATATGTAAGAGCCAAACCAGCTTTATCTGCAACACTGAAGAGACGACTGTATATATATATATATATATATATGTAGTTGGTAATATATATATGTAGAGAAACAATAATCGCCCCTTCTATTTGTGTTTACGCAGTTTTTTCCTTATACTGACGCCACTTGGTTAATTCTTGAAGTAAACTTTTGTACGTCACGGTGATTCGATTCACCTTGAACTTGAGCGTCTGGCACCTTTGATTGAGTGGGCCAGCTATCAATCTGGGTGGGCCAGCGCCACCCTGGCCCTTCTGTAGCCTCGCCACTGTTTCAAAGATAGGTTAGGCCTTATAACTTTATTTTGATTGTCCACTTTAGACATTCTAATAAATTTAAGTAACTTTGCAACTACATGTCAACTAACTCTCATTAGAGTATTAGTAGACTGTTAGATTAGAGTTAGGGTTAGTAGAATAAGTTGACATGTACTTGAAAAGTTACTTAGTCAGTAGTATTTGTTGGGGACATCAAAATAAAGTGTTAGCAGATAATAAGCAGACAGTCTACTAAATCTCTAATGACTGATAGTTGACATGTAGTTGCAATGTTATAGTAATGTCGAAACTGGTCTATTGAAAGTGTTGCAAATAAAAAGAAGAAAATGAAAAACTGAATAGAACAACATTCAGATTACTGTTATATTTTACAGTCTGATTTGAAAAAGTTTGAGGTGGTTTGTAGGAACAGTTTAGATCTGTTGTCTCCTCCTGCTTGCTTGGCTTTGTGTTACAGTCAGGTTTAAATAATGTAATGAGAAAGTCAAGAGTATTTCATTACATCAATTTTATTAACATTTAATAAACTCATTATTCACAAAAATATAAGGTTTACATGCAGAATCTGTACTCTGTTTATATATATATATATATATATATATATATATATATATATATATTGCCATGAGGTTAATCTGTAGCAGATATTTACATATTTTCCACAGGATAATGCAAGAACTGAAATTACTCTGTGTAAAAATGTACTACTGACTCTTTTTTATATTATTCCTCTTTAACTGTCAATGTTTTTCAGTTGTCAGGGCCTCATTTCCCTCAAAACAATGGATCTTAGCTCATCTTCCATCTGTCTCTACATTTAAACTCATTCATAAAATACATTCATGATGTAAAATCAATATACATACTGTAACCAAAAATAACAACAATCAAATCTGTGGAAATGAGCTGAAGAACTTTTTCAGACTCGCCCTGGAGTTCCATCCTCTCTCCTTTGCAAACCTGAACACACTCCCAAAGAGATCAGGGAATGAATCCATCAGGTTGATGCTCTCTGCATCCTCTGGACTATGTAGAGAAATGAGACACCAAAAAACATGTTCTGACACACAATACTACTAATGTATTTAAAAAAGACTGTGCATCACAATACATGTAACTCACTAATGCTCATGTAGGTTGCGTATGAAACGCAGCAGGCCCAGTGTGTTCTCAGGATAGCCTTTCTTCTTACCATCCAGTTTCTGGACAAGCTCAGTTGGCAACTGACAAAAGAAATATATTTTCGAAAGTAAATGATTTTTAAAACAAAGTGTAAAGCAGGCCATGAACTACATTCAAATGATTTGTAACAAGGAAATTCTTGAAGACATTATATCAATTTTTTTAAGTTGTTACTATTTTAATTTAATTAAATATTATAAATGAAAATGTGTCTTTATTTATACAAATATGTTTGAATATTTCAGCTCTGAAATTAGACTCACTTTAGTTTTCCATTCAGAAAAGCTTTTCCCCTCTTTGTATTTTTCAATAGCATGAAGGAGCTCTTCATCAACATTACGACAGTTCTCGGCTTCATTCTGGTTCCCCATTTTTTTCAAATACTCCACTCTCCTGACAGGATTTCAAAAACAGTACAATCTCCTCGAGAAAAAAGTCTCTACAGTAGATACAATTTCATCTTTATTTAATATAAAATCATAATTTGCTAGTACTATAACCTGTTAGCCTTCCACTGTACCACCCATGGTACATATACCTTTCAAAAGAGACCAAAATCATGCATATACTACAAATGGATCAAAAGCAGCATGCAATTTACTTTAGGTATGCCTTTTTAGGTGTTTAGGCTAATTTTACAGGAATGCTAACAGAATACGCACTGCTGAACCTCTCTGGCTTGTTTAATGATAAATGTCATTGCCAAATCAATGGAATATTCTACCTTTCATCAGTCCAGAAGAAGGGGTGTGCAAGGGTCTGTTCCACAGTTGGTCTGTTGTTTGGATCTTCATTGATCATCCACTCAACAAGATCCTTCGCTACATCATCATCCAGATGTTCCAGTGAGTATTTTCCTTGTAGAATGTTGACTTCACAAAATGCACCTTTACCAAATGGATGGTGTCCTCTAGAGAGAATGTAGTACACTAACATCCCAGCAACCTTCAAACAAGTTACAGTGATACCAGTTTAGAATTTTAAATAACAACAGTTATTTATTAATTAATTAATTGTATTTAAGTCAATTATTGAATTTCTTACAATATTTTTAATTATAGGTTACACTTTATTTTGATGGTCCCCTTTAGACAGTCTGTTGAGTATAAATAATTTTGCACATGTCAACTAACTCTCATTAGTCGAGTATTAATAGACTGTCTGCTTAATTCTGTTCACACTTTATTTGAACAAATTACTGACTATAAGTAACTTTGCAAGTACATGTCAACTTATTCTACTCAGTACTTAAAAGAAGAGGATAGACCACCTGAATGTCAGAGCTCCTCTTGTACCCAATGTTGACCTCTTCATCTATGGTCTCCTTTGCCTTCCAGCATCTAGTTCCAGCAATGCTTGTTCGTAAAAGTTGTTTGGCTTAAGTTCAGTCGACGACTTATGCCAAAATCAGCCAATCTAGCTTTTCCATTTATGTCTGGGAAACAGGGAAAAACCAATGTAATTTAAAAAAATGATAACTTAGCTTTCAATTTTAAACATAGCTTTCAATTTTAAGAAACTTTGGTTTAACTCCTACCAATCAGAACATTCTGGGGTTTGATGTCCCGATGAAGCACTTTGGTCTGTGGTTGGTGTAAAACCTGTAAACTGTAGAGAACTTCCTTCCCCAGCTTCTTCAGAACCAAACTTCTCTCAGCACAATCGTCTGGTAAATGCTCTTGGATATATTCCTCCAGTGTGTACTCACAAAGCTGAAGAACAAGATATCCAAAATTGTCATCTTCATCAAAGTCCACATATCGCACAATGGAGGGACTATCAAGTTGTGGAAGTCGTAGAAATTCCTCCTCATTTTTGAGGACTTGGTAATTAGACTTAATCATTCGTTTCACAGCCACCTCTGTGCCGTCATTCCTCAATCCTAGAAAAACTTCTGTTCCATCACTTCCTTTAGCAATCTGAAATTCATCTCTGAGTACAAGAGTAAGGTTTCCCAGCCTATAGGTATTGCTAATATCCATGTTTGCTAGCTTCTCAAGTTTGGGCCTCCAGCGGTGGCTGGTCTTAACCCACCTTTTTGAGATATTTGGATTCTCAGCAGGCGGTGTGAACGGCACACATGAATTTGATTTCTCAATCGTTTTCACTACAGTGTCTGGATACGGTTCCTCTTCATCTTGCAGCTCACCTTCTTGTGACCCCACTTCTTGCTGGATTTTTTTCTTTCTTCTTTTTCTTTTTCTTCTTCTTCCTGCTTGTTGACAGAGCAGCAGCCTCCTCACATAAACTATCTACTGTACTTGAACCCGCTGGATTTCTCAGTGATTCATCCAACTTCTGCAGTTTTTTTTTCATGACTTCATCCATCTCTGTCTCTGCTTTGATAAGTATCATCTCTGGGACGGGAGATAATCCACACAATGCAACCAGTTCAGGAGCAAAATCATTTATTTTGGTGAACAGTCCATAAGTCCAAAGTCTAATTTGACTTGAATAATCAGGACGTGTGAGAGGCAATAGACTTTTGCATAACTTCTCATAGACAGAATTGTTTGTACTCATTTTCTGCTCAGATGTCTTCTGCATCATGACATTGACTATCTTTAGTATCAAATGATTGACTATTTCTCCTTGTGCATTTCCAAATTGCTGAAGACTCTTTGTTAGAATTGGCACAAGCTCACTGAATACCTGAGAAGAGATGCTTTCACTGACACACAAAGCAACATTTAAGCAGTTCAGTGCAATCGGCCAGTGTTCCTGAGGGATTCTTGGAAAACGCTTGATGAGTCCCTCAATGTATCTGTCTGCACTCTTAGTATCTTTTAACCACTTGATGGCGCTCTGACGGTACTGCTCTGCACCAAGACCAACTACACCAAAGTAGTGCTCAAAATAAATCAAAGGAACAAAGGATCCTCTTGAAAGAAATGTTCCTTAAAGAGTCTGTAAACCTCTGTCTGATTTTTCGTTCATACAGCACAAGAAAAGAGAAATATATACGTACTTTCTCAGACACTTCACCCTGTGAAGATATTTGACAAATCATTCTCTCCATCTTTTATCAACTTCTGGATTAACCCCATATTTCATTGCAGGTGAAGCTCCAGCCTCTATAAGTGCTTTCACAATGTCTTCACGGTCATGATCAACAGCACACTGCAATGGAGTAAAAATTTGTAATCCATGTCCATCTGGGTTAGCTTTTGCTGCAAGTAATCTTTTCACAATACTCAATGGAACTCCAGTTAAAGCAGCATAATGTAGAGGTGTTTGTCCATTTGTTGAGGGTTTGTTTGGATCAGCTGACTCTTTAAGTAGATAAGAGCAGATTTCTTCATTTCTGCATATAACTGCTGCTGTTAATGGTGTAACATCATCATTCCAGACTTCAGAAGAGTACAAACCATTAATATCTCTGTCTTTTATTAATTTGCTAAGTTTCTTTAACTTGTTGTCTATGATGCATTGTATTAGAGGATCTGTTTTTCTAGGTATTGGAATTGGAACTGAAAATGGTACTTGGATCTGGAATCTTCCAGTGTTCACTACAATCTGTGGAGAGATGTTAAAAAAACATTGCCATTATGGACATTTCATACATCAGTCATTAATGCTTCTTTGACCCTTACAAAAAGAAGTTTATTCAAGTGTGCTATTAGTATACTTCTTTTAAACAAAACATAAGCAAATTCACTGTAAAAAAGAATTGTTGGTTTAATTTAAACTTAAGTAAGTTACCTGGTTGCCTTAAAATTTTGAGTTCATTGAAATTAAACATTTGAGTGAATACAATGAGGGTGATTGGTTTATTCAACAGAAACTCAAAATATTATGTTATCTGAACCACATTAATTAAGTTGATTTGACAAAAAAATGTTGCTAAATCATGAAAATATTTTTTACAGTGTATACTTTCAGTCTACTTTTTATGTACTTCTAAAAATACACTTAAACTTACACTTAAGTATACTTGACATAAACTGACAGAAAAGTCTAGGTATATTTGGCCTGTACTTGTACTTAGTGTACTCAGTAGCCTATGTGAACATTTGTGTAGTCCACTGCTAGTGTACATAGGAATTTACTTCAAATCTTCTTAACTCTTATCCCACCTTTTACGGAATTTTCTGTAATTTATGACACAATGCTTATATGGTAGGTATTAAGCATCTTCTGAAAGAGAACAGACTCTCCGGATCAAAACACAGGTGAAGAAGAAACAGAAGCATTGCTTATTCACATTTAGGGTGCTTCTCAAATGGAAAGCTGCATCCTACCGAGGTCTTTCTTAGTCCAGACCTTCAGAGGCTTCTAGACTAGAGTCTCCACAGCATTAAACACTAGAATGAGACAATCTACAAAGTGCGCATAGCTACATCATAATGTTTTTGCCCCCATTGTCTTCAGGAAAATACTATTTAAACTTAATTTTGGAAAAATACCTTATATTGCAAACCTTTATATTAACTAGCTTCCTATTAATGCAATACAGTGAATGAATGACAGCCGTCTGTGGTCTCCCAATGGCTTACATTATTGGCAGTTCAGTGTCAAATGATTAACAACAAAAAAATTACAACAAAACATAACATCTATACTTTCATGTCTGAAAACATTGTTTTGTCTTACATTTCATAATAAACTCAAGACGAGCTCAATATGCACTCATTTTCCGTCAGTTTATTGTCTTGAATTTAAATGTGTGCAAAGGATTTGGGGTCATTTAAAGGATTAGTTCATCCAAAAATGAAAACTCTGTCATTAATTACCCTCATGTCATCCCAAACCCGTAAGACCTTCGTTCATCTTTGGAACACAAATTAAGATATTTTGATTAAATATGAGGGCTCTCTGACTGCTCTATAGACAGCAATTTAAATACCACTGTCAAGGTCCAGAAAGACACTAAAGACATGGTTAAAATAGTTAGAATAAAAATATCTTAATTTGTGTTCCGAAGATGAACGAAGGTCTTTGGAATGACATGAGGGTGACTAATTAATGACAGAAATTTCATTTTTGGGTGAACTAACACTTTAAGGCCATGAAGGATACAACCGATGCATCCTTCAAAGTAGGCCGGAGGAAGGACACGAAACAAAGGCTGCCTTCCAAAGATCTCCAAAGATAATGCTGTAGCTGACTATCAACGTTAAAAAAACGCTGAAAAGGAAAGAATTAAAGTGTTAAAGGTGTATTTGAGGCATAAAAATGAATACCTAACAGGAACATAGTTGTATACTTAAAGTGCAAAATAATATATAAATAGTAAACTATAATTATGATTATAACTATAATTAGAGCCCAATCACCTTTGAGTGTTAACAAAATAAGCCAATGGTATGCTGAGTACCTTGGTCTGCGATATTTGCATCGCAAACTCCGCCCCACAGTGTGGGCATATAATGAGCAGCGCGAGCAACTCGCATTCAAGTCTTCGCTGAGGAGCCGAGCCAACAACCCAGCATTTCAGCGGAACAGCAATTATGGCAAAGGGACGAAACATCTCCGTTCCCTCCTTCAGGGAAGGAGGGTTACATACGTAACCTAGACGTTCCCTTTCAGTCAGTCACGTTTGATGTTCCGTCAGAACAGACTGACGACTGTGGTCCCACAAAACGCCACAATAGCTGTCTTCCAGTCACCTGTATAAGTGATAGCACCCCGTCATGAGGCCCAGCACGAGCGAAGGACCACATTAAATACAGAACGCACTGAGAAGCATACCCCATCCGGAATATGCTAACAGGCTGCCTGCTCGAAGGAGGTCTTACAAGGACATATCAACCAGCATAACGGTGATAGGGAGAACTTTGAGATATCCAGCCCACAGGGTGGAGGTTACACATCAGAGATGGCAAGTGGCTTGCCAAGGGAAGACACACGCACCGATGGAGACTTACTGTGGAAAACACGTGGGATTACCCAGAGAGGGGAATCACAACACATGGAGGCACCTAGTCTAACACAGGTGCTGACCGATAGGGCATGCATGCCAGTGTAGGCATCAACAGTGCTGGAGGAACCCAGGGTTCTAACTGAGGAACTCACCTGAGGAGAAAAGCGCACATCCAGTCCGTGAAGTGGAATGGCGCAGCAAGCAATGACACTGAGGTCCTACTACTGGCCCGAAGAGGCAAGTACCGAGAGGACACAGGCTCTACACGAAGATTATAGAATCTCGCAAATGTGTTAGGTGTCGCCCAGCCCGCAGCTCTACAAATGTCTGTTAGTGAGGCGCCATGTGCCAGCGCCCAGGATGAAGCCACACTCCGAGTAGAATGGGCTTTCACCCAAGGGGCATGGCAGGTCTTGAGACTGATAAGCCAAGACAATAGCATCCACTATCCAGTGGGATAACCTCTGCTTGGAGACAGCCTTCCCTTTCTGCTGGCCTCCAAAACAAACAAAGGGCTGATCTGAGGTCCTGAAGTCCTGTCAACGTAAGTGTGAAGAGCACGTACAGGACAGAGTAGTGCCAGGGCTGGGCCTGCCTCCTCCATGGGCAGATCTTGCAAGTTCACCACCTGATCCCTGAAAGGACTGGTGGGAACTTTGGGCACATATCCAGGCCGAGGTCTCAAGATAACGTGAGAGTTGCCCGCCCGAATTCCAGGCACGCTTTGTCAACTGAAAAGCCTGCAGGTCCCCGACCCTCTTAACCAAGCCAAAGCTGCCAGGAGCGCAGTTTTTAATGACAAAAATTTCAGCTGGTCTAAAATTTCATGGTGAGCCGCAATGGCAGCCACATAGACCTTAAGGGTGGAAGGAGACAGCCTTCATTCCAGCCCTTCTCGAAGAAAGGAGAGCACTGACCCGACGGGGCATGAGCAGGGTCTTCTTGACGAGAAGAACACCAAGTGACGAAGAGGTTCCACTTCAGGGCATAGGCCTGTCTAGTAGACAAGGCTCTAGCCGAAGTGATGGTAGCAACCACCTGAGGTGGCAAGGTACCTAAGCCTTCATGCCCGTCCAGATCCCACACATGCAGGTTCCAAAGATCGGGACGTGGGTGCCATAGGGTGCCCCGTCTCTGAGAAAGAAGGTCCTTCCTCAGAGGAATAGACCAGGAGGGGCTGTCGCGAGGAGAACTAGTTCGGAGAACCAGGTCCGGCCAGGCCAATACGGCGCAACCAAAAGGACCTGCTCCTCGTCCTCCTGATCTTGCACAGCATTTGTGCCAGAAGGCTCACTGGGGAAATGCATACTTGCGCAGGTCCCGTGGTCAGCTGTGTGCCAGAGCATCCGTGCTGAGAGTTCCTCGGTCAGGGAGTAAAACAACTGGCAATGGGAATTGACTGGGGAGGCAAACAGGTCTACCTGAGCGTCCCGAAGTGTTCCCAAATCAGCTGAACCAACTGGGGATGGAGTCTCCCCAGGGCGTGACTGTTGCCGAGAAAGCTCATCGGCCGCAAGATTGAGTCTGCCCGGTATATGAATGGCATGAAGTGACCTCAGATGCTTCTGACTCTACAAAAGGAGATGGCGGGCGAAGTTGCGACATGCGGCAGGAGTGTAGACCATCCTGACCAGGGACGTACTTGTCTCTCAGCAGGGCCATGAATCGGTGCAGAGCAAGCCAAACTGCTAGCAACTCAAGGCAATTGACATGCCACTGAAGTCAGGGTCCTGTCCAGGAGCCTGATGCAGCATGACCATTGCACATGGCTCCACATGTCTGCTGACACAACAACATGCCTGGACACTGAACCTAAGGGAATACCGCCCGTAGAAACAGAGGTCCAACCACGGGTAAAGTCTGACGGCAAGCCGGAGTGATGGTCACTCGGAGCGTGCCCTGTTGCCATGCCCATCTCGGGACTCGGACATGCAGCCAGTGCTGAAGCGGTCTCATATGGAGCAATCCCAATGGAAAAACTGCCACTGCGGACGCCATATGCCCCAGGAGCCTCTGAAATAACTTTAGTGGAACCGCTCTCTTGCCTTTGAATTGAGTCAGGCAGTTCAGCAGAAAATAAATAGCGGCCTCCACAGGAAAGAACCAAAGGAGGCCGACCATTTAAACAAACACTTGAAACAATCAAGGGGCCACTCGCAATGAGACTACCAAGCTCGGAGAGCGGATGCTTCAGCCAAAAAGCACACCCTCTAAAAGCGAGAGGAAGCCTGCAACGCATACAGCGACCACAGGGAAGCTAAATAAAAAGCTTACTGTTTGTCACGGAGCAAATGCTAAACACCAGGGAACCACATACTCAGACATTGCTAAAATACAGTAGCAATGGAGCAAAGAAATAAACAAGAGGAGGCCGCAGGGCCTACTACTCGCATTGTTAGCCTAATGCAGAAGGCGGGCCCCTGACTGGAAGCAACCCTGACGAGAGGGGAGGCAAACATGAACTGGGCGACTACTAAGGAGGCTAAAAGGAAACAGCCAACACCAACTGCTAAAATCATCAGAACGGGACAGGTCGGGACAGAGGCGGCCCGAGAGGAGGGCCGACCTCTGAACATGACTTCACTGAGGCTCAGTGGAGGCTAAAACCCAAAGTTAAATATACAAAACTTGGGCGCCTACCACAAAAATTCTAATTACAGAAAAACACTAGCACTCAGCGGGCAGTGGTTTGAGCCTAGCAACTCTACGAAGAGGTGGCCAAATGTCCAACGCAGGAGGGAGAAACAGCCCAAAGCTCAGGCGCGGAGGCCCTAAAAATTATAATAAAGAGGGTAAACACACTCAGGAATGTCAAGGCGGCCTAAGAAAAAGGCAGATGCTTAAGACAACACCAAGCTGGACTGAGCGAAAACTATCACCCAACAGGTCATGTTAGGAACTGGAGCTCAAGGGAGTGGAGGTTCAAATAGAACTGCATCACTGCAACCTACAGGAAGGGGCTGAAACAGGCCAGAAGGCACAGAGAGAACTAAACTGAAAACTCAACCTGTATAGGAGGCTTCAGAAGTAAAAGGCAGCTAGATGATAAAATGGCTTGCCATACTATAAATCCATTCTAGGAAATACTCACTAGAAACTTCAACAAACTCTGAAAGAGAGGAAGCAAATAGCAAGGATGTGAAAAGACAGCCTTCCATAGAGCTCCAGGGCCCTAGCCCCAAAGAAAAGAAAAGAAAAGTACAAAATAAAAGCCCTGCCAGCCTATAGCAGTGAGCATGGTCACTGCAAAATAAGAAAACCCATAGCGGGCAGTGAACTGCAAAGCTCACCCAAGACCAACAAGAGTAGAGGCTGAATGTAAAAATAGCCTGCCATACTCTTTGTATCACCTCTATCAGATCCTGCTTTTTATTCCTGGCATCGCGCCTTCTCTGAGACCTGCTCCTTTGAGGAGGAGGTCGAATGACCGATCGATTGACTGATCGCGCAGCAGTTTATTTGGTGGCGTGGAGAGCCAAGTCTGCGGTGCAGCGCAGCTCAGCCACCGCATCAGGGAAAGACCCTGGCCCTGGTCCAAATCTTTCAGCAGGTCGGGCTGATATGCTTGAAGCACTGCCATGGTATGCCTGACCTGCAGTCGCGTATGCCCTGCCATTCAACCGCAGTTGTTTTTAACGGTCTAATAGGCAGGGCCGGGCCTTCAATGATGAAGCTCCACCACCAACAAGATAGTTTGCGAACGCCTCATCGATAGGGGCATCGCCACATATCCGTGCTCGCGTATTCCGTCGACATTGGCATAGTTTGCCTGCCCAGGCTGATGAATACGGGCCGAGTAAGGGTTTTTCTATGCCTTCTCGATCTCAGAACGGAGATCGGAAGGAATGAAAGGCTCACGGGAGTTGGAGGAGTATGGCCAAAGAAAGCATTCATCTAGTCTCCCACGAACCACTTCTTCCCGAGCGCGCCCACGGCAGTTTCAATCTGCCCGAGGTGCGCTCCATAACATCCAACAACTCAACATACGCTGGGAAGGATGGTCGTGCGGGCTCAGATGCAACACTCTCACTGCCCTCTACAACCAACATCTGCTCTTCAGTATGGCTTGGAGCCAAAAGAGCACTGTCTGCTGAACCAGAGGTTGCCAGAGAAATGGCATCTTCGTTGAGCAGATCGCTCTCGTGAGCCACCAAACGCGAGGAGAGAGACACCTTTCTCAAACTTTTCGGCGAGCTCCACCTGCGAGCCCCACTACATGAATCTCCTCTCTGCCTCCGCCAGGTGCAGATGCCTACCCCTCTTCCCTCGAGAAGATTGACAGGTGAGAGTGGAGCGTCCACATAGGCAGACACTCACAATGAACGCAAACAGATCCTCGAGAACTGATCGCGCTTGCTTCTCACCCAGGCAGTGAACGCACAAGTCGTGTGTCATCAGGTGTCAGATATCTCGGACACGGATCGGCACAACGCTTGAAACGCTTCTCAGACATGATAACAAAGGTTCTTACCTTGCAACAATCACAACAGACAAAACAATCAGCGAACATGGCGACCGAGTCTATCTCCATACCGAGAAAAGAGATCCTCTGCACAGGGGAGAGTTTGCTCTTTTCCCAGTTGACCCGAAGGCCCAGATGGGGCGAGGTGTCTGAGCACTAGATCCCTGTGCTCGCACAACTGATCTCGAGAGTGAGCTAGAATCAGCCAGTCGTCAAGGTAGTTGAGAATGCGGACACCTTGAACCCTGAGGGGAGCGAGCCCCTCTGTGACCTTCATAAAGACGCGGGAGACAGGTCCAACCCGAATGGGTGAACTTTGTACTGATATGCCTGCCCCTTGAATAGAAACGGTCTGTGTCAAGGAAGAATGGAGACATGAAAGTATGCATCCTTCAGGTTGATAGCTGCAAACCAATCCATAGGACAAATGCATTTGCGAAATGCGTTTGGGCATCAACATCTTGAATGGGAGTCTGTGAAGAGCTCGGTTCAAGGCACGCGAGTCCAGGATTGGTCGTAACCCACCTGTTTTCTTGGGTACAATGAAGTACGGGCTGTAAAACCCCGACTTCATATCTGCTGGAGGGACCAGCTTTATCACGCCCTTTGCCAGAAGGGTTGCGATTTCCGTCGCATGACAGGGGCATCTTTGCCCACCATGGTAGCACGAACACCCGAAATTTGAGGGGACGCCGAGCGAACTAAATCACATAGCTGAGCCTGATTGTTCGAATGAGCCAATGGGACTGGTTGGGAAATTGTAACCAAGCTTCCAGAAACTAAGCCAACAGAGTCAGAGGAACTACAGGCGTACCCAACGTGGGGCAGCAAGGTGAAACAGACAGCCCTAGCATGGGAGGCGTGGCGTCCCTTAGCAGGGTGGAGTGAATACACTCGCCTGATTCCAGATATTGACAGAGGGGCGTGAGAAGGCAACGCATTCTCGGGCTGGCTTTGAGAGGAAACTGGCAAAGGAAGAGGGAAATGAGAGTGGCGAGAAGACACGTAGCCTACTGTCATCAGCAGCCTCTTGGGACCCGGAGGTAGAGGAAACAGCTCTTTAGTGAATATTTGGGTACCACTGTCCGTGGAGCCAGTGGTGGAAAACAAGAAATTCTCCACCGGGGAAGGAGTGGTCCTGCTACCATCTCCGAAGAGCTGACTTCTCCATCTCCGGGTCGCCCGCCTTAGGAACGCCTCTTCTTAGCCTGACATTTGGCAGGTAGAGGGGCAGAGACGGGTGGCCCCGCCTTCCTCTGACCATCTCCTTTCTGTGGCTGGGGTGGAGGCTGCTGCTGTGGCCGCGCAGGAGTGGAGGAAGCCTGAGGCCTCAGACTGCTTCTGTGCGGCAGAGAATTGCTGGGCAAAACACTCCACCGCGTCGCCGAAGAGGCCAGCCTGAGAGCCCGGGAGTTGAGGAGCTGAGTCCGATCAGACTCCTTCATGTCTGCCAGGTTTAGCCACAGGTGGTGCTCCTGGACCACACATGTGGACATCACCTGACCCAAGGAGCGCACAGTGACCTTCGTTGCCCGGAGGGCGAGGTCGGTAGCAGTGCGCGCCTCCTGAAGGACTCCTGGGCCAGCACCACCCTTATGCAACTGCTTCAGCAATTTGGCCTGATAGACCTGGAGCGTCGCCATAGCATGCAGGGCAGAAGCAGCCTGACCCGCAGCTCTATAAGTCTTGCCCACAAGACTGGATGTCCAAGAACTTACAGGCCTTGGACGGAGCTTGGGATCACCACGCCAGGTGGAGGCACTTCCTGATGCACCTCCGGGAAGAAAAGAACCGGTGGGGCGCTGGCGATCAGCGTGCAGCCCCCAGAAACCAATCGCCCAGCCTTGACCACTCTGGACAGGGTGGAGGATTCCCGATGATCTGAGCTGCCCAGGAAAGCATGGCCGTCAGCTCGGAATCAGATTCGGCAACGCTGACATCCCAGAGGGAGGCAACACAGCCGAATCCTCATCTCCCGAGGACTCAAGCCCGTCTTGTGATGCTATGATCGACATTTGGTCATCCTCCGGAGCCCGAATGAAACACTGGGTCCCTGAATAGGAGGCCCAGGAACTTCAACTGGAAGCTCCACCGGCTGCGGTGTTTGTGTGGCCCGAGGAGGCTAACTGCCGAGGAAGCCTACACCGTAACCCTCAAATCACCCTGGCCACCAGCCAAAGTAGTCCTCTCACGAGAAGAGGAACTAGATTGGGGTGTGGCAGAGGTGACTCTATACTGTTTTAAGTAGCCGAAGTCTCGATCTCAACATCGCAATGGTCATGTTCCCACAGTGAGAACATGAATCATTCACAAACGCTGCCTCAGCTTGCTGAAAGCCCAAACGCGTGAGACAGCGATCGTGGCCGTCAAGAGGCGCTATATACCGATCACACCCAGAAACACACAGGCGGTAAGACATCTTTAAAAGATGTAAACACAACCCAAAGCTCTTTACAGAGAAGAAATTGCTCTTTCAGAGGCGCTGAAGTGCTCAGGGAAACGCCAAGCCAACAGGAAGCAGGAAGCAAGATGATCCACTGAAATACGCCGTCACACCAACACCAACTGAAGACGTGTTGAAAACACTCGGTGACAAGCAGAGAGATGTGCTCGGCTCGAAGCAAAAGCTTGATTGCGAGTTGCTTGCGCTGCTCCTCATATTCCCACACTGTGGGGCAGAGTTTGCGATGCAAATATCAGAGACCAAGGTACTCAGCGTACCATTGGCTTGTTTTGTTAACACTCGAAGGTGATTGGGCTCTCGGGCAAGACCCCATTCGTCAGTCTGTTCTGACGTAACGTTGAACGTGGCCGACTGAAAGGGAACACAGATTTAAGCTAGTTTGTACAACATGGATTTACAAATGATCTGTGAGGTATTTTAAGCTGAAACTTCACAGACACATTCTGGGGACACCTGAGACTTAAATTACATCTTGTAAAAATGGTCATACTATGACCCTCTCACCTACTTTCATTAACTTTGTCGATATCATCATATATAGCCTATAAAAATATTATGCTGGAAACGCATCCAATTTTGAAGACTGTTGCGTTAAGGAAAAGTAAAGTCAATTTGTGTCTTAACCCCTTAAACCTAACACAAATGTACAGGCCTACTGCAAAGAGTGTTTTTTTAAACCAGTTTGGTCTTTCCCTTTTTCAATGTTTAGTTAAGTATTTGTATATAATAAAAAATACATAAGTACAAAGAGGAAGAAATTAAAAATGCAAAACATGTAAAATAAATGTAACATAAAATAATAATATTTAAAAAAAAAAACATTTAGCGTGCTTTTTGTTTTCATGGAAATGAAACTCGGGAATGGGCGGACTGATCTCGAAGAATAGATGGTGATGGAAAGATCCTCATTTAAATTCTTAGCATTTAAACTAGTAAAAAAGTTTTTCCCCCATGAAAATGCATGTATCACAGTGTTAGGAGAAAAGAGAAAATGTAAATGAACAATTTGTTCTGCAGTCTAAACACACCTGCTGCAAGGCACATCAACAGCGCACTCATTTATATAGAAAGAGTAAAAAAAAAGTATATAGTATAATATATTATCTGAAGTTGTTTTACATTGAATAGCCACAAATGTAAATGTGACATATAATGTGTTTGCGTTATGTTTGTTATGTTTAAATTAAAAGTTGCTAAAAAGACTGGCAATGATCTAGGATTGCTATTGACAAATGCTCAACAAAAAGAAATCTCATAATTGTTAAAATTACGGCTTTCAAATATCATGTTAAATGGTCATAATTACCTGTGTCATTCCCAAAAATCGCAAAAGCTTTCTATTCAGAAGAGATAGGATTATACGGTATCTGTCAACCCTAGCCTACTTATCCGATAAAGAAAAGTAAGTGTCATATCTTCCTCGTTCTTACACACTGTACACGTCATCGACCCCACGCCCAAATTTAAAGAAAGGGTTACGTAAGGAACCACTGAATTATATTTGGCAACTTGCTGTAGGCCTATAATACAGTCGATGCTATAGTGTGCCTAGTTTAACTCTTTCCCTGCCAGGCTTTTTAAAAAAGGTGCCAGCCAGCACCAGCATTTTTTTATCATTTTCACAAAATTTTCATGCCCCCAGAATACTTTGTTGTATGAATATCTGAACATGCAATATATCAAAAGAAAGAATAGAGCCTGCTTTTTATGTTTTATGCTAGATTTCTGCATTCTTTTTTTTTAATTAACACTTAAATGTAGGTAGGCCTAAGTTTCATTAACAAAAGCAACATTTTGTGCAAAAAGCTGCGTTTTTGTCAAAGACTACATCTGGATCAGATTCAGTACGGATTCGCGCACGGGTTCCCTCGATCGAAAGCCTATGCATTTTTCCCAAAGACTTTTGGAAAATCGCAAAAATAAGCTGTGTTTAACAAAGGGATATGACACTTACACATTTTGTCTATCAAGATAATCAAGTTAAGATAATCAAGTTTACAAGTTAACACAACATTTATACATTTTGAAGCCTAAATAAAGTCATCAGATATAAAAAGATAACAGTAGGCTATAAACGGACTACAGCACACCATGGTCGTGGATCAACGTCACCACCACCAAGCTTCCTCAAACTTTATTTAAAAACAACTTTATTTAAAAACATGCTTGCTGATTATGATCTGCGCTGTGTATGATTACTTATTCACTTTTTCATGAGAAATGCTGTCCAAATGTCCTGTTTGTCATGATGACGTCTAAAGTCCCCGCCAAAGGAAGTAGTACCTTTTAGAAACTTGTTAGCAACCACCATTTTTAAGACACAATAAAGCTTTAAAAATCAAAAGCGGGTTATAACTGGTGTGTTTTATGTCATAGTGTTACATGTTCACTGTTGTTTTCCTTAGTTTGACTTGTTTTCCCAATTCTGTGCCCGTTAATTATCTTGTTAAGTTCCCTTTGTTTGTCACATGTATATATACCCTGTGTTTTCCCTCATTCCTTGTCTGTTCTTGTTTATGTGTTGATGTTTTGATGTGTATATTGAGTTCCTGTGATTAAATTCTACTCCACGTATTCTCCTTCGTCCTTGTGCCTTCATCTATACACGTCACATAACAGAAGAACGGACCAAAACAGTTTTTATGCGGCGTTTTATTTTCTTTTTGTTTTTTTCCCTCCTCCTGTCACTATGGACCCTGCAGTAGCCCTTCTATGCCTGGAGCAGAGGGAACGATGTGACGGAGATTGTTTCACATGCCCACCGCAAACCAAGGAGGCCAGCCTGCTGCGATGGATGAGCCAGGACCGAGGACAAGGTCGGACAGTACCATCGCCCGGAGCCCGCCTCACAGCAAGGTTCTGACCAGGTCCGCGAGCCGGTAACATCGTGCGACGCTGAGGAGTGCTTGTGGAGCTTGAGAGCTAGGAGGAAAGCCCTACCCACAACACCACTGCTGTAGATGAGATGGCTGCTATCCCTAGCAAATACACTAAAGAACTAAAAGGTATTTTTGAGGCTGACTTAATTGACTTTTTGGAGAGGTGATTTCCCATTCCCCTGATTCTCCGGTGTCCCCTGAGTCTCCGGTGTCCCCTGAGTCTCCTGAGGGCTATTCTCCAGTTTCTCCTGACTCTCCAAAGCTCTCCATATCTCCTATGTCTCCTGAATTCCCTGTATGCCCACCCAGCCTCCCTCTCCCGCCTCCTCTGCCACCCAGTTCTTCAGCCAGTTCCTCAGCCCCACCATCGCTACTGACCTTCAGCCGCTCTACACCTTCCACATGCCAGGTAGAGATGTCTAGCGTCTTCAAGTCACCAGCTCCATCTCACTCCAAAGATCCTCTCTCCACTTCCAGCCTCTGTGCCCCTGCTCCACCACAGCCCGTCGACACTTCGGTTCCACCCTGGCTCCTCCTCCCTCGGCTCCACCGACACCATCGGCCATACGGCTTCTCCGGGCTCCCTCGTCTCTCCGGCTCCGCCTTGGTCAGTCGTCGACCTGCCTGCACCTACTGGCTCCACCTTCCTCCAGCTCCACCTCCATCCTCGGTCCCACCGGCTCAGCCTCTGCCCTCTGGATGCCTGCCTCCTCCTTGGATGCTCGTCACCATGGCTCTTCCTCGGTTTTCAGGACCATCGGCTGCGATTAGGCTCGTTGGCTCTTCAGCTCCATCTGAGTCTCCATCTCCAGCTGTATTTCCGTTGGTCGTCCCCAGGGTGTCGTCTGCCACCAAGTTGATTCCACCATGGCTCCTCCCACCTGCGACTCCACCCTGGGGCCTCGTCCTGGCTGGCTTCTGGGGCACCATCTGGATCCTCCTGCTCCTGGCTGTCCCCTGGCTCCTCCCACCCTCCACTCCCCTTGGACTGTGTTTTTTTGCCTTCGCCCTCCTCCAGAGCCCCGCCCCACAGACATATCCAGCAGTCCCGCTTCTAATTATGATATCGGCGGATCAGGTCTGCGTGAAGGGAGTTGCCAGTCAATCATTTCCCCAGCATGTCACGAAAAACACTCCCTGCATCCTAATGTGCATACTATCCACCCTAAATAGTAGCTATTGCATATTACTAATGTCACATAGCCTGCTATTTAGGATGGATAGCACATTGAGACGCAGGCACTGTCTTTACAGCACATGGTGTGCGATAATACACAGCCGCGCCTAACATACACAGAGAATATAACCAATTGAACCGCCATCACTTTGAATTAGTTTATAAATTTAGCTCTTAATGAGAGCTCTGTAGTCTCACCAATAAATCACCAAAACTGTTCAAACATTTTCATAACATTTAATTCATAAAATGACTTTGATTCCCGAACTGGTTCTTCGGCTCGGCTATCTATCGCTGTAACCGGAAAAACTTTTGGCTCATTCCGAAACCAAAAACCCGGAAGTGTGAATAAGGCTAATTGGACAAGGGAAGGAAATATAGACAGACCCTCGTCCCCTCATTTTAGGCTGAGGGAGCGAGTCTACTCTGATGTACACTTCAAGCAGCTCTATATCCCACAATTCAACTTGATTGTGACATCACAGCAGATCGAGCTCAACTGTGGTGTATTTTGAGAATTGAGATTTAATTGCATAATACTTGTAGTTACCTTACATTCACAGTCAAAAGTTTATACTATTGATATTTTGTTTTTCATTTGTGTAATTTTATTTTTCTCTAACAGCTCATATACTTATAGGATTTTATTTTCTCCAACAACATCTGCATACAGAATGGTACATAAAACAAATTTATAAGTAAGGGGTTTAAATAATAAATCAACTCCATAGTGAATTCCAAGTGATCAAGGGCTTAGTGCATTTCATTTAAACCTTATGCACAAGTTACGCTAGTAGTGGACACTCGTAAGCAATGACGCACAACCGAGTCGACAAGATGGAGGGAAGTTTTAGAGTAAATGGCATAAAAATTTGGAGTGGAACGTAGCCCTAGTAGATCAAGCCCAGCGGCGTGCCGCACAAGTCCTAGAGAGTGAAGCCAAAGCTTCTCGATTGCCCCAGGTGGTTGGTCCCAGTATAGGTCATAAACCCCGCCATCTCCATGCAATTTAATGGGAAGTGAGACAAACTAAACAATTAAATTTCATTTCAAATATTTTTTTCCAAAATGGTTTCTGTCATTTTATGTAGGCTAGATTTATCATGCTGATGTAAGTTCAAGTGTTCGTTTTTTTTTTAAATAAATTTTGTTTTAGTTATTTGCAGTGTTGGGGAAAGTTACTGTTAAAAGTAATGCATTACAATATTAGACATTACTCCTAAAAAGTAACCAATTGCATTAGTTACTTTTTATGGAAAGTAATGCATTACGTTACTTTTAATTAATTAACATATTAAGAAAATGAAAGAGAAAAACTGCGACAAGTAGACCATCTATGAGTTTCGATTCATTTTTGAGAAGCAAGTTCACGGAAAGGAATTGCTTGTCTATATTTTTCAAGCAATGTTATTGTGAGTGTACAAAAATAATAGTTATACCTTCACAGATTCGAATGGTGTTACTTTTATGACCATAAATGTCTTGAGTATTTTAAGTTTCCGCTTTTATAAGAAAATTCAAGTGAACGTGCCGCGCCTCACGCGCACATACAAGGCTCAGTTTTAGTAGCTACTTGACATCGCAGCCTATTTATTGTCAAAATAAAATACAGTCAACCAAATATAGAAAAAGTTACACTGTTCATTTTAAATAGTCTGTGTACAATCAGAGCGTTTAAATAATAAATGGGCTATAGGCTATTTAGCATCCAAATACATCATGCATATGGAAACTTATAAGAGAGACTTATTTATCAAATAAGAGAGTAGGTGGGTTTCTATTTCAGTTTAGCTTTAAATTAATTCGTTTTGGCTTGACGTTTATATATCATATTTTTCATTCTTGTTCTGTTTTTCTGAATACCATTAAATTTAAAAGATTTGTAGCGCGAGGGGAACTAAAATAGCCTACGTAGTGGTGCCCCTATGGGATTAAAATGCCCCTATGCCAACCTGGAGCCGGGCCTACCAGTAAAAACAATTTATGCTAAACATGTATTTTAGGCTATTTCCACAACAAATCCTTTAAATTGTTCTATACAAAATATAATTATAAAATAAATAAATTATATTGGCATTCATTAGAACCTATATTTTAAAGCCTAGTAAGCAAAACAACAACAGCCTAAAATTGCTAAATATTGTCATAATATTCATTTAAGTTAATTTTACTGCACAAATGCAGAGTTAAAAATAATAATAATAGTGTTAAAAAGATTACATGTATTGGAAAAAATATTAAAAAGTAAATGTTAGCCACATATTGCCAATCTAGACAAATACAGCCTAAAATAGCCTAAAATTTATCGATAATCTTAATGAATTTCCATGAATATTAGCAGGTTATTTAGAATGATTAGAAATAAATTCAATAGGGATTGACTTGATATAGGCCTATGTCTTGTTCATGCACAAACATTTATGAAATAGGCCTATATCAGCCTATAGCCTATATTTTTAAATCTCTCATTTGGGGCTGAGCCCCCAATATTGAAATAATCGACCCTGTTCCACACATGTTTTTGCATGTGAAGGATGCTGTTTTGGGACATGAAAGCATTGTTTAACAACATAAAAGACGTAAATATATTTTAACGTCCAAGTGCTAATAGAAACAATTGGATTTGTGCCAATGAGAGCCCAACAGTTTCGATTTAAATAAATTTGTTTAGGCTTTTGAATAAATATTGTTCGTAATGAATGCCACTATAATTTGTTTATGATTATTTTATACTTTTATAAAATTTTTCAGTCTTGTTTTGTAGGCTATTGAATACCATAAGGATTTGTTGTGAAATAGCCAATAGGCTATATGTTTATAGCTTAATGCTTGTGTAATGTATAGCTTAAGACAGTGACATAAAAGTCCAAACTCAGTAAACATCATACTAAGAAACCATTTAATAAACTATTAATAATTTAAACCATTTACCAAATTCGTTTAATTGGCCTACGTTAAGTGTTTTTTTCTCTTATAGAAAACCGTTATAAAGAAAAAGCTTAACGTCGCTTAATGTAGCCTACTAAGTGATAGGCTATTAAAAGATCAAATTCTGCACGAAGAAATTTTTCTGTGTAGTATGCTTTATTAGTACAGCGTTTAATATAGGCTACATTTTTTTGGACATAGCTCATTGTTTCTACCTTACTACATTGTTTAAATTAATGTTAGTTAACTACATAGCCTATGTAAATATTTCTGAAATGACGTAACTTACAGTCACCTTTGATAACAGATTACTCCAAATTGTAATGTTGACATGCATTTCCTATAAAGCTGCTTTAAAACTATAGCCCTATGTAGTGAAAAGCGCTATACAAATGGCCTAAATGTGAATTGAACTGATAAACTGCATCTAGGCTAGGAGCTCTATTATAGATCAGATAAACGTATTTTTCAGACACGCCACGCATAAAATATGTGGTTTTAATGAGATATGTCGTTTTAACGACAAAAGATGTCGTTTTAATTACATAATATGTCGTTTTTACGAGAAAAGATGTCGTTTTAACGATATAATTGAGTGGAGAAAAATATGTATGTGGCTGCAATGCGCCACCGTAAATTCATATGCAAATCGCTCCTTTTATTCTGCGTTTCAGTCAAGCTTGTGCTTGCGATACCGTTTTCCTTTGAAGGCACCATGGCTGAGAAAAATGCGGGTAGATTGTTTCCTTGTATTCACACTTTTACTACCATTATAATGTGTATGGTTTTATTGTGTTAACCAAATGTCTGTTAAAAGCGTTAGCTTAAGTTAGAGATCGTGTTAAAATGCTGTTTATTATTAGCCATAGGCTAGCCTACTCGCTAACATGAACTGTCTAAAATAGCGAGCATTATAAAACTCCATAGCCTCAAGCTAAAGGAAATGCAAATTCACGCCTGTACAGTAGAGGGCGCAGCTCAAATAAACAAGACTTTCAGCTGTGCTCCCATTCTGGAATACTGAAGAATACAACGCAGGAGAAAAAGTAAATGTATGCTCACATTTAGTCTAGAACTAGTCTAGAATAACCATCATGTTTACACAGTACACAAAACGCCTCTGCACAATTTGCCTCAACATGTAGACAGGAGAGATGTCAGTCAATAAATGGGAAAACAAAGTAACTTGCGTTTCATATTTGAAAAAGTAACTCAGATATTTTGTTGTAAATTTAAAAGTAATGCATTGCTTTACTAGTTACTTGGAAAAGTAATCTGATTACGTAACTCAAGTTACTTGTAATGCATTACCCCCAACACTGGTTATTTGTTGCTATAAAAACGGAGGTGTGACGTCATGATTGACAGCTTCTCTGAGCGAAGTAGTCACTGAGGCACCAACAGACTTTTTCAGGAGGAGATTGGAGCATTAACTTTTATTTCTACATTTCTATAACTGTTTATTTCACACTGACATAATGAGTTGTTCTGCAGTAAACTGTAGGCTACTAACCGATTCTGTGGGAGTGGGAGCGGAGCCTTGATTGCGCACGGCTCCACTGCATGCTTGGCTCTGCAGCTGTACCTAAAATTTACTAATTCTGTGCTTTGTAATTCTGTAGCCTACTGTCTTTGTCCAGTATTTGCTATACACCAAATAAAGCAGATGGCAAAAAAAAAATAAAAAGGGAAAAAAAGAAAGCTTTTGAACATAGCATGTAATCAAAATGAATGCCTACGGCCAATTCAATCCATTTATCTTGACCTTGACCTAGTAATGTTTATAATAATTCAATGTCTTTGATAATATCTTTGATAATATCATTCCTTAACAGTGGTGAAACATCACCCCCATCTGAAAGCTAACCATCTTTATTGGTTCAAAACACCAACTTTACGTTTTGTCAGCAATCAAGAGTGTAGGTTTATAATAACAGCATACATTAAAAAATAGTTTGTTATGAATTAACAATCAAATGATAAACAGTGTTTATAAGCATTTATTTACATTAGTATTCAAAAACATATGCATAACAACATTCAACAAATGAGAATAAAAACAGTCATGATTTACAAAATTAAAATTCTGTTTTTGCATATCAGATTAAGATAAAACTGATATGAATAAGGATATTATGTGATGAAGTATGAGATGAGTATTGAGTTTTTACAAGACTTAAGGGTATTGAATATTAATAGTTATGCTTATTAATATCATGCTTTTGCAGGCTGCAATAATTATTTTGGGGTTTTGTTCTCTCTGTATCCCAGCTTGCAAAACAGTAAGGAAAAGAGGTTCTTATTTTAACACATTTGTTATCAAAATAAGTCAGACATTCAACATTTATGTCACTAGTACTTAAAGCTGCAGTAAGCAATTTCTGAGAAACGCCATTGATATTTGAAATCAAAACACACCCCTCCAATCATTGCTCCACCCCAAAATGCACAAACACGCAATGCAAGTGGATGTCTCTTTATCATAGCTGAAGCTGAAGATGACGAAAGAATGACAAGAACAAAATAAAATTAAAAAAAATAAACACAGTATGCGTATGAACGCGATGCATCTGGTGTGAGGCCTATGGCACGTCATCCATAGCGCGCACGCAGAAAGCGCACAAATACTCTTCTTGCGCTTGAACGGACAAATACACATAAAAGTATAGCAAAATAGCCGCCTTGTCGAGTGTCATAGTAAACACAGTCAGTTATGTCTTAACCGAATGCAAACAGTTCAAAAAGAAATCTGATGTGTGTAAATGTATTGGATGCAATATTTTGCATTTGGTGTTAAAGTGACTGCAGCCTAAAATAGCCTGTTGTTGTATGTGTCATTGCATTTAATCAAAGAACAAGGGAGGTGGCGGGATGAAATCACTCACTGATCAAGACTGAATAACTTTTGTAGCTTGAACAAGGATTAATCTATATTTAATTTATACAGTGAAGATTATGCAATGCTATTTTATATATGATTATTCAATTTCTGTACCTGAATTACTCTTACACCTGAAAAATTTCAAGCACTTAAAGGTGCAATATGTAATATTTTCTGTCCGCTAGAGGCCTATTCAAAACAAAGGCATAGCTTGATGACGCCAAGTTTGAGCGCGGAATCTTGGGACATGTGGTCTTCACCTCAACGGACGGTGCAAAAGAATTGGGATAGGACTCGGAAATAAATCATGTTCATGGATGCGATTATTAACGTTACTGTAGTATGAAGCAGAGCAGGACCGAGTGTTGTGGGAGCTGAACGAGGCCGCTGGAACGATTGCGCAACACACACCTCACGAGCAGCGGAACTTTTATTATGCCACATAATAAATAAATATTTTATTATCGCCAGCGCCGCTTCTGCTTTTCCGGTCATGAGTATGAGGTAACGCAGCTCTGTTTATCATATTAAATACATTTGAGTGTGTTGAAAATGTTGTAACGTTACTCTGTGCGTTCGCTCGGCAGCTGCTGTGAGGCACTTGTTACACACTGCAGTAAGCTAGATCGATTTTAATATCATATTAATAAATGCTGGATGGTTTGTGTTGATGAATGGCATGCAATTAATTTTAAAACGTACTGTATGATGGAGAAATAAAGCTGCATCTGATTATGCTATGTTAGCTACTTGACAAAATAGTGTTTTTCTGAGGCATGGAAAAGCATGGTACTCGCAAAAAATCAAGAAAATTAGATTTAAACATTAAGACTAAACGTGTTGAGCTATAATACAATAATTAGTTTTCTGTCTATAAATAGATCAAAACAGTCAAAGCAAAAAAATGCCAAAGAAGTGCTGCACGGGGTGTGAGATCCGTCTCGGTGCTCTGCACACCTACGCGTTGCGGCTGGTTTTGCCTTCGTCAGGGTGACAAGGCAAAACCAGCCGCAACACGTAGGTGTGCAGTCTGTGTAAGTGTCAACTGTTTTTAAGATTCCGTCACCCCGACGAAAGCAAAACCAGCCGCAAAGCGTAGGTGTGCAGTCTGTGTACATGTCACCTATTTTTAAGATTTAGCCAAGATGAAATAAAGGCTTTTAAAAAAAGTTTCTCTACACAATTCGAGTGCCATGGATCATCCTTAAGTTTATATCAAAACAGTTGTTCCCTTGTCTATTAAAACATGTAATATATTAAAGCGTCTTTGGTGTTTCCATGGTTTCTACAAATTAAAACCGGAAACTGTTGACAGGCGACTCCTCACACGTCCCGGAGCCTTGGTTAAAATTGCAATTTTCTCACGATTTACAAATAGTTGCACACATTTGGGATAGTGTAAGTACTCAAGTGAACAAAATATATAACACTGGCCTAGTGATTTTTGGATATTTTACTGCAAAATTCTTACAAATTGCACCTTTAATTCTTAGCACTGTTCTTATTTTATTACTGACTGTTCACTTGTCTTCAATAATGTTTTAAATGTATATTAGTTAGGCTTGTACTTTTTGCTGTGGTATATAAGTTGGAATCAAGAATTGTGAAATTTCACTGGTATATACACTTTTGGGAGCTTATTTATTAGAATACAATGTTACATGGGTCAAAACAATGAAAACAAACAAGTATTATACATGATATTCTCTCATGGTCTAGTTCCGCCACTGGCTCCAGACAAACAATGACACTCAAAATTGTCCTGTTACTATAGCTAATATTACAACACCAGCATATCTTGGTTCTGTGAAACATAGCAAAACCAACGTTACTCATATGGAGCAGAAACAACACAACCTCTGTGTCTGTCTTCAGGTCTTCCCGCTTCGGTCTCTCCAGCGCTGGAAAGCCTTTCTAATATTAACGTGGGTCCTAAAGCTCTTTCCTGATCATAAACCTTCTTTTTCCAGTGATATGTCTCTGACCTTTTCTCTTTTGTAATGTCTCTCAGCCATCTCTCTTTCTACAGTGTTTTTTCAAATCTCCCTCTTGCTTACTCTCTCTCCTCCCCCATCATGAGTGGACACACCACCTACTGCTGATTGGCTACAAGTGTGTTGTGATGCTCGGTCCAATCCACTTTACACAGCGTTTCTCAGAAATCGCTTACTGCACCTTTAAAATAAAAAGTTGTTTACATTCATTGTACAGAGCAAAAAAATAAATAAAAATCTTTGACTCCAAAAGTCAGTTGGATTGTTGAAGTTTATGAGTAATATTAAGTCACTTTCTGTATTTATAAGATGCATGATGGTTTTAAAGGTTTTTGCTTTTGACGATTTCCCTGCATTTAAGCATAGATTATCTTTTCCATTCACAAAAGGCTTCATTCCTGAATTCAATACACCCAATCACATAAACCCACATTTCTGCCTAATGACCACACAACTGAAATTTAAGTTGATTTGTTTCAATCTGAAGAGATCCTAATAAATATAATATGAGGCGAATCATTTTAAATTACTTGACATTACATCTTTTTCCATTGACTAAAAGAGAGATATGATTTCAATAGTGAACAATGAGGTAAAAATATTCTTTGATGTCTCTAAAGATAATAGGACTGCATTTGTCACCTGTATCACTAGTTGATCTGCATGCCTGCTCTGAAATTTTTTTTTCTTTTTCAATGTTGTTGCAGCCACTTCATGCATGTTATCAGCTGTTGCATACAGAGATTTGAAAGGCTCTCAAAGGTATTCATAATGTAAAGTGATTTAGGTAGTTACAGGTGACAAATGCAACTGTTTTTTGCAGTCCATGCACCATACTTTCGACAGAAATGTCCTCTGATTCAGCAGGGCTGAGGAGTAAAACAAAAAATGTCAGGGCCTTCCCAGAATCTATGTAAAACTACACAGATGCATGACGTAATACTTATTCTACTATGAACCTGATAATGCCATATTACATTTGCTTCCCAGAACTCCCTCATCCCAAAACCCACTAATTGTATTGCCCAGAAAAATGCCCAACTGCTGAAGGAGGTGCTGCTGCTGAGCAGACGTGCCTTAATTGCAACTGTGTCCACAATAGCACTCAAAGGCTCAGATCAATGATGATATGCTCAAAGATCTGTGTGCTGCCCTTAAAACTGGAGGCAAATACAAAGTCCCTCCGGTCAGTGGAGACCACAGTGAAGGAACGTGGAGCCTGGATGTAGACTTCCTTGAAACGCTCAAAAACCTTCTTCTCAGCATCCCACAGATAGATCTGCGAGAAGGTGTAGTCACTTCCCAGAGCCAGGTAGTACCTTTCTTTGAAGGAAAAAGGCTGCAGGATCATGGAGCCTCTTGAAGGAAGGGCCTGAACCTCAGAAAACTCCTTAGCAGTCCAATGCAAGACTTTGGAGTCACCGATGTACCGGGTCATGGCCAGATAAAGATCTTCCTTTATCCAAAAGGCCTTGACAGCAACTACATCTTCCATGTTAGGGATCTCACCCTGCAAGGCAAATTTCTGAGTGCTCCGGCTCCACTGATAGATGACCGGTACTTGGGAACGACTTGCTAGGATAAGATGGGCCTTACCATCCAAACTGACAAACTCTGCATCTGTATCACGAAACCATTCATGAAGGGACTGGTAGGAGTAGAAGCCCTTGTCGTTCCATTTATAGAGAGTGGACAGACCAGCCTTAGAGCTGTCAGCGATGATGAAGAACCAGTCATTGCCAATCTGAAAGGCCTCAATGTCATTCGGCTTGGAAATCTTAGATACCTCAATGTCCTGGAACTTTGTGAACTTGCTTTGGTCTTCATCAAACTTATAGATGTGGGAACCACCAAAGAGTTGAGCAACAATGACAAAGACCTGGTTCTGGATAATCACAGACTTACAGCCAACAATGGACTGACCTGAGATGAAAGAAAACACATTGCATGAGATTTGTTGCATCATACACAATCCTTCTTATCATGACTGCACCATGATTGCACCTGTGATGTTGTCATAACTCCTGAAGTTCATCTCGATGTGGTCCCATTGGAGCACCATGCAGCTCTCTGCGTTGGGAGCAGCGATGGCCACGTACACGTCGTTCTTGTGGGAAAACGTGTCCACAGACAAAGACTCCGTAGGCACAGAGTGGAGAGGAATGAAATCTGGCCAACAAATGGTAAAATGACATCTTAAGGTGATGATACACGGGGCAACTTTTTGAGCAATATTGCCGAGCGATGTTGCTTGGGCACTTTCCCATTGAGAATGGGCAACAAATTACGATCTGAAGTATCCAGATAGAAATTTGTTGCCCATTCTCAATGGGAAAGTGCCTGCAACATCGCTCGGCAACATTGCTCAGAAAGTTGCCCCGTGTATCATCACCTTTAGGCTATGTCCACATTAACCAAGATATATTTCAAAAATGCATTTTCGTTTTCAAACACTTTCCGTCCACACTAGCATTTTTAAAGACCCCCTGTGGTGAAAATAAAGTTTTTAATGTTGTTTATATGTCTATGTAGTGTTTTTAATATGCTTTAAGACAAACCATATGCAAATTCATAAGTCAGCACCACTGCTGAGTATTTTATGTTTGAAACTGCAGTAAACCAAAGACAGTCTAAAACCCGCGGTTTGAAATCGTGGGTGTTTGTGACGTCACAGTCTACCTTGTAACCAATCACAACAACGTGCCGGCAGGCTTTAGCATATCATTAACTATGACTGCTCTGAAGCAGGAAAGTCTCGAGAGAAGCCAGGTTATCCTGGTATATTTTCCGTTCATATGAAAAATTGTGTAGATTTAGCAATATAGCGAGTCTATTACGATGTTATGATGAACTATATGTCTTTCTCCACTGACGTTCTGAGTTGTTCAAAGCATTTGTAAGGATACTGATTGTTAGAAGGTAGCTGTCTGACTCTGAGATAAAGAACAGGAACGGTGTGTGTAACATTAGCAACACATTATTAGCTGTTTGATAACGTAGTCAAGCAAAAGGCTAATTATATTAATTCATATTAATTAATGCCAAGTGTGCGAGCGCATAGGGGCTCGCGCCAAAGTAAAGTGACAGCTGACTTGAAGTAAAGCCAATAAAGTTAATGTTTTTGTCCTTTGAAATATTTTAATACTATAAAACAATATTGCTCTGAGCGTGTGCGTGTGACCGTGATTCACGTGCATATGTCAGTCAGTGTGGAATCGCACGTCAAGTTCTGAGAGAGCTATTCAGTCCATTATAAATTCTGATTTTGGCCGCCTCTGGAATGGATCAAACCATAGATATTAGCCTACCTGATAAGTTCAAGTAAATACGCTGGAAATCCGCGCTCATTCAAGGATGTGCATTTATTTCATGTACGGAGAAGGCAAGGCAAGGATTTCATCTGAATGTTTTTTTCATCTGAAAACTCCAAAAAGCAACGAAATTGCCAAACATCCATTTGGCGCATGTTCATAGAGGGAAACGGCTGCTTGTTCTCTCAATACTGTCTGTTTTACTGAGAAATCGCTTCAGGTGATTCAGTGCGAGAGCAGTCCAAACAAATGCAAGTGGATTCAGACCGTTTTGCAAAGGCGTTTTACCAATTCATAATTTAAAACACAAAGCCTCAGAAAATATGTGAGCAGATCAGTTGCACAGCTGTTAAAATGAATATACTAAGCGAAGCAAGCTTTTTTCTTAAATATCCACAACTCTTTGCTCGTCACTACAGCAACAGTAGACTCTCCGAGCTGGCGTGAGCGAGTGGAGGCGGGGCTAATTTGCATATTCATTGATCCGTGTATTTTAAATGAGGCAAGGGTATAGAGTTGCATTCGAGCTATTTTAAGGTATGAAGACATTTTTTTTTTTTTTCACTTGAATTTTTTTCAAAATATGTCATTTTGGTGATCAAAGATGAGTTTTAAGGGATAAAATAATTGACTACAGGGGGACTTTAAGTGTTTTCCAAAAGTTGCTTGTCCACACTGAAACATCTGAAAACGCTTAAACCACCGAGCTGTGCATGTGTTAAACACGAAAGCTCCCTGAGGTGACACAGAGAGACCAGACATAATAAAGTTCTCACGCTATTCTTCCGGCATTATTTTATTAGCAAAATATCCAACTGCTTAATGGTGCATCCAGGTCCCACTCAATCTCCATTCCATGTATGATCTAAAAGGGCAAACGCCCTCATGTTTTGCTCCAGAACAGCAATTGCAAGCAAATTTTCTATCTTTGCAGGAATGTAATCAGCTGCGGCAGTTACGTATGGCAAAGTATGGCAGTTGCATTCAGACCAAACAGGGGAAATAAACAGCTCATGTTGCTGCTCGTTAGTTCTGTTGCTTGAGTTGGCCTTCGACAGAAATTGCAGCTTTGAAAAGCAAATTTAAACATTGCATCGCGTCTGGTTAGGACACGGCGTCAGGCTAAGATTTCCACCGGCAAGCAATTTATGTCCAAACCAGACTCGACCTGAGACACGACAAAATCAATCAAAAATCACAGCCAATCAGAAAAGAGTGTGGGTGAGCTCTCTCTGCAAGCGCACTGCATTCACAACAAAATGGATAAGTTCCGGACATTATCAAATTCATATTCTTGCACCATTTTAAAAATACATACTAAGTGACTGAAACAATCTTTTCTTAACATATATTAAACTTGTTTGTTCACCTTGAGTTGACAGCTTGAACATTGTTGTTTCCTTTAATTTATTTTCAAGATCTGAGGTGAATTGGTATTCAATCTCACATTAAATTCTTTTTACATTTAAAAAGCACAATCAGCACCTGAGATTATCATTGTCATACTTTGTAAGTTGTTCCAGCCGCAACGGCACAGAAATAGAAACTGTAAAACAGAATTGTCACGTATCGGCATTGTGGCTGGTTAGTATTGTCTCTGATTAACATGGAAAAAATACATTTTATCGTGTGTTGCGTCACGTCTGGTAAGGAAACGGTGTAGACTTAGGGCTGTTTCAGAATTTGCATTGATTTCGTGTTGTTCTTAAGTCTGTGCAATGTCTGTGAACTTGTCCATTCTTTTAGTAGACAATGGTGGATTTTTATCGACATTTTGTTTAGATATATGATTACTTGGCAATATCGTTGTTGTATGGCCAGAAGGAATCATGCCATACCCTAGGATTTTGTGAAACACCGCCAATGAATGTAATAAAAAGATTGTACAAAGTAACATTTAGCAGGCAGAGCAATGCAGTTACAACCATAGATATATGGTACAATATGCATCACATGACTAAACATGCATCATTTTGGAACACCTCCGTTTTCATCGTGCACACTGCAATGCAAAAATACCATTTTCAAATGTATCCACTTGGGAGAGTATCTTAAAAAAACTAATATTTTTCTGGACAAAAGCACCATCTCAGTGTGGATGAAAGGTCAAACATGCACTTTCACATTTTTTTTTTTTTTTTTTTGGATTAATGTGGATGTAGCCTTAGTAACCCTGTTTTTTCCCTCATGATTAGCTGCAAGAAAGCACTAAAGATATACCCAAGGAAAATAGCCTATTATTTGTAAGAAATGAAATTTTCCATCATTTATGACACAAAGCTTCCCTACCATTGACAGAATTTTCCGGCAAACCAGAGAGAAGTCTGTCGTTTCACCAGAAAGTCCAGTTATGACAATTTGACTAAACATTACGAGGTCAAAAATCTATAGATCTATAACATGCATTTAGAAAATAGATAGACAACAAACAAAAGGCACTGGATTGGATTTATAGTCTGAAAAGGCTTACAAACACAATACCAAGCATGCAAACATACACGCTCATTCACACACCTGTAGAGATGCACTCGTTATGCAAGCTAGCCATGTCATTGAGCCGTTTGCCCTTCATCTCCTCAGGGCCGGCGCAGAGGACGTCTGATACAGTGGCATTCGTGCTCTTTAGCCACATCATCAACCATTTCGCTCGGCAGTCACACTCAAAAACATTGCCCCTCAGGTCTCTGCAAGGAAATATATAGGAACAAAATCAATCAACAGGCATGCATAGATTAATATATTGTGCCCCTTTCTGTAGGCTTAAAAAGACCATATAGTCAATACAGTCGCTAAGTAAGCATTTGCAGAAGTTCAGACTCACAACTCTATCAATGAGTCCAGATCAAAGAATATCTCTCTGGGCAAAGCTTTAATGTTGTTGTTTGCCAAAGACCTGTGAGGGATACAGCAACACTTTAAAGTACCATACAAATAATTGGCAACGGTATGTTAATTAAATGTAATTAAAAATAACATACAAATGGGTTAAATCCCTAAGTCCTCTGAAAGAGTATTTTGATGTTGTCTCAATCTTGTTGTTTTCTATAAACCTAAAGAATGGAGAGAAAAAAAAGAGTAAAAGATGATAGACATGAAATGGAACCAGGATGATCAAGTGAAGAAACTATTAAAAACCTGAACAACCCTTTATAAAGTAGCCTATCTGTGAGTAACAGACTATACAGTTAAGTAAAAAATAATAAATGCATTTTAATTAAATATATATACATACACACATTTAGAATTATACATTCAGACGTTCAAATAATGTGCATATCTTCAATATATAAACACAAGTTTAGAACTTCAGAAATCACCTGCAGCTTCCCAATATATCTTGCTCTCACATAAATGGTTTACTTAAAAACACTTTAGACTTTCCATTCCTATACTGCAATAGACATCTATATCCATAAATTATGACTTTTTAAAAGAGTAAAATAATCATTAAAGAAAACTTACAGGTACTCCAGGTGCGGAAGGCCAGAAAATGCATCATCCCTTATTGTAGTGAGGGCATTAGAGTTCAGCAACCTGTCAGAGTTTACAGTCACAACCATTACCAATTACCATTATCGTTGTAACTACAGTATAAGTCAGGCTGAATGTTTTCATTGCAATGCTATTTAAATGGAGTGTTGCTACAGAGTTTTTTGATACACAGATAAAACTTGCCCTCTCACTCAATGAGTGCCAGGACAGGCACAAATCTCTCTACATCCCCAAGTCAGCGTATCATATCGCTGACATCCTACAATACACCAGTGACAGAATGGAAAAGTCACTATGTTTTCAGTGTCAAAAAGGTAACGTGTTTAGTTGAGGAGCACCAGATTCCAGTGCTAAATAGCTGAAGACAAAATGTGTTTAACAAATTGTGCAATATGCATCTAAAGCAACAGCATACTTACTCAAATGGCTGAATGCATTTTTACAGGCCAAAATATTCTCCATCATTAAATTAGATATAGCTAAGGAAGCAGTCCATTTCCAGGTTATCCAACCCAAGTAGGGTCAACTGTGTAAAAGTTTTTGGTAGTTTTGCCTAATTTGGTAGGTGGAGCACTGGTTAAATCTTTATTTTTATTTTTTTTTTTTTTTTTTTTTTTTTTTTTACTACAATCTTACTAAATGTTTATTTATCAAAACAATCTTTAATATAAATTAAATTGCTTTTCAGCTAAAGTTGAAAAGATTAACAGCAAAATGAGCAAATATGATGGCTGTAATACAAATATCTCAGTGATTTTCTATTAATAAAATCAAGAAACTCTTCTACTAATGTAAGTTTATGAGAAGCACAGTTTACATGAGAATTAATATCATGCTATAGACATTTGCTTAGTCAGATGGGCTTCACTTACAGTAACTGTAAGGACGGCATGTGTGAGAACATCGCCTCCTTGACCTCAGAGAAGGTCCCATTCACAATACTCCTGCAAAACGCCAGCCATATGAGACATTCAGTACGATTTTGACACAAAATAATGTTACATTCATTATAAAGGCAATATGACTGAATATGGCCCTGCAAATGCTATATTTCCAACTAAGCTTTGAATTCAAGCACAAGTATGCACCCACTAACTGATCTAATACAGAAAAATGATGGACATGCAGAGACTTACAGTGAACTGACATCGTTGGGAATGAATCGCGGGACAGACGAGGACCCGACGCAGATAATAGACTCCTTTGAGCAGCTCCATGAGGGCGGACATTTAAAAACCTTTTTCCCCGTGTTCCCTAACGGGGCCAGGTATAGTACTAGCGCCGATATAATCACGACAGTCCGCATGGTGTTTGTCAGGCTCGCATGTGTGAATCCGGAGAAGATCGCCGTCGCCATCCACCCTGCAGCATGAAATGCAGCACTGAAGCGCCTGACATCAGCAGTTCGGCTGCAGCGCTGCTCTCTCGACTTATTTATTTATTATGGCGCCCAATAACGGTGGATGCTGGTTAAACAGCCTCGATGATGATTACTTTTATAGCTGCATATTAAAAGTCTTCTTGTCCAGTATTCATTCAGGAATCCTGAAATATATGCAATCCTTCTGATAAAAGTAAAGACATTTTCTCTTCCATTTTAGAGAACGGAAAGACTTTTCCTCTTGAAATTTTGAGCACAATCAAAGCCCCCATGAAATTACTCGCAGTGCAGTTTTCTTTTTCTGTGGTGATGTATTTCCTAATAACCTGGCATACACATAACACATTACCAATTTATATTTTCAAATCTGTTAAAGGATTATTAGGCTGCATAAATTAGGTCAGCCGGAACCGGGAACACTTCCTATAACACCAGATGCAGAAGAAGAATGGCATCTACGCTAATATTAGTCTCTCTGTTTACCGTAGTCAACCGGATCCGGGCCGTATCCAGGTGAGATCGAGGACCTGTGCCTTGACACGACCACAACGCAGCCCTGAAGTATCAGCAGAGATTTAGTCAACTAGATCATACATTGTGAAGGCCTCATCGACACGACAGCCAGTGGCACAGTTCCTCAACAAACCGTCCATACCTGTGTGATGAATACGATCCTCAGCTGGATGGAACTGGAATAAATACTTTGAATGTTGCGATCCCATCGGACTTATGATAGCTACCTGAATCGTAACAAAGCACTGTTCACCAGAGGAAAACTGGCCCCCCGACTAAGCCTGGTTTCTCCCAAGGTTTTTTTCTCCATTTTAACACCTATTTGCCACCTGTTTGCCACCTTATGTCACCTGTTGGAGTTTGGGTTCCTTGCCGCTATCGCCTTTGGCTTGCTTAGTTGGGAACACTTGACATTTGATATTCAACAGTGCTTTGCATCTGCCTGCATTGAAACCATTTTCTTTAAGAACTGCTGTGCAGCCAAAATTATATAGCAGTTATCACTGTAAAGCTGCTTTGACACAATCTGCATTGTAAAAAGCGCTATATAAATAAAGGGGACTTGATTTGACTAATAAAACAGGATGCTGGGGCGTAATAGAATCAAAGGATCCATAAATCAATAACTTTAAATCAATGAACCATGATTTGCTACTAGGTAAACTAGCTACTACTAGGCTAGGCTACTTGCTGTAGGCAAGTCATTTTCAGAAATAGCCTATAGCTTTTGCATGTACAAATGCATAAGCCTATACACTAAATAAATGCTGTGAATGCTTAACCATTTCACTTATGAACTGCATTCCAAAAACGGGAAGAATACTGCCGATACTCCCGAGGGTTGAAACAGTGTTCATTAAAAAGATCTTTATTTGTGTTCTGAAGATGAACGAAAGTCTTACGGGTTTAAAACGACACAGCAGTGTTAATGACAGAATTTTCATTTTTGAGTGAACTATCCCTTTAAGCTTTCTTAGTGAGTATAAGTAACAAATTCTGCATTTAGAGAACTTCTGTGGCATCAAGACAGTACAAAAATCTTCAAATTATTTTAAATATCAGCATTAGTTTCTATTAATAAAAAATGTGGGGCTTTAGAATGTGAGTTAAAAGTTAATTTTGTTTTACTTACACAAAGCCAAAAAACTCCAATTGACAGTCTCACTGTTAAGAAAACATCAGCATGCTAACATCTATTTAACTGTCAAAACAATGCATTACCTAACTGCAACTGTGTTAAAACACATGCTATTGTCAGCAGCCTGTCCTATTACCACTTTCAAAGCACTTGAAGTTAAAGTAGGTGATAAGTCAATGAGACACATCCCTCAGATACTGATGACTAAGAGTAAACAATAAGAGTAAAGCATCCCCGTCTTCTTTTACAGTTATCTGTTATTTTGGAGATAAACAGTATAGAGCTCTACAGTAACTGCATACCTTATAGCTGCCTATATTTTTCATTCATTTACTCAAAAAAGGCTGGAAGAAGCTTGTTTCTGTTGCGGAGTAAAAAAAACAGAAAAGAAAAAAGGTAATTGTGACTTTTTTCCTCACAATTGCAAGTTTATAATCTCACAATTCAGACTTTATAACTCGTAATTGCATATCAGTTTACATATCAAAATTCTGACTTTGTCTCACAATTCCGAGTATTTTTACATTCTGACATTTCTTCTCAGAATTGTGGGATATAAACTTGCAATTGCGAGAGAGAAAAACTGAGAATTGTTATGTTAAAAAGTCACAATTACCTTTTGTGTTTTATTCCATGGTGGAAAGCTTCCAAATGAACTTAAATTATGACAAACACAATATTATCATTTAATCTGAATCAGTGTATTTAAAAAAAAGAAATTCAGCATGCAAATATGAAAATACAGGCATTGATGAATAAGATTTACTTGAAATTTAAAATTACTTAAAATTTGTATGTTTTATATTTGGCTTATTTGGCTAACCTGTGCTGATGCTTTAAGAGTTATAAACACGGAGTGATTGATGATAGGAGGAAAAGGATAAGTGTAGCCTAAGTGGTAGGAAAAATCTGTGTCAGCAAAACATTGAGATAAACAGCAAGAAGAGAGTTTATTACGAAGAGACATAGCTTGTTGGGACAGATGGAATGTGGATATGGAGTGTAGCAGAGGGATCAGTGGAGGGAGATGACAGAGAAAGAAGGTTTGCAGAGTGTGAGAGAACAGCAGAGGCTGATGCGACATAAATCATTAACAGAAATACTGCTGGATTGCACATAAAATGCATTACAGCATGGCGTGAGAAGCTGATTCAACACCTCTGACGGTAAAACAGATACTATGCACCTTCCTCTGGCACACCATAGATATTATTAAACATGCTGGACTATTGTGTCGAGTTAACACTTTTAACACTGAGTGATCACTTTGTGAACATTGTACATTCTTTAAAAAAATCATTACTGGATCAAAGTAAAAGGAACAACTTTGTGTACTTGGGCTGTCAAAGCAGGTCTAGAGGAAACCCCAAAGAGGGCTAGCAAGGGACCATGGTCTATATTAGTGTTGAGAGCTTCTTTATGTGTGTCAAATACACAGAGCCAAAAGTTTCCAACTGCCAAAATATCCAAAATATGCAGGTGGTTGGAAGGTGAATGTTTGCAATGGTTGTTCCTGTCTGGGAAAAAATTGATCAGTTGGGCATTGGGGAATTGGGCATTGGTTAAGTGGGTTCTGAATAGTATGGTAGACTGTATTAAACATACCTGGTTCAAGATATGTCATAGATCCTCTGAGATTGCAACTGTAATGCTTCTAAGTATCTTTAAGAGTGTAGGATCTGCATTAATAAAATTTGTTAAAGGGCACCTGTTATGCTCTTTTTTTTTCTTTTTTTTTACAAGATGTAAAATAAGTGATGTCTCCATAGTGTGTATGTGAAATTTTAGCTCAAAATACCTCACAGATCATTTTTATAGCATGTTAAAATAGCCAGTTTTGGGGGGTGAGCATATACACGCCGTTTTTGTGTGTGTCCCTTTAATTGCAAATGAGCTGCTATTCCCGGCCCACTTTCAAGAAGAGGGCGGAGCTTCAAGAGTTCATGCAACAAACAAACAGGACAATCTCACGCACTGAAAATGTCAGAAACTGTCAGTGATGGTGTACAGTTTGAACCAGAGTCAGACAATGATGCCTACAAAGCCATTTGCTGCATGAAAATAGAACAGGTATAGTTTAGTTTAATTACGGTTATAAATTTTGTCATCTTGCTTTTATCCACTATTACTACAAGCCTGTTGTAGCGGACCTCGTCCGAATGATGGCCAAAACTTTACAGATGAGTTTTATGAAGTTTATGGTACTTCACACAAAAGATGAAGCATCCGTTTTCACCGTAAGAGCTGAATATACAGACCTTATTCTTTTTTTTTTTTTGATGGGGGTATTTAATAAACTGGTAAACCTTATATCTGTAAAACAACTCAGATGAACTGTAATGAAGTGTGTGCTCTCCCTTTCATTACTGGCGTATCCAGTATCGCTCCGGAGACTATAAGCTGGATCACGAACAGTTGGTACTGATCCACAACTTTTTAACAAAACCTGTGTTTTGTATTGTCCCTTTGTATTGACACTCGTTCACAAAGCAGTCTGGAGTGAAATGATTTGCGCAGACATATATGAATTTAGGTATGTTTTGGGGAGCATTACCTTGTGAATGAATCCACTGCGTCCTCTGAGGCTCAGATGTTGGGAGAAAATGAAGACTCCTATGTTCACTCTTACATCCAACAACAGAACACCGGGATTGCTTACGAGAAATTGTTGTCGGTAAAGCTGCTTGAGCACGGAAAAAATGGTGGACAGTCAGTCAGTGGCTGTGGGCGGGGCCTGAGCAGTGTGATGTCACACTGCTCACATATCTAATGAGACTGTTTTGGTTTAATGGGGATTTTAAAAAAAGGAGTGGGTGGATTTTTATCATTGTAGGGTGGTTGTGTTCACACACTGCCAACACACATTTATTTATATCCACCTTGTAAAAGTGGATTTTGTATAATAGGTGCCCTTTAAATTATACTGATTAGACTGAGATGAGATGTCTATGGTTGACATTCAAAGCAAGAAAGTGGTCAATGTGTGTTTCCGGGGGGCGATTAGGAAAGTGAGGGAGCTGCTTCTGTATAAAGTGTCTAATTTGAAAGAAATAAGTGATGATTGAGTAGTTTATACTTTTTAGATAAGAAGGAGAAAGAGGCAAATACTCCCTTTTCACAGAGGTCATTAATCTTGAGAAGGCCATTAGATGACCAAAGGCAAAATGCAGGGTCTGGATGGAAGGGAAAAGTAATTGTTGGAGATAGGCATGTAATAGAGACTTTATGTAAACCATAATGTTTCCTAAATTGAACCCAGATTTTGAGAGAACTAGTGACTATTGGATTATTCTGCTTGGAATGAAAGGAAGTTGAGAACAAATAGAGTAAAGAGTACTTTTCATGGACATTTGTCACTGTACAGTACAGTACTGTAGCTATCCTTGTTCCAAAAGAGAAGTTATTAATGTTGCAGGCTCAGTAATATTGCTGGAAGTTGTAGGATTGATTTCTTAAGGCGAGCGGTTTTATTCCCCCATTAAAATGGGCACAAAAGACTGTCAAAACCAGTAAAGAAAGATTTATTCATGAAAATCGGTATGTGTGGAAAGAGGTAAAGAAATTTAGGCAGAATAACCATTTTGACCAAGTTAATGCAACCTACCAAGAGATAAAGGCAGAGGCCCACCGACACATATCCAGCTTGGATTTATCCACGAGTGGTTGAAAATTGCTTGCGAATAGGCTATTGTAAGTATTTGTAAAGAAGACCCCAGGTATTTGAAACCAGAAGCAATCTTGAAGGGTAGGAGTGACTGTGGAAGTTTTTTAGCTTCAGAGTTAAAAAATCAAAGTTAACTTTTTTTTATAGATTAATCTTGTAGCCTTTTAATTGGCTAAATTTGCTTTAAAAATAATTAGAGGTAAATATGCTTATCTAAGTGTTGGACAGGAACAGGAAGCGCTAGCAGAATTAATAGATTTTTTTTTTTTCTATTAAACGAAACAGTTTGAAGACTTGAACTTTTCATTTAAAAAATAAAAGAATATATACATGAATTAAATTTTTTTTTTTTTTTTTTTTTTTTTTACAAAAAACACCATCGAAACATACACCATGAAAATAAATAAAAAAATATTTTTACGATACAGTTTAAAGTACGGAAAAATAAATAATTTTAAATAATAAAATAAAAAATTCAAAAAATATTTTTGCAATACCTTTTAAAGTCAAACATACGTCCTGAAAAATAATAATAATAATAATAATAATAAAAAAAACAATACTTTGGCAATATTGATTAAACTGTCAAACATACACCCTTAAGAGAAATTAATACATAAATAAGTCAATAAATAAAGGTACACAAGAGCTCACTGGGGTCTTACAATATTTAAGTAATGTTTATCAGTATACTGCTTAATATTAATTTTTTAATTAATCTTAGCACTGACTCCAAGTGTCTGAGATGAGAATGTATTACACCAGTGCAAAAGATTACATTTGGTACATCACAAGACTACATTTTTTTGTGAGTGAAATTTACATTAAATTTGAGTGAATTTTCTTTCAATCTTTCAGTCTTGTTTAGAACAAAGAATTCCATCTACATTTGTATATTCAACCACAATGATGTTCTAAAAAAACAACAGCACCAGATGATTTAAAATTGTGAAATAATATTCATTTATTGTCAGTCAGGATACACACCTTTCAAACACACAGAGGAAACAAACGGATGCACTTGTGGCCATATGTTGATACATCAACATTCACACACAAGGCTATTGCCACAATATCAAGTTATGAAAAAATGAATCCTATGTAACCATCTCTTTTAACCAGAGCATTAGGAGACTGTTAAGTCCTTCAAATCTTCAGTAGGCAATACTGACTCACTCTTCTCTGCAGAGTCTTCTTTCCTAAGGCTCTTGAGGCATTTATCAAGTCTCTTGATGCACAATGTTATATCTTCTTTAGTTATTCCGATAGCAGAGGCTGCATTAAGGTATGGGCACGGATAGGAATCGGCGTGTGACATGAAGCCATTGAATGTGTGTCCGCTCACGGTCTGTTCCACACCCAGTGGAACCACCCTGCAAGAAAATTTTGCATGAATGAACAAGCCATCTGATGCATTTCCGCATTGCTTCTCCTACAGAAACATTGCTGAGTGCAAAACCCAGAGTAAAACCCGAACTAAGATATACCTTATCTAATGTTAGATAAGGTTCTTAAGAAATAATTGTGCCATCCTAATAATTACCATTACAATGATAAATTAAACTGGTCCTCTAAAAGATTAATGAGGACAAATAGAGTCTCTCTTTCAAGCCGAAACAGATTTTCTAAAACAAAACATGAGCCAATTCAGAGTTTTACATGGATCTTTCCAAATTCACTGCAGGCATTTAGTTCAATTTTAAATGACTTAAATTGGACATCTATCACTGCAGATATAGTGCACAGCCTGTGACAGACTAAAAGGAGGTGGACAAGATAATGCAACAAGATAAACCCTTGAGAATAAGAATGACTCCCATTTAAATAATAAAAGCGGACAGCAGAAAGTAAGTTTCATCAATATTACAGCAGATCACCTAGTGTCCAGCACAAAATATGGTAAGACTTTATTTTACAGTGTCCTCGTTACACAAGTTGCATGTACTTATTATAGTAATAACTATAAATTATGCATAATTACACGTAACTAACCCTAAACCAAACCCTAACCCTATAGCAAGTACAAGTAGTTAATTATTATTACTCAGTATTAAATGTATAATTACACTGTAACAAGGGCAAAACGAAAGTGTAACCGAAAATTTTAAGAGAAGAGAAAATGTAGCTTTGGGATGTGAAAATATTCAGCCAGCTTGTATTCAGTATATAAAAAGTGAGTTGTAAGCTACAGTGACCCCAAAAAGTTTTTTGAGACTTAAACAACACATTAAGTGGCATTTGTTTTAAAGGATAACAAGCACACTTCTGTATCGCAACATTTCATGAAAAGCTAGGTTAGTTAGGTTATATATTATGTAACAATAGACACATTGTTTAAAATAAAGTATTTAGACACTTTCTGATTGTCAAACGGTGGAGCATGTAGTTCATCACATTTAGTTCTCATCTGTGTGAACTTGAGAAGAATGACTTCACATCCACTATACTTTTTCTCAGTTTTGCTTTGGTGGACAGTAGCTCACCTGGCCCCAGACACCTGTCTGGTGAAGAGCATGGAGCCCAGCTGTGTGACTGCTGCGTTACTGTGTGTCTGGAGATGGTTCAGTGACATAGCTGGAGTGCACAGGGAACATCATTATACAACTTTTCATACATTTGCACTTTTGTACATTTGTTTTAATTTGAAAATTTTAAAGGGAACAGAATGGAAGGGGACAATACAACACAATATGAAACATTTATACATTAGGCATTTATACACGTGATCATGTGACTAATAAAAAAATGACATTATAACAATGCCACCCCCTGTGAAAAGAAGTATACTTTATCATACATTTAAAAAGAGTATTTATCACTAAAAAAATATATTTTAAAAGCATATATTTAAGTGCGGACTGAATGTAATGTTTTCAGACACTTTATTGCATGTTAACTGAAATTAAACGAAAATGTATTTGTTTAAATTTAAATTAAATATAATTAGCTGAACTATGCAGTGCTTTTCTAACCCACTTAAGTAGGACTTCTTTATATATAATTTTATAATTACCTCTATTGTCTTTGAAATATGGTTAAAATGTACTGACAAGCATTTATATAACTAAAATACATTTCAATAGAAATAATTAAAGTACATGTCATGTATTTAAATATATTTTTAATTACACATTTGTAATGAAGTTCCTTTAGTACATTTAAAATATATTAACTTTAAATTTAATATTGAATAACACACTTCAGTTAAAATTATAATCAAGTACTTTACATGTGCTTTAGTATGTTAGTCAACAGATCGAAATAAGTGTACTCTAAAGCATGGCAAAAGATTATTAAATCACTGATTATTAAAATGCTGATTTAAAATGTAATTTTTAAAGTGCAATTTGTAAAAGTGAACTTAAAGGGTTTTTTAGTTTATTAATCATATTATATTTATATTAATAATACAAATAATGTTCAGGGGACAGAATATACAGTTTATACAGTATAAAAATAATTGTCTATGGAAAGTCCCAAAGGAAACCCAACGCGCGCACGTGTGTGTGTGTGTGTGTGTATTAAATGTTGCTTGCCAAAAAAAAAAAAAAAAAAAAAAAAACTATCAAAATACATGATCACATTTGAACAGTTGTCAACAGAGAAAAATGCAGAGATGCTCTTTGCAGTCAGATGGCGTAGTTACGTCATCTACCAGCAGGGGCTAACAGCTAACCAACAAACCAAACCTTGACCCCTTGTGCAACATGAAAAAACTTTTGGAACTATTTTCATTTGCAATCAAACAATACTTGTTCATTGAACTGTTTTATAAAAGCAGCAGCAGCCCTCTTGCTCATATGACACTGCACTATATATACATTATGTATCATTCCTCACCCAGTGATATTGGATTGTGTGGCGTATGCAGCAGTCTCTCCCCGTACCTCTCGGCTAGAGCCTTCAGCTCCTGTGCCAGGTGGCCATACAGCTCCTGCGGGCCGTACAAAACCACAGTTATAAATAGCTCTCCACACTCCACTTTACACTGCTTTTTCTGTCGCACATTCTGTTTTCTGCTAATGTAGCATTTCTGTGTCTGCTGGCCTACAGTACACCCACCACCTGCTTCATTCTCCAGCCACCCTAGCTTTCTCCTTTCCAGGCAAAAATGCAGCCTGCTTTCCCATCTGAAGCTGTAATGTAATTGCGTCAACAGAATCAGCTGTGTTGGCAGTGCTGTGGTCCACCACTGGGATCAATTACAAATGAACTGTAGGAGGCCCTCAGGTTATGGTCTCCTATTATGATGCTGTTAGTAAGACAGTACGAAAACACAGAGACAATAACCTGCTGTCCTTGACAGTTCATAATATGCAGCAACCCACAATATGCAAATGAAATTTACATAATGGAAAACCCAAGCAACAAAACACCAATGCCCTAAATGTAGAAAATGTAAATATACGGTCAAATCACCCTTGTGAAAAAATAGGTGTGCTTAAATGCTTTGAATGTGCACTTGTAGTGTACTTTAAATCTTAAAAGTATAAAATTATATATATACACACACATACATATACACAACCAGTCAAAAGTTTGGAATCGGTAAGATTTTTAATGTTTTTAAAAGAAGTTTCGTCTGCTCACCAAGGCTGCATTTATTTAATTAAAAATACAGTAAAAACAGTAATATTGTGAAATATTATTACAATTTAAAATAACTGTTTTCTGTTTGAATATATTTTATAAAGTAATTTATTTCTGTGATCAAAGCTGAATTTTCAGCATCATTACTCCAGTCTTCAGTGTCACATGATCCTTCAGAAATCATTCTAATATGATGATCTGCTGCTCAAGAAACATTTATTGTGTACAATTGTACAAAATATTTGTGTACAATATTTTGTTTTCAGGATTCTTTGATCAATAGAAAGTTCAAAAGAACAGCATTTATTTGAAATATAATCTTTTGTAACATTATAAATGTTTTTACTGTCACTTTTGATCGATTTAATGCATCCTTGCTGAATAAAAGTATTAATTTTTAATTTCTTTTCAAAAAAATAAAAATAAAAATTCTTACTGACCCCAAACTTTTGAACGGTAGTGTATAATGTTACAAAAGCTTTGTATTTCAGATAAATGCTGTTCTTTTGAACTTTCTATTCATCAAGGAATCCTGAAAAAAAGTACACAACTGTTTTCAACATTGATAATAATCATAAATGTTTCTTGAGCAGCAAATCATCATATTAGAATGATTTCTGAAGGATCATGTGACACTGAAGACTGGAGTAATGATGCTGAAAATTCAGCTTTGCATCACAGGAATAAATAAAACAGAAAACAGTTATTTTAAATTGTAATAATATTTCACAATATTACTGTTTTTACTGTATTTTTAATTAAATAAATGCAGCCTTGGTGAGCAGATGAAACTTCTTTTAAAAACATTAAAAATCTTACCGATTCCAAACTTTTGACTGGTAGTGTGTGTGTATATATATATATATATATATAGTAGCTTTTAGTAGCTTTCTGGGGATCTGAGAATGTTAATTATCTTGCTGGCAATGGAGGCCTCACTGAGCCATTGGATTTTATCAAAAACATCTTAATCTTTTAATTTTTGGGTGAACTAACCCTTTAAATTTTTTAGATTTTTTAGATTTTAGTTTGAATATGTCTCATTTAGCTTTAAGGTTATGAATAAGCTGGTGTATTTCAAAACAATGACAAAACTTACAGTCTCTCACTTCCGCTAAACAGATTTTCATGACATCACCGCGCACTTCAGCTTCTCATCATCTCTTCTGTCCAATCAAATGCTCTCTAGAATCTAAATTGTCCCGCCCCCTGCATTATAAATAGACACTGAAGCTGCTGAAACCGGTCACTTGTTTTCACATTTACTGTTTACTACATGGTGAATGGCACTTAGGGAACGATTAAGAGTGTAAATATGCTTTCCATTGAGGCGAATGAAATCTGGTTTCACGTTAGTGTCACACGAATCGCAGCAGCGTGCACAGTCTGCTCCGGTCCAGAGACACGATAGCACAGAGCGGATCATATGCGTAAGTCGGTGCAGACCACAAAACGTATCAGACCCATTTGAATTCTACACAAAATGCTATATTTTAAAGCGATATGGAGGAGATTAGAAAGAAACTGAGGTTTTACAGAGCTCTGGCCGAGCTGTGATATAAACGAAACGCTATTGGCTATTTTTTTAAAAAAAGGGAGGAGCTGTTTGATATGTCTCACCCTGTCTTCCTGATTCAGTGGAAATTACATCAACACAGTGAATAATGCTGCGCGTTCCAAGGCACTTGAGTGGGCCTTTAAGTGTACTTAAAGAAAATACACTTTCATGACTATCTTAACAGATTTAATTACAGTTAAAATTTGTACTTTGTAATAATGTCAAATTAAAAGTTTTTTTTTTTAAGTTTTAGTGTTGTAAAGAAGTACATTTATTTTGATGTGTTGACAAATATACTAAAGTACAGGTAAAGTACTTGATTATAATTTTAACTGTATATTTTAACTGTATATTACATGTCAAATTAATATATTTTAAATATACTAAATCGCAACTTCTTCATTAGAGGAATGTGTAATTACAAATATATTTAAATAAAGGACATACAAGTTTCAATAGAAATGACATTAAAGTATATTTTAGTTGATCATAAATGATTGTCAGTACAATCAGCAGTTCACTTTAACCATATTTCAAAGACAACAGAGGTACTTATGAAATTACATATAAAGATGTCCTTAAATCCTACTTACAGTAAGTGGGTCAAAAAAGCACTCCAAAGTTCAGCTAATTGCATTTAATATAACTAGAATATATTTTAATTTATTGCAATTAACATGCAAATAAGCGTTGGAAACATCACATTCAGCCTGCATTTAAGTATGTTCTTTTAAAATATATTATTTCTGTAATAAGTACTCTCTTTAAAAAGTATGCTAAAGTGCACTTCTTTTTCACAAGGGGACAGTCCAAATATTCTTTCTCTTTTGGCTAAAACATGTTAGACCACCAAATTTGACCACAGAGAATATTTTATATGATCAACAAAGGCTGTAAATTATTAATAATCCGGATGCATTAGTAAATCAATATCCCCTTAAGTTCCTTATCACATGATGGCTAATGGTATTTTCCTCCATGTACTGGAGTCTCATTGGGATAATATACCTACCTGCCTATACACCATTGGTTCTCATCCAGGGGCCTCAGTAAACTTCCAAGGGGGCCACAGAATGACTATATATTATTTAGAGGTATGGTAAGCGATTTCTGAGAAACACTGTCGATTTTTAATATCACCCCTCCCTTCATTGCTCTGCCCCTAAAAAGCCACATGCAATGTAAGGATGTCTCTTTATCATAGCTGAAGTGAAGCAAAATAATGCTTTGAGCAAAATAAAGCAAAGATGATGAACGAACGACAAGGGAGGAAAAAAATGAACATACAGTACACAAGAGTATAAACAAGCAAGAGTTTGTTGTTAGTCACCAGCAGCACACCAGCTCCAGACAAACAAATCTGTCCTGTTACTATAGCTAACATTACAACAAACGCATATCTTAGTTCTGTGAAACATAGCAAAACCAGTGTTACTCATGTTTGAAGCAGAAACAATGCAACCTCTGCGTCCATTTTCCATCTTCTTTTCCCAGTGATATTGCTTTGACCTTTTCTCTTTTGTAATGTCTCTCAGCCATCTTTCTTTCTACAGTCTTTCTTCAAATCTCCCTCTTGCCCACTCTCTCTCCTCTCCCATCATGAGTGGACACACCCCCTACTGCTGATTGGCTACAAGTGTGTTGTGGCGCTTGGTCTGATCCATTTTCAACAGCGATTCTCAGAAATTGCTTACTGCACCTATAAGCTAAATGAAAAAAAAAAATGTTGCCTCCAACTAAAGTAAAAGTTGAAGTACTAAAATTACTAACTGAAATAAAACTAAAACTGAAATGAAATGAAAAAAAGAATTAAAAAGAAATGTATTTAAAAAACAAAAACTAATAAAAATGACAAAAGCACAAAATTACTAAAAATTAAACTGAAAATATAAAAATATGTAATATTACTAAAAACTAATATATACATAATACTAAATTTAACAATAAAAGAAAAACTAAAACTGAATTTAACTATTTAGAAATATTTAAAAATACTAAAAAAAAAATCAATAACAACATTACAAAAATATAAAATAAATGAAAACAGAAAATATAAAAATAAAAGGCAATACAAAATATTAATAAAAACTATAACAGAATATAAGTAATACTAACACCGTGTATACACCGGACGCGAACGGCGCGACGGAAGACAACAGAACCCATTATAATCAGTGATACTGTCTATGGTCGGTTTGTCGTGTTCAGTGTAGACAGCTTTTAGCTGTTGCGGCGCAAAGCGAAAAAAAGTCACGTCTGGTGTAGACACGGTGTAACTAACACTGATACTGCTCAGCCAGAATTGGAAGTTATGAAAAATGTAGCTCAGCGGCTAATTTTTTTTTTTTTACCTTTCTCTCAGACAGAAGTTTCTTGTAGCCACTGGCCCCCAGTGTGAGCAGTGTAATGAGGACGTCTAGAGACGGGGAAGCAGAAGCTCGACCTGGACAAGAGCAGATAACCTGACTTTAAAATCAACAGCTTGCATTGCAGTTCATAGAAAGAATCAAGTACAAACATAATAGGGATGCATGATATATCAGTACCATAACACTTATCAGATTTTTTTTTGACTGATATTGGATTGGAATTGACTGATATTGGATGTTTAATTATGCATTCTTATTTCCCCTTTTTCTGCATTCAGATTTGGATCTTATGGTAATCTTTAAAACAAAAATAATTTAAAGAGTATCCATTATCTTTTTTTACAAATCATTGATTTTGTTTTTGGGTTCTACTAGAATAGGTTTTCATGCTTGTATGTTCAAAAAGGACATTATTTTTCATATATTTGACATTGTTGCAGAACCTCTCTTCCTAGTCTGTCAGTAACGCTTTAGTTCCTTTCTCTATGAAGCCCCTCCTTCTGAAAAGCGCAATGTGCTCTGATTGGTGGGCTGGACCACTGTGCTGTGATTGAGCGTGTTCGAAAATGTCACGCCTCTTACCATAACCGCGTATTTTAACACACTAATAAAGCAACTCAACCAGGCCTCAAACTTTTAATTTGCAAAATTACTTAAAGGGGAACTTTTTCTGTGTTTAGGTGCTATAATCTACCAACCCAGAAAACGTGAAAAAGGACAACCCAGTAACTTTTTTGCTCCCCTAGTGACGTAGGAAGGGGATCTTATTATAATATTACCGCCATGGCAAAAGTTTGAGTAAAGCATGCTAACAAACCCCAAAATTTACATAAACCCTGCCCCCAGGAACAAGCAACAAAGGGGGTGAGGCCATGTTGGGTGATTTAAAGAAGAGGAAGAGTTGTTGTAATAGAGTGTTATTACAATGCCGTCATTTTACGCCAGACTGCTTCACAAACGAGGGTCAATTCATTGCTTGATGTTCACAAAAGATTAACATGACGAAACATTTGAACTCCACAGCGACTACGTAAATTTATCCACCAACCATTCAGAAATGTCCAGTTGCGTTCTAAAAATTGTAATTTCTTCCTGAGTCTCTCCATCAGTGTCCGACTCCGGTTTGAACAATGTAAGGCTGAACACCGTTACTGACAATCATCATTTTGGCTGTGTGAGATTCTCCAGCTTTGTTGTTGTTGAGCAACTGAAGCATGAGCTGTTAAAGCTCCGCCCTCTTCTGGAAAGGGGGCCGGGAGCAGAAGCTCATTTGCATTTAAAGGGACACACACAAAAAAGGTGTGTTTTTGCTCACACCCAAATAGGGGCAAATTTGACAAGCTATAATAAATGATCTGTGGGGTAATTTGAGCTGAACTTCACAGACACATTCTGGGGACACCAAAGACTTATATTGCATCTTGTAAAAGGGGCATTATATGACCCCTTTAAACAAAACATTATAGAATGATAGTTATCGGCCATAGCACGATATAAGCATGCTTATCGTATCAGCCTGAATTCTAATACTGGCTCATTCCCTAATAGTGATCCTTTGGATTTTAAAACCTCTGCAGTAAAATCATTTCATAAGCAGGATTCACTTGTTAGAAGTTGAAAATGAGAATCAGAATGTATTTTAGTAAATTAGTCGTCGTTGAGCATTTTGAAACAGTGCAGCAGAGCTGAAATAACAATGGACCAAATTACAAGTGTTTTCCCCTGTCTAACTAACTCTAGCACACTCAGTGAATCAATAGTAGTAGGAGTGTTTGGGATTTCCTCTGCAGTGCAGAAAAAAGTGGGAGGGATATGCGGGAGCCAGCAGAGAGCAGTTCTGAAGTGGCACACTGCACAAACAAAAACTCTTTCTAGATTTTTGCAGACAGACAGACTCAGACAGACCACTTTTTACAGTAAATATTCAGCATGTTTAAATAGATAGCAGTATTTTATTATTGTATTTTAGACTCTTCAATCGCAACTGCAAATGTCTGATTTCAGACATTAAGTTTGTAACATATCACTCATCTACAACATATTTGCTGTTTAAAGAAAATATGCATACCAGGGTACATCTTACTGATCTCCTCAATGAAGCTCTCATCAAACCCTGCGATGATGGCACCACCAACTGGGACCATGAAGTTTTTATCAAGACTTTGGACAAAGGCATCGATTCTCCCAACTCGAGCACCCTATAAAAACACTTCATAAGCCAATTTGGTCTCATTAAAATAAAGTAAATTATTGTAGTAAATTTACACAAATAGTACATGTTACCTGCTGAATAAGGTGCATACATTTGGATGACTGCATTCCATAGGCATTATTGACTATGTGGGGAATATCATGCTTGGCACACAGAACAGAAAGTTCCTCTAGCCTGTAAAAAGAAACAAAATAAAGTGACTATGCAAATTGGAAAAAAAAAAATAAATAAAAATAAATAAATATGTACATATATACACACACACTACCGGTCAAAAGTTTGGAATCGGTAAGATTTTTAATGTTTTTAAAAGAAGTTTCATCTGCTCACCAAGGCTGCATTTATTTAATTAAAAATACGGTAAAAACCATAATATTGTGAAATATTATTAAAATATTGAGCTCTGTAAAATCTCAGTTTCTTTCTAATCTCCTCCATATCGCTTTAAAATAAAGCATTTTGTGTAGAATTCAAATGGGTCTGATGCGTTTTGTGGTCTGCACCGACTTACGCATATGATCCGCTCTGTGCTATCGTGTCTCTGGACCGAGCAGCAGATCAGCATATTAGAATGATTTCTGAAGGATCATGTGACACTGAAGACTGGAGTAATGATGCTGAAAATTCAGCTTTGCCATCACAGGAATAAATTACTTTATAAAATATATTCAAACAGAAAACAGTTATTTTAAATTGTAATAATATTTCACAATATTATTATATATATATATATATATATATATATACACACACACACACACACTCTTTTCTTTTTTGTAGTATAAATAAAAATTATTGTTTTCTTGCAGCTCAGGCATTTTTGCCCAAGACCTCTATTAGTGTTTCTTAAAAGAAATAGGATTAATATAATATAGGATAATAATATTATATTAATATAGCATTAGATTGTGAGTAAGTAATGACAGAATTTTTTTTGGTGAACTGTTCCTTTAAACTTTATGTCTACATGCTTACAACAACTTTGCCAGCTAAATATTTGTTTTAATAAAGAAACATGGTTTTCTGTGGTTTTGACCTGCCTGTCAGGGACACGTGGTGCAAAACAGGATGTTGTGGAATGGACACAGAGGATGTTTTTAGCACCCAACTCCTCGATCTTCCTCTCCACTTCCTCCATGTTTGTTCTCAGCTCATCTCCTTCCAAGACATTTTCTATCACCACAGGTTCAAACCCTTTCAAAAGATGGAAAACATTTGATGTGTTTTTGTAGAAAGAGTCTTTGCTTCACTAATATAAATGAAGCACCATGACGGTCAACAGTGACATATTCGGGTCCCACTTTACATTAGGTGTCTTTAACTACAATACACTTACATAATAATAATAATAATAAAATTTTATGTACTTATTGTGTTGTGTTGATGTATTGCAAAACAGTTTTGCTGCTATTGAGGTGGGATATGGGTAAGGTTAGGTACAGGTTTGGTGGTATGGGTAGGTTTAAGGGTGGGTTAAGGTGTAAGGGAAGTGTCAAAAGTGTAATTACAGATGTAATTACAGAAATTAATTACATATGTAATTACATGCAGGTATTATTTAAAGGTAACACTATTTTACAGTATTACATGTTACATGTAGTTACTATAGTAATTACTATAAATTGTGCTTAATTACATGCAACTAACCTAAACCACATCCTAATCCTAACCCTATAGTAAGTACATATAGTTAATTATTAGTACTCAGTACTTGCATGTATAATTACACTGTAAAAACATACAACACACAAAATATCATTGTATCAAATTATTAATTTAAACCTTAGTACATAGTAGTTAAAGACAATTAATATAAAGTGGATTCCATATTCTTGTTTTTATGACATTGTGACAGTAGTAGTAACTTATAAGTATGAATATTATTTGGCTGCATTTGAAGAAATATGAACAGATATGAAGAGTCATTTCATTGTATAGTGGCATTGTATTGCTGGAGAAGAGATTTGTGCTTGTGAATGTGAGTTTAAATCGAAAACTAAAATTATTATTTTCATTAATTGAAATACAACTGAAATAAAATAAATATTAGATTAAAAAAAACTTTAACTTCAAAATATTAAAGAAAAATTGAAATGTTGCCTTGGCAACTAACTGAAAAAAAGTGGTAACACTTTACAATAATGTTAATCTCAACATTTACTAATACATTTTTAAGATCAAAAGTTGTATTTCTTAACATTAGTTAATGCACTGTGAACTAACATGAATGTGAACATGAACATTTTTATTAACTTACATTAATAAATAAATATATATTGTTCATTATTAGTTCATGTTCGTTAATGCATTGACTAATGTCAACAAATGAGACCTTATAGTGTAAGTGTTACCAAATAAGTTTAAGTTAAAGTACTAAAATTACTAAAACTGAAACTTAAATAAAAATAAATGAAAGCTAAATAGAAATACTTTTATACAGGTTTTCTCTGCGGTGGGCTCTTAGCTCTCAGTGAATCTTACCAGCGGTCACCATGGACTTGAAACAGGACTTCTGGTCAATGCGAGGCCAGAGGATGTATCGTGCTCCTGGCCTCCTGTGTCTGAGGGTGAGGAAACACAACGTGAGACTCATTCCTGTCGCCATGGGGACCACAAAGCACGAGGACACACTCCTAACACCTGTGAAAACAGTTACAGATGTGCACAAATACACTGAATTATAAGTGAAGACTTGCTGTTTGCTTGTTTGTTCTGCTTATTGTATGTTCCATTACCAAGAGTGTTGTTTAATAAAACATTAGAGACAGTACCTGTAAATTTCAGCACATCCAGAACTACTGAATTAGTGATTTTATTCAAGAGGCTGGAACCAGCAGCCTTAGGCTGAACAGCTGCAATGTCACCCGATCGGCCGATGCCATGGATCAGCCTGAGGGGGAAAACAACAAAGAAAAAAAACTTAAAGTTAAAAAGTCGGATTATCGTAGAAAAGTCTTTTTTTTTTTTTTATAAATTCAATTTCTTAATAAGAAAGTGTCCCTATTATGTTACATTGCCCAGCCCCCAAAAAAGTTGCTGTTTGGATAGGCAAATATTTAAATAGGCAAATGCTTAAGAGTCTATGACTGGATCATTTTTGCAGTGATTATTATGTTTCTATCATGTTATACACTACCAGCCAAAAGTTTGGAATCAGTAAGATTTTTAATGTTTTTAAAAGAAGTTTCATCTGCTCACCAAGGCTGCATTTATTTAATTAAAATACAGTAAAAACAGTAATATTGTGAAATATTATTACAATTTAAAATAACTGTTTTCTGTTTGAATATATTTTATAAAGTAATTTATTCCTGTGATCAAAGCTGAATTTTCAGCATCATTACTCCAGTCTTCAGTGTCACATGATCCTTCAGAAATCATTCTAATATGCTGATCTGCTGCTCAACAAACATTTATTGTGTACAATTGTACAAAATATTTGTGTACAATATTTTTCAGGATTCTTTGATGAATGGAAAGTTCAAAAGAACAGCGTTTATTTGAAATATAATCTTTTGTAACATTATAAATGTCTTTACTGTCACTTTTGATCGATTTAATGCATCCTTGCTGAATAAAAGTATAAATTTCTTTTCAAAAAAATAAAAATAAAAATTCTTACTGACCCCAAACTTTTGAGCGGTAGTGTATAATGTTACAAAAGCTTTGTATTTCAGATAAATGCTGTTCTTTTGAACTTTCTATTCATCAAGGAATCCTGAAAAAGTACACAACTGTTTTCAACATTGATAATAATCATAAATGTTTCTTGAGCAGCAAATCATCATATTAGAATGATTTCTGAAGGATCATGTGACACTGAAGACTGGAGTAATGATGCTGAAAATTCAGCTTTGCCATCACAGGAATAAATTACTTTATAAAATATATTCAAACAGAAAACAGTTATTTTAAATTGTAATAATATTTCACAATATTACTGTTTTTACTGTATTTTTAATTAAATTAATGCAGCCTTGGTGAGCAGACGAAACTTCTTTTAAAAACATTAAAAATCTTACCGATTCCAAACTTTTGACTGGTAGTGTATGTTTGGAAACAGTTAATTGATCGAGTGTGTAGATTTTCATTTCTTAAACAACCATGTAGGAAGAAACATCATGGCCATATTCCAGGATGACAATGTCAAGATTCATCAGGCTCAAATTGTGAAAGAATAGTTGGGAGGGAGCTTGAGGAATCATTTTCACACATGAATCGACACCTCTGAGTCCAGACCTTAAATTCATTGAAAGTCTTTGGGATGTGCTGGAAGAGACTTTACAGAGTGCTCACCTCTTGCATTGTCAATACAAGATGTTGACCAAGATCTTTTTCCCCGTGTACAGGGAAATGTTGACACCAGAATAGAAATAATTATATAGCATTTTACTTGTCATTTCTTAATAATAATTAATAAACATGCAAGCTCAAATGTGTGACCTTCTGGGTTTAACATATTTGATGCTAAACTGAACCTGTCTAAATGTTCATTTTGGTGAACTATACACAATGCCTATTGTGATATTTTATGACACTATATATAGTTACACCCCATTAAAGGGTTACTTCACCAAAAAATGAAATTTCTGTCATTAATTACTCACCCTCATGTCGTTCCAAACCTGCAAGACCTTCGTTCATCTTCGGAACACAAATTAAGATATTTTTGATGAAATCAAATTATCTCCCATAGAAGGCAATGAAATTAAAACATTAAAAGTCCAGAGAAGTAAAGACATTGTTAAAACAGTCAATGTGACTACAGTGGTTCAACCTTAATGTTATGAAGTGACAAGAATTTACAATCATTTCGTTGCTTTCTATGGGAGATAAAAAAAAGATTTCATCAAAAATATCTTAATTTGTGTCCCGAAGATGAACGAAGGTCTTACGGGTGTGGAACGACATGAGGGTGAGTAATAAATGACAGAAATTTCATTTTTGGGTGAACTAACCCTTTTAATATGAATTGAAATGAATTTCTTATATTACATTTTGAGAAACAGAAAAGCTTCCAGAGATTGTGTCCAACCTGTAATGTCTCCTGGCCACCAGGCTGGAGGCGACTCTGCCCTCTCTCTCTCCCACACCACAGTTCCCTAAAAAGTTGTTGCTGTCCATGACGGCCAGCTCATTTAGAAAGAGCTCTATGGTGCTTTCGCTCCATCCCTCTTCTGGACATTTGCCCTACAAGAAATGAGAAACCTGACAGTCACACACACCCATTTATGTGCCCACCACGATAAAGAACCAAAAGAAAAAAATCTTTTAAAAATCTAGTTTCAAGTCGGCATGAAAAAGAAGTTGCGATAGTCTTCTCTTCCCTATTGTGACGTATATCTAAATGAAACGGCTTCTGGAACAAGAGAAAAATGTAGGGGAGGAATTGATTTCGTCCACTGGAATTAATTGGATCATAGGAAGTTGGGTGTTGTTAACTAAATGGAGGCAGATCTGATTCTGAATGCTAGTTGTGGAGGATATTTAGTCCCACTCTCCGCTGAGACGTACATCATGAAGAGAACAGATGTCGCCTCGAAGGGGAAAGATTACGAGTGCACATGAATTTAAAAAATAATGAAATGCATTAATCATTATTTTAAAAAGGTAAAGTAAAAGGTTTTTAATTTTTAAAGGGTATTATTAATTCTTAAGTATTATTAAACTTTTGGGGAGTCATATCCCATGACATATTACAACCTGAACTAACCATTTCTTGTAATAAAAGGGTCAAATTATCTGATATTTTATGAGACTTATTGAACCTCTCTTGTGAAAAAGTGCACTTAATTCTATTGAATGTGCACTTGTAGTGTACTTCAAATATTAAAACTATATTTTTTATGAACTAAGCTTGCAGATAATATTATAATAATGAAATAAAAGCACACTTAAGTACACTTAAAAAGTGCACTTTGTAATAATGTCAATTTTAAAGCTTTATTTTAAAGTACATTTTAAATCACTGTTTTAATGAAGTACACTTATTTTGATGTGTTGTTGACTAACAAAGCACACGTATGGTACTTGATTGTTACCTGTTAACATTATCATCATATGCATTATTCAATAATGCAAGTTATATATTTTACATCTACTAACTTTATCATCATTACAAATGTTTAGTTACAAATGTTACATTCAACTTTCAACAGAATGACGTTAAAGTATATTTTAGTTTGCCATAAATATAAATTCAAACTAATATATTTTCATTTAAGTTTCCGAAAATATTACATTCATTTCGCACGTATATTATTTCAAAGTGTATATCCGTAATAAGAACTCTTTGTAAAAGTTTGACGGTCATGAGGGTCTGCAAGGCTCCTGTTTTTTTTTTTTTTGTTGTTGTTGTTTTTTCTCTGCATCACATGACTTTGATTTCGCAGACACAAGGTTTTTTTTTTTTTTTTTTTTTTATTAAACAAAAGCAGGGAAGTTTTGCTACACATTTTGACTTTGTGCACAGAAAAAAAGCAAGATTATTTTAAATTCATAAATAAAAAATGTGCCCAACATAGAATGTATTTTTTAATAGCTTGAGGTCCTGACCAAAAAAATAAAAAAATAAAAAGAGCGTCATGTCATTGACCCAAGTTTCACTCATTCAGTCAAACGAGCACATGTACATGTACAGTCAGCAGATGTCAATCGTACAGTGATTACCTGCTGTAAAAGCACTCGGATGAGCTGTTCGTGACCGCGACGAGCCTGCAGACCCTGTCGCACATATGAGGACGAGACCAATTTTTCGCTCAGGTTGAAATTTTCGTTGTTCATGTCCTTTCAGTTTTCAAAAAGCGCTGCAGGTGAATATATTTGCGTTGTCAGTGACAAGCATGTGCTGAATGATGTGCGACGCGACCAGCTGCTACGCGATACTGACGTATATCTGTGTAACGTTACGTCGAAACAGTGGTTTCACTAATGTGCTTGCGTAACTGTTACGCTACAGATAAGAAGATGTGAGGTTAAACATTTTCTATTATCCCTGAGTCAGCATGAGTTTCAAATCGATCAGCTTAAAGTGTACTGTTTACTTCCAGGTCGAAACTCCTCCCCTTTAATGACGTCTGTATTTCAAAGTAAAAGTCCTCGACCTAAGCAAACTGCACCGTTGCCAACATGAGGACGTTAGTTAGCATATATATATAAATATATATATATATATATATATTTTTTTTTTTTTTTCTCGATAAATTAGAGGTAATTTGAAAACCATTAGCTTCAACAATGTCAGAAAATGATGTATGTTGCACATAAAGAAACAATGAAATTGAAGTATTTTAATAAACATTTATTTTCGTAAAGCCAGTTTCTACAAAAACTACAGATGTGATTTTTTTGTTATTAAAATAAAGGTCAATCAATCTGATTACTTAAGTATAAGAGCAAGACTGTGGCAGTCTGTGCTTGAAATTACAAAACCTCTAAAAAGCCGCGAAATGTCTTCGTTTCTGACAGTATTTTGCCCTAAAGCAGGGTTCAGGTTTTGCCTGGTTTTAATTACAATAATTGCCGGGAGATAATGCATTTGAAATTGCGTAGAGCAACTTCTCATATTTTGCTAAATTCAGCAATTTCGCACCTGATTCCAAGCACCGCGTCATTACATTTTACAGGTGACCAGCAAGAAAGGTGTGAAATCGCCTTCGGATGGATTTTGTTTTCAGTCACTTTTCACCGGAATGCACGACACACCAGAAATAAAGACCGGAATTATGTGATTCAAGTGATTATACACACAATCTGAGAAAATAGGCACTTTCAAATGTATAGCATGATAGCCGAGTTCATATTCAACATATTCAAGGGATTTATCTGCTGCAATATTTGTTTGCAGAGAGCAACAAATTTAAAGTCTTCATATAATACATTATAAACGTATTTTAATGCATTAATTATGCCTTGTGATGCACCTTATCATGAATAATTGTAATCGCAGTTATAAAACATTATAATACGATCTATTCACTGTTACACCTTTAGAATGTATAAAGCATTAAAACACATGACAAACAATCAATTTCAGATGTAACAAGGAATCTGCAAATATTATAATGCAGTTAAACTTTGGTTACAAATATTTATGAAAAGATAATGCATTATACATAAAGGCTTTAAGTAAAGTGTAACCCAAATTTTCTTCAGTATGTCAGTCTTTTATAGGTAATGCATAACTAATATGTGACTTCTGAAAGAAAAATATTCAACAATGAAACTGAATCATAGGTACATCTTCAAAAGAAAAAGGAACCAAACCAATATAATCATCAGAATCAAAAACAGCATCTTTCAGAGATACTGAAGACACTACTGATTTGGAGAACTGAACATGTATCATATAACATTATGCAAACTATTTTGAACATTACAGTGCATTTACAACTAAATGAATTAATTAGTTCTTAAAGGGATAGTTCACCCAAAAATGAAAATTATCCCATGATTTACTCACCCTCAAGCCATCCTAGGTGTATATGACTATCTTCTTTCAGACGAACACAATCCTGGCTCTTCCAAGGTTTATAATGGTAGTGAACTGGGGGCGAGATTTTGAAGCCCCCAAAAACGCTTCTGCCGGAAGCTAGTTATTATTTTTCTCAGAAAAACCCATTTTTTGGGCATCACTACCATTATAAAGCTTGGATATTTCTAAATATATCTCTGAAAGTGTTTGTCTGAAAGAAGATAGTCATATACACCTAGGATGGCTTGAGGGTGAGTAAATCATGGGATAATTTTCATTTTTGGGTGAACCATCCCTTTAAAAGAAAAAACAGAAACACTGACAGGACAAAACAAGCATATAGATGGTGGATATGTGCGTTTAGAGTGAAGCGTCCTGAAGAGGGTGTCCTTTCCATCTTAATTTTCAGACATCTTGCGAATCATGTAGTTGAGGATTCCACCATGATGGAAGTAAGTGAGCTCCACATCTGTGTCAAACCTCATCTTAGCCTGAAATGTTTTCCCTGTGTCCAGCTGCAGAGATGAACGAAACATCACATTTAATTATATGGAACAGGGAGAAAAAACAATATTTAAGGCAGTTATTTTAGGATCGTTTACATATAATTATAGTATTGTTTACATATAATTATAGTATTTAGCTTTTATTTTTATATTTTAGGTTTTCATTTTAGAAAAACTGAAAAACCTGCACTTTTGTTCTTTTTATTCATCTTTTTTTATATATAGCTTTAATTTCTTTTTATTTCAGTTTTAGTTTTAGTAATTTAAGTACCTCAATTTAAACATTTTATTTCAGGTTTTTCAACTAATATTTATATTTTATTTCTGAATTATCTCAATAAAGAAAATAAATTTCAATAAAGAAATTTTTAATGGAAGTTCTTAAAGGTGCTCTATGTAAGTTTTAGACTGCACTAAAGCATAAAAATATGATAATATGTTTGCAGATATTTATTAAACATGCTGAGTTCACATACTCGTTTCTCTGAAAACCATTGCTACAGCCAGTTATTTTACTTTGAAATGTGCGTTTTTTCAAACTATTTCAATTTGGACTGCAGTACCTATTTCAACCACTAGCTGTCATTCTTACATAAAGCACCTTTAGCTAGTGGGTAGCAATGCCAAATGCAAATAAATAAATAAATTAATTAATTAATTAATTAAAAACAAAAAAAACTCCCACATGTCCTATTGATGATAGTGTCTGCTGTTATATATGTAAGCAATAAAGTACGAGAGGCTGTGCTGTATCGTGAATAAGTCACGGCTGAAGCGGAGTGCCTGCAACCCCTTCAGCTGTGACTTATTCATGATACAGCACTAGCCTCGAATACCTTATTGCTTTTATAAAACGGTTACCACACAATACAAATATTACAGCCAAAAATTTGTATCAATGCAACTTTCATTAAGTAAACTTTCACTAAAAGCCTTCCTTCTGCCGGAAAAAATAGTCCCCGACCGTGAACAGCAACAGAAGTTACATTATTACACCATTAGATGGCGGCAAAGACTGTCTTTATGAGTGTGTCAGTCAGTAGCAAAGACTTTTATTTTGAAAAGACTGAATTGTTGTGAACACGGAACAAGACGCAACTGACAAATGATTTGACTAGCGCTGTCAGTCACGGGAAAACCCCTTAACTGTTAAAAGGACAAGATAATACATCGGACATTTAAACAGATTTTTTTTTATGAACATAGGACTGACCTGAAGGAAAATGCTAAATCTGAATGCAGGTAATAAACTCACTCACTCGATCTCTTTCTCATAACATTCTTCTACATAATACAGTAAGCTTCAATGAACAATATCAATTGTGAACATACAGTTTACACTGCTAAGAGTGGTTGCTAAGGGTTTTGTGTAGTGATACACAGAACCGTTGGGTTAAGCGGTCATAGCCGTGTTTTATCGTGAATAAAACACAGCTATTGACCAATCAGAATCAAGGACAGGAACTAACCGTTTTATAAGTTCTATTTAATTTTATGTTATATTCTTTTTATATATTTTTTTTGTATTTACACTGGTCTCTAAACCCCTCCTTCCTGAGAGCCTCCTCTGCTTGGTCAGATGGCCCAGTCTGTTGTAATTAATCTACTCTGCTTTGATTGGTCAGATGGCCCAGTCTTGTTGTTGATTGGTCTACAGCTTACAGCGCGTGTCGGAAACAAACCGCTCATTACCATATCTGATTTTCAGCACCAGAGGCTTCCTCAGTGCTCGATACACAGTGATACAAACTGTAACGATGGCATCGGTTTTACTGTATCAACCTTATCCTTTTGAAGTGCATGTAAGTGGATTTGCTTTCGCAGCACTGAAAACAGTGTCTTCTCAACATGCCAACAACACAAACCAAACTCTTCCAGTCTCAGCTACAAATACAGTGTTTGAGGGTGGGTCAAAGTAGACAACGTTCACAGGTAGCCAATTCAGACCATAGGTGGGCATTACACAAATTTGTTACAAACATACATGCAGGACAACTGGAATTACTGATGACTCATTTCAGACGGTTAAAAATTGGTTCTTTCTTTTCTTTGATCTTTAAAACTTTGCAGATGTTTTACATTAACAAACAAACTATATTACAAACTACATGAAAGGTAACATTGGAAAAACCTTAATAGGGGCACTTGATTTTAAGGAGAAAGCAGTTGAGAGCTGCTGATTTAAGGCAGGGTTTGAGGTGAAATCATAAGCTATACCTTGATGTCCACAGTCATTCTGGGAGTGAGCTGTGGGGGAATCATCACAGTGTATCGCTCGCGGCCAGTGAGCCCGAGGCTTTCAGCGCTGTCACCCGGCAGGTACTCTAGAGGAATGACGCCCATGCCCACCAGATTACTGCGATGAATCCGCTCGTAACTCTCTGCTAGTACAGCTTTGATGCCCTGAGGGAGAAAATCAATAGCAGTTCCACTGAGAGGTTTGCACACTACACTCTTTTTTGTGATATCCAGAAACTGTGGATGTTTGCTAACTGTCAAAGCAAAAAGATGCATTAATTATATATATATATATATATATATATATATATATATATATATATATATATATATACACAATAATAATAATAATAATAATAATGGATTAGATACCTTGTGAAAAAAAGAAGTACACTTAATTTTAAAATTAGCAATTATAATATACTTTAAAGAATATACGTAAGCTGAACTGAATGTAATGTTATTGGACATTTAACTGCATGCTAATTGCAATTAAATAATATTGTATTATAGTTTAAATTCATATTAAATGCAATTATCTAACGTTTCAAATGCTTTTTACCCACTTAAGTAGGACTTAAGTACATCCTTATATGCAATTTCATAATTACTTCTATTGTGTTTGAAATATGGTTAGAGTATACTGCTGAATGAACTGACAAGCATTTATGGTAAACTAAAATATACTTTCATGTCATTTCTATTGATACTTGTCTGGCATATATTTAAATATTTTTGTAATTACACATTTAGTACATTTTACAATATAATATGTTGAAATATCATAAGGAATAACATACTACAGTTAAATTTATAATTAAGTATATTACACGTGCTTTAGTATGTTAGTCAACACAACAAAATAAGTGTTCTTCTTTAAAGCACAACAAAAGATTATTAAAACAATGATTTAAGATGTAAAGTAAAACTTTTAATTTGACATTATTACAAAGTGCACTTTTTAAGCGTACTTAAATGTGTTAAGAAACAGTTATAAGTGTACTTAAAGAGCGTACATTTTTAAGTGGCCTTTTATTTTTATTATATATAATATTCACGTCTAGTTTTGGTTTTGTTTCATGTTTCATGTCTTATTTTGAAATTCTTACAGTCATGTTCCTTGTTTGTGTCATGTTCTAGTCATGTGATCCTGCCATGTGCTCCTCTTGTCAATCATTGTTTCTTTTGTGTTTTGCTCATGTTGGGAATTAATAAACTACACTTGGGTTCTTCAACCTCACCTCCAGTGGACTTTATGTTACAAATATTATCCGCAAGTACAATTTTTTCTTAAAAATTACTTAAGATTTGAAGTACACTACAGGTGCACATTTAATACAATTAAGTGCACTTCTTTTTCACAAGGGGCATCACATGCAGACAAGATTCAAAACTGACTGAGACTGCAATAAATAAAACTGCATGGGCACAAGATGTACTGGAAAAACATTTTATCCCATAAATGTAGTTTCCAGACAGACACTGATCATCCTGTCCAAGACACCAAAACCTATTTCTGTACAAACCTGAATGTGAATTCGTCAAGATGAGCAAGCAATTTATCAAAGTTAAATGTCTGTTTATGATTAGATGAACTACAAGCCTTACCAGCAGGAAGGGTCCTTTAGCTGCCCAATCTCTAGAGCTTCCTGATCCATACTCTTTGCCTGCCAGAATCAAGAGAGGATGACCAGCCTGCTGATATTTTTCTGCAGCATCAAACACATCCATCTGTAAAAAGCAACCAACCAAACATATTACAATTGTCAACTGTTAACATTGCTCTGGTTTGAAAAATCATGATTTATTAGTGCGATTGAATTATATATATATATATATATATATACACAATATTACAGTCTCATACCGTCTCCCCTGTAGGAAGATAGAGGGTACATGGTCCTTGCTTGTTTATAAACTTGTTAAACAGGCGGATGTTAGCAAATGTGCCTCGAGCCATGACTGCGTCGTTGCCTCGACGAGAACCGTACGAGTTAAACTCTCTTGCAGTGAGTCTAGCAAAGGAAAGGAAGATTTCATTATCCATAGTGTGTTGAGTCATATCTCAATTTTAAAGACAATGTACAACTTTTCTGATAAAACAATACATACCACTTCTTGAGCATACTAAAAGTATCAAAGTCTTACCCATGGCTAGTTAGGTAGCGTGCAGCAGGGCTGTTACGTGCAATGTTGCCAGCAGGCGAGATGTGATCTGTGGTCACAGAATCTCCCAAATTGAGCAGTACATATGCATCTGTTATGGACTTTGGTGTCTGGAGCTCCCGGGTCTAAAAATGTAATAACAGCAAAGCAACTTATGTTTACAGTTCCTACCTTTCTGAAAAAAGAAGCATGTTTCATTATATTGAATGTGCACTTGTAGTATATTTTTAAAAATACTGTACTTGCAGACAAATATAATATCAATAAAATCAAAGGCCACTTAAAGAGAGTACACATTCATAACTATGTTTCTTACACACTTAAGTACAGTACACTTTTAAAAAGTACACTTTGAAGTAAAAAATTTAATTTGACATTATTACAAAGTACATGTACTTATGGCTGATTTTCACAAAAATCGGTACATATTCCTTTTCACAACATGTAGAAATATATAGATATACATTTTTACATGTTTTTTTTAAGTATCTGAGTCACAGAGGATATGTTAGGACATGCACTAAAGAAGATGCATACTAATTTTCAACTTTATTGATCATACAGCTGCAGTTATAATGGTTATAACCCTTTTTAGGGTCTCATGTTCCTGTTTTTGGTTGGTTTAAATGTCTTTGGTCCATGTTGCGTTCATATATCATTCGAACCGCACCAGAGTTTGTTTGGAAGCGGACCGAGACCCATCTTTTTGGTGCGCACCAGGGTTCACATGGCAGTGTTCACACATGTTCAAATGAACCGCACTGACAGAGTAATCGCACCAGCAGGGTTCGTTTTAATCGAACCAAACATGCCAAGTGTGAACGCACCCTAAACCAACCAAAAACAGGAAGATGAGACCCTAAAAAGGACAGAATTGTCATAAAGCATATCTCGTCATACTTGCGAGTTTGCCCATCACAGGCATCAGACATGCGTCTCCACACAGCAGATTGTCTGTGTGTGTAACAGATGGATTCCCGCCGCTGTTTTGACTCCTTTACACAAGCTCTTCACGAGTTCCCAGCTGGCCAAAATACACTCATATTCAGGCTACACACACACAACAAGCGCATTTATCTCAGCACACAGCATTGTTTTGGATGTTCGGTAAGTTCCATCTCATAATAGGCAATGCGTCATAAAATTCAACCTATCAGGTTGTGAACGTATCCTTATTCCTTTAGGTCCGGTATCTTTTGGTTCGGTGATAAAACTGCCAATCTGAACGCTAATCGGACCAGGATTAAATTTTTTTTTTTTTGGTCCAGACCAAACGAACCGAACTACAAATGTCCTAATTGAACTAAGGTCTAATCCTGGCTTAATCTAAGCCCTGTCTGTGAAACCAGCATTTGTGTTTACTTATAACTTTGCATTGCTTTGACGAATCAAAATTCTTTTGATAACTTTTTGCCAGCATTGTCCTTAGCTGCTGTGTGGCCATTTTGGTGAAGATCAAACCAATGCCCTAAAGGTAGTCAGAAAAAGTAGGTTTCTAGGAAATGAAATCAAAGATATACATATATATATGTATATATAGGGCTTGGCACAGTTTTGTTTCCGGCCCTTAGGATTCCAAAGTTATGGTCCAAAATGCAAATTGCCTTGTTATAGCGCCACCTAGTGTCGGACAGGTGTGTGTGTGTGTGTGTGCCTGAGTAGCGGTGCATGTCTGGGACCTTCCTGCCAATTTTGGGGTCTCTAACACCCATACACTTTTTGGGGTCCAATCACCAATTTTAAAATTACATATAAAGATGTACTGTATATAAGTGCTACTTAAGGGGGTCAAAAAAACTTTAAAATTCAGCTAATTGTATTTAGTATAAATTTAAACTATAATAGATTTTTATTTAATTGCAATTAACATGTGTCTGAAAACACTACATTCAGTTTGCAGAAGTATATTAATTTAAAGTTATATTATTTCAATAATAAGTAGGTTAAAAGTAGGTTAAAGTGCACTTCTTTTTCATAAGGGTATGGTTATGACACTGAACACACATAAAAAAAAATACAATATACAATACCAGTCCATCAAAGAAAGGTGGAGATTTTATGTAAGTAGAACTGGGATTCCAGGTATACAGTTTGTCAGAGGGGGCTTTCAGGGCGTTCCAGCGTTCATTCACTTTCTGAATATGAAAACAGACAAACAGAACAGTTTAATTTAATTTATTACATTTACTTCTAAAATAAAGAACACACTTTATGGAATCTGAACATTGTTTTGATTTATGACAGACGACTTTATAAGTTAAAAGTACCTCAACTTTCTCATAGACCTCCTTAAACATGGCAGGAATGACAAACTGTCTCTCCACCGCCTGGATTTCCTCTCGTGTGGGCCAGATGTCCCTTAGGAAAATCTCTTTTCCCTTAGAGTTCACAGCTGAATTAAGACAGACCCAAGAAACATTGTGACTATTCATGCTCTTGATGGAGAACCAAGCATTGTCATGTAAAACAATGAGATTAAATACCTGGTAAATATTACTCACCTAAAGGCTCTTTTTCAAAATCTATCCTTACAGTGCCCGCAATAGCATAGGCAATGACCAGCGGAGGAGAGGCCAAGTAATTGGCACGGGTGTTGGGATGGACACGACCCTCAAAGTTTCTGTTTCCAGACAGGACACCAGCAGCAACCAAATCACCCTATGACATAAAAAAAAATCATTAAACTTTTTTTCTAAATATGAAGACATTATCAAAAAAACTAAATGAAGATTAAAATCTTGTTTACCTGAGTAATCGCCTCTACAACCTGCTCTGGAAGGGGTCCACTGTTTCCAATGCAGGTCATGCAGCCATAACCAACTACCTCAAAACTAAAAAGAACATTTATATGAAGGAACACTGAAATATTTCATTTTCTAGGTGAAATTTTTTTTAGGAAACTGAGTTTCTCACCCTAATTGGGAGAGGAAGTCCATGACTCCACTCTCTTTTAGGTAGTAGGTGACCACTCCACTACCTGGAGACAGACTGGTCTTTATGTACGGCTTGACACTGAGACCACACTGTACTGCCTTCTGAGCCAAGAGACCTGACGGAAATAAAGAGCAGTATTACATTACGATAGACAAAAATACATATCTAATTATAAAGTGACAAAAATACATTCAGCATATTTATAAAGTCAGTGGTTCTCAACTGATGGGTCTCAAGCCAAAAATGTGTCACAGGTCTGAACTGATCTTTGGGATAAATGATCCCTGTGGGCAGACATGTACCTGCTCCCAGCATGACTGAGGGGTTACTGGTGTTGGTACAGCTTGTAATGGCGGCGATGACCACAGATCCGTGAGAGAGTGAATACTCTGCACCGTTAAACTGGAATGGTACTCGAACATCATGGCGCTCAGGAGCCACCTGGAATCCTTTAAAGCCTTGCTATAGACAACAGACAATAATGGATGATACAGGTGTGCAGGAATACTTCTCTAGACATAAATGGTGTCTTCAGCACTGCTGTAAGGAAATCAAAATCTGACTTTTATGAATTTTATGACCGTTATGTCCATAAATTAGCTTTGAGATAATCTTTAGGCTAGTGTATTCCTAAAAGTTAATTCAATTCACATTGATTTGTATAGCGCTTTTCACAATACATATCGTTTCCAAGCAGCTTTATAGAAAATGCATGTCAACATTACCATTAGAGTAATCTGTTATCAGAGGTGACTGTCCAAATTATGTAATTTCAGAAATGTACATATGCAAATTACGCAGTTAGCAAACAATGTATTAATTTAAGGTAGAAACAAAGAGCTCATGGAAGTAATGAAAACATGTTAACAATGATTAGGATATATAGCAAAATTTGGAATGGTGCATGTTGATCCAGAGTTAACAATATGAACTTGGCAACATTCACACTTAACATTTTTTAAAAGGAAATATGTCCATACAGGAATGTATGGAAGCCCATTTCCACCACAAGAGAAAAAAAAACTTAAAATGAGTTAAATAAATTAATTATTAAAATGAATAAAATTAAATAAATTAAAATAATTAAATGTTGAAGTTATGACACAATTATGAGGGGGGAAAATGAAATTATGACATACTAAGTCATAATTATAATATAAAAAGTCAAAAATATGTAATTGTATATGTAATTATATAATAATCATAATTTCAACTTTGTCATAATTGTGACTTTTTATCTCATTTAAGTCGAAATTGACAAAAACAATTGTCAATTGTTCTTGTCAGTTTTTTTTCAACTTGTCGACTTATTTATGCAATAATTGTGAATCATAATTTTAACTTTGTCAATTTTTGACTTGTCATTGTCAAAATTGTTTTTTATCAGTTTCAACAAACTGAAACTTTGACGAAAAGTCTTAATTATTACATAAGAAACTGACAAAAACAATTATAAGATAAGTTGAAATGATAAAAAAGTCATAAATTATATATAATTGTTTTTTATTTCAATTATACTTTTTGTCAATTTCAACTTGTCAATTTCATTTTGTCAATTATGACTAAGTCATTTTTTTTTTTTTTTTGACAGTTATGACTTTCTATGACAATTTCATTTTATGTCAGTTATGCCTAATGTCATAAATATGACTTACCAAAGCAGAAATGGGCTTTCACAGGAATGAGATCTCTGCTCATCATGTGATTTCATGGGATTGCTAAGCTTTTAGTTTAGCACAGTGGTCATTCACTCTTTAAATAATGATTAGTTTTATCATACACAATATATTATGATTGAACAAGCCTCACTGCATTTCATATTCAATTTTGGCTGTGGAGCTGAACTATCTGTTGCCTTTTCACAACAAAGTGTAGAACTGGGAAAGACCTCAAAATGTGTGAAGAGAGATTACTTTTAAGGGATTTATGAGGAAACAGATTACTGCATTTATCTCAAGAATCCAAAGGGAATGTGTGTCATGTGTGTTTTTCCAAGTATTACTGTGGCATGTACCTTGGCCGCTAAACACGCTTCAAAGTCCTGCTTCATGTCTGATACAGCCACTTTGTCATGTGGCCGTTTAGGACCACTGCAGCAGGGGACGACCGTACGGAGGTCCAACTCAACAACCTGGAGGAGAAAAAAATAAGAGACATACATACATTTTTGCAGAAAGTGGTGCAGACAGAAGTGACTAGTACAAACATATCTGTGAACAGCACGTTTGTGTTGGGTTTAGATACCTGAGTGAACTGTGGATCTTGAGCAGTGTTGCTGTAGTCTCTGAACATGCCCACCGCTTTCAGATACTTTTCTATGTAACTTAGATTCTCCATGTCTCTCCCTTAAAAACAAATATGTATAAAACACATATAAACAATGATAGTACAGTTGCCAACCTTCTTGTATCCAGTAAAGCAATTCCACCTTCTTGACCACAGGAGAATATAGTGAAAAAGTAGTGTGCTTAATTGTACTGAATGTGCACTTGTAGTGTACTTCAAATCTTAAAAGTATTTCTAAAAAAAACTACTACTATATATAATATTCTTTTTAATAATGTCAAATTAAGTTTTACTGTTAAGTACATTTTAAATCAGTATATTTTAATAATCTTGTCATGCTTTAAAGAAGTACACTTATTTTGATGTGTTGACTAACACACTAAAGCACGTGTAAAGCAATGGTAGTGTGTTATTCGATAGTACTTTTAACATGCAATTAAGTGTCTGAAAGCAGTTTGCACTTCAGTATATTCTTTTAAAAGTTATCTGGTCACATTTTAGTTTAGGGTCCAATTCTCACTATTAACTATAACTTTTGCCTCAATAAACTCCTAATTACTAATAATTATTAGTTAGTAAGGTAGTTGTTAAGTTTAGGTATTGGGTAGAATTAAAGGATGTAGAATATGGTCATGCAGAATAAGGCATTAATATGTGCTTTATAAGTACTAATAAACAGCCAATATCCAAGTAATATGCATGCTAATAAGCAACTATAATAAGATATTTGGACCCTAAACTAAAGTGTTAACAGTTTTTTTAAGTGTACTTCTTTTTCAAAAGGGTCAGAATCTTTCAAAACTGATCAGGGACAGGTTAACGTACCCGTCTGCTTCAGATATTGAATGCTGATGTGGTCTACAGGGAAGAAGGCAGCGGTGGCTCCATACTCTGGGCACATGTTGGCGATGGTGGCACGGTCAGCGATAGACAGCTGGGCAACACCAGGGCCAAAGAACTCCACAAATTTCCCAACCACACCAATTTGCCGCAAATGCTGGGCAGAAAAAGAATATAATAATAGAAAGCAACTTAGTTTGTAAACATCCACTGACCATGAAGTTCTTTCTAGTAGGGAGGATATTTTCAATGTTTCCAATATTGTAAATTTCAAACCAAAGCCTCTGTAATATTCAGATATGGCAAGACTTCCATACCTTCGTGACAGTAAGGACTATGTCAGTGGAGGTGATAAATTTGTTGGGTGTCCCCTGTAGTTTGTAGCCAATGACCTCTGGCAGCACCATACTGATGGGTTGACCCAACATGACCGCCTCTGCTTCAATACCTCCCACACCTGCTCCAAAAGATCTGAGGTTAAATCTCAGCTGGAAATTGTGTGTTTATTACTGAATTTCTCATTTCTTATTCTTTAATTACCTGTCCAACACTGATACACAATTTAAGTCGCCATTATGAGATACAAGTCATAGTTCTGAGATAAGCAATAAATGACATGAAAGTAAAAATGATGTCATAATTATGACTTCTGTATTAAATACATAAACTTCTACATAATATTTAAAAATTGAGATACTAAGTCATAATTATGAGATAAAAAAATTGTCAATTATGACTTTTATAATGACATACATAAAATGTCAAAATTATGATACTAAGGCATGAAAGTAGAAATTGTCAATTATTACTTCTGTATTATGGCACATAAAATGTCAAAATTATAAGACACTGTCATAATTATGACATAAGAGGTCGAAATTGTGACAATTATGATTTGTGTATTATGACATACATAATATGAAAATTGAGATACTAAGTCAGAATTATGAGATAAAAAGCTGAAATTGTGTCATAATTATGACTTGTATATTATGACTTATACATAACATGAAAATTATGAGATACTAAGTCATAATCATGAGAAAAAGCTGAAATGGTGTCATAATTATGACTTGTGTATTATGACAAAATGTAAAAATAAGATACTAATTCATGACATGACATGGTCGAAATTGTGACAATTATGACTTATACACAACATGACAATTATGAGATACTAAGTCATAATTATACGATAATAAGATGAAATTGTGTCAGTTATGATGTGTATTATGACATACATAAAATGTCAAAATTATGAGATACTAAGACATAATTATGAGACAAAAAGTTGAAATTGTCATAATTACTTCTGTATTATGACAGATAAAATTTCAAAATTATGAGACACTGAGTCATAATTTTGAAATAAAAAGTTGAAATTGTGTCACAGTTATGACTTATGTAGTATGACTTATACATAAAATGTCAAAATTATGAGATAATTACATGTAGTCATTTTGTCAAAATTACTACATGAAAGTTGAAATTGTCGTAATTATTACTTATGTATTGACACATAAAATGTATAAATTATAAGATGTCATAATTATGACAGTTATGACTTAGTATCTCATAATTTCATGTAAGTCATACATAATATAAATATGTAATATGCAAGTCATAATTATGACATAATTTTGACATTTTAGCATAAGTCAATACATAAGTCATAATTAAAACAATTTCAACTTTTTATCTAGTAAATATGACTTTTTATCTCATAATTATGAATTAAAGGAATAGTTCACTTTAAAATGAAAATTAGAAGATTTACTCACCCTCAAGCCATCACAATCAGAGTTATATTAATAAATATCCTGACGCTTCACAGCTTCATAATGGCAGAGAGCGGGGGCTATGAGTTTAAAGCTCAAAAAAAGTGCATCCGTGCATCATAAACGTACTCCACACGGCTCCGGGGGAGAACGTTTAAATAAAGGCCTTCTAAAGCGAAGCATTGCGTTTGTGTAAGAAAAATATCCATATTTAACATGTTATAAAGTAAAATATTTAGCTTCCACCAGACCACCTTCCGTATTCAACTTACGAACATAGTGTAAAACTCTAGCAGTTCAAAACACTTACACTACATCCTACACCTTCCCTATTCAACTTATGAAAAAAGTGACGCGACTTCAGTTACGCTTTTTTTGTAAGTTGAATATGGAATTTAATATATTTCAAATATACTAAATCTTAGCCCCCGTTCACTGCCATTATAAAGCTGGGAAGCATCAGGATATTTATTAATATAACTCCGATTGTGTTCATCAGAAGAAGAAGAAAGTCATATACACCTAGGATGGCTTGAGGGTGAATAAAGCTTGGGGTAATTTTCATTTGAAAGTGAACTAATCCTTTAAAGCCCGTTCACACGAAGAATGATAACTGTAAATTACTTAAAATAATGAAACTACATGTGATTCTCGATGAGTTTCACTCACCCCAGCCCAGCACTCCCAACCCATCAATCATGGTTGTGTGGGAGTCTGTTCCCACAAGACTGTCCGGGTAGAAGAAACCATCCTGGTCAAACACAACCCTGGCCAGGTACTCCAAATTGACCTGATGGACAATTCCTGAACCCGGAGGAATGATCCGCATGTTCTGGAATGCTTTAGAACCCCACTGTGAACCGATACAATTAGTTCACCAGCAATCATAATTTTCATATTTTGAAGATACAAACAATATCAAAACATGTCAAATACAGAGAGGGAAAATTACCTTTAAAAACTCAAATCGTTCCTTGTTCCTTTCAAATTCAAGGTCTTGGTTTTTCTGAACGCTGTCAGACCTTAAAGTATGGAAAATGTATACTTAAACTTTTGAACCGAGTAGTTATGGTAATAGTTCACCCAAAAGTGAAAATTCTGTCATCATTTACTCACCTTCATGTCATTCAAAACCTGTATGACTTTCTTTTTTCTGCAGAACATCAAAGATATTTTGAAGAATGCTGGTAACCAAACAGACATTTCTCAAAAATATCTTCTTTTTGAGAACAACATGAGGGTGATTAAACGATGACAGAATTTTCATTTTTGGCTGAACTATCCATTTAATTATCATTCACTTATCACCAGACTGCAAATACCAAGACAAGTGCTCCAAGTGACATTTAAGTTTTAGTTTTCATTTTGTTGTGACAGAGACATTTAGGAGCTCACAAGGACTGGGTCCAAAAAATAAATAAATAAATAAATAATTCAAACAGTTAAACATGACAATATACTGAAAATACTAAACGTAATACTAAAAGTAACTGAATATTTTAAAATTTTCTTTGGTCACAACTACAAGACTCCCTTGTAGTGTTGTCAAAAGTACCGACTTCAATACCAAGTCGGTACTGAAATTTTAAAAATGTGATGCTTTGAATGCTGTTGAGCGGATTTGTAAACACTTCTGATTGGCCATTGTGTTCACACGCTCATCAGATATGTCTGTGATTGGCTACAATGATCAACGCTTCAAAAACATGTTGTAAATAGACATCAAGAACGCTCTTCACCGAGCACTTACATAGACACACACAAGAGCGTTTCAAAAAGGGTCCGCTCCCACTTTCAAAACGCTGTCAAACACTTCCGTGTGGTTTCAAACGCTTTTGTGCGTTGATCATTGTAGCCAATTACAGACATATATGTTGAGCATGTGAACACAATGGCCAATCAGAGGTGTTTACGAATCTGCTCAACAGCGATCAAAGCGTCACATTTTTAAAATGTCAGTACCGACTTGTACCGAAGTCAGTACTTTTGACAACACTACTCCCTTGTGAAAAGGAAGTGCACTTAACTGTATTAAATGTGCATTTTTAGTGTACTACAAATCTTCAAAAAGTATATTTTTAAAAAAACACGGTAATGAAATAAAAGATCACTTAAGTGTAGAGTACACTTTCTTGATTGTTTCTTAAAACGTGCACTTCATAAAAATGTCAAATTAAAAGTTTTAAAGTACATTTTAAATAAACTTTTGTCATGCTTTAAAGTACAGTTTTTTTTTGATGTGTTGACTAACATACTAAAGAACATGTAAAATACATGATTATAATTTAACTGCAGAGCTAAATTCAATATTACATTTAGGTTAATATATTTTAAATGTACCAAATTGCCAATTTATCATTACAAATGTGTAATTACAAATATATTTAAGTGACAGTAAACTAAATAAATAAAAAGTTTCAATAGAAATAAAGTATATTTTAGTTTACCATAAATACTTGTCAGAACATTCAGCTGTACACTTTAACCATATTTCAAAGACAATAGAAGTAATTATGAAATTAGATATAAAGATGTACTTAAGTCCTATTAAGACATAGAGTAAAAAGGAATTTTACATTTCTGTCAAATGAACCTACTTCCTGTTGAAGTCAACCTGAATGGAATGATCTATGACAAGGTCTGCTGGACAAACTGGATTTATCTTCTCAGGGTCGCCCTGTAACTTTTTCACTGCATCACGCATGGCTGCAAAGTCGACCACTGCAGGAACCCCCCTGTGCACAGCGAATGAACAATGAGACAAATATGTAACAGACAGATAAAAAAAGCTGTGAATTGTCAGAAAAATCTAATTTTTTGAAATGAAACAGTTTAGACAATATATTTAAAATTGCATGTGTTTTTGTAGAGCATCATATTTGTTACGACAAGTGTTTATGACTCATATATATGATATAGTGAGAATATGAGGCTCATACTCAAGGAGGAAAAAACACCTCAGTTTTATACAGAGATCCAAACTGGGCAAAAATATGCAATTTGGTGCAGTTGCAGCTGATATTTATATGGCCAAAAAGTCAGATGAAATCCTGATAGCTTGTAATGTAAATCAATGAGATCTTCACAACAGTATTGCAGACTAAAATAAAGTGCAAATAATTTCAGTTGTCACTCTATTACTGTATGTCTTAAGATATTTAAATGCTTAGTTTTATGATCAAAGCTCTGTAGTTTTTATTGTGGGGAGCAAAAGATATAATGCAATGCAGTACAATGATGATAGAGAGACTGAGAGACAAATAAATGTTCCTCAAGTCTGATGCATCATTTTTTATACATTTTAACATTATTTTCTAAAAAAAAAAAAAAAAAAAAAAAAAAAAAATGATGAATGGATAATTAAGTAAAAGCAAAGTTGCTTCAATCCAGTAAGTGATCTTGAAATATTACTAACAATATAAAAGTTATTCTTATTTTTACTATATAAAATTCAGTAAAGATTTCACAGCAAAAACACATGTGCATCACGATCTGAAGGGGAAAGTTTTTGCAATTATACCAAAAGGCCTTTGATCAATCAGTGGATTGTGTACAACAGGTTTTTCAGCAAAGTTTTGATCATATTGATAATTTAGAGTTAAATCTGAATCTAGAGTTAAATTAGAAATCTGCGTATCAAATATGATACAGTAGGCTTTATAGGGTTAAAACCTACGTAAAGTCTTGCAAGATGACGCGGGCCGGTCTAAAAGGCACCTCCACAGTCTGACTCTGCGTCACCTTCCAGTTGAGGATTTTCTCCACATCCTCTTTCTTCACCAGGAACTCATCACAGTTCCTCACTGCAGACTCCAACAGCACACGGATGGAGAAGGGAAGTTGGTCTTCAAAGAAAGGGACAGAGATGTCTCCAGTCATAATAACCCAGGACAGCTGACGTAACTTTCATTACTTGAATGGTTAGGCCAGGGGTGTCTAAACCTGCTCCTGGAGGGCCACTGTCCTGCAGAGTTTAGCTCCAACCCTTAATAAACAGCTAATCAAGGTCTTCAGACTCACTAGAAACTTCCAGGCAGGTGTGTAGGAGCTGGTTGGGGCTAAAATCTGCAGGACGCTGGCCCTCCAGGAGCAGGATTGGACATCCCTGGGTTAGACAATTCAACAAGGCAAACATAAAAATATTGTCTTACCATATCTGGGGTCTTTAAGTTTTTTAAGGTTGAAAAACTTGTGGTCAGGCTTCTGGGGGTCCAGAGGCTCAATAGTGTGTGCATAAGGGTTCGTCATAACTAAAAACACGCTTCCTTACAGCACACTCTTGAACCTTAAATTGAGAGGAAGAAAACAATGCAAGTAAGTAATTTAAGTAGTAATCTACTAATTAAAACATTTTGGGCATGATACAATGGTAATACCATGTTTTTTGAACATGTAGCATGGTAGGCTAACTGATATCATCACTGTAAAATGGTACCTCCACAGTACTTTTTTGTAAGGGCTGGAATCCACAAATGTTACAACCAAAGTATGGCATTATGCATACATACCCTTTTGAAAAAGAAGTGCACTTAACTGTATTGAATGTACATTTGTAGAGAGCCTTAAATCTTAAAAGTATATATTTAAAAAAAAAAAAAAAAAAAACTACTTGTAGATAATATAATAATTTACTATAACACATTTTCATTTAATAGCAATTAAGTGTCTGAAAACATTACATTCAGTTTGCGATTGCATATATTATTTTAAAGGATTTTTTCCATTATAAGTACTCTTTTTAAAAGTAAGCTAAACTGTACTTCTTTGTCGCAAGGATTTAAGAATTTTAACAAGGTTGACCAGCATTTGCAGTTCACTATTAAATGAAAAAACAATCATAACTACACCTTTAGTCCTGTGTTGAACGGCAATAAAATTTCCAGTAAATCTTCTCCAGTTCAGTTCAAGCTTTGCAAAAGAAAGATCTGCCACTTTTTCCGCCTCTATTCAACACCAAAGGCTTGAGAACTTCCCAGAATTAAGAGGTTGGTACGTGACAGCCGGGACGACACCATCTGAAGCAGCTGCCAGCACACAGCATAAGAGATCAAGGAGGCAAAACTTTATCACTGCCTCCACACAGACTAGTTTATACAGAAGTAGAAATCTACAGTTTACATCACAGCCTTGAAATCTGCTTGATCTTACAGATATCAGTTTTGTGCAATGAGATAAACATGGCCCTCTCCATAACTGTCACAGATAATGAACTGTATGGTATTTGTCTTGGACTCCACACAAGAGTCAAAAGAAACTCATACGAGTCTGGAGATTTGGAAATGTTCTGGACTGGTTGTGGAGTAATGCATCAGGTGAGTGTTCGGGCCATGACGTTAAACAAGTCGTTGCAAGAGTCAGAAGTAAAGCCAACTCTATTTCTTCACAGCAATTTCCTGATGTTTCAATCAATCCTTTTTTTATCCAAGTCACGTCTGCTGATAGGTCATGAATCATGATTACTGTGTGACTTACTGTGTGAAATTACTATATTTAACCTCTGAACGGGACAGTTTAAATATTTGATGTGCTCTACATTGTAAAACCAACCAGTGAAATTAATTAAATTAATTTATTGTACTTAATAGAAAAAAGTTGCGTGAACTCAATTTAATTGTAGTAAGCTGAACTTAAAATGATTGAGTTGAGTTGCAGCAGATTTCTAATTCCCAGTATGCTTTGCATTAGACTGTAAATAAATGTTGAAATTAAGTGTTATTTTGTGTGTTTTTAACATAAGGAGACATAAGTTAGCGTTTAATGTTGTGTTATGTTGGGTTTTACAGGGGTTCTGTTATGTTAATTTTTTCTGTTATGTTACCATTGTGGTGAAGAGTAGAGCCTGTGGTTAGGCTGAGGATGGGCTGCAAAACTTTTAAGACCATATATACTGTATGTTGTTTAATTATATACATGCAAGTAAATAATGACAGTCTCTTTGATAGTTATAATAGCATGTGTTATTTGCTATCTAACATTTAACCCTCAGGTGCTCCTCATTTGGGAGTCACACTGGTGCTCTTCGCGGTCAAAAGTGACCGGACCCCTAAAATGTTATTTTTTTCTCCCTCAGCAAAACCAATGTAATTTATTTTTGTTCAATAATATTTTTACTTTTTTATTTTGTATTTTGAGAGAATTTCATGATACTAATTAATATTTATGCAATAATTATGATCAATTTTTCCCATTGAAAATAATACAAAAAAAAAAATTTCTAATATTTTTTCACTATTTTTCAATTAATGCAATATTTCAGGTTAAAATAGAGTTTAGGCCTTTAAAATATATATATATATTTTTTTTTTTGAAGGCAGATTACCGCCATCTGGTGATAGTATAAAAAGAAAAATGTGTAACACCATGGTGTAACCACTAGATACTTGTACAGCTCTCTATGGAGAGGCTTGTGAATTCCCTTTTTTGGACATATTTACCTATTTTTTTTTTTTAGGTTGAGGATATGAATATATATTTAGACATTCTCAAAGACTATTTCTTACCAAGTTTTAGATATATTTTTGTAAGAAATATTGATTTGAAGTGTTAGTTTTTGCATTATGATTACAATCAAACCTAAACGTGTTAGAAAGAGAACGCAAGGAAGCATTGTTACCCATTTTTTGATTTAGAATTCATAAAAAATGCCAAGTGACTTTTTTCATATAAAAAATAGTAACACTCGTTGTCTTCGGTCAAAAATGACCGACCATAGTAAAAGAATGGGAAATCGACAAAAACACAAAAATTCAGAGAATTTTTGTGTGTACAATCTACAAATCAGCCACAATTCTGAAAAAAAGTACACAGCAGTGTAAAACATCAAAAAAAGTACACACTCTAAAACATCAAGAGTGTGATTTAGACACACCCACTCACACACAAGCGAGCACACACACACACACACCCTATAAACCACTGTCTGTAACACAGAACAAAATTTTGATAATATGTGAAATCCATTCAATAATTCAGTCTTAATGCAGGAAAAGCTCACAGCAGTGAAGGAGTGACACTCCAAAACATCAAGAGTGAAATAAACACACCCATTCTCACGCACACACACGCACACATGATACCCCTTTGGTACAATATAAAATATAAAAATCTTCGTTTTGAATTTTAAAAAAATTGTAGCTTTATCAGAATGGGCTGAAACTTGGTGATTTTTATGTCAATTGGTATGCGAACACAGAAAAAAATTGGGGGCATGATTCGAAAAGTCTAAGTGGTCATAAAAAAAAATAGTTACACTTGTGTTCTTTGGTCAAAAATGACCAACCAAAGGAAATGAATGGGAAATTGACAAAAACACAAAAATTCTGAGAATTTTGGTGTGTACAATCTACAAATCGGCCACAATTCTGAAAAAAAGTACACAGTAATAAAGGTATGACACTCTAAAACATCAAGAGTGTGATATAGACACACGCACCCTCACACACACGCACGCACACCCCTATGAACCACTGCCTGTAACACAGCAAAGTTTTGAGAATATGTGAAATCCATTCAGTAAAGCAGGAAAAGCTCACAGCAGTGAAGGGGTGACACTATAAAACATCAAGACTGAAATAAACACCCATTCACACACACATTATACACACACAACACACACTTATGAACTGTGCACTTGGAAGTACAGGCTTGTTCCTTCGCATCGTTCTGAGCATTTTTTTTTTTTTTTTGCAGGAGCTCTGTGTCAAGAGCATAAAAAGTATGTGGGCAAAATGAAAATTACTATGATGCTTAGTCCACATTATATTTAAGCTCCATGCATATCTTTGTAAACATATCTTACATTTTTAAAGGAAAACATTGTCTTTTTTCAACATTACTCACTGTGGTACCATTTAAGCGAAGTGAAAGTGTTTAATGATGACATTTATTTGTGTACTTCTACCTTACTAACCTTTTACCTTAACTTAAACTTACCTTACTTAGTTACTACCTTAATTTACAACTATATTTAGATAGGCCTACAAATTACACACATTAATTCAGTTGAGACAGAGCCTGTTTTGTCATAAAGTTCCTTATGTATAACCGGGCATAACCAGAGAGCCAAGCCAATTTAAAGGGGCTATATGTAAGATTTTTACTTTAATAAAGCATAAACATACCCCAATATGTTTGCAGATATTTAGGAAACATGCTAAGTTCACCTACTTTTTTCTCAGAAAAACAATGCTACAGCCAGATATTCTACTTTGAAATGCGCGTTCCATGTCGGAATGTCTGTCTTTGTTTTGGTCTGTGCGAAACCGTGTGCTGCCAGTTTATCCAATAGTATTTCGACATCACAGGTTGCCAGATGGCGGAAAACACCGCGTATTGTAGCCATGGAAACCAGCAAACAAACTGGGTCAGAGAATCGCAGATTCTACCTGACCTAAAAAGCATCTGCATCTTTGAAGAAGGGGGCGGAGCAAACAATATTTTGAATTTGGACTGCAGTACCTATTTCGACCACTGGGTGTCATTCCTATAGCCCGTTTAAGGGTCCAGACTCCAGGTGTGGGGGGCCCACTAGGAGACCCCCCTAATCCCAGAGTTTGGAGCCCCAACTCGGCTTGGCTCCCGGATACACCCGGTCAAACTCCAAGCTTGACTCCAGTCTTCAGACCACCGGCCTGGACCCCCAGCCACTAAACCATCCCACCCAGGGCTATTTTTTTAAAATACTTTCTTCTCACTGAATAAATATATTGATGTTTTACTTTAAAACCAATAGATTTTTATATTTTGTGAATCAATCATGATGTGGGCTTATTTGGAACACATGCGGGCTTAAATGGTACCAAAAGTACCAATTAAGCCCATGCCAAACTTCTGAATTTTTTCATAAAATATCTTAATTTTGTATTCTAAAATGTACATCAACTAATTAATGCATTTTCAAATGAGAGATTAATCTTGCATTTTAACAAATTGTTTGTCTTATAAACCATTTCAATATCTATGAAACACACCTAAATTTAGATTTTAGTGGGCTTAATAGGTACACTTACCCATGTAATTAACATTATGATGAGTTGGGCGAGGTTGAGAACTGTGGGAGCGAAGGGATGCTGATGACGTGACTATTAACAACTCTCAGCCCTGCCCTACTTGTCACAAAATTTTAAGTTCTACTAACTCCTGCCCAATGCTGTCCTTCAAAATAACGTCCTGCCCAATGCTGTCCTTCAAATAAATGTGCCAACTGAATGCTTTGAAAACATATAGTGAATATATCTATACTATATTCTATAATCTATGCTATGCAAAAGAGCTATAAAGCAAAAGGACCGTTTAAATCAACAAAAACACATTCAGTGTTAACAGATAAGAGGAATGTTCTGCAGGAACACACAGATTCACTCTAGACACAGTAACCTGTTACTGTCATTTCTTTATCCTATAAAAGCAAGAAACGTCTAACATTTATATTCAATTACATGCTGTTATCCCTTTACAGTTACCACAGTTAGACTCTTAAACCTAAATTTAACATCCATCTTTTTTTAATTTAACGTTTTTATTTTTGCGCCGAATATTAATTGTTTCCCTTTCTGAAGTATCCCGTCTGTTTGATGCACATGCGCACATAATTCAACAATGAAAAAATGCTACCTATCAGATTACACTTCCAGCATGATATTAATGTGGTTTGAGGCTTTATTAACATCCACACCTACCCCAACCCTAAACCTAATTTGTAACACCTACAAGGATATAACCGTAAAATAACAGTTTTGTGCTGACGAAACAGATCACACAAAGTGCCTGACAGGGCAAGCCATGTCAAACATTACGCTAATGCATTAGCTTAAGCTTAAAATAAAGAATTCATGTTTTCTGTAGCTGGTATCACGTACCTTTCCTGCTGCAGCTCACTCGGTTTCCTCCATTATTTATAGACGCATTTTGTCTATAAGTAATGCATTATTCGGTGCTGTAATTTGACGTGACTGGTGGAAGTTTTCCGTGCATGCTGGGCAGACCCGACTAATCGATAATAACATTCGTTGTTCATGATTTTCATTATCGATTATTATCGATTTTATTGATTAGGTGTTGCAGCCCTAGTGTGTAGTTTTCATTTCTTAACCATGTGGGAAGAAACATCATGGCCATATTCCAGGATGACAATGTCAAACCCAAGATTCATCAGGCTCAAATTGTGAAAGAATGGTTAGGAGGGAGCATGAAGAATCATTTTCACACATGAATTGGCACCTCTTGAGTCCAGACCTTAAATTCATTAACATCATACATTTACAATAACATTTATTTCCATCAAGAGGTGTATCGATTTCTGGTCAAGATCTTGTATTGACAATGCAAGAGTCGAGCACTCTGTAAAGTCTCCTCCAGCACATCCCAAAGACTGTCAATGTATTTAAGGTCTGGACTCAGAGGTCTGGACAATTTAATATGAAAAGAGACACACTATATGTAAGGGATAATCCTTGGCTATTCTGTGTATTCATTCAAATCATTTAATGCACAGCTAGCCGTGGATTATGCCGCTTATACCATGGTCATTTGCCAACATTCACAAGTTAAAGCTGTAATTGATGTTTGCAGCACAATATCTAAGCAGAAGGTTTAAGCATTATAACTGCTTTAAATAAGACACAGAGATGAAGTAGTGCGGTAAGAATGAATGCTTTGATTTGTATAAAATCCAGCAATAGCCAAATATCAGCTGATTAGTTGGCCCAGCTGATACTGTAAATCCATCAATGCTGAATACAAAATACTGTAGATGTTCATTTTTTTTGAGGCAATATCATTTGGATTCAATGAAAAAAGACAACCATTGAATATTCACTGTTAACTATTTCTGATTTTGCAGTAATTCATTCTATAGCAGAAAGCAGCAGTTCACAATCTAAGGATTTCAAAGACATTTAAACCTTAGAGGAAAAATGAGGTCAAGCTGCCAGCATGCTGCCTCATGTTATCATCTTAACAAGTTTAACTCGGTCCTCCTGGGATACGAGCAAGCAATGAGATCAAGCTGTACAGCAAGCAAAGTGGGTTTTTCCTACAATAATGGTAGCAGAATTGTGCAGCACATCAAACAGAAGACAAGAAGACACAACCGACCAAACAGGGTGAGCCACTAAACTCTCCAGCCACCCCGAGGGGGAAGGTAGATTTACACTAAATGATAGAAGCCAATTACCATGATTTAAACCAGTGGTTTTCAATCTTTTAGATGCCACGCGCCCCTGAATGTGATCATTCTCGTGCAAGGGACACCCATCCTAAAAAGGCACCTATATAGTTTCTAGTTTAAAGACCCAATTTACACAGTGAAAAATTAATATTATACATTTGTTTATATTTGAAAAATATTTAGCTTCTAGGAAGTTAAATTAAGGTTTCTTTTTTCCTCCCATTATAGTACTGTACTAGTATTTATTTTAAATTCATTACATATTTTACATTTTTTAAATATATTTATATACATTTATATAAACATTATATATATATATATATATATATATATATGCATGTATATGTGATTATTTATTCATTCATTCATTCATCCACAGGCCCCCTATTACTTCCTTGTGGCCCCCAGTTTGAAAACCCCTAATTTAAACAGACTTGGCCAAGTTCACATCATAAAAAACGTAATTTCTCTGTGGCATTTTATATGTTTCTGTGATTTATAAAGGTAGGATACTTTAAGAATAAAACATATATGAATGCAAAATCACCAGGAACCCGCTTTAAGTTACCCAATCAATGAATTAGTATCTGATATGTGTGAGACTTAGTGCCAACTGCCAAGCATAACAGACTAAAGGAAACATAATCTGAAGTAATATCTGTACATTCCCACCCAGTCTTGTGACCAAAATGCCGTTTTCTGTGGTTGTGTGTGTATTAGACTCTGGACTATGAAATGAGGCTGTGTGTTTCCCTGTCTTCCAGGAACTTGTTTAGAGAATGATTTACTGCAGCTAGTAGTCCACGTTTTCCGTCTTTGATTGACATAACACGCAAGAGAAAAGTGAACATTTGCACTAATTTTACATCAGTAACTTCTCTATTAGCATGTGCAGTATTATTTCATTGAGAACGGGCAGATAGCTGATTAGCTAAGTCAACCAAATAAGAGCCAAAACTTAGCAAATATTCCCCACTCGATCTCGGTCTAACATGCAAGCATTCAAGCTGCCATGGTCTTCGTGCTAATAACTTCAGTTGCATCCTTTTAATATGCAAGAGCATTATTAGCTTGACAGAAAACAGTACAAACACTATGAACTCAAACTCCGAAAGCAATTAAATGAGACATGCCGACGAGAATGTTGCATGTAGTTATGCTCATGGAGCACTATTTCACTGTGTAACAGTTTGATCAATCAGCTTACCTCGTAGTGTTAGTGTAGATTTGAGTCTTGCTGTCACTGGATGTTCCTAGTGTTCGGCCTCTTTAACTCTTAAGAGTGGCGTTGATGTTTTTACCGTAATTACTCTACCTCGCCTACTACACCTACTGTATCTACTACACAATTGAAGACCTGTAGGCTATAGTGCCACTTAAAAAAACAACAACAAATCATCACAAGAATAAAATCATAATATTTTGAGAATAAAGTCAAAATTGTGAAGGAAAAAAGTCTTTATAATAGATAAATAAATAAAATACTTTATTCGCGTATTGCAACAACTTTGCTCTCATAATTTTTACTTCATTCTTAAAATATTATGACTTTATTCTAGACTTTATTCTCTCATTTCTATGACTTTGTTATTGTAATTTTGACATCATTTTCTTTAAATATGACCCATTCTCAAAATATGATGACTTTAATCTCGTGTTGCTAAGGTTTTATTCTCGTGTTGCTTTATTCTCATAATTTTTTAATCTTAAAATTATTACTAATCTCGTAATTTTAGATGTTTTTACGACGCAGTACAGTGACTAGTAGCAAGGAAATTGAAAACTGATTTCTTATAATAAAAAAACAGATAGCACTTAGTTTTAAACAGAATTGTTAAAACGGTTGACCATAAAATACATTTACATTTCTACACGATAATGCTTGACATTTTGATAGATAAAGACATTTAACAACTGTGTATGTCTATTATGTGTATTACGGTGATGATTCAGCGCTTCCGCGCCTGTTTTTTTACTGTTATGAATGTGTGGTAAAGGTCATATTGAGTTCATTGCTATTGTAATAAACATCACAAAGCACATTCAATATCCGTTTTCATAGGCTACTTTAGTGAGACGGGTCTAGGCGATGTGCATGAACTCGGTACAAAAATAATTTGAGGTCTGTTAGTATGATGCAGTTACAAAACGTCCTGCATAGTGCATTAAATGATGTGAGGGGGCAGTTTTCTTTTTTAAAAGAACATAGGCTACTCTACATGAAGATGTTAAAACATCACAACAGAGATAAATAGGCCTGTAGTAGCCTATGTGGTTCTACAAAGGCTGCTGGCGAAAATTAAATAGTTTAATTAAATAAAATAGTTTCAACATTATAGTTCATTAATCCTTGCCATAAGCTGTTCGGGGTTGCTTTGCAACTTGTCACGTTAAAGTTGGCATGAAAGGGAAGATTGGCTTCATTTTGTCCATGGGGAATAGAGTACCTCAGAGATGACGTGTTTTTGTATGCAAAACCCGGAAGCGAGTTAGCATTTTAGGACTTGCGATTGCTAAATCGCCTGAAATAAGGTCTGTGGTTAACAAAGACTCTAAATATTTTCACATTTTGATCTATGACATAAAACACACCAGTTATAACCCCTTGTGATTTTTTAAAACCTTTATTGTGTCTTAAAAATGGTGGTTGCTAACAAGTTGCTAAAATGGACTACTTCCTTTGGCGGGGACTTTAGACGTCATCATGACAAACAGGACATTTGGACAGCATTTCTCATGAAAAAGTGGATAAGTATTCATTCACAGTGCGGATCTATTGAATAGAGTACCTCAGAGATGACGTGTTTTTGTAGGCCAACCCAGAAGTTAGCAGCGCACTGGTTCCCTCAATCAAAAGCCTATGCATTTTTCCCATAGACTTTTGAAAAAAAGCAAAAAATAAGCTGTGTTTAACAAAGGGTTATGACACTTACACGTTTTGTCTATCAAGATAATCTTTACAAGTTAACACAACATTTATACATTTTGAAGCCTAAATAAATTCGTCAGATATAAAAAGCTAACAGTAGGCTATAAACGGACTACAGCACACCATGGTCGTGGATCAAATTCACCACCACCAAGCTTCCTCAAACTTTATTTAAAAAACAACTTTATTTAAAAACATGCTCGCTGATTATGATCTGCGCTGTGTGTGAATACTTATCCACTTTTTCATGAGAAATGCTGTCCAAATGTCCTGTTTGTCATGATGACGTTTAAAGTCCCCGCCAAAGGAAGTAGTCCATTTTAGCAACTTGTTAGCAACCGCCGTTTTTAAGACACAATAAAGGTTTAAAAAAATCACAAGCAGGTTATAACTGGTGTGTTTTATGTCATAGATCAAAACGTGAAAATATTTAGAGGCTTTGTTAACCACAGACCTTATTTCAGGCGATTTAGCAAAAACCCATTCAAAAAAACCCATAGACTTTAGGCGATGGAACCGGAAGTCCTAAAATGCTAATTCGCTACTGGGTTTTGCATACAAAAACCATAGACTGTAAAAAAATACGTCATCTCTGAGGTACTCTATTGATGGTTGTGGTTTGCTATTGGTGGATCTCATGTGAGTGACAGGTTGTCCCGCCCTCACGCCAGTAAACACATCATCAGAGAAGAGATATCGCTGCAGGAGGGAGGGGAATTTATTGTTATTAAAGACACAAGAATTAAAAAAAATAAAAAATTATGTGCACAGAAAAATATATAATACTGTAATAAAAAAACAAGAAATGTCAATTTTGAATTCATAATAGTTTAATAATAATTACATTCTATTCTTCCATGTAATATAGTTCATTTACCCTAACCATAAGCTTGTAAGATTAATATAGAATTCAAATTGTGTATTTACAATGGCTTTGAATGTGGCTCATTCAATCAGATTTTTCTGTTTTAATATAATATTAAAAGATCTTTCCTGATAAAAAAAAATGTGTCAGTTACTTCAAAGATTTATTAAGTTTGACTCTTAAAAGTATTAAAAACTCATTATTATCAGATAATTACTGTTGATCAGATCATTGTTTTGAAAAGCAAAAAAAGGCAGTAAAAATATTTCCAATGCCATTTCATATTTATTTGTTGTGGCTTCAAATCCAAGTTTAAATGTGATGTGAACTGCGAAAACCCATCACATGGTGAAATTTTACCTATTACATATGAAAGCTGGATTCAAGCCCTTTCCAAATCTGTTTTTAGATTTGGAAAGAAGATTTTTTTTTTCAAATCTTCTTTCATAGCTTGTCTGTAACAAAAGTTATGGCTGAACGCTCTGATTTTCAGGAATGGAATTTTGAGAAAAACAGGTTTAACTGTCACCCCCTTTTTTCACATAGACATGAAAATGCACTATCCAAACATAAATGGTTGTGATTCAAGAAGATTTTATAATAATATATTACAAAGCATGTTTTACTCTTAAACTGCAAGAAAATAAAAGACAAAAAATGTCAACATTGCAAATTTTAGGTTGAAATATTTCAAAAATGAGCTTTCAGTAAGATTTTGTTTGGGCGCAGTAACAAACTTTTTCACTAGATGACACCCAAGCTCCATATCTGACCATTTAAGGGCGCCTCCATTTATTTGATCTCTATATATTTCCATATTTTCATACATTTTATGAAGTAGACATCCTCTGGCAGTATTTGATTTGAATTCAACCTCTAATACACATAATTAGAACACGTGTGTTCATTATAGCTCTGTTGTTCTCTTGTGCTCCACCTTCTCACCATATAACATTGTATTAGAAAAAAAATCTTTGCTTGGCGTAGCTTATACAGGACTGGCGGGAAATTTGCATTAATACACCTTCATTCTACATGTTATGTGGTTAATTTTGATAGGTGAACTGTCTTTGTAGTTAAAGAGAGGGAAAGGTAGGCCTATGGCCGCTGGGTGTGTTCTCAAACAGTAACGTTAGAGAACAGCCTTGCCACTATAATTCGCTATTTTTCTGCACTTAACAGGCGAATTTTGCCAAGACATTTTCAGAGACAATAGACAAGATATTATAGAATGATAATATAATGAAAACCCAATTTTGACCAAAAAAAAAAGACATTCGACCTATTTTTTGACTTTACTGAAAAAGTTCCATCGCGACATCCGACGGGTTTTCCCAGATCGCATCACAAATATGATCTGGTGGATGAGTAAATTCACTTCCTGTCAACAGGCTTTGAAGCTCATGAAGTCTGGAATGACTGCTTGGATTGTTATGGGATAGTAAGTCATCCAGCCCAGGAAAGCGTGTGATATGATTAACAATTCTCTGTTAGCGATGAAGCTCCTTCCTCCTGCTGCGGCCTTCTCTGATTCTCTGCATCCTGTAGGTCTTTCGGGCCAGTTCACGCTCTTTTCCCTGCACCTCTGTGTCATCCAGCACCTCCAGACCGGGTATCTGACTGATCACATACTGCCTGTCATAGAGAAATATACGTATATAGTAGTAGTTAGTATGGACAGATTGTTCAGATTGTAACTGAATGTTAAACTTACTGGCACAAATACTTAGTTATCATACTGAAATCTGCTTAAGCAAAACATGACCACTGGATGGTAGTATACCCTTGTGAAAAAGAAGTGTGCTTAATTGAATGTGCACTTGTTGTGTACTTAAAATCTTAAAAGTATATTATCAAAAATGGTACTTGCTGATATAGCCTATATTAATGAAATAAAAGGCCACTTAAAGGGTTAGTTCGCCCAAAAATGAAAATTCTGTAATTAATTACTCACTCTCATGTAGTTCCAAACCTGTAAGAGATTTGTTTATCTTTGGAACACAAATTAAGATCTTTTTAATGAAATCCGAGAGATTTCTATACCTCTGTAGACAGCCTACACAACTACCACTTTCAGGCCCCAGAAAGGTAGTAAAGACATTGTTAAAGTAATCCATGTGACTCTAGTGGTTTAACCTCAATTTTATGAATGATGCGAGTGCGTTGTTTGCGCAAAAAAAAAAAAAAAAAAACCTCTTTATTTACAAAATATTAAGATTATATATTATAATACTGGAGATTAAATAAATAAATTATAATGTATCATTTTGTAAATAAAGTGGTCTTACAGGTTTGGAACGACTTGAGGGTGAGTATATAATGAGAGAACTTTCATTTTGGGGTGAACTAACCCTTTAAGTGTGCTTAAAGACAGTAAACTTTCATGACGATGTTTCTTAAGTGCACTTTTAAAAAGCGCACTTCATACTGTCAAATTAAAAGTTCTACTTTAATGTACATTAAATATGTTTTAATAATCTTTTGTCATGCTCTATACTTATTTTGATGTGTTGACTAAAGCACATGTAAGTACTAAAGTACTTGATTATAATTTTAACTGTAGTGTGTTATTCGATATTACATTTACATGTTTTAAATCTACTAAATTGCAACTTCATTATTACAAATGTGTCATTACAAATACTATATTTAAATACATGGCATACAAGTTTCAATAAAATGACATTAAAGTATATTTTAATTTGCCAAAGATGCTTTTCAGTACATTCAGTAGTTCACTTAACCAGTTAACCATATTTCAAAGACAATAAATTATGAAATGTACTTAAGTCATGCTTAAGTGGGTCAGAAGCACTCTAAAGTTCAGCTAATTGCATTTAATATAAATATAAACTATAATATTTTAATTTAACTGCAATTAAGTGTCTGAAAACATTACACTCTAAAAAATGCTGGGTTAAAAACAACCTAAGTTGGGCTGAAAATGAACAAACCTAGCAATTGGACTGTTTTAACCCAGCGGTTGGGTTAAATGTCTGCCCAGCCTGCAGGGTAGTATTATTTAACTCAACTATTGTTTAAAAATGACTGTATTGCTTGCTTAAAATTAACCCAAAATAGGTTGGAAATTAACATTTATTAATATGTTTAATAAACGAACATTTATTCATAAATTTAATGAATAATAATTAAACAATAAACATTTATTAAATTGCTTATTAATAAATGTTCACCTTTTGATTATTATTGTTGCCTCTAGTAATTATGTGTCTGATTTTTGATTTTGGGTTCATTTTAAGCCAGCCAGTAATTTTTAAACAATAGTTGGGTTAAATAAAACTGCCCAGCACGTTGGGCAAACATTTAACCCAACCTCTGGGTTGTCCATTTTCAACCCAACTTGGGCTGTTTTAAACCCAGCATTTTTTAGAGTGTACATTCAGTTCACACTTAAGTATATTCTTAAGTATATTCTTTATGTAACATCTATTCTTTTTAAAAGTATGCTAAGGTGCGCTTCTTTTTCACAAGGGTATGTACCATCTGAACTTCTAAAAACAGACCAAAAAGTACAGGCTGAATGTTTACTATACAAGCAGATTTCAAACATCAGTTCTTCTCATGCTTACCTGTAATCAATATACTGCGTGAGACTGCCTCCATTAAAGTAACTGGGTGCTGCTTCATTGTTCATCATACTAAGAATTCTACAATGAAACCAAACAGGTAAATCACTGGAAGTGTAAAAACATTATTGTGTCTACTGAGTTAGTGCATGAATGGATGTTCTTGGGTGAATGGGTGAACTCACTTGATATTTGGGAACTTGCAGCAGATCTCTTCCACAATAATGGGCAGGTTGCTGATTTTGTTCTTGTTGATCCACAAGGTGGTGAGGCTGGGCATGTAGGGGAATTTGACATGTGCGTTGTAGTTGTTGCAGTCCAGGATGAGTGTGCTGAGCTTCTCCAAATTCCCCAAAAGAGCAGGGTTCCGTTAGCAGCTCGGTTAACGGCAATCAAGTTTGTGTGTGTTCTTGTTGAAAAGCCTTTCTTCTAGTGCACTCTTAAAAATAAAGGTTCCAAAAGGGGGTTTTCGCAGCAATGCCATAGAAAGAACCATTTTTGATTCCTCAAAGAACCTTTCAGTGAACATATCTTAAAGTAACCTCTTTTTTACTTATGTAAAGAACATTTTAATAATCTGAAGAACCTTTTTTGCAATCGAGAGGTTCTATGGAGATGCCTGAGATGCCTATTTCTGTTTTTAACCCTATAAAACCTACTGTATAATATTTGAAACACAAATTTCTTAGGCCTCTAAATGATCAAAACTTTGCTGAAAAACTTGATGCACACAATCTACTACATACTTTCTATCGTCTGATTGATAGTTAATAATTTTTAGCAGGTAAAAGACCTTTTAGTGTAACTGTAAAAATATCCCCCTTCAGGTTGTGATTCATGTGTCTTTTTGCTGTGAAATCTTTACTGATTTTAAAGTAATTGTAACAATAACTTTTATATTGTTAGTAATATTTCAGGATCAAAATTTACTGACTGAAGCAACTTAGGTTTACTTGATCATCAATACATGCATCATTTTTTAATGTTAAAATGTGAGTATTAAATATGATACATTAGGCTTTTGAAGAACAATTAGTTGTCCATCTCTTAATCATCAATGTATATGCAATCCCCCCCCCCCCACACACACACACACACATACACACAAACAATAAAAACTACAGTTTTGATCATAAAACTAAGCATTTAAATATAATCTTTTTTAAGACTATATTATTGAGATATATAGAATAACAACTGATATTTATATTAATTTTATGTTAGTACCCTATACTGTTCTAAAGATCTCATTTATTTACAGTCAAACTAAAATGTATTCACACACCTTGAACATTTAATTTATTATTACAGTTTATTCACTATAGTTAAAAAATGGTAATAAAATGTGACAAGATCTCAGAGTTAAACTGTCAGAAAAAAATGAATCTTAATTATGTCAGATAACACTTAAGCAAAACATGGTCATGTCATGTCAAGTGTCTTTTTTATCAATTTTACTGGTAGTCCACTGTGTGAAGAATTTTTGGGTAGGCTATAATATGTCACAGTTTACTTTATTTTGCTATCCTCACTTACATAAATGAACTATAGTATCCTGCACTCACTAGTAAAAATATATCAAAAATGTCTGAATAATTTTTGGTTTGACTATACATTACAAGCCATCAGAATTTCATCTTTTTGGCTATATAAATATCGGCAACTGCACTAAATTACATGTTTTTGCTCAGTTTGGGGATCTAAATCAAATTAAGCTGTTTGTTTCCTCCTCGAGTATGAGCTCCATATTCTCACTATATCAGATGAGCCGTAAAAGTCTGATATATCTAATATGATATACTCAACAAAAAAACGCTTAATGTAAACTTTTTTTATTTTTAGTTTAAAATTTTAATAAAATTTTAAACATATGACCAGATATCTGATTCCTAAAAGGATACTCATCCAGCAAGTTGTAACTGAGGTCGAGAACCTCCAGAGTGTCCTGTTGCTGAAGGATGGTGTCATAGGGAATCTCTAAGAGGCCCTGGTAGGCAAAAGAGAGCCTCTGAGGACCCACCACCACAGCAGGACCACCAGGGGTCAGGGGCCCGGCCTCCATGTCACTGCTCTCACACTCTTCAGTGCGGTCGGCAGCCCACCACCACGGCATCAGGACACATAATGAGCTGATCAACCTCTTAACACTGTAAAAAGATGTTTTGTTAATGTTACGTTTTCAGTTATTTTGGTAGATATATTTGGTAGCTTATGCCATTTTACGCTATAAAAATAGATTTTTTTAAATTGTAAATAATTATTGGAGTACTGTACATTTTACAAGAAAATACTGTTTCAGTCTTTCTATTTCAAAATGACGTTTTACATCTTAAAGGGATAGTTCACCCAAAAATAAAGATTCTGTCATCATTTACTCACCCTCAAGTTGTTCTAAATTTGTATGAGTTTCTTGCTTCTCCTGAACACAATATATATGTATATATATATTGGTAACCAAACAGTTTCTGCTCCAAATCGACTTCCACACGTTTTTTTTTTTTCATACTATGGAAGTCAATGGGGACCAGCAACTGTTTGGTTACTGACATTCTTCAAAATGTCTTCTTTTGTGTTCAGCAGAAGAAAGAAACGATACAGATTTAGAACAACTTGAGGATGAGTAAATAATGACAATTTTCATTTTTGGGTGAACTATCCCTTTAAAAATAATGGGTCTTTATTTGCCTCTCAGGTTCCATGAACATCATTTAAGATCCATGGAAACTTCTACTGCTTAAACTGTGTGACAGTCCAAGAAATCAAAATAGGCAAGATTTAGTATTATAATATGTGACAAAAAACAAAACAAAAACTGATCCATAGATGTGAGGATATCTTCAAATATAAAACTAGCCAACTCCTATCAAATCTTATATAATTAGATGCTTAGAACAAATTGAAAAACATGATGGCCAACTAAAGCACAGACAAAACACCAATGACACTGAATGAATAATTTAATGTGAAGTTACTCTTTTAGAATTTGGAGAACATTTTAACAGAACTTTAATCAGAAACTAACAGTATGCATCATTCATCAGAATTTCCCCAAAATACAGATGCAAAAATCCCTTCTGTTACAAAGGATCAATGATGAAGATAGGGTTACAGAAAAAAGTGCAGTTATTTGAATTCACCCCCAGTGATATTTACTTTTCCAAAAGAGGGGTTTTGCTTGCATAGAAGAGCAATTTTGGGTACCCCAAAGACCTTTCAGTGAACAGTTCTTAAAATAAACTTCTTTTTTCTTGAGAAGAACATTTAAAAAATGTAAAGAACCTTTTTCCAATATGAGAACCTTTTTTGGAATGGAAAGATTCCATGGATGTTAAAGGTTCTTCATGGAACCAGAGATGTCAATAAACCTTTACTTTTAATAGTGGTAAGTAACATTTTTCATACAGTCACAAGAGTGCTGCATTTGGAATTCCAATAGGTCAGAATCTTAACACTTACCAGGGTTAGCAGCTCTCCAGTAGCGTCTGTACTGAAGTGGTGAGTGAGTGAGTGTGTGTGCATACGTTCCTTTCTGCACAAATAAAATACCTTCTTTCATGGCTGGAAATGGGATCACAAGATGGGATAATCACATTGCCTGTTAACCCTTTCCTTATGGGGTTTACATGAACGTCACAAAAGTGTCTTAAATAGGTCAGCAGCTTTTATGAATCAGCTGATTCTAAAAGGTGTGCCAGTTTTTAACTCAAAGCTGCCTCTTTTCACAATGAATGATTTGTGTAGCATGGCCTGAGAATGAATTCCTGAACAGTTTATGACCTTATAGTTGTTTTACAACTACAACAAATTTATTTTACAAACAGTTAGATGGATCTGAAACAGTACATATAATAAATGTCTAACAGTACCAGGTTTTACATTAATACCCACCAAATGCGGCTATGAGCCACTTTGGCGGGTTGAATTTTATATATAATATATACCATAATTTATATAATTTTATGTATAATGTATATTATAGATTTTATATATAATATATATCCTTGCTGTAACAGGGCTTGTAACAGGAACAATATTGACAATCGATGCATTTGTGTAAAAAAAAAAAAAATGCAACAAGTTATGAATTAAAATATCTAGCTTCCGCCAGACCGCCTTCCGTATTCAAGTTACGAAGAAAACGTAAAACTCTAGCAGTTCAAAATGCTTACACTACATCCTACGCCTTCCCAATTCAACTTACGAAAAAAGCGTAACTGACGCAACGCCAGTTTACTCTTTCTTTGTAACTATTAATAATATGTTAAATATGGATATTTTTTTACACAAACACATCACTTCGCTTCAGAAGGTGAATGTGGATGGAGGCACTTTCTTCAGCTCATTCTCATTGATCCCGCTCACTGCCATTATAAAGCTCGGATGCGTCAAGATATTTATTAATATAACTCCGATTGTGTTCATCAGAAAGAAGAAAGTCATATACACCTAGGATGGCTTGAGGGTGAGTAAAGCTTGGGATAATTTTCATTTGAAAGTGAACTAATCCTTTAAAGTGACAGCAGCTTAATATACCTGCTGCCAAATTATAAGATAATATTAAAAATATCTATATGGCAGTTTTCCCCCATGGTATCAATGTCAAAATTGTGGCCAGTGAAAATGCTGAGTGGCTATAACTTTGGAAAACCACTAGCCACAGTAGCTGGTGATCAAAAAAATTATGTCAAGCCTTGTATATACACTATATTGCCAAAAGTACTGGGACACCCCTCCAAATCATTGAATTCAGGTGTTCCAATAACTTCCATGGACACAGGTGTATAAAATCAAGCACAGTCATGCAGATTGCTTCTACAAACATTTGTGAAAGAATGGGTCACTCTGAGGAGCTCAGTGAATTCAAGCGTGGTACCGTGATAGGTTGCCACCTGTGCAATAAGTCCATTCGTGAAATTTCCTCACTACTAAATATTCCACGGTCAACTGTTAGTGGAATCATAACAAAGTGGAAGCAATTGGGAACAACAGCAACTTAAAGGCCACGTAAAATCACAAAGCGGGGTCAGCGTATGCTGGGGCGCACAGAGCGCAGAAGTCACCTTCTCAATAGCTACGGACCTCCAAACTTCGTGTGGCCTTCAGATTAGCTCAAGAACAGTGGGTAGAGAGCTTCATGGAATGGGCTTCCATGGCCAAGCAGCTGCATCCAAGCCTTACATCACCAAGTGCAATGCAAAGCGTCGAATGCAGTGGTGTAAAGCACGCCGCCACTGGACTCTAGAGCAGTCCAGTCTCATATATATATATATATATATATATATATATATACACATACACACACACACACACACGTATATATATATATATATACATACACACACACACACACACACAGTAAAAAATAATTGTTGGTTTAACTTAAAAAAGTAAGTTACCTGTTGCCTTAAAATTTTAAGTTCATTAAAATTAAAAATTAATACAATACAATAAAGGCGAAAGGTTTTAAAAATGTTATAACAAATCATGAAAATAATTTTTTAGTGTGTATATATAGCCTATTATTAAAAAAGATAGGCTTAGCACATTACATGTACTGCTGAATACTGTAAATTGTTTTTTTTTTTGAAGTAATAAGTATTAATTGTCATATAATTTTCAATTGAAATCTATTTTATGTCCAACAAGATAATATACTTTTACATTAATTTTGTTATATATGTCAGTAAAAAAAAAAAAAGTTACATTAGGCTATAATTTACAGTGCAAAAGGGTGTTCTCAAAAGACCCTATATATGTTTGTCATGAGTTGTGTATCCTTCATTATGGAGTTTTTATGCAAGCTTACATTTTATGTTGTTGAGATCATGTTTATTGCATTAGTATTCTAGTATCATGTGTGTCTATGGCACTGTAAATATAGCATTAGGCTATTACTCACAGGCCACTTTTGAGTTACTTTGACCCATCATGTGGCATTCAGTTTTACTACCTCTTTTGTTATGATGGTTATCAATATATTTTATGATATACAGAAAATGAAGGGTTGGTTTATGGACCCCATGCATCCTGACTTCTTCAGTGTTTTCCATTTTCATTTCCATTTTACTTTAAAATCCTAATGTCGTCGCCAAGAAAGTCCCCTTGATCTGGATGTTTTTGTTTACAGTTTCTCTCTCCAGAATGTTTTGTTCTGGACTTCCCTTTCTATATTAGGGACTGATGCAATCCAGTCTCAACCAGACACTCCTACCCACCACTGGAGTTTCTCGAAACGTTGGCTACGTGATTTCCCAGGCATTGACGGTAACACGCAAGTCCCGCCTCCGGCAACGTCATTACAGCATATATAAACACACGCCGTCACTCACAGCAGCATTTCTATTTACGGCAAACAAGAATGAAATACATGAAATACGAGCCGAGCGCGAAATGTTTATGAACAAAGCGAACATGGAGTATATGATTGAATTGAAGTCGTCGTCGTATCGCTCAAACAGCGTTTTTGAGTACGTTAGTAAATTCAACATTGGAGAACCAAATCATCACTGGAGCGACTGCCAAGCGACAGGCTGACCAAACTCACAAAGGTATGTAACGTGAAGCTGGAAAATGAAAATATTTGTATTCGGTGTACCAATAATTGAAGCAATTTCGTTAAATACTTTTACATGATATCCATAGTATCATGACAAAACATACAGCAAACAAAGCGATACCATGGTAATACCATGTATTTTAGACATATAAACCATTATGAAAGTGTTCAGCCAGATTGCTCCAATTATTGGTACTTTTACAGTAGTTGTATAATACAATATATGTCCAAAAATCATGGTATTACCTTGGTACCATGTCCAAAAAATGTTTTAAATACAGCAAACATGGTAATACCGAGGTAACTATGGGTATTTTTATTGTTATTAGACACCACATAATGAAAGGCGTTGGTATGTGTCATAGTATGTTGTAGAAACAGTGCAAACAACACCCCACTGGTCAACACTGAAATCACTGGTTTTAATATTTATGTAATTTAAAAATATGTATTGTTTTTTTACAGATTAAGTGTGATTATGGCACCATTCACCATTTCCCCACATCATCCACTGCCAATTCAGTGCTGTCTACCTCAGGAAGCACTATTCATGCAATCCAAGATGAGTCCTGAGCTTTTGTCCAGTAAACCTGGAACGCATGAAGATCTACCTCTTAATTATTACCACAAAACGTCCATCATGAAGATCAGACTCCATCTGTGGCAGGTCATCCGAAGAGTTGTGAACCGCTGTATGAGTGTGGCAGAGCTTTTCTGCTCCAAGATGTTTTTCTTCATTTGTGTGGGAAAAAACATGGCCATGACCGGCGAGTTGAAGAAGTGTGGTGTGGAGGCCCTGGAAAGGGAAATCAGGGATGGGAAGGATCCAGAGATGAAGGTCGTTATGGAGTTCGAATATGATGAGGAGGAGGAGGAGTTGATCGAGCCTGCTGTTGAGCGGGAATCGTCAATGATTGATTCAGATGAAGAGGAAGAGGAAGAGGAAGATGATGAAGCCAGGCTCTCAGAATGGGAGTCTGATGAAGAAACTGATGAGGAGGAAGATGATGAGGACACTGAAGAGGAAGACTGTGAGCCACAGGATGTGGATTCTGAATGGTCAGATGATGATGATGATGATGAAGGTGACTCTGAGGCATCAGCAGAGAGCCTTGAGCTTTGGAAATCCTTCCTCAACAGCAGTGACCCATACAACCCTCTGAGCTTCTGCTCGTCCACCGGCTCAAGAACAAACACTAAACAGAACCAACTAACTGAAATCAAAACTCAACCTACACCAGCTACAAGGCCAGAGGAGTGTCATCCAAAACCAAACTCAAAGGAGGGAGGGAAGAAGGTAAACATTTCATGGAAACCAGTTTTATTTATAGGATTTATTAATATTTTGAATTTTCAGTTTTCATGTTAATTTTAGTAACTTTATGTGCTTCTTGTTTTTTAATATTTACATTTAGCATTTATTTATTTTTATTTCAGTTTTGGTTATAATGGTAATAGTTAAGTCATTTTAGTTCTTAAACTTTACTTATTTTATTTCAGTTAATTGCCAAGTTTTTCAACGAATATTTATACTTTATTTCAGTTAAAGGAGTTTTAGGTTTTAATTAACAATAACACAGATGGAGATATATATTCTAATTTAGACATCATTCTAAAAAAAAAAAAAAAGATAGGACAGAAATAAAATGGCCATAAGGAAAGATTTACAAACATGGGTTCAGATTGTGGTTGCTATAAGAGGCTGAAGATACTTAATCATCCCTCTTCCATGACAACAGCTGACAGCAGCTAGTAGTCAAATGAGTTCCTGTAACTCAGCATGTCATGTGACGCATAACTCGTGCTGCATGACTAACAGCCTTAAGGTTACAGCGGTCTTGAGTAGAAACTCTTCCTTGTACTCTTCTCTGTAAACATGCTTTTGTCTATTTCAGGTGTGTTTCAGTGATAAAGTGACTGTACACCCTCTGGTGGTTTGGAGTTTTGCTAGCAGGGCGGCACGGGACGGTTCTTGTTGGCTGCAGATGGCCAGAGACCGAGAGCGTTTCAGAAGAAGAGTGGAGAACATTGAGAATGTCATTAAACCCTGCCTGACACCTGAACACAGAGCCAGCGTGTGGGAGAAACTTCAGAGAAAAACATTGTCGTAATACTCCAGCTTGATGTACAGTATTATTAACATAATGTAGCAGTCAAACTAGATGTTTGAAATATGGTGTAATTTTTGGTGCTTTTGACCAAAAATTACACTAAATGTAGTTGTTTTTTTACTGTTATTTATATTGTTTCAATATGGTGGTGCATTTTATTTTTATAGGTCTTTATTGGGGTTTCATTTTATATGTTTAGTACTACAAAACAGTGTAATTCTGACACATTGCATATTTTATATACAGTGGCAGCTGAAAAATAATAAATTTTTACAACATTTATCCTGTTTGAGTTTAATTTTTCTATGCATATGTATTCTTTTCAAGACACTAACTTAAATAATTCTTAACTTAAATGTACATGAAGTATGTCAAATATAATACAAATAAGGTTTTTTTGTGAGATGCAGCATGTTACACTACTGACACTGCTAGGAAATATCAGTCTACTATAAATATACTAACATTTTATGCATCCATTTACAATGTCACCTTTCCACCATAGTATCAACAGTGTTAGGTGTAACGCAATACAAGTAACGAGAGTTACGTAATCCGATTACTTTTCCAAGTAACTAGTAAAGTAATGCATTACTTTTAAAATTACAACACAATATCGGAGTTACTTTTTCAAGCAAGTAACACAAGTTACTTCGTTTTCCCATTTCTTGACTTACAGCTCTCCTGTCCCCATGTTGAGAGAAATCGGTCATAAGTGCAGAGGTGTTGTGTGTGCTGTGTAAACATGATGAATTTAGATAAACATCATCTTTGAAACAATGAGTTTAGATAAACATCACAATTGTTTCATTTTATTGCTCAAGTAAGATTGTTGAAGTTTCTTCTCCTGCATCCAATTCTTCTGCAATTCAGAATGGCAGCACAGCTGAAAAGGTTTGTTTCAGTGGCGCCCTCTACTGTATAGGCATGCATTTGCATTTCCTTCAGCCTGAGGATTATTATTTTACTTTTTGTGAAAGGGTCTACAATTTCCAAAAGTATAACTTTTGTTATTATAAAACAAAACAAGCCCAGCCCAGGTGAGAAAAAGTACAGAAATGCATTACTTTCCATAAAAAGTAAGTAATGCAAATAGTTACTTTTTTTAGGGAGTAAGGCAATATTGTAACACATTACTTTTAAAAATAACTGTCCCCAACACTGAGTATCAATACATTTCTACTCAAAAATAAGCTGCTAAATAATTCAAGGTGTCAGTACATGTCCATGTTAGAAAGCGTTTTAGAAGGGAATGTGCATAAGGTTAGGTGCTTGTTCCAGCATGAACATATTAAAAAAGACATGCATTGTTCAAACATGTTAATTTGCAGCATGTTTTTATTAAATCAGTGTAAAAATACAATCAAACTCATTTGGTTACAAAATCATGAATCAGTGGTAGTTACAAAATTATTAATTGGTTAAATCGCAAAAATAAATAGTCTTTGTATACTTGGTCCCTGCGTTGCATCTGGGTCCGGGTGACACGCATATACACACACACACACCCCCACACTCACACACATATTCACACAAGTTACAGCCACTGAACTGGCTTACAGTACATATTGTGCATTGCTTGAGCAGAAAGTTACACAGAAATACAAAATCACTCTGCTGCTCCTTTAGAAAACCCTGGATGAGTGGCAAAAACATTAAGAAACTGAGGTAATGTTTAGTTTCTCTTAAAAATGTTGATGCAATTTTGTGGCATTGGAAGAAAGCAGCAAGAAGTCATAGAACGTGTCATTTGTGTATAAACCAACTGAATTTGTGTTTTTATTGCATACTGTGTTTTTGGCATTTCATCCCTCAATAAATCATTTAAATCAGGGGTCCAATCCAGCTCCTGGAGGGCCACTGTCCTGCAGAGTTTAGCTCCAACATGCCTGGAAGTTTCTAGCAAAGCCAAGCCTGTAACCGTAGCCAAAAAAAAAAGCACTGCGGTACGCAGGGAAGGAGACAAGAGGCTGTTTTTTTAAATGGATGTCAATGGTGGAGAGGCTTCTCTACGCTGAATAAACTGCTTTTGTGAGGAAATAGCTTATTTAATTAATCCATCAGCTAATCTTCACCATGTTTGCTCTTAAACATTCATTTTGGATCCAATTTAGGGTTTACACCGGGAAAAAAGTGCTGTTTTATAAGAGAAGTCACAGACAATTGCGAGACAGGTATGATTCATTTTACGGCACTTCTCTTTCATTTCTATGGTATCCGCAAACAGTGATTGACTGTCGCACAACTCTGAATGAAATTCAATGACGTCAAGGCTGTAATGTGATTGGTTATCAAGGCACATGTGATCCAAGTTAGCCGTTATGCTTTCTCCAATGGTAGAGCCACGGACCCTTCTATCTCCGAATAATAAGACCATCTCTGTTTCTAGTATGACTAGTTAGATCTTGATCAGCTAGTTCATGTGTGTTTAATTGGGGTTGGAGCGGAACTCTGCAGGACAGTGTCCCTTCCAGGAGCAGAATTGGACAGCTCTGATTTAGTTTTTAGATATTTTGCAGTACAAATTCATGATCCACTGATCAACAGCAATTTGTTCTTTGACAGATAAAGACACAAACTGCAAAAGGCCTTTGTACAGTGTTGCAAGGTAAGACTAAGTGAAGAAATAAAGGTAAAATTAACGTTTGTATTTGAGAAAGAAATACTAACAATAGGCTAAATATAGATATATACATTTTTGTCTAAAGACATTCAGTAAAGGACAAACTTTCATTCTCAAGAGTACATTCCTTTACATTTAGTTCACCAAACTTATTTCATGCAGTGTATTAAAGTCTTTTGTCCAATACACTGCATTCATTTTCACAGTAGTGCAACATAACTTAGAACACCTAGATAAAAACTTCCAGTTTATGCTGCGTTAAACTTTAACATCATAAACTCAGTATAGAGGTATCAGGCCTGTGGCTGAGGTGCACTGGTGTAAAGATCCTCCATATTATGGGGAAAAGAAAAAATACTGGTTTTGCCTGTATTAATTCTGACAGATGATTGCGTGTCCTACAGCTATTCATAATAAAGGTGCACTAAGTAATTTTATTTTATTTTTTAAGCTTTAAGTTTTAAACCTAAATTTATTATTAGTTCTTTTGGCAAATATGTTTAAAATGATGTACCTTAACATGAGATGAAGACTCTAGTGATGTCCGTGGCCTAGTAAAGCTGTTAAAGGGATCGTTCCCAAAAATAAAAATAAAAATTATCCCATGATTTACTCAATCTCAAGCCACCCTAGGTGCTTCTTTCAGACGGATACAATCCTAGTTATATTAAATAATGTCCTGGCTCTCCCAAGATTTATAATGGAAGTAAATAGAGGATGACATTTGAATCCCAAAAAAGTGCAACCATCCATCATAAAAGACAACCACACAGCTCCAGGGGGTTAATAAAGGCCTTCTGAAGCGAAGTGGTGCATTTGTGTAAGAAAAATATCCATATTTAACACTTTAAAAACTTTAACTGACTTCCAGCAGACGGCAGGATTTTGGAGTATCGTAAGCTTTGATGCCTCTCGCGGTTCAAACGAATAGGGCTGTGCAACAAACTCAAACTTCTCTTCTTTTATATCGAAATTCTCTAAAATTTCTCTTTAAAAATTCTCATTTTAGACTTCTAATTCGTGAGCGGTGTTTTGTTTTGCTCTATCCTCTGCTCTTCCGGGTCAGAGTTCACTCTTTCACCGTAAATCGATGCGTACGGCCATCATCTCTTCACTACTGTTACGCAAAAACATCTCTTCACTTTAATAACCCCTCAGAATCGTGTGGATATCTTTTATGATGGATGGTTGCACTTTTTTAGGCTTCAAAATCTCATCCTCTATTCCCTGCCATTATAAAGCTTGGAAGAGCCAGGACATTATTTAATATAACTCTGACTGTATACAGTACATCTGAAAGAAGATAGTCATATACACCTAGGATGGCTTCAGGGTGAGTAAATCATGGGGTAATTTTACTTTTTGCGTGAACTATCCCTTTAATAATGCAGGTTGCAGGATCACATGATCCTATACTACAGTAAAAAAAATCCTCGTAAATAGAAATAAATTAATTGCTAATAAATCAATGTCATGGAATAAATGTTTATGAACAGAGAACTTCTACAACAACATAGGTAACTAAAAACCTTTTTTTTTTTTTTTTTGCGTAACACTACCTTTACACCCATAGGTGTCAGTATAAAGTCCAAGACCATTTTGTAAAACAGAATTTATGTGTAATGTAATTTTGAAATGTATACACCAGGGGTGTCCAGCCCTGTTCCTGGAGATCTACCTACCTGCAAAGTTTAGCTCCAACCCTGATAAACTCACCTGAATCAGCCAATTAAGATCTTCAGGAGCACTTGACAATTACAGACAGGTGTGTTGAGCAGGGCTGGAGCTGAACTCTGCAGGTTAGTAGATCTCCAGGAACAGGGTTGGGCACCCGTGTTATGTCAAAAAAGGTAACTAGTAATACTACTGTGAAATGACATGCTTTGTATCAACATTGTGCTGCCTGATTATAGGTGAAGTTTAAACGAGATTTTAACAATGTTAATGTACAAAAAAAACATTGCTATCCTCATATTTAATTTCAGGCTCAATTGCTAGTGTGTACATCTGTTTTAAAAATCCCAAATTTTATTTCTGAGTAAAAACAGTAAACATTACTGAGTAAAAACAAAAAAATATTATTACAATTTAAAATAACTGGTGCCCAATTATTAATAATGGTTCTTATTATTATCAGTGTTGAAAACAGTTTTTGCCGCTTAATATTTTTGTGGAAAACATCATGATTTTTTTGGATAAATAAAGTTCAAAAGAGCAGCATTTATTTGAAATATAATCTTTTGTAACATTTTATAAATGTCTTTACTGTCACTTTTGATCAATTTAATGCATCCTTGCTGAATAAGAGTATTCATTTCTTTTTTTCCTTTTTTCTTTTATCTTAATAACTCCCAACATTTTGGTAGTGTATCACTGTTTCCACTAAAATATTAACCAGCAAAAAATGGTTTTCAACACTGAATCAGCCTATTAGAATGATTTCTGAAGGATCACGTGACACTGAAGACTGGAGTAATGATGCTGAAAATTCAGCTTTGCATCACAGGAATACATTACATTTTAAAATATATCCAAATAGAAAACAGTTTTTTTTTAAATTGTAATAATATTTGATCAAATAAATGCAGCCTTGGTGAGCATAAGAGACTTCTTTCAAAAACATAAAAAAAAACAAAAAAAACAACCCTTAATCATTCCAATCTTTTGACCGGTAGAATAACACCATGTAAAGTTATAATATGAAATCCTGAATCACTCAGAATTTATCCCAAAGCAAACTGAAAGCTTATTTTGTGCTGTTAAGACACTAAATACTCTCATGAATTACACTGATTGACCATCATCTTTCCCCAAAAACAAAACCTTACAAATCCTCATGCAAAAACAGGATTCTCCTTTGTGTAAATGTCTATTACAAAGTGCATTGAAGTGTAGTCAGATACCTTAGGAAGCACAGGTTAAGTCACCTTAATAGAGGGCTTCCTGTGCACACAGAGAAGTGTGACGTACGGCACCCCAATAAAAGCCCATTTCTCGCTGGGCCAGAATTTGATAACCGGCCCTTGCTCTGGAGCCTCCGACGCTGCGTCAAAATAAGCAAAACACACACATCCCAGGTAGGACGCCAGGCAGATGAGGATATGCCTAAACAGACACATAAAATGGGGAAATGTAAAGCAAATAATATATTATAACAATGGTCAAATAATAATAAATTACCTTTTTTTTTTTTTACAATGGATCAGCCCACAAATTTGTACAGTAATATGAGACAATGTAATTTTCACTTTTTTGAAAATATGTGGAGTAGGATTTACTTTTAATTTACTTTTTATTTACAATTTTCACTCAGAAACTGCTAATAAATTTCTGCAATAATTACATAGAAAATGCAAGTAACACACTGAAGTAAACGTGAAATTTTGAAGTAGAAAGACTGAAACTAGTATTTTCTTGTAAAATGTACTCTTACAATCTTTTATTTGCAACGTCAAAAAAATCATTTTTACAGTGTATCTGTTTAAATGTAGGTGGAAAATGAAAAAAAAAAAGATCACAAATACATACTTTGGAAGAAAACAAAAAGTTAATAAGGCATTCTGTATTACATTTATTCAAGTACATCAGTGTTATTTTAATATTTTTTAGATACTATTATAGTTTCTATTAATTATTATATAATATAATATAAAATAATGAATATACTTAATTTTTTGAATGTTTTCATTCTTGTGTTTTCTGTTTTTATTTTAATTTTAGTTAATGTTTAATGTCATTCTGTTTTGTCATTTTTTTATTACTTTTGTCTGTCATTTTTATTAGTTTTTAAAAATATGTCTATAAAATTTTTATTTCAGTTTTAATTTGTTGTTTTAGTTCAAGTTCAAGTTCAGCTAAATGAAAAATGTTGTCTTGGCAACTAGCTGAATTAAAATAAGTTTTTTGTATTTTATTTTATTTTGGTTAAATACACAATATGTAATGTTTTGCCACTAGAGAGGTCGCTTATTCGAAACAAAGGCGTACACTAATTTCCAAACTTTTTTTACCTGGACCCCTTTGACATAAACTAAACGTAAACTTTACTAAAAATATTTAAAATTTAGAATTTGAATTTTAAGTTAATACTTTAATAATTCCACAACACATTCTCAGTTCTCAAATGTTGGTTAATGGTCACATGACACACATTATTTTTATTCATTTTAATTTTTCACTTTTGTGATTTCATTAATTACTAGTTACTCCCAAACCCCCTTTACTTTGCTCACGAACACCAGTTTGGGAAACTGTATGATGAGTTTGTATGATGTGATAAGTGCACTAGAGCAGATGCAGGGTGCACTTACCAGGCACAGTGTAGATATGGGAAGTTGACAGATGACCACATCTCACAGAAAATGCGATCACTAATCCAGCACATGAGTGCTAGAGTCCACCACAGCCCTGACAGCAGACCCAGCTTGAACACACGCAGGTTGTCGCACCTAAAGACATTATAAACACATGATTAACAGGTCCTACTGTGCATACTTAAACTTTGGTGCACCACAGGGTTATTATAGTAAACTAAAATGGTAAGCCTTTACAATGAGGTCCTATTAGTTAACATTAGTTAATGCAACTAACAATGAGCACTACACTTTTTACAGTCAATATTGGGGAAAGTTACTTTTAAAAGTAAAAGTTACAAATTTGCGTTACTCCCTAAAAAAGTAACTAATTGTGTTAGTTACTTTTTTGTAAAAACATAATGTAAAGTTTTACGTAACTTAAAGGAATGAGTTGCGTTACATTTGAGTCACTTTTTCTTAGTCTAGAACTATACTAATTTCACACAGTGCACACAACACCTCTGCACTTAATCCCGATTTCTCTCAACATGAGGACAGGAGAGCTGTCAGTCAATAAATGGGAAAACAAAGTAACTTGCATTACTTATTTGAAAAAGTAACTCAGATATGAGTTAAAGTAATGCGATACTTTACTCGTTACTTGAAAAAAGTAATCTGATTACGTAACTTGCGTTACTTGTAATACGTTACCCCCAACACTGGTTACAGGATCTATTCATCTTTGTTAATGTTAGTTAATAAAAGTACAACTGTTCATTTTTAGCTCAGGTCCATTAAATAATATTAACAGATACAACTTTTGATTTTAACAATGTACTGATAAATGTTTAAATTAACATTAACTAAGATTAATACATGCTTTAGAAGTATTTTTCACTGTTAGTTCATGGTACATCATGTAGTTAACTAATGTTAACAAATTGTTACTTGAAATAAAAGAAATGTTAACTGAAATTAAATAAATAAAAATAATTTTATTTCAGCAACTCATGTTCATTTCGTTTAACTTGATGTACTAAAATAACTAAAACTAAAATAAAAATATACAAAAACTATAGTCGTATTTTAAAAGAACAATAACTAATAAAAATTACAAAACAAAATTACAAAAACTAAACTAAAATTAACAAATTTAAAAGAAAATGGAAAATACAAAAATAAAAACTAATTAAATAGATATTAAAATTCAAATAAATATTTACAAGTATAACAGTATTTCAATGATACTAATATAACATGCTACACAACCACTCAAATAGTGCGGCTTGTGAAAAAGATGTGTACTATTACTTTTAAAAGTGATTACACTTACAATTATATCTAGTACACCTGATTTAGCATTGGATAAAATAGCCAACAGACTGTTTGCTTGACATTAAAAAACTGTAAATGATGTTGTTTCATTCGAGAGTGATTTTAGTCACGCTTTTTCCCAGATGGGATCACGCTGCTGATCATTTTCACAGTCCTGCCCACACAGAACCAACCAAATCTGTCTTGTTATAACAGTAAACAAACACGCCGGCTATCTGATGAATGTTTCTTGCACAGCCATAATTGCAGACATCAGCAGCAGCGTTGTTATTGTTTATTAAAATTAGAAATATTAAAAATTACTTTCGTCAATTGAAATAAAGCTGAAACAAAATAAAATAAAAAATAAATATTAGATGAAAAACCTAACGGTACACTATGTAACTTTTTTGTTCAAAATTAACAAAAATGAACAAAATTTAAATAATGAGTCAATCAACACATTATCAATCCTACTTCCAAAACTGTGTTTTTGTCTTACCCAGATTCACTATGGTAATTAAAAGAGTCTAAATTTTAGAAAGGGTGGGATGGTTTTCACAGGAAATTGCGTACATCACTTTCCCGTGCGTGACTTGTCTTGGGGTGGGGGAGATATCGATACAGCAAACGGCATAGTATCGCAATATTTTGCGTGGATATATTGTATCAATACACACATGCCAATTATTAATATTTTCAGGGTCTGAATTTCAGCTTGCGATTGTGAGTATTGTGCATAATTTTACTGTAAGCTGCGCTGGTTACTGCAAATTACCAACTTTTTTAAAAACCAAATTTCAGCATTTTGAATTGAAAATATGGTATTATTTCCATGATTCATGTTCACTGAATGTGACAGCACAAGAAACGTTTTGCTTTTAATACTTTAATTCCTTTAGCCTAAATAAAAATACCAATTATCCACTTTTAATTTGAATATCCAGGAATATCCACTGACCCTAGAACTGCCCCTGCTGTTACATACATTCAGTAATGTTATTGTGTAGGTAAATATCTCCATAGCACAATCTAGTGTCCAAGTTGTATGCTGTTAATGGTAAATACAGTCAAACCAAAAGTTATTCAGACATTTTTTATATATTTTTACTAGTGAGTGCAGGACACTATAGTTCATTTATGTAAGTGAGGATAGCAAAATAAAGTAAACTGTGACATATTATACAGAAAAATTCTTTATACAGTGGACTATCAGTAAAATTTATAAAATTTGGAACCGAAAATATTCAGACCCTTTGACCTGATCATGTTTTGCTTAAGTTTTATCTGACATAATTAAGATTATTTTTTTCTGGCACAGTTTAACTCTGAGATCTTGTCATATTTTATTACCATTTTTTTAAACTATAGTGAATAAACTGTAATAATGAATGAAATGTTTAAGGTGTCTGAATAAATTTTGGTTTGACTATATAAGTACTTACCTTTAATAACAATATAAATATGATTCAGCACATAGTTAGCCTACATTTCATAACTGAATAGTGTCAACTTTACCGTGTTCATTAGGGTGTTAGTGAGGTTGTTCCTTGCAAAATTTCTTAAAACAGTATGTATTGTACAAACAAATACATTAAATTGAGTGTGCAAACATTTTTATTTGACAACTGATTTCTATTTAAAAGAATTTATTTTAAAGGAAGTACAGTATCTATTAATGGGTATAGCTACAGTAACATCTTCAGGTTGTCAGTTTGAGATCCTTTCCATCTAAACTGGTTATATCTCTGAAGCCTAGTACTGAATGTTTTATGAGCAGTAGGATAAACATATTCATCTGCAGTCACTCAGAGTTATATAGTGTACCTTTAAAGTTAAAAAAAAAAACCTAAATGAAATTTAGTAGTTGCATGGCAACTACCTGCAATAAATTAAAAGCTAAATAGAAATATTTAAAATTTACTAACGGATTACAAAATCACTAAAACTTAATATTTTGAAGTTTATTTTAATTTAATAAATACTATAATTGTAAATAAATAATACTAAAATGACAATGATCGATGCAGTGGCCAATGAAAATCACTTTTAAAATGAACTCTGTAATAAAAATGTCAAGTCTTTTGAGTGATAAACGATTCTGAAGTCACTGCGTTCTGAATGAAAAAAAGAGCGCTAGCAGGGGTGGTGTAAAAATAGTGAGAAGAGAGAGAAAGAGAGAGAGAGAGAGAGAGAGAGTTAGAAAGAAAGAAAGAGACAGGAAGTGCAAACTGTTACTCAGACAAACAGAAAAAACAAAGGCTTGAAGTACACTACAGCATACTTTTAAAAAGAGTACTTATTATGGAAATAATATATTATAAATATAATAAATATATACTTAAGTGCGAACTGAATTTAGGGATTTTGGACACATAACTGCAATTTTATTTGAATGTAATATAGTTTTAGTTTATATTAAATGCAATTAGCTGAACTTAGGGTTAGGGAAGTGCTTTTTGTCCAATTTAAGTAGGACTTAGGCATATCTTTATATGTAATTTCATAATTACTTCTATTGTCTTTGAAATATGGTTAAAGTATACAGCTGAACGAACTGACAAGCATTTATGGTAAACTAAAATATACTTTAATGTCATTTTTATTGAAGCTTTTATGTCACATTTTTAAATATTTGTAATTACACACTTGTAACAATGAATTTGCAATTGAGTACATTTAAAATATATTAACTTTAAATGTAATATCGAATAGCAAACCGCGGTTAAAATTATAATCGAATATTCCATGTCAAACCATTATGGTGTGAAAAACGTCCTGTTGTATTTCCTGTGTTAGTTTTACTGAAGTTTCTAGACATTAACAACACAATCTTAACCTCAGCAAGAATTTTTCTTTCTTTTAATTTATGACTGTCCATAAAGCAGGATGACACATGAAGACTAGGGCCAAAACAAACAGCATTAAATACAACTGAACTGAGACACAATGTCCAAGCTATTTAGGAGAGTGACAAGATCTGTAAAAATGTAACACCCTAAATGTATACATATGTGTTTACATACTGAGCAACATTTTGCAACATTAAGTTTCACTTCCTGTCAACAGAGAAAAGTTTAATCTTTGTTTAACATTTAAGCGTTGTCATGTGTTAGTTCCTACTTTATAAGCACAAGATGATATGTTGTTGCACATAACTAAAACTACAAACTCATACGTGGTTTGCTGTTAGATAAAGCTACATCTAACTGGTCTGAGCAGTCTGAGAGAAACGCTATCAGGAAAACCACAGCAGTGCATCTCATGTTCAGGAAGCTACTGATAAGCCTGTTTCTTCATCTACAGAGCAAAGCACATGAACTCTATGCACATCTGGACAGCTTAAGGGAAGGATTTCCTGAGGTCAGAGGATTTCAAGAATGTGTGCTAAAGAACAAATGTCACATTGACTCTCTTTAAGCACAAAAAGTATCAGTGTGGTGTTGTGTTTTAGGACGACCACACTGTCTGTTTAGTTGAACTTTTTATGTTCAAAGGTCAATGGACAGTTTGAAAATATGGGCCAGAGAACTTAAACTATATTTTGCATGTTCTGAAGAAAATGTGAGTGGCCAACCCTCAAGATGGGTACCTACTTTAATGTACATCTATGGTATCTCTCTTTTTTTTTTTTTTTTTTTTTTTTTACTTGTTTTATGGTCAGCAAGGTGCAAATGAGACCTCTTAGAAAAGTAACCCATTGTGGAAAAAGCGCGCCTAATTCTATTAAATGTGCACTTGTAGTGTATAATTAAAATTTTAAAAGTATATGTTTTAAAAAATACTGTACTTGCAGATACTATATTTAATGGTATAAAAGTGTACTTAACGAGAGTACACTTTATTTACTGTTTAAGTACACTTTTTTTTAAAAGCACTTTTTAATAATGTCAAATTAAAAGTTTTACTTTAAACTACATTTTAAAATTTTTGTTTTCTTTAAAGAAGTAGACTTATTTTGATGTGTTGACTAACATACTCAAGTACATGTAACATATTTGATTATAATTGTATCTGTAATGTGTTATTTAATATTAAATTTAAAGGTAAAATTATATTTTAATTGATTTTAAATGTAATAAATTGCAACTTCATCATAACAAACAATATTACAAATATATTTAAAACATGACTTTCAATAAAAATTACTGTATAAATTAAAGTATATTTTAGTTTATCATAAAATCTTGTCAATTACATATAAAGTTGTACTTAAGCGACCCATAGGGCCCATATGGATTTGAACAAACCTCAAACTTTAATTATGAGCAACACTAATAGGGAAGAACAGCTCATTTGCCGCTGGAAATTAGAGATGCACCTATTGCGATTTTCTTGGCCAATTTAGATTTTTTTTAGTGTGACCTGCCATTACCGATTTTTGCCGATTCTGATTTTCTTTCTAAGAATTATAATTGACAGCATATAAAAAACAAAATTTACTTTTCTTCAATGCAAAATTTTATTTCCATAATAAAATAAGAACAAATAAACAAACTGCAAAAAACAGCACAAATAAATGCAATAGAATAAAGTTTGATATGAAATAAACACGGCTTTAAATTTTTCAGGTGGGTCTAACAGTATTCAGGTAAGAAATACTACAGAAATTAAAGTAATCAAATGTAAAATAACACTGGATAATCTTCATTGTAAACATTAAATACAGATTATAAAACGGATAGCTCCGGCCCTTGATTATGATTGGTTGAGCCGCGTTAGAAGCCATTGTACAATTCCCCAAAACATACAGCTGACCGCATTACATAAGTATCGCTGCGCCACTAAGTGTGTATGTTGCTGAGCAACCACTCTTAGCAACGTAAACATATGTTTGTTCTCTATTGATTTTGTTCATTGAAGCTTATTGCATTATGTAGAAGAGTATTGTGAGAGAGATAAAATATGAATGCAGGTAATACACTCAGTCAGTATTACCTGCATTCAGATTTAGCATTTTCCTTCAGGTCAGTCCCATGTTCATAATAAAAAATCTTTTTGAATGTCCAGTGCGATCTTGTCCTTTTAACATTTAATGAGTTCTCCCATGCCCTGCTGACACTGATAGCGCTAGTCAAAGCATTTGTCATGTGCGTCTTGTTCCATGTTCACAACAAGTTTCAATATAAAAGTCTTCGCGACTGAGTGACTCGCTCATAAAAACAATCTTTGCCGCCATCTAATGGCTTAATAAATGTAACTTCTGTTGCTGTTTACAGTCAGGGACTATTTTTTATAGGAAGGCTTTTAGTGATTTTACTTCATAAAAGTTGCATTGATGCATATTTTTTGGCTTTAATATTTGTATTGTGTGGTAACCGTTTTATAAAAGCAATAAGCCCCGTGAAGCCGTGGTTTACAGTGAATTTATAACAGCTAAGGGGGTTCCACGTCGCGCCTAACAACGCCCCTTAGCTGTTATAAATTCATCGTTAACCACAGCTTCACGGGGCTTATTGCTTTATTAATGCTTACAATTAAAGTTATAAAACTTATTCAGTCAAGAGCAGAAAGTAATTCTTTTGTTCTTTGATTAACATGACAGACAGCAGCAGGAACATTAGACTGCTGTCACTTTAAGAGTTTATGCACAGATCCACATACTGTTACACAACATGCATTATCTTTCTCAACTATTCCAAAATGTTTCAAAAAAGTTTAACTGAATATTCACCAAGATGGGCATTTTGACATAAATTTGTGTGTATTTGACCATTTAAGTGCAGTAGTAAGACACTCATTTAGGACCTGCGTGAAGTTGGCCCCCCACCCAACGCAAAACGTCGGCAAAATAGTCTCAATTGTTTGTGCTCCGTTTGTGCTGGTTTGTGCCGTAAAATTTTTTGTTTGTGCTGCTTTGGTTTTTTAGATATTAAAAGAATATTTATAGGTCATTCTGAGGTCACCCAGCCCCCCCCACATGCTCCAATTTCACCGAAAATAGTCTCAATCATTTGTGCTTTGTTTGTGCTGGTTTGTGCCGGTAAAAGTTTCGTTTGTGCTGCTTTGGTTTTTAAAATATTAAAAGAACATTTATACAACTTTCCGTTTCTGACACGCGCTTGTCACTGAAAAGGAGGAAAGCAAACAGAGACTTAATTTGAAATCACATTGCTCCTACTATTTCTGTTAAATGTATAGGCTTTGGTATATAGCCTAATACTATAATATGCTTGTATGCGATTTGCATTTGCAGCCGTTCAGTGTCATTCAATCCAATGCAATTAGTGTCTAATATTTATAAACCGAGGCAGCACAAATGAAACTTTTATCGACACAAACGAAGCACAAATGATCGCAACTGTTTGTGGTGAATTTGGAGCATGTGGGGGGCTGAGAGACCTCAGAATAAATAGCCAATTCTTTTAATATTTTAAAAACCGAAGCAACACAAACGAAAATTTCACCGGCACAAACCAGCACAAGCGAAGCACAAACAAACGAGACTACTTGGGGTGAATTGTAGCATGTGGGGAGCTGAGTGACCTGAGAATTTATAAATATTATTTTAATAGGCCTATCTAAAAAACCGAAGCAGCACAAACAAATTTTTTACGGCACAAACCAGCACAAACGAAGCACAAACCATTGAGACTATTTTGGGCGAATTTGGAGCATGTGGGGGGCTTAGTGACATCATCGCATTTAATTCAATGTCCAATATTTTAAAAACCGAAGGAGAACAAACAAAAATTTCACCGGCACAAACCAGCACAAATGAAGCACAAACAAACGAGACTATTTGGGGTGAATTTGGAGCATGTGGGGGGCTGAGTGTCCTGAGAATGACCTATAAATGTTCTTTTAATATTTTAAAAACCAAAGCAGCACAAACGAAACTTTTTTCCGGTACAAACCAGCACAAACGAAGCACAAACAAACGAGACTATTTTGGGCGAATTTGGAGCATGTGGGGGGCTGAGTGACATCATCACCTATAATTCAAAGTCTAATATTTTAAAATCGAAAGCAGCACAAACGAAACTTTTGCCGGCACAAATGAAGCACAAACAAACGAGACTATTTTCAGTGAAATTGGAGCATGTGGGGGGGCTGGGTGACCTCAGAATGACCTATAAATATTCTTTTAATATCTAAAAAACCAAAGCAGCACAAACGAAAATTTTTACGGCACAAACGGAGCACAAAGGATTGAGACTATTTTGCCGACGTTTTGCGTTGGGTGGAGGGCCAACTTCACGCAGGTTCATTTAGGTACTCGCCAGCTATTTGAGAGGCGGCTTTATGTGCACGCCACTTATATAGATCAGTGGTGCGCGCGCTTTTGGTGTGAGTGCGAAACCTGCGGGAATTACTAAAATTATGCGCAATACAAGCACTATTCAACCAGAGCGAATGAGACGAGTGAGTGAGAGGAGGCGGGTGTGTCACTTCGCCATCGGAGAGAAGAGAGAGCAAGAACGCGCAGCTGGTATCGGTGTATCGATAATGTAGAAAAGGAGTATTGGAACCGTTTCAGATATTTGAAATATTGATATTTTTTGTAAGACTTGATTTTCCTGCTAAGACAAAACTGAGATCAAGTGCCCTGCAATAAAGCAATAAAACTCATCTGGAGAGAAGATCTCAAAGAAATAGCATAGGACAACACCTTGCCCTCACACATCTACAGGATGCAACCCCCCCCCACCACACACACACACACCCTCCTTCCCTTCCCCCTAACTCAAGTCACTGAAAGTTCTTCAAGATGTATAATGTAACTTGTGTATATATTGTTTTTTCCCCTTTCATGTTTGGTATTATTTTAAATGTCTCAGTGCGATTGGTAAAATGGTCTCAGTTTCACAGCAGTCACGTATGTTATGAGTAAGATTGAAAACTAAGGAGAATTCTGTCCTCCTTTTGTCTCTTCAAGAGATCTGATAACCCACTCCTCTCCCCCAAAACAGGTGTTGGTGTAGTAAATATTTACAATCCTTTTGTTCTGATCTGGGTATATAAGGTAAAGTGCAAAGCAGTCATGTGGGATCTTCTGTACCCAGAAGCCCCCATGCAGAGATGGTTGAATGTCTGAAGACATTCACACATCACTGTATGTATGTGCATTTCTTTGAGTAATTGATGTTATGGATTTATTATTTATGAATTGGCTTCTAATTGTTCAACTATGTAATTGACATGATACATTTTACTTGACAAAATAAAATGTTATATTTGATTTACTCTGGATTCTTCTGAAATCATTATGACTAGTAGATTACTAAAGTCCGTCATTTCCGTAAATCTGCGTCAGGACAGGTCAAACTAGAGAGCCCCATGAAAGGAGCATAGGGGCACATCATGGGACTTTTTGAGTTTGTCTGTTATTGGCTTAGCAAGTTGCAGTATCGTGACTAAGAAAACTGTATTTTTGTATGAACAAGCATGTGGCGGTTCGACTCAAATGCATTAGTAAACTCTGCACCCTCTGACTAAGAATCATAAACTGGTGAATTTATGTCCGTGAGAACGCAGCCGGCCGATGTGAAAGTCTCTAAGCGATGATGGGTCCGTAATGAACGAATAATTGAAAATATGGGATACCCAGAATAATCAAATATCTAAATTAATACATAACGAATGATTAATTTCTAACTGGAAACACAACCTAAGAGTAATAATCATTTGAAATTGGAGTCAGATTAAACGAGTGAAATTACGTGAACTTCACAGGGGCGCTGAAAAGACATACACGCGTTAACCTTCGCCCTGGCCGTCGGATTCCGTTTTTGGGCCGATGGGGGGTTCCTTACATTTTGATAACACTAGTGTCTAATTAGGTTTGTTGTTCCGAACGTTTTCATGGTGGTTCCCCCACGGTTTACTTTGGCCTTACAAGACTTACAAATTGCGAACTTTGTGTTCTCACTCGCTGTGAAGAACTTCCAAGCCAACGACAAGTTTACATGTGGCTGTGAGTGTGAGGGTGGCTGTGACATTACTGCCTGCGCCGCTGGAAACAAAACAGACCGGCTGAGAATCTGAAAGATGAGAAACTGATCGGTCGGTTACCGGTCCGGGCAGAGCATGCGAAAAATCGGCTGATTCCGGTCCCTGGCCGGTCGATCCGTGCATCTAAACTGGAAACTATGTGCTTTCCTATACACTGAATCCAGTTCATATTACAAATACAAGACTGCCTTTAAAATATGCTTTTCGTATAGGGACACTGCCATATAAAGAGAGACAGCTATTTAAAAGTAGCTGTCACTGTGATTTGAAATGAACGTGCACAGCAATAAATATGTAATGTGATAAGAAGGAAAGCACTAGAGGACTGATGTTGAGTTTCTACAAGCGCACTGACCTCTTTAACTCAGTGATGAGAAGAGCAGTGCACGGGATTCCCAGTGTCATGAGAGAGATGGAGTTTATCGCTGGCTTGATGAAGGCCAAGCAGGTGGTGATCCCTGAGAGAATGCCGATGACCATTTTAAACCTCGACCTAGTAATAAACAGGGAAAGACAAAAGGAAAAACATGGAGAAACAAGAAAAAAGCAGTGCAGAATCACTACCTACAAGTATATTTCAATCAAAATGTGTGAGCTTGTGGATATGAGAGCACACCTGTCTCTACGGAATATCTTGGGAAGATATCTCCTGGGAAACCACATGCCGATGGCACACATGAGCACCCACAGTATGGCCAGTTCATCCAGCATCTGCCCCAGGAAGCTCAGCGTAGCATGGAAATAAGTGGAGCCAATACCTAAAGAACAGAAGTATGAATTTAAAAAAACAAAAAAAACAAAAAAACATTCAAAACAAACAAATAAATAATGTTTAGAATTTAATTTTAAATAATGTGAAATTTGGAGTAAAGTGCTCAGTTTCATTGACTTCCCTTGTGAAAAAGAGCTACACATTAGCATACTATTATTAATAAGAGTTCTAAAACACATTTAATTTAATCATATACCCCCGTTTTTTAAACCCTAACGCTGTACTTTAAAGGGGTAGTTGATTATGTTTCACTTTTTTAACTTTAGTTAGTGTGTAATGTTGCTGTTTGAGCATAAACAACATGAACAACAAAGTTATGATGCTCAAAGTTCAATGCAAAGGGAGATATTTTCTTTTAAAGAATTTGCTGTTTAAGGACTACAACAAACGGCTGGTAGGGACTACAACAAGCTTCTTCCCGGGCTAGTGACATCACAAACCTCAAAATTTACATAAACCCTGCCCCCGAGAACACACAACAAAGGGGGCGAGGCCATGTTGGGCTGCTTTAGAGAAGAGGAAGAGTTGTTGAAGTAGAATGTCATTTTACGCCAGACTGCTTCACAAACGAGGGTCAATTCAATGCTGGATTTGCACAAAAGATTAACATGACGGCACATGCTAGTCGATGAGTTGAATCAACTCCACAACAACTACATAAATTTATCCACTAACCATTCAGAAATGTCCAGTTGCGTTCTAAAAGTTGTAACTTCTTCCTGAGTCTCTCTATCAGTGTCCGACTCCGGTTTGAACAATGTAAGGCTGAACACCGTTACTGACAATCCTCATTCTGGATGCATGAGATTCTCCAGCTTTGTTGTTGTTGTGCAACCAAAGCGTGAGCTGTTAAAGCTCCGCCCTCTTCTGGAAAGGGGGCCAGGAGCAGCAGCTCATTTGCATTTAAAAGGACACACACAAAAACGGCGTGTTTTTTTGCTCACACCCAAATAGGGGCAAATTTGACAAGCTAGAATAAATGATCTGAGGGGTATTTTGAGCTGAAACTTCACATTCTGGGGACAACAGAGACTTGACTATAATTATATTCTTAGAAGATGTCAATAGTTCAGCCACTGTTTTCCCAACAGCACACAATATTTTGCCAATCAAATCCCAGTTAACAATCTCTTTAAAGTGTTCTTAAAACATATCTCCATCACCACAAACAGCGCTGAATCACCTCAAGGTCTGTCATGAAAAAATTCAGCTCTGTCTGTGTCTAATCCTTTGATTAAACTCACTGTATTATATGACAGCAAGGAGGATTTTGTCTCAAAATCCCACCGGATTAATTAAGTCAGCAGCTTCTTTTAGAGCGGAAAAACTCTGAAGACATTTATACAGAGCACTGTTTGTGCTGAGCTGGCTACTTTCCCATGCTGCTCCACAGACAGAACTGCCAGCAAGCTTTAAATACACCAGCGGTTTGTTGGGTACAAGTCACACTTCTGCACAAATCCTGGACCAATTTCCCAAGTGATTGTCTTAACCTTGGCGGTCACAGGAGAGAATATTAAGCAGCCCCGAATAGCAAGTAAAAAGGAAGAAGCTTGATAAAAATGCAGCTCTGGCTGTCAGTAAGTAGTGAGGGTGACACAAGAGTGAGAAGGGCAGCTTCTGTAAACCTAAAACAGACAGGGACATAGAGCTCCATTGTTTAAAATATGTTAAGCTTCACAAATGCAAACTTATGAATGCACTTGGGTCATGTGAATATTAACACATCTTACAGATGACTAAGTGAAATGTGGTCTGTGTGGCCTTCTGTAAAATGAACAAAAAATCCAATGACAGGGGATTGACTGAGAGCAGAGAAAGAGAGAAGCTTTTTATGCTGTCCTTAAGCCAGGATTAACGTCTTTTGTAACCCTGGGTTAAGGTCATTTTTAACCCTGGGTAATGAAATGTTTCACACTTATCCAGATCAGTGCAAACCCATTGTCCGCTGTTCTGAATGTGCATAATGATCGACAGAGAGCGTTTCTGATTGGCAGGTCACTCACTTGTTTGTGGACACAGAAACAACAGATGTGATTTCTCAGAGCACCATGTGTTTGTGAAATATGTCAGATAGATGGGATCAGGGGCGTTTCCTCCGCAGAGGAAAAGGAGGCAGTGCCTCCTCAAAAAATGATTGGATATGATTGGTTTGTGCGATATATCCTGCCTCTTGTTTTTGTGCATGTTCTGCACTCGTGATAGTGCTGTCAAATGATTAATCATGATTAATTGCATTCAAAATAAAAGCTTGTTTTTACATAATAAAAGTGTGTACTGTGTATATTTATTATATATAAAATATATTTACATGTAAACATGTGCATATAACGATTAGTTTATATTATATATATATACATATATATACACACAAACATATATATATAATTTATACATATATAAATATTTTATATATATTTGTTAAATGTATACATGCATGTGTATTTATATATAAAAATAGAAATAAATAAACTAATCGTTAAAATTAAATATAAATATAATTTATATATAATATAATTATATATAAAATATAATTTTAATATAATTAAATATAATCAATTTGACAGCACTACTCGTGAATCAGTCTGAATGAACAAAATGATTGCGTTAATGGGAAGACTAATTAAAAAGTAAGTAAACAGCTCTCCCACTTAGATATCACAGCTTCGTGTCACGTCAAAATCAAACTTGAAATGTCCTGAAAACATGATGACTGTGGGGGTTTTAGTGAGCAATCAGCTTGGTGAAATTAAAGATACATCTTCGTGTCTGTGTCTGTGACCAATGTTTACCATGCTTGATGACTGATGATCTGAAAATAAGTTGACTACTAAAAAGAACAGCATCAGTTCACAAATAAAATATATTGTTTTAAATTGTTACTGCTTTTAGTTATCAAGTTTTTCATGTTGTTTATATGTCTATGTGGTGTTTTTAATATGCTTTAAGACAAACCATGTGCAAATTCATAAGTCAACACCATTGCTGAGTATTTTCTCTTTAAAACTGCAGTGATCTAAAGACAGTTTCAGAAACACAGTTTGAAATCACTGGTGTTTCTGATGTCACAAACTACCTTGAAACTAGTCAGGTCAACATACCGGCGGGCTTTAGCATATCATTAACCATGACCGCTCTGAAGCAGGGGAGTCTCAAGAGAATATATCCCGGTATATTTTTATGTTGATATGAAAAATCGGGTGGATTTAGCAATATAGTGTGTGTATGATGTATATTACAATGTTATGATGAACTATATGCCTTTCTCCCCTGACGATACTATTACGCAGTTTACCTCAGTAAGTTGACCGAGTGGATCTCTGAGCTCGAGCGAGTGAGTGGAGGCGGGGCTAATTAGCATATTCATAGATCCGCGTATACAGTCAGACTATTTTAAGGCATTTAAAAAATGTTTAAATATGTCACTTTGGTGATCAAAGATGAGTTTTAATGGATAAAATGATTGACTACAGGGGGACTTGATGAGATTTATGCTTGGTTTTCAATAAATTAAAGAACATTAAAGGGATAGTTCAGCCAAAAATGAAAATTCTTTCATTTACTTATGTTATTCCAAACCTGTATGAGTTTCGTTCTTGTTGAACACAAAAGAAGATATTTTGAAGAATGTTGTTAACCAGGCAGTTGACTGATTCATCAAAATATCTTCTTTTGTGTTCAGCAGGAAAGAATCTCATACAGGTTTGGAATAACTTGAGGGTGAGTAAATGATGACAGAATTTTCATGACATTAAAAAGCTGTGAGGACTTGGCCTCCTCATTTCAGAACACCACTGAAGTATAATTGTGCTGTAATACTGAATATTTTACTGAGATAACGTATTTCCTTCAGTAGCCCTTCCTGCACTGCTCAGCTATTTCCTGAAGACCAGCAATATTCCAAAAAAGGAGGAAGAACGGAGTTGAGTTACTGCCACCTCCTATAATGTGCTTAAAAACCTGACCTCCAGCATACTTGTGCTGTGTAAGAAGTTACTTTCGGGCACGGTTACTAACAGCTGGAAATAATGAGGGATGAAATTTACCAACAACCACCAGCAGAGTCCATATGAGATAGATGCCACTGTTGAAATGTGTGGCGTACTGACGAAACAGACACATGAGGATTGGAGGCAAGACGAAAAACAGCACGTTGCTGATCTGAAAAGAGACAGAAACATGTTTGAAAATCTTATTTGATGTGAGCAGAGCACAGGCAAAGCAGTCCTAAAGTTTATAGACTTCGAACTGCCAGCCGCTCATATTTGCATGACACAATATGGCACAAAACAAAGAGAGTGCCGACCGACGTACCGTGTTGTAAAATTCCGCTATTCCAGGATAAATTAGATAATTCCCTTCACACCAATCCACCTCCGAGCTGCCAGCCTGGAGATGAACCCACAGATGCGCGTCCATCTCTGCGCGTGAACTATATGCGACCGTGACACTGACTGAATGTCTTTACACAAAGCGCTGTCGACAGCTGTAACATACAAATGCGGCGACAGTTTGTTTTAATCAGTGACTCATGTGTAGTCTTCTTATCTGAGCATGTCATCCTGTCATCCTGCCATCCAGTCCGCGTCTAATCCAGCTCGCCTGTGTGCGCGTGTGCCGCTTTCTGCCCTTCACCGACTGTACGGCTCTGGCAATAACAACAGAGCAACATGTGATTCGCGCATGCGCAGAGCGGTCTGCACTCCTGCGCTCAGAGTCACACAGCTCCTTTTAGCAAGGAGTCAGGACAGTTTAATATTTACAATATTTCTCCGTCACATTTTCACCAGTTGCTCAGGTAAATTTGTGGTCTACAAGGGTATTCACTATATTATGGAAACCAGAAATAAATTTTAATAAATCTATAAACTAATTAAATAAATGTAAATAAATCAATGTATACATTGATGAAAAATAAATGTCCTGAAGGACCCATAAAACAAAATCGGCTCATAGAGAGCAACAGTGCCTGCCCAATTTTTCAGCGACGCTGGTTCTGGAAGTATTTTTTTCCATTTGTTTTTACCATAGGGATTTTAAACAGTCTTTGTTAAAGCGTTATATGCCATGAACCAAGCCAATCAGCAAACGAGGTGAATCACAACACAACAAACTTTAATTTGAAGCAAAGAAGTATTTGAAAATCTGACAAAAATACAAAGATGCAAGACTGTGTGCTTAACGGCTTGAAAGAACTACAATCCCATGAAGCATTGCGAAAAGCAGAATCGAATTAAAAACAATAGAGAAATATAAAACTGCTCATTTAAAAATGTTGATTATATTAAGTTTATTACAAAATATGCACATTTACAAATATTTAAGTCGATTAGGTCATTCGCATTGCTTCATTGCTCTCTGATTGGTGGAATTTTCTGTGCAGCATCATGAGTAATGTAGTTTTTCACCACAAATTCATCTGTTAAACAGGATTATTTTACGAATAAATTAAAATAATGCTGGTTGATGGCTTCAGCAGAAGCGAATACCATCAGTTAACAACCTCGTAGCTCACAGTAGGTCTGTCTTTAAAGGTTTCCAAGTTATCGTTAAAAATAAATTTCCCTATTAAGAAAATGAATTGAGTTTTGACTTCCAGAACCTGACTGTTGCAATCTATTACTAATGTCCACCAAATGTAACATTCAATAAGTTAGTGGACTTGTCCAGTATTTTGCCATATCCTCAGACATACTGACTTTTTATTTTTATGGGAATATCTCATATGACAAAACATAATATTACATACTAATTATTTCACAAATATGACATAGGCCATGCTAGGCCTATTTTACATCAAGAACCAGGGGTCCATGGGCAGAACAGCACGGTTACTTCCTGGTTGTCGTTAAGCCAGCTCGGGCATTTCCGGTGAACTGTTAGCTGTTCATTCTGTACTCGCTATACATCGACACAAAACCATCAATGGTTGACTTTTTAATGTTGTATTCATATTTTAATGCAGTTATCACATTTACCTAATTTGCCAATAACCCAGTTTTATTGATTGCAATTAAGACAAAGCTATTAGGACCGTTTAAAAACGCAGTGTCTGTAATTAGACACACACGCTTTTTTTCCCCAGCACTTCAAATGTTATTTTTAATGTGATGATGACCACAGACATTATTTGTTCATCCTTCTGAGATCGTCCCCATTGTAAAACCGAACGTTTAAAAATGTAGGAAATTCAACACTTGATAGAAAACACTTATTTAAAATTAAAAAAGACAATAATTACCACTTTAACCGGCAGGTGACGGCAAAGTAGCATTTATTTGCGCATATATCAGCCATTTCCTCTAATCGTTTTCCACTTCGTTTTTGACTAAATATTAAACATTATAAAATAACTAGGTTTAAAAATACATTTTGTCAATGTGAAGTATGAAATACTCAAAAAATCTTAAGAAAAACAATAACTTTTCTTGTGAATGAATGACAGAAAGCGAGCACCACGCTTTCCCTTTGTAATCACAGCAGAGTTTGACAGATTCTCTGAGCGAAGTAGTCACTGAGGAACCAACAGACTTTTTTCGGGAGGAGATTGGAGCTTCAACTTTAATTTCTACATTTCCATAACTGTTTATTTCACACAGACTTATTGCAGTAAACGAACCAATTCTGCGGGAGTGTGGGCGGGGCCTTGACACCACGGCTCCACTTCATACTCACTACTGCGCAGACTCGGGCTCCAAGATGTCAGCGCCATATTTGGACATTGGCGGCTTCACTGTTCTACAATGGTAGAGAGTGAAGGTGCGTCGTCCATCTTTTTTTACACTCTATATGGTTACGACATGGTGTGAGTGCAGCAAAAGACTAACCAAAGAAAAAATACAAAACAAAAGCGAGACATTGTCAGTCATGATTGAATTTGAGGGTAAAATACAAAAATGACCAAAAAATCTAAATTATGCATGATTATGCTTCTGTCCGGTCAAGAAATAGGCTGGGGCACATAACCATGACCTGAAATGAGAGAAAGTGGAGAAAGCTTAAACATAGGCCTTTTGAAACAAAGTGTAAATATGTGCAAAATCTAATAAGATTGGTTTTGAATGGAGTCTGGAAAAGAAATATACTGAATATAGTCTACTGCATTGAAGAGAAATGATTACGGACATATGATATATGGAGCTGCAGCCAAATCAAGAGAAATGAGATGGAATGCAACACACCACAGAAACTGTAATGCAACTGCATGTTTTTACAGTGGGTGGAGGAAGTTAAACCAGTCAGAGTGGTGATTTATTCCTATTCAGCAGATGCATTAATACAAGTAAAACAACATCCCAGCAAACACTCCCCTAACGTTAATATTTGGTTCCTGTTTGGTTTATTTTTTTTGTTAACCAAATAATAACGTTATAGGTGAACATTCTTTTTAGGTTTTATTTTTTTGTAACCATAAAATAACGTTCTCAGAACGTTGCTGGAAGGTTATTTTTTGAATAACCTAAAAAAATAACTTATTATAACTTATTTTTAGATTAATATTTTGCAACCATAAAATAACGTTCCCAGAACGTTGCAGGGAGGTTAAAAATAACTTATACAGAACGTTAGAGAAATTAGATGGAATGCAACACACCACAGAAGTTGCAATGCCACCGCATGGTTTTACAGTGGGTGGAGGAAGTTAAACCAGTCGGAGTGGTGATTTATTCGGATTTATGCCGATTCAGCAGCTGCATTAATACAAGTAAAACAACATGTTGTTTAACATACACGTTATTTCTGAATTTAGAAAAAAATAGTAATGAATGTTCAATTCTGCTGGATACCAGCGCATAGGAATTCAAGGAAATTAAAAAAACGTAGGCTAAATCTACATTAGTTGAAAAGTACTTCTACTGCACTTCTTAATCTTAGTTAATGATAATCTAATCTCACATTTTTTGTTGAACCTGTTAAAATTAGTTAATGCACTGTGAACTAACAGGTAGCCTACATTTGTATACATTAACAGTAAGAAAGGTTAATAAATGTAGTAAAAACAGGCTATTGTTAGTTCATGATGTATACAGAAGAAAGAAAAGAACTTAAAGAATGTATTATCATAACTGAAAGGAAATGGGATATTAAAGATGTACAAGAAATAAGAGATCAGTAGGGAATTGTTAGGGCATTAGTGAAATTTTTACATGAAACTGGTCTTATTAGGAGAAAATAAGCAGAGATCAACGAAGCCTTGATTTTACAGACTCCAGTATCGTAGGTGGCAGTATGCAGCTTTTACGATGGTCTGCAAACCGCCAGAAGAAGGTTATCGCGGGAATATTAAATGTGGATTTTTGCGCGCTACAGGATTTGCTTGCGATAGTTCTAACGTTGAGTTTAATCTTAAACTGAAGAAAATGCCCAACGCCGCAGTGCAAATGACAAATGGCCATTGTACTAACGTAGAAAACAAGACAGAAAGTGCAGGTGGAGGAAAAAAAGACTTTTCTCTGTTTTGTGACGAGCGCGGTTACTTGAACCTAGTCGAGTACATTCTGCAGCACGGAGCGCGCAAAGGCGACAGAACAGGGACCGGAGTGATTTCTGTGTTCGGGACACAGGCCAGATACAGTCTCAGAGGTGAGACAAATATGAAAATAAGAGTTTCTTCAACGGTTCATGGCATTTAACTTCATGACAAATTATTATAAATGCAAGTTTACCGGGAAACAATGTGAAAATAAATTACTTCTGTTTTGTGTTAGAGAGCCTAGGTATAAAAACATCAACAAAAGCCATGAGTTTTCTTATGCTATGACTATCTGACTGAGATGGTGAACAAATACACTTCTCTGAACCTCCTTTGTGATGCAACAGGGAAACAGATAATATATGCCCGTTGTGTTTCTCTGGGTCAGATGAACGAATTAAAAGCTTGAATTGAAAGCAACAGGTTAATCAAAAATGTACTCGGAGACTAAACATAAAGAACCAAGCCTAAACATAACATTTCGAAGCCTAAATATAATAAAATGAAATAAAATACATTAAAAAAAAAAAACTTTTTTTTTTTAATGGAACAGTTTATTGATCATTTAGACCAAATATAATTAAATTAATCTTCTTTTTAAAAAGTTTGCTTGTGTGTTTTTTGTTGAGTATCATATTTGATACATCAGACTTTTATGGCTCATTTAGTATGAAATTGTGAGAATATGGAGCTCATAGTCAAGGGAAAAAAACACCTCAATTTTATACAGAGACCCAAACTGAGCAAAAATATGCAATTTGGTGCAGTTGCTGATATTTATATGATCAAAAATATGTGACCCAGGACCACAAAACCAGTCATAAGGGTCAATTTTTGTGAAATTTTGTGATTTATACATCATCCGAAAGCTGAATAAATAAGCTTTCCACTGGTGTATAGTTTGTTAAGACAGGACAATATTTGGCCAGGATACAACAGGATACAACAATTTTTTTGCACTCTGAGAGTGCAAAAAAATGAAAATATTAAGAAAATCGCCTTTAAAGCTGTCCAAATGAAGTTCTTAGCAATGCATTTCCACTCACAAAAATACATTTTTGATTTATTTACAGTAGGAAATTTACAAAATATCTTCATGGAACATGATCTTTACTTAATATCTTAATGTTTTTTGGCATAAAAGAAAAAATCGTAAATTTTGACCCATACAATGTGTTGTTGGCTATTGTTGGCAAAATATACCCTTGCGACTTATGACTTTGTGGTCCAGGGCCACAAACATGAAATTCTGATAGCCTGAGATTTGTAATAGTATAGCAGACTACTCATATAAATATCAGTTGTCACTGTATATCTCCCAACAATATGTCTTAATAATATATTTAAATGCATAGTTTTATGATTAAAGCTAAAACATACAATGCAATAATTAAAAGATGAACAAATAAACGCTCCTCAAAAACCTGATCATATATGATACTCGCATTTTAACAGGCTTTTTACAAAAAATGCTGATGATCAAATAAACCTTCCTTAGTTGCTTCAGTCCAGTAAGTGTTCATCTTGAAATAATAACAATATATAATTTTTTTCTTATGTTTGCTTTATAAAAATCAGTAAAGATTTCACAATGTGACGTGTGTATCGTGATAGAGAAGACTTTATCTGGATTAAAGGATCAACTACTGTTGAAATGTTACTAAACTATAATTCAAAAATCGGTTTCATCCTGCGCCTCACAGATCAGTTTCCTTTGCTGACGACCAAAAGGGTTTTCTGGAAAGGCATATTGGAGGAGCTGCTGTGGTTTATCAAGGTACAGTACAAAAATATCCCAAACTTTTGTATCTTATTTCTGTATATATCTTTTTCTTTGTTTTTGTTTTTTTATTTTGCATTTTTTTTGAATTTGCTTTTTATTCTTCCAACTTAGGGTTCAACAAATGCTAAAGAGCTGTCAGAAAAGGGTGTGAGAATCTGGGATGCTAATGGCTCCAGGGATTTTCTGGATAAAAATGGCTTTACTGATCGTGAGGAAGGAGACCTGGGCCCAGTGTATGGCTTTCAGTGGAGGCACTTTGGAGCTGAATACAAAGACATGCACGCTGGTAACTGCCCATCTTTTTATATAGACAGTTGACATACAATAGCAGCGATACTGTATTACCGGCATCTTCTCGACATGTCAACAACACAAAACAAACTCTTCCAGGCCTCAGCTAGAACTACAGTGTTTGAGGGCAGGTCAAAGTAGACATTGTTCGCGGGCAGCCAGTGAAGACCATAGGTGCGCATTATGCAAATGTGTTACAAACCTACGTAGGTTCACACAGGAAGTAAGACTGGAATTACTGACAACTTGTTTCAGGCAGATCAGAATCGTTTTCTTTTGGGAGACAATAACTCCATTTATCTGCATTTTGACCTTTGAAACTTTGCAGACCTTTTACATTCACAAACAGCTATATTGCACACTGCATGAAAGGTCATATCTGAAAAAGCAGAATAGGGGCACTTTAAAATTGTTGTATAATTGTCATCAGTGTAGGTGACTGTAGGCACTGATTATTATTCATGCAGTATTTAAGAGCTCATTAACTGAGAGAGACTACTTGGGATATTCGTGAAATTTGAAAAGCTTTTTAAAACGCTTTTCTTTTAATGTGTGTATAGTAAGAAATTGTGTCTAAGCTAGACTATGATTTCATCTCTCCATGAAGATTACTCTGGGCAAGGTGTTGACCAGTTACAGAAGGTGATTGACACTATCAAGTCAAATCCAGAAGACAGAAGGATCATCATGTGTGCTTGGAATCCCAAAGGTCTCAATCAAATTTATTACCATCCACGTTTTAGTAATTTTAGTATTTTTTTTTTTTTTTAGTTGCCAATGCAACATTTCAATTTTGTTTTTTTTATCTAATATTTTTATTTCAGTGTTATTTTAGTTATCAAAAATGATTTGTAATAGTTTTAGTACTTAAACTTATTTCAGTTAGTTGCCTTTTGAGTTTAAGTTTGTCAAATATTTAAGTTTAAGTTTTTTATAGTTTAAAAGTTACATTTTTAAATGTAAGTTTTTCATCTAGTATTGTTTTATTTGACATGTATGCATGATGATAAAAGAATCCATTTTATTGACAGATCTCCCTATGATGGCATTGCCCCCCTGCCATGCGTTATGCCAGTTTTATGTGTCAGACGGTGAGTTGTCGTGCCAGCTGTACCAGCGCTCTGGTGATATCGGTCTGGGTGTGCCCTTCAACATTGCCAGCTATGCACTACTCACCTACATGATTGCCCACATCACTGGACTCAAGGTGAACATATTTCAAAATCTGATGATCTGTGAAAGTACATTTTCCTGCATAATGTAAATATAAGGGATAATGTACAGTCATCTGGTAATCATTGCACAATCCATGATTATGCGTGATCTGATGCAGCGTAAAATCATTTACATAGCTATTGTTGTCAGTAAAGCAAATGGAAATTTCAAAAATGAAAATTGTCATAATTTTCTCACTCTCATGTCTTTCCAAACCCCTAAGACTTTAGTTCATCTTTGGATCACAAATGAAGATATTTTAATGAAATCTGACAGATTTCCTCCATTGACAGTCCACTCAACTACCACTTTGACACTTCAAAAATTCATAAAGAGATCGTAAAACTAATCCATTTGAATTGAGCGGTTTAGTCCAAATTTTCTGTAGAGACTCGATCGCTTTATATGATGAACAGATTGAATTTAGGCTTTTATTCACATATACTATGATTTTAATTAAATGAAAAGCTGAACTTTAGCATGACAAGCAGTTATTTGTAATTATACATTTGTAATTAAGTTGCAATTTAGTAAAAGTATATATATATTTTTTAAAAGAACTGTATTTGAAGTTTACTACAAATGCACATCCAGTTCACAAAGGAAGTAAAAATTTTATTTAACATTTGTGCCTTAGGGTTTCATACATGTATCAAAGCTTGTGAAATCTGCATCCATGCTATTTTATGGACATACTAACTAAACTTGAACTTGCTGAATACATTTTGTACTCATTCTTATTATTGTTTTTTCCTAGCCTGGAGATTTTGTGCATACAATAGGTGATGCCCACATCTATACCAATCACACTGAGCCTTTGAAAGAGCAGGTATGTTGCATGAATTCCATAAAACTAGTCTATCTGCATTAATCTACAGTGATATGTGAAAGACAAAATACACCCCATAAAAGTGTATTGTGTGTTTTCTTCTCTCCTTTCTCAAAATATTAGGGCATATAGATATTGGAAAAGGAGAAAAATTCCATGTCCATGTTAGAGACTGATGATAAAATAAGAAATAACTGTAGGAAGTTATTTCTGGGGATGAACTTATCTTTACTAGACATTTGAATTTCTCTTGGTATTTTTGAATAAAACTTTTGTTTGATTAAATTATATCATCTTCACCCATCAATAGCTAATAAAATTACAGTATCAATATTTCTACATATTTTTGTGTCACGGTTGCGCAGGGAAGAGGAGAGGTTTTCAACAATAGTTTATTAAACAAACAAACAGGCATGATGATGACAAAAAATTCCAAACAGTGAAACATAAATCCAAACAGGGAAGATGGTGATGATAATCCAAATAGGGAATGGAAACGCAACAGCTTTATAAACATACATGTAAAGACAACGACCAACAAAAGACAACTGAGCAACAGGGGTATATATACTGGGTAACAAGAAGCCTACAAGGAACATGTGTGGGTAACAAATTGGCAAGGAAACAAACAAGGGTAACTATAGAAACAAAGGCAAACAGGAACAAACAACAGGAAGTGAACAAAGGGAACAATGGAAAGGGAAAATACACCTCAAAATAAAAGTCCTAGAACACAAGACACAGGGGAAATAATGTTATAATGGTGTGTGCTTATCTACAGTGTTCAAAGTGTGTTTCTAACATGTCCTGTACCCACAGATTCAGCGAGAGCCACGTCCATTCCCCAAACTCAAGATCAAACGCAAAGTTGAACAAATTGATGATTTCTCTGCAGAGGATTTTGAGATCTATGACTATGACCCCCATCCTGCAATCAAAATGCAAATGGCTGTTTAGACCTTTATAACCATCTTTTAAAAAAATGTTTAGAGTCTAAAATAAAAGAATTTGTTATTTTTCCTTATTTGGAATGTTCTAACACAGCATGAAAATTTCTGTTTCAAAATACATATGTAATTGATTTTGAGATTTCATGTGTAATAGTTTGCATGTTCCCACCATACATGAGAGGTATCCTGGGATTTAAATGCAATCTAACATTTTTAACACAAATAAATTGGTTATATTGTAAATATAGATTTAATTTAACTTTTACAGTTTAAAAATACATTTTTTTTAAAAATAATATTTAAAAAACATTTTGTCCCCCCAAATTTTTGTCTGTGGTGTTATAACGGATGTCAATTTGGACTATTTTCTGTGTGTAAAGGTCATTACATTGGTTGTAGTTAATTTTTTATAAATTTTTTCAAGCTTTTTGCTAAATTTTCCAATTTAAAAACCGTTTAATGTGTCACACATTATACGCATTTGCCTAAAATGATTTAAAAACAAACAATTCCTGAAGCATACATTTTACTGAATATACAAAAATATTGCTTGTATCGTTGCAAAATGTAAACTCTATTATCGCCCTGCTCTAATCGGATAAATGTTACTGTAAGGCATGAAAATATTGTAAACATTAATGATTTTTTTTTTTTTTTTTTGTGAAGCTGCATTGAAACAATGTTTTTATGAAAAAGTGCTATATAAAATTAAATTGACTTTAAATACATAGCAATAATTTAAAAAAAAAAAAAAAAAACTCTCTCTGTTACGGATTCTGCCTCGCTTCAATTGAAGAATAACCCATAAAAGTTTGATTGGAATGAGGTGAACCCAGAGCCAGCCAAATTATATAGGGATTCCTTAAGGTTGATTAGTTGTTCAGACAAACCAAGTCAGTTCTGGAAATATGTAGGTTTGCCACTGCCTTTTTCCACAGAAGAAAGAAATGCATACAGATTTGAAACATGAGGGTACATGATGTCAGAATTTTACTCTATGGGTGAACTATTCCTTTGAAATGGTACTGACAGATAACAAAGAACAAAACAGAGTTCAATAACAGTTACATCATTATGTGACAAAATCCTAAACATTGTTTTCAGAGCCTGGTTTCAATAAAAGCTATTTTTAGACTAACAAGGAAGTTTTGAGCTCTGAAACTTACAGGATGTTATGATAATACAACAACCACTTACATGAAACTCTGCCAGCTTGGTTACTGCTTCAGTAACTGCTTCATTAAAATCCCATCATTAGTTGGCATCAATCATTGGACAGATCAGAGGTCTTGTAAACCCCCAGCCAAATGCAGCCATATTCTTAAGGTGATGATACACAGGGCAACTTTTTGAGTAATGTTGCTGGGCAATTTTGCTGAGCGATGTTGCTTGGCTAAGGAATCCAGATAGAAATTTGTTGCCCATTCACAATGGGAAAGTGCCCAAGCAACATCGCTTGGCAAAATTGCTTGGCAACATTGCTCAAAAAGTTGCCCCTTGCATCATCACCTTTAGGACCAAATTAATGTTTTAACTGAAGTGAAATGCAATGTGGTTGAAATATCTACATTTTCACATTTGACTCAGAAGCACCAAGGTGTTGCATCTACAAATGTAATTTTGCAAATCAGCCTCGACCTTGACTTTCAATCTAGTTCATCCTTGGGCAAGCGCTTCAGATCAGAGGCAAAACATGCTTAGCAAATGATCTTGGTTAATGTCTGAGTACGATTATAATAGAACCAAACATACCAGCCAAAAGCACAGACAGTTGTTTTCTGTGTTCACACTCACTTTTCACTCTTCGTGTTCTTAGACAGTATTTAGGCTGTTTTGGTTTAAAATATATATTTTTAAACAATCATTAAAAGAGTTCTAAATGCTTTTTTATATTGCAAGGGGGCAATATAAATGTGCTGAACACTGTATTAGCATTGTTTTAACTATTATGAATAATTTTTTTTACTTCTACTTTGCTGCCCCCTTTTGGCTATTACCAATATATTTAAAAGAGAAATGATGCATTATTTGAATGTAATAACTTTCATATGCTGTCCACAAACGTAAACATAATGCTAAACTTTCAACACATTTAAATGCTCATCTACAACACCGATTACAGGTACTTCAGTATTTTCAAGACTTCATGTACATTGGAATGAATGAATTTACTGATAGATTGGCCCAGAAAAAGGAGTCAGTACCAAAATACTGGTTGACAAGATTTTTCCCAGACTCCAAGAACTTTTCCATTGCACACAATGTCCTTTATAGTGGAAAAACGTTCTTCAGATTATTAAGCGTGTATGGACAATAAAGTTATTTTTTATTATATACTATGTATTAAGTATATACCATGACTTTCAATTAAACAGGTGGGTGACCCAAATCTGAAATCCTGTTGTTTATCATTTACAGTGGTAGTGGTAATTTAGCTTGTCAGTACACCAAATTGTTATTGTACAAAACCTTACAGATTTCATAATCCTCCATATCACAGCATATACAAATTAATAACCCCAACTCACAACTACAAGTATATCGAGTTTCATCTGCATACAGTACACTCAAATAATCACACAAAATAAATACTATACAGCAAATGTAAACTGCTTGATTGTTTATATCGTCATCAAATATGAACTATCACCCAACTTTAAACCACTAAATGTTCACACAAGGTTCACATTAAGGTTAATTTATCTCTGCACAACTGATGTTTTTGAATATATATATATACAGTTGCAAGAAAAAGTATGTCCACTTGCAGAATCTGTGAAAATGTAATTAATACAAAATGCATGTTATTTTTTATTAGTACTGTCCTGAGTAAGATATTTTACATAAAAGATGTTTACATATAATCCACAAGACAAAAAAAAAAAAAAAATAGCTGAATTTATTAAAATAACCCCATTCATAAGTATGTGAACCACTGATTCTTAATACTGTGTGTGGTTACCTGGATGATCTACGACTGTTTTTTTGTTTTGTGATGGTTGTTCATGAATCCCTTGTTTGTCCTGAGCAGTTAAACTGAGCTCTGTTCTTCAGAAAAAATCTCCAGGTCCTGCAGATTCTTCAGTTTTCCAGCATTTTTTGCATATTTGAACCCTTTACAGCAGTGACTGAATGATTTTGAGATCCATCTTTTCACACCAAGGACAACTGAGGGACTCAAACACAACTATTAAAAAAGTTTCAAACATTCACTGATCCTCCAGAAAAAAACATGATGCATTAATAGATGGGGGGTGAAAACATTTGGAATTTGAAGATCAAGGTAAATAGTATTTAATTTGTCTTCCGGGAAACATGCAGTTATCTTCTGTTGCTTCCGAAAGGCAGTACTAAATGAAAAAAAATGATATTTTTTTTTATTCTGAAGCATCAGTGAATGTTTGAACCTTTTTTAATAGTTGTGTTTGTGTCCCTCAGTTGTCCTCCATGTGAAAAGATAGATCTCAAAATCATTCAGTCACTGTTGTAAAGGGTTCAAATATGCAAAAGATGGTGGAAAACTGAAGAATTTTTGGGACCTGCAGATTTTTTCTGAAGAACAGAGCTCAGTTTAACTGCTCAGGACAAACAAGGGACTCATGAACAACCATCACACAACAACAAAAACAGTCGTAGATCATCCAGGTAATGACACACAGTATTAAGAATCAATGGTTCACAAACTTTTGAACTGGGTCATTTTAATAAATTCAGCTATTTTTTTGTCTTATGGATTATATGTAAACATCTTTTATGTAAAATATCTTACTCAGGACAGTACTAAATAAAAAATAACATGCATTTTGTATGATTTTGTAAAATTTTGCACATTTTCACAGATTCTGCAAGTGGTTCACATACTTATTAATGCAACTGTATATATATATATATATATATATATATGGGCCATTCTACAGAATTGGTGCAAAGTCAGAGTTGGAAATGTTTTTTCCCACAAATTTTGTATGTATGCAAATTGTATAATATCCAAGGTACATATTTCTAGTAATTGTACAGTTAATTCTCATATTGTATTTTCAGAAAATTTGGATTATTTTCCTCTCCCAAAATTTGTCACTACCGAAACACAATAATAAATAATTTAATAAGAGGGGTTACATTGACCTATTAAGATTTTGTTTTTGTCTACCTTGTAAATATATTTTTTGTTATTTTTCGGAAAAGTTTCAAAGGTAAATTAATAACAATTACAATTTTAGCAATATTTCAAGTGCAATTTATGAGATTTGTTGTATTTTGAATCCAATCTTTCTTTGTAAAGGCATAAAGCTCATCATACTGATTTTAAAGTTAAGGATTCATTAGTTTGATTATACATTGAACCAAACACTATAATACCATCTTAGTTGATAATTCAATATACTTTATTTTTAACAAAACATCCCATGTTTTGGTCAAAACTGCACATTTTCAGTAGTGATAGTAATGTGTTGGTAGTGACCACATTGCATTACAGAATTTTAAGTTGCATACTAAAACACTAATGATTTGCATAATAAAACATAATAAAATTCTAATGATTCGCATAACAGTACTAAAATTGTTTATTTCCCCCGAAACGTGGTGAAGTTTCGTTTTTTTTATACTTTTTTTAGATACTTTTAAGCCTAGTTCAAAGATGATAATCAGCACATGGTTAGCTAGCACAGTTCTGAACAGTTGTACACACACAAAAAACCTAAATTGAATCGATAACCCCCAAAAAACAATGATGTTGTTTCGGTTGTGACAATTTTAGATACTTTTGAGCTAGCTCAAAGATGCTAATCAGCACATGGTTAGAAAAAGAGAGTTTAATGGTTTATTGAGCATGTAGAATCCAAATATCCTTTTAATTTGAACAGTGATATTACCCCACTATTTGCTTAAAGAAGTTGCACTCAGGTTGAGTATGTTATGCACACTTACTCATGGATAAAATAAATGTCATTTACCTCATAAAGAACAGACACAAGCATATTTTACTAATTAAGGCAAACAGAGGCATATGTTCAAGTGAGTCATAAAAGCAAACAGGTTATTGCACAGGACAAAACTGGATAGGTTATGACTGACTCTACTTGACACAGTATACCAATCAACTCTAATTAAAAATATATTAGTGTGTGTGTTTAGAGCTGACCTTAGAGGTTTGTGGAGCATAAACATAATTTTTTTTAGGGGATTTCCCTGCAGTTTCCAGAATCTACCTTTGCCAGACATTTGATTTCCTTTTCCCCTTTTCTATAGACCTGACATTCTTACAAAGATTTTAAACCACAATTATTTTTAACAATATGCAACTATTGCATATCGACATGAAACATCACTCAAAACCAACAACGAAAGCTGCATATTATTTATAGCTGAGTATGCTTTGACGTGCTATCACAGCGCTTGATTCGTAAAAATGGACCATCTGACAATTCTATTAATTGCATTAAAAGGTCTAAGTTGTCCAAGTTTTAATTAAAATTACTTTTAAAGGGGTCATGAATTTAGAAATCAAATTTTCCTTGATCTTGTGACATGTAATGGGTTGTTGTACTATCATAACATCATTTAAAGGGTTAGTTCACCCGAAAATGAAATTTCTCATGTCGTCCCAAACCTGTAAGACCTTTGTTTGTCTTCGGAACACAAATTTTGTCTGAAGATATTTTTGATGAAATCCGAGGTTATCTGATCCACACATAGGCAGCAACGTCATTGCACCTTTTGAGGTCCAGAAAGGTACTAAAGACATTGTTAAAAGTCCATGTGACTACAGTGGTTCAACCTTAATGTTATGAAGCGACTAGAATACTTTTTGCGCGCAAAAACAAAAGAAAAATAATGACTTTATTCAAAGTTTATCCAGCTAGGTGGAGAGGAGAGAGATTGATAGAGCCAATTCAATGGATGGGAATTATTAGGAGGCCATGATTGGTAAGAGTCAATGGAGGGAATTTGACCAGGATACTGGGGATACACCCCTGCTTTTTAGAAAGAAGTGTCATGGGATTTTTAATGACCACAGAGAGTCAGGACCTCAGTTTAATGTTTCATCTGAACGATGGTGTTTGTTACAGTATAGTGTCCCCTCACAGACCCACAGGGTGAGCACCCCCTGCTGGCCTCACTAAGACCTCTTTCAGCAGCAACCTAGTTTTCCCAGGAAGTCTGCTTAGCTTCAGTGGGCAACCAGTCTTGGGCTACAGGGTAATATGTCTATGGCATATCTCAACTTTGTCACGTCGCTGGACACGCCTACATCCTGTCACCAATCGTCACTGTTGCTTGTGTTGCCGAAGATCGCCAGCTCTACATTGAAATGAATGGGATCATGTTGCTTTTTCGCTGTGTCGCTGGTGGTATAAATAGGACTTAACCACCCGCTAGCCACTGGCGACATGCAGCGACAAAGTTGCTGGAAGTGTGAATGTAGCTTCAAACTAACTTTACCGTGCTCATCAGGCACTGGGGCACAGCCCCCAGCCCAACCCCCTTCCTTCACAAATCTGAACAGCTTATAAAAAACACATAACATTATGACCTCCTTCCTAATATTGTGTTGGTCCCCCTTTTGCTGCCAAAACAGCCCTGACCCGTCGAGGCATGGACTCCACTAGACCCCTGAAGGTGTGCTGAAGGTGTTACATCGTATACATGATATCTGGCACCAAGATGTTTGCAGCAGATCCTTTAAGTCCTGTAAATGTGCCCACTGTTGCCGTTTTCGGCGGTGGACAGGGGAATAAGTTAAGAAGTAAGTTAAGAAATAAGTTAAGAAGTACATCTCATTACGATGTAGCCTACTTCTTAAAGGAACACTCCACTTTTTTGGAAAATAGGCTCATTTTCCAACTCCCCTAGAGTTAAACTGATGAATTTTACCGTTTTCTAATCCATTCAGCTGATCTCCGGGTCTGGCGGTACCACTTTTAGTATAGCTTAGCATAGTTCATTGAATCTGATTAGACCTTTAGCATCTCGCTCAAAAATGACCAAAGAGTTTTGATATTTTTCCTATTTAAAACGTAACTCTTCTGTAGTTACATTGTGTACATGATATCTGGCACCAAGATGTTTGCAGCAGATCCTTTAAGTCCTGTAAATGTGCCCACTGTTGCCGTTTTCGGCGGTGGACAGGGGTCAGCATGGGCACCCTGGTCTGCAGCTATGCAGCCACATGCATTAACTTCTTGAGCAATTTGAGCTTCAGTAGCTCGTCTGTTGGATCGGACCACACCGGCCAGCATTCGCTCCCCACATGCATCAGTGAGCCTTGGCCACCCATGGCTCTGTCACCGGTTCACCACTGTTCCTTCCTTGGACCACTTTTGATAGATACTGACCACTGGAACACCCCACAAGAGCTGCAGTTTTGGAGATGCTCTGACCCAGACATCTAGCCATTACAATTTGGCCCTTGTCAAACTCGCTCAAATCCTTACGCTTGCCCATTTTTCCTGCTTGTAACACATCAACTTTGAGGACAAAATGTTCACTTGCTGCCTAATATATCCCACTAACAGGTACCTGTCAGTGGTCATAATGTTATGCCTGATCGGTGTATATGATTGCTGAAATAATATCAGAGGAAATTATTCTCAGGTGGGTGTATGGTAATCTCCATTGACACATATGGATTTATCAGTAATGTTTTACTGGGACACCGGTATTTCACTGGGACTCGTTTCCCAGTAAAAAGGGTCTGTGATGCCCTGGACTGAACTGGTGAACAATGACATATTTAATCACACGTCTCTCCTCTGGGTTCATGAAATGGGATGGAAACATAAGTCTGTCTTATTGATCTTACCAGCCCTGGCCTCAGATCTGAAGTGATGGTGTTTCAACAAAGTCCAAAATAAACCTAAATCTGTCAGAATACTTACCGTCAACTGCCCACAACCACAATTCCCAAAAGTTGTTAGCTTTACGTCACCATGAAATAAGTTAAGAAGTACATCTCATTACGATGTAGCCTACTTCTTAAAGGAACACTCCACTTTTTTTGAAAATAGGCTCATTTTCCAACTCCCCTAGAGTTAAACTGTTGAGTTTTACCGTTTTCTAATCCATTCAGCCGATCTCCGGGTCTGGCGGTACCACTTTTAGTATAGCTTAGCATAGTTCATTGAATCTGATTAGACCGTTAGCATCTTGCTCAAAAATGACCAAAGAGTTTTGATATTTTTCCTATTTAAAACTTGACTCTTCTGTAGTTACATTGTGTACTAAGACCGACGGAAAATGAAAAGTTGCGATTTTCTAGGCCGATATGGCTAGGAACTATACTCTCATTCCGGCGTAATAATCAAAGAACTTTGCTGCCGTACCATGGGTGCAGCAGGCGCAATGATATTTGAAATTCGTTTTGAAAACGGTAAAACTCAACAGTTTAACTCTAGGGGAGTTGGAAAATGAGCCTATTTTCAAAAAAAGTGGAGTGTTCCTTTAAATTAAGATCCTTTTTTTTTTCTTCCCTATTGTGACGTACATCAAAAATGGCTTCACGAACAAGAAAAAATGTAGGACAGGATTTGATTTTGTCTATGGGGAATTGATTGGATGGTTTGCTATTGGTCGATCTCATGTGAGTGACAAGTTGCCCCACCCTCGTGCCAGTAAAGAGAAGAGATGTCACTGCAAGAGGAAGGGGAAGTTATTTTGATTAAAAAGAATGACTTTTTCATGATTTCATGGTGACTTTAAATCATGTATATGATTTTTAACACCTTTTGAATGATACATTTAATGTGCACTGAAATGGAAAATTTAGTTCACATTAAACTAAATGTAGGCTAATTAAAAATAAACCAATAAATGTTTGATGATTATAAAATTACTGCAATTTTTTGAAGAAATAATTTTTATGCACTATGTCACATTAAATGTCACATTAAAAACATATTTACTAATTACAATCAAGAAAATAGGCTACTTATTTTGTATATTTTTATAATTTCATAAAATATTAGGCCCTATATGGATAGATCACTGTACTTTCTCTTCCTCCATATATGGAGGAAGGAAAAGTACAGTGATCTTTCCATCTCTCCATAGTAAGGGAGGATGACGTCGACGAGATCTCTAAAGTGGGGAGTGAAAAAGGTCCAGAAGGAAGGGCTGGAGGAATAAAACTCGCGATAATATAATGAGAGATGAAGACAAATGATAACTCGTTTCATATCCGTTCGACTGTCATTATACGGGGATCTGAGGGGAAAAAATAGGATCTACGTTCATAAGGATAACAAAGTGACGCGTAGAAAAGTTTAAAGAGCAGCCTTGGAGAGAGTCTTAGAGCGAGCGTGAGATTTTCATCTCATTCTTGTGGTTGCAGCCTCCACTGGACAGCAGCCGTAGGTATGTGGACCACTTCTGAAAGGAACATGAATTTGTGGGAATCGGTATTAGGTGTGAAATAGTTCAGTTTGAGATAAAAGTGTCTTGAGCGTGCATCTGTTGGAGCACCTGAAGCATCATTTTTGCAAATTAGTCAGCCAGTTATAGTGTCATCTCTGAGACACCTGATACTGTAACAAATAACAGTTTAGAGCATCAAAGACTGAAAGTTTTAAAGACCTCTCTGTGTGCGGTTAGACACGATGGTTCCAATCGATGATGTCTCCTACTAATTTATGTCTTTATTCTACAGAATGATGACGAGCAGCAAAACGACTCTTGCCTTCCTTATCTACGGGCTCCTCGTACAATGCAACGTGTGTTCGCCTCTGAGCCATCCGAACATCAGGTACGGAAACTGCACATCCATCTCACCGAACACGCGGAGAGGATTTCGATTTTGCGCAGTGTAGTTGGGCGGCGAAACAAGATTTGTCCATTAAGGCTATTGGATCGATAAAAAAATGTACGCGTTTTATTGACAAGTGTCACAAATTTAAAACAGACCTTGTTTTGTTGGCTGTAACTCTCTTAAAAATAAAGGTTCTTTATTGGCATTGTTGGTTCCATGAAGAACTTTTAACATCCATGGAACCCTTTCAAAGCACAAAAGGCTCTTTATAGTCGAAAAAGGGTCTTCAGATTATTAAAATGTTCTTCATAATAAGAAAAATATGAAATGAAAAGAAAGGCTCTTTGGGGAACCCAAAGACAACGCTGTAGAAACGCGATTTGGAACCATTATTTTTAAGAGTGTACCAAATATGAAATCATTACGAACAAATTTAAATAATACGCTACTACGAGTTTCATTATTTACATGTGCATTCTTTTTTTTTCACGTAGAATCGAGTTGTAAGAAAAGGCAAAAGTGTGAACGCGCTTAGAATGTATGCTACGCCATTTTTTTTTTTTTTAGTGATTTCATTTTATGATTGTAAATAAGACTATAATCCTTTGATTTTTATTTTCTGACATAAATAAAGTGTAATAGGCCTATAAAATAGCCTATTTATGACGGTTTTTGCAAAAACAAGAAAAAAAAAAAAGGTATAATAGCCTAGTATTATTAATTAGCTTTTTAAGCAATTGTACAGAAATATCCCCTTTAGGCTATTTTGTTATTATAGGTTATATTAATATAGTATGCATTTTATATAGGCTACTTAAAAATTTAGAGCACTTATATGAATCAGGCTAAGGCTAAGTGTTGAAAGTGCAGTGCCCATACTTCAGAATGGGAATGAAATGACTTCATGTGTTGTTACAGAATGGAGACTGCAGGATTCGACGAGGAGGGAAAGACATTAACGGATCTAACCTTTGACAGCGACCAGATCACTATTCGAAGCTCTCCATCAGATCCTGAAGACGCATACACGTTATATAGTCCTCCCTCGAAAAGGTGATAACACTTTTCCCTCACCCGGTCTCCCATTCTTTTTCTAAGCATAGGCTACTCTATATTTGCTTATCACTGTGATTGTTCTGGTTATACATTCTGTGTTGTCTAAGACATTTCGAGGCATGTGCTTGTTTGAGTTGAGTTTTGCGAAATAGCGAGTGTTTCTGGACCTGTCTGAAGATGTTATAAGAGAGATATTTCAATAATTAGGGAACATTGCGTAGCTAAGACTGACCTCTTTTGTAGACATCCACTGATACATCGTTTTACAATCTGTTTGGCATTTTGTCACGCAGATTGGAAAGGCATGCTGACGGGATGTTTAATAAAGCCTACAGGAAAGCGCTTGGTCAGTTATCAGCGCGGAAATACCTGCATACACTGATGGCAAAACGCGTGGGGTAAGAACTTTCTCTCCACCTATATCTTGCTCTCTCGAAAAATAAATATCGCTAATTTCACTTCCAACTGTTTGTCCGAGCTTCTCAACATTCATTAGCCTATCTGTGGAAGAAAAAGGGCGCGTTCACACAGGACGCGTGAATTCTTACATTAAAATCCGTGAAACGTGAAAACGTGAAAGTAACGTTCTGGAAAGGGTTCTCTGTTATGAACAAACGTTCTTCCAGTAACGTTAATAGAACGTTCGTTCGAAGTTTTAATAATGTTCTCAAAACATTAGCACTAAAACATTATTCATACACATTAAACATTTTAGCTGGATATTCGTGTAAAAGTTTTTTTAAATGTTACTAATTGTTTCAGAATGTTCAGAGAACATTCAAAAGTAAATGTTTGCAGAATGATACAATTTAATGTTTCCTTAAAGACTGCATAACCACAGAAAGAAAGAAAGAAAGAAAGAAAGAAAGAAAACTCGACGAGAACGTTTAGAAATAACGTTTTCATAACTTAATGGTAACTATCAAAACATTCTTAGAACATTTTTGTTAGCTGGGATAATGCACCCTGTGTGAACAGCCCATTGTCACTTTTTACAAAACTTACTCTAATTTATAGGCCTATATGTGACCCTGGACCACAAACCCAGTCATAAGGGTCATTTTTTTGAATTTGGGATTTATACATCATCTGAAAGTTGAATAAATTAGCTTTCCTTGAGTATGGTTTGTTAGGACAGATTTGGCCGAGATACAACTATTTGAAAATCTGGAATCTGAGGGTGCAAAAAAATCTAAATATTGAGAAAATCACCTTTAAAGCTGTCCAAACTGAGTCCTTAGCAATGCAAATCCACTCACAAAAATACATTTTTGATATATTTACGGTAGGAAATTTACAAAATATCTTCATGGAACATGACCTTTACTTAATATCCTAATGATTTTTGGCATAAAAGAAAAATTGATAATTTTGACCCATACAATGTATTGTTGGCTATTGCTACAAACATACCAGTGCTATTTATGACTGGTTTTGTTGTCCAGGGTCACGTATCATAAAACGTATTTATTTACAACTAGGCCTACATAATAGCTTATACAACATAACTTATTTACTAAATGAAACTAAGTGACAACATTTTTTGCGACAAATAGATTATGATTTTCTTTAGGTAAAATTTGCACTCTTAAGTTCCAACAAATGTAAGTTTTTTCTCTAAGTTTTAAGTTCCTGGGTTCTAGAATGCTTTGTTCTTTTTCTTCAATACAGAGGAGGGAACACAATAGATGACGACAATGAGCCGCTCTCAAAGCGTCACTCGGACGGGGTTTTCACGGACAGCTACAGCCGCTACCGGAAGCAAATGGCCGTAAAGAAGTATCTGGCCACGGTCCTGGGCAAAAGGTATAGACAGAGATATAGAAGCAAAGGACGGCGGCTCGCCAATTTGTAGTTTTTTTTCAAATTCGTCTCTATAATTATCATGTACATGTACAGCTCTTGTAGCAAGTTAGTCACTACTAAGACTATATATGATGATCATTTGATCGCACCTGTGTCCTTTATAAACATGTATTTATGTATGAAGTAAAGACATTAAAATGAATATTTTGATAATAATATTGTTTTTCTTTTGTACTGAAGCACCTGATAATGCAACGATATGCCTTGTGGTCGAACAAAATAACAATTTGTTTGTTTGTTTATTAATTCATGCTTGCTTGAATACTTTGTCCATTAGTCTGAATATGAGTAAATAAATAGTCTCAAAGACAATCATTACATTGAATGATACCTTCCTTCTTTCACTCCTGAAATTAAGAAAGAAGTTTTTTTATTTACAACAGCCCTGACGACTTAGATTTGCACCAATTTCTACAAGACATAGACTTTGGTGTGCTCCCGGATGGGGATGAGATTGAGGCATTTTTGTTGGATTGGCTGAGACAGTTTCCTCCTGAATTCCCGGTGAGTTTCAACGGCTCGGTGCAATAGTGCTTTTCTGAGGGATGTCTCTCGTCCCTTCCACGCTCTTTTACTCACGTCAAGTTCTTCCCACTGTCATCTATGGCTAAAATCTCACAAGCCGTTCAACACGTTTCCTTTCTTGCACACAGCTTTCAATTATTATTAATACCTTAACTTCTATGTACTGTATGTATTTGAAAAAATTAGCTCTTTCCTGTGCATATGAACTTAAATTAAATATACATCTTCAAACGCTCTTTTTGAAACACTGTCCAGTCCTTCCTGCTTTTCACTGAGCATGCATTTGTTCTCTTCTGAAATCTCACAAAAGAAATTGAAGTCCCTGTCTATGAATGATTGTGATTACAGTGGTTCAGACCTTCAAAAGTCTGCGGTCGGTAAGATTTGTTAATGTCTATTATGCTCACAAAGGCTGCATTTATGTGATCAAAAATACAGAAAAAAAACAGTAATATTGTGAAATATTATTACAATTTAAGTGAATATATTTTAAAATGTAATTTATTCCTGTGATGCAAATCTGAATTTTCAGCATCATTTCTCCAGGCTTCAGTGTCACATGATCCTTCAGAAATCATTCTAATATGCCGATTTGCTGCTTAAGAAACATTTCTTATTATTATCAATGTTGTGCTGCTTCATATTTCTGAGGAATCGTTTTTCCAGGATTCTTTGATAGATAGCATTTATTTGAAATAGAAATCTTTATTGACATTATAAATGTCTTTACTATCACTTTTGATCAATTTAATGGGTCCTTGCTGTATAAAAGTATTAATTTCTTTAAAAAAAAACCAAAAAAAAAAAACCTACTGACCCCAAACTTTTGAAAGGTATTGTATATGGTATTTACATATTTCATAGAATTTCACTCTTTTCTTTGTTCAGTTTTCTCAGTTTTCTATCATTCTCATATTGTACTCTTCTCATATCAGTGTCAAATGTCTGTTATTTGTCCACAAAGCTGTTAATCACTGAAGACATGTGCATCTGCATCTTGAAGTTCAGAGTTACCATTTTTATCTATGTGATTATAAATATCAGTAATTTCACAGCTGTATAGGAGCTTGTTGGGTATGACATATATAGAGGTATTCTGTAATGATCCATCTATGCATGCAAGACAAAGAATATTCCCAAAGGTCAAATGAAAGGTAATACATTTTGAGGTAAAGTTTTTGACAATGTTATACATGCTTAAACTTGCCAGTGATATGTACATGTTTGTTTGCATATGCCTGTTAGTATGTGCAAACATGTGAAATCAATCTGTGTTTAATTCTGCATTCTCCTGCAGGCTTTGTGACACAGGAGACAGCTAAGCGGCTTGGGTGCCTTTGCTTCATCTTTATTATGGCCACCAATTTCAGATGGCACATTAGTGGCCCTCCAAATGCTGCAATCACCTGCTCACACACCTCCTTTTTCTCACATAGTTTGTTAAAATGCCACCTGGCCCTGCCTTTCCGGTTATTGAACTTCTTTATGCATAGTGTGTTGTAGCTGTCTGTACAGCATTCATTAAACATTCTCAACCTTGAAATGCATTTTCTGTGCAGAGACTGATAGTGCCCAAAGCCTTACTTGAACGTTAAGATAAATCTCTGTCTTGTGTTGATCATTAGTGCAGTAAAACACATGGGAGCCACACAAGGTCACCATTATATATGTAAGAAACAAAACAAAACAAAACAAAACAAAACAAAAAAAAACCTGTGTTGTAAGATTTGTATGAATAAATTTTTGTAAACAATACAATTTTGTCTAATCTTTGAAACTCTTCCTAAGTTATGGGGAACGCAATGTCCTCAATAAACACCCTTCAAACCTTGGAGTGGAACATAATGTAGAGTAAATATAACACACTTGCAAGATCTCACATCTTCACAATCAAAATGTAATATGCCATCAACAAAAGTCCAGAAAATATGATGCGTCAGATAATAAAAAAGCATAAAGATTAGCAAAAATAATGTTAAAAGTGACACTAACCATATAAGTAGGAATGTTTCTAAATTTATTTCTACATTTCATTTGATGAAAATTAGGGTTTCATACTAATTCTGTCTAATACAAAGAAATATTTAATTGGTTACCACCCTTAGAAGAAAAGGTTCTATATTAAACCTTAAATTATTCTTTTTATGGGATCATTTCATAAATACAGTTTTAATTAATTAATTTAGTTTTATTTATTTATTTATTTATTTGTTAAATGGTTAGTTCACCCAAAAATGTAAATTCTGTCCTCATTTACTCACCCTCATGTCGCTCCAAATCCAAGACATCGGAACACAAATATTTTTAATGAAATCTGAGAGCTTTCTGCCCCTCCATAGACAGCTTACACAACTACCACTTTCAAGCCCCAGAAAGGTAGTAAAGACATTGTTAAAGTAATCCATGTGACTCCAGTTGTTTAACCTCAATTTTATGAAGCGAGTGCCTTCTTTCTGCAATAAAACATAATTTACCACTTTATTTACAAAATATTATGATGCATTATCACGCTTGTGTCGTAGTGCTCTTGTGAACGTGCGTGTATGTATGTTGTTGACGTGACGTGCGAGTCTGCTCTCGAGAATGTACGTTGGAGATCATTTGTAAATAAAGTGGTTAATTATGTTTTTTTGTGCAAACAAAGCACTTGCATCACTTCATAAAATTCATAAAAAACAGACTTCATTGTTTTTGAGCACACTACCTTATAGATAACAGTAAGGCTAACATATTTATACTAAAATCCCAAAAACTTTGGAATGACATGAGGGTGAGTAAATGATGACAGAATTTTCATTTTTGGGTGAACTAACCCTTTAATTATATTTTATGAATTAAACAGCTCGTAAACATACTTCATCACTAGAAACATTTTAAATAACCCATTAAGCATTAAAGTGTCATTTAAGACATTTCTCCTAATATAGAAACTTTTTGGCATAAAGGGTTCTTTAATATCAAGAACCCTATATAGAAACCCACTGAACCTTTTTTTCTAAGAGTGGGAGCCGAAAGTATAGCTGACAAAGAAAGGCGGAGGAGAAAGTACACTTTTCTACTGTATGTGTGTTTGTGTGTATTCTCAGGCTCTGACTGGTGTTATACAGTGCAGAGACACCAGGATAAGGAGAACCTTTTAGTCCCCGTCAGAACAGATCAGAGCTAATAATCTCACACTGGACCCCTACATCGTTGTAGCACAGCAGGCAAAAACACTGACCTTTACAATCTCTATTACATGTCCATTTAGCTAGTTGACTGATCGCATGTAAACATACATTGGACACAATGTCAGAATTTTGTAATGTGGGTTAAACAGGATGATTAGTATTAAAAAAATTACCACCGGTGTCACAGACTAGGCTTAACCTTAGTCCCAGACTAAAATTCATTATTGAATACAATCCGAATTCCCAAAATGATGAGACATTTTTTAAATTTGAATAAAATGAAAACTAAAAGACTTTCAAATCACATGAGCCAATATTTTATTCACAATAGAGCAAAGATAACATAACAAATGTTTAAACTGAGAAATTTTACAATTTAATGCACAAAATGAGCTCATTTCAAATTTGATGCCTGCTACAGGTCTCAAAATAGTTGGGACGGGGGCATGTTTACCACGGTGTAGCATCTCCTCTTCTTTTCAAAACAGTGTGAAGACGTCTGGGCATTGAGGTTATGAATTTCTGGAGTTTTGGTGTTATAATTTGGTCCCATTCTTGCCTGATATAGGTTTCCAGCTGCTGAAGAGTTTGTGGTCGTCTTTGATGTATTTTTCTCTATAGGTGAAAGATCTAGACTGCAGGCAGGCCAATTCAGCACCTGGACTCTTCTACAATGAAGCCATGCTGTTGTAAGAGCTGCAGTATGTGGTTTTGCATTGTCCTGCTGAAATACACAAGGCCTTCCCTGAAAAAGATGTCGTCTGGAGGGGAGCATATGTTGCTCTAAAACCTTTGAGCATTCATAGTGCCTTCCAAAACATGCAAGCTGCCCATACCGTATGTACTTATGCACCCCCATACCATAAGAGATGCTGGCTTTTGAACTGAACGCTGATAACACGCTGGAAGGTCTCCCTCCTCTTTAGCCCAGAGGACACAGCGCCCGTGATTTCCAACAAGAATGTCAAATTTGGACTCGTCTGACCATAGAACACTTTTCCACTTTGAAACAGTCCATTTTAAATGAGCCTTGGCCCACAGGATACGACGGTGCTTCTAGACCATGTTCACATATGGCTTCCTTTTTGCATGATAGAGGTTTAGTTGGCATCTGCAGATGGCACGGCGGATTGTTTAGCGACAGTGGTTCCTGGAAGTATTCAAGGGCCCATTTAGTAATGTCATTGACACAATCATGCCGATGAATGATGCAGTATCGTCTGAGGGCCGAAGACCACGGGCATCCAATAAAGGTCTTCGGCCTTGTCCCTTACGCACAGAGATTTCTCCAGTTTCTCTGAATCTTTTGATGTTATGCACTGTAGATGATGAGATTTGCAAAGCTTTTGCAATTTGACGTTGAGGAACATTGTTTTTAAAGTGTTCCACAATCTTTTTACGCACTCTTTCACAGATTGGAGAGCCTCTGCCCATCTTTTCTTCTGAGAGACTCTGCCTCTCTAAGACATCCCTTTTATAGCTAATCATGTTACAGGCCTGATATCAATTAACTTAATTAGTTAAGTTAATTAGTTAGAACTAGATGTTCTCCCAGCTGAATCTTTTTAAAATGTATTGCTTTTTCAGCCATTTGTTGCTCCCGTGCCAACTTTTTTGAGACCTGTAGCAGGCATCAAATTTGAAATGAGCTCATTTAGTGGATAAAAGTGTAATATTTCTCAGTTTAAACAATTATGTTATCTATGTTCTATTGTGAATAAAATATTGGCTCGTGATTTGAAAGTCTTTTAGTTTAGTTTTATTCAAATTTAAAAAACGTCCCAACATTTCTGGAATTCGGGTTGTATATCAGTGCCATTGTTTTATCTCAAGATGCACATCATTCATGAGTTCACATTTACATAAAATTAGATAGAGTAAAGATTATGCATATTTGGCAGGCTGTCCAGGGCGAAGGCTCCGAGCTTGGAATTTTGGCCCGAACCTAGAGTACTCCCCCCATTTGTGGGAAGAATATTTAGAAATAGAAGTGAGGAGATGGGGTGGTGGAGGGATGCTAATAAACTGTCAAATGAACAGAGGTAAGTCTGCTGTATATATACCTGAGTTGATTAACTGAATGCTCTCCACTTGTGTTACTTAGGTTAATTAGCTGAACATGCTCCTCCCAAACTTTGTTAATAAAACATCATGTAATGTTTTTTTTCTTAGGCACATTTATAAAAGGTACTTAAATATCCTAATTGAACTTAGGCATTATCCTGGCTTAAGCCCTGTCTGTGAAACCAGGCTTAAATTTGTAAGTCTGTAATTTTTTAAAAGGTTCATAATCACAGCTAGGTTCTATTTTTATGTTTTTTTTGTGAGGCCAACTTAAAATGTTGGATTTTCTTGTATTTGGCGGAGCAGTTGTTTGGGTGGCTTGCCAATGTGATTGAATTCTTCTAAACGCTCTTCTAAATGTATTTTACGATAATTCTGAGAGCACATGAAGGCAGCATTATTGCATTCCATTTAAACCTGTAGTGGGCACGAGTGCCGCCAGTAGTGGGCACTCGTGCAACATAAGCATCCGAGTCAACGAGACGGAAGGAATTTAGCGAGTGAAGGGCATAAAAATTTGGAGTGGAGCGCTAGTAATGCTTTATATCTCGGCTGCCACGTCATCAAGCACCGCTGAAAGCTATTTCAATAGGAAGGATACTTAGAAAGCTGCCTTCGTTTTGCGTTCTTCATTCAGCTCATTTTGAAGGATGCATCAAGTGTATCCTTTGGGTCCTTCAATCACCCACAATCCTTTGCACAAATTCCAATTCTCACAAAAAAAAAAAAAAAAAAACATGAAAAATGAGTCAGGGAGACCACAGAGGGTTCACTGTATTGCAAGTCGGTTAATAAAAAGTATATTTCCTAAATGAAGTTTTAATAGTATTATCGTGCCATGACCGTGAGGGCGGGAACATGTGTGACGTAGCAATGCACACTTACTAGACTGTCTCATAGTGTTTAATGCTGAGGAGTACTCAGAAGCCTCCGAAGGGCTGGTCTAGGAAGGACACAACCTCATTAGGATGCAGCCTTTCATTTGAGAAGCACCCATTAACATTTTATTACGTTGGTTTTTGTACGTTTCACAGCAGTTCAGAAATGAAATGTCCGTGTGACGCTAAGTTAATGCTCTATCACGTTTGAAAATAACATACTACCAACATACTACCCTAAACTAAAACTTACTGATAGTGTTTACAAAAGCAATTGTGAGATAAAAACACATTAATCACGCCATTTTAGCTTGCTTCTACAAGTCTTTGAACTCTCTTATAGTGACTCGTGTTTCACGGGACTCAAGTGTGGTCACCGTGATTTTGCCAAGTAAGACATGTTCCTGGATCAACATATTTTGTTCCAGTCTGAAAATTTAGTCTTAAACCTATTCCTACCCCTAAACCTAATCCTACCCATAACTTATCCCTAAAATCAGAGGGGAAAGGTAGGTGAATAACATTGATGTAGAAGCACCTAACCGTGGCTGCAACTTGACATAAATGGTAAACTTGTCCCTCAAATCTGATTGGTTGATTGAAATGTTATTCCAGGATCAACAAAGATGTTGATCCAGGAATGTCTTACTTGGCAAAATCACGGTGACCGTATATACATAGCCAACTCAGCTACGTTCCTCGACAGTTTTCTGCATCTGTCCACCACCCCGTCTCCTCACACTTGCCTGGTTACTATCCTAATGCAGGGGGAGTACTCTGAGTTCGGGCCAAAATTCAGAGCTCGGAACCCTCCCCTCGGACAGCACGCTGTCACAGTTCCCTTCGTTCCCGGACTCCATTTCCCATGATCCTCCTGTTTCCACACCTGCACTCACTTCCTCGTCATCTCCCCATCATCACCGATCTCCTGCACCTGGACCTTATCATCTGCACACCTTTTATAATGGACTCACTCCCTGCACTCCTTGTCTGTTCTGAAAGTTATTGTGTGTGTGAAGTGGTTTATCTCTCCGTTGTATAATAAATACCCTTGTTTGTGGATCTCCGTGAACGCCTCGTCTCTCTGCAACCTCACACCGTAACACACGCCAAATACACATACGTTTTATTCTATGATTATTAAGTGTGAACTCATGAAGTCTTTATTAATCAATAATGTGCCCCTGTAATCATAATTTGTTTGAAAAATGAATAAAAGTTGGTGTTTTACTGCTACTAGTGTTCGTGTCAGCTGGAAACTGCAATGAATTGAATGTATAAATATGTTTTTTGAGTTTTGCAGAAATGTAGCCAGAGTCACATAGACTGGGTGTGAATGCTTGAATTATGTATCTTCCCTGAAAAGTGGTTGATTATAAAGTGAAGCAGAGTACTACAGTGGTTACTAAAAAAAAAAAAAAAAATTGGTCCAGGCACCATTTCCAAATCTTAAATAATAAATAAAGACGGTTGCACAAAAATTAGGCTCTTTCTGAAAACAAAAGTGCATGTGATTGACTTAAAGTGTCCTAAGGGAAAACAAGCTCTTTCTACTGCCTTTCTCCTTCCTTCTTCCCCTCTTCAAACACTGGCTGTTCAAGTAAATAAACCAGCCTACCGGAACAAATACAGTATCTCACAAAAGTGAGTACACCTCTCACATTTTTGTAAATATTTTATTATATCTTTTCATGTGACAACACTGAAGAAATGACACTTTGCTACAATGTAAAGTAGTTAGTGTACAGCTTGTATAACAGTGTAAATTTGCTGTGCCCTCAAAATAACTCAACACACAGCCATTAATGTCTAAACTGCTGGCCACAAAAGTAAGTACACCCCTAATTGAAAATGTCCAAATTGGGCCCAATTAGCCATTTTCTCTCCCCAGTGTCATGTGACTTGTTAGTGTTACAAGGTCTCAGGTGTGAATGGGGAGCAGGTGTGTTAAATTTGGTGTTATCGCTCTCACTCTCTCATACTGGTCACTGGAAGTTCAACATGGCACCTCATGGCAAAGAACTCTCTGAGGATCTGAAAAAAAAGAATTGTTGCTCTACATAAAGATAGCGTAGGCTATAAGAAGATTGCCAAGACCCTGAAACTGAGCTGCAGCACGGTGGCCAAGACCATACAGCGGTTTAACAGGACAGGTTCCACTCAGAACAGGCCTCGCCATGGTCGACCAAAGAAGTTGAGTGCACGTGCTCAGCGTCATATCCAAAGGTTGTGTTTGGGGAAATAGATGTATGAGTGCTGCCAGCATTGCTGCAGAGGTTGAAGGGGTGGGGGGTCAGCCTGTCAGTGCTCAGACCATACGCCGCACACTGCATCAAATTGGTCTGCATGGCTGTCGTCCCAGAAGGAAGCCTCTTCTAAAGATGATGCACAAGAAAGCCCTCAAACAGTTTGCTGAAGACAAGCAGACTAAGGACATGGATTACTGGAACCATGTCCTGTGGTCTGATGAGACCAAGATAAACTTATTTGGTTCAGATGGTGTCAAACGTGTGTGGCGGCAACCAGGTGAGGAGTACAAAGACAAGTGTGTCTTGCCTATAGTCAAGCATGGTGGTGGGAGTGTCATGGTCTGGGGCTGCATGAGTGCTGCCGGCACTGGGGAGCTAGAGTTCATTGAGGGAACCATGAATGCCAACATGTACTGTGACATACTGAAGCAGAGCATGAGCCCCTCCCTTCGGAGACTGGGCCGCAGGGCAGTATTCCAACATGATAACGACCCCAAACACACCTCCAAGATGACCACTGCCTTGCTAAAGAAGCTGAGGGTAAAGGTGATGGACTGGCCAAGCATGACTCCAGACCTAAACCCTATTGAGGATCTGTGGGGCATCCTCATATGGAAGATAGAGGAGTGCAAGGTCTCTAACATCCACCAGCTCTGTGATGTCTTCATGGAGGAGTGGAAGAGGACTCCAGTGGCAACCTGTGAAGCTCTGGTGAACTCCATACCCAAGAGGGTTAAGGCAGAGCTGGAAAATAATGATGACCACACAAAATATTGACACTTTGGGGCCAATTTGGACATTTTCAATTAGGGGTGTACTCACTTTTGTGGCCAGCGGTTTAGACATTAATGGCTGTGTGTTGAGTTATTTTAAGGGGACAGCAAATTTACACTGTTATACAAGCTGTACACTCAGTACTTTACATTGTAGCAAAGTGTCATTTCTTCAGTGCTGTCACATGAAAAGATATAATAAAATATTTACAAAAATGTGAGGGGTGTACTCACTTCTGTGAGATACTGTATATGTATTTATTGGGATATATGGGTGGGATATATTAGGGAGCAAGTGAACATTTTGTCCTCAAAGTTGATGTGTTAGAAGCAGGTAAAATGGGCAAGCATAAGGATTTGAGTGAGTTTGACAAGGGCCAAATTGTGATGGCTAGATGACTGGGTCAGAGCATCTCCAAAACTGCAGCTCTTGTGGGGTGCTCCCGGTCTGCAGTGGTCAGTATCTATCAAAAGTGGTCCACAGAAGGAACAGTGGTGAACCGGCGACAGGGTCATGGGCGGCAAAGGCTCATTGATGCACGTGGGGAGCGAAGGCTGGCCTGTGTGATCCAATCCAACAGACAAGCATCTGTAGCTCAAATTGCTCAAAAAGTTAATGCTGGTTCTGATAGAAAGGTGTCAGAATACACAGTGCATCACAGTTTGTTGCGTATGGGGCTGCATAGCCGCAGACCAGTCAGGGTGCCAATGCTGACCCCTGTCCACTGCCAAAAGCGCTAACAGTGGGTATGTGAGCATCAGAACTGGACCATTGAGCAATGGAAGAAGGTGGCCTGGTCTGATGAATCACGTTTTCTTTTACATCACATGTATGGCCGGGTGCGTGTGCGTCGCTTACCTGGGGAACACATGGCACCAGGATGCACCATGGGAAGGAAGGCAAGCTGGCGGAGGCAGTGTGATGATTTGGGCAATGTTCTGCTGGGAAACCTTGGGTCCTGCCATCCATGTGGATGTTACTTTGACATGTACCACCTACCTAAGCATTGTTGCAGACCATGTACGCCCTTTCATGGAAACGGTATTCCCTGGTGGCTGTGGTCTCTTTCAGCAGGATAATGCGCCCTGCCACAAAGCAAAAATGGTTCAGGAATGGTTTGAGGAGCACAACAACAAGTTTGAGGTGTTGACTTGTCCTCGAAATTCCCCAGATCTCAATCCAATCGAGCATCTGTGGGATGTGCTGAACAAACATGTCCGATCCATGGAGGCCCCACCTCGCAACTTACAGGACTTAAAGGATCTGCTGCTAACATCTTGGTGCCAGATACCACAGCACACCTTCAGGGGTCTAGTGGAGTCCATGCCTCGATGGGGCAGGGCTGTTTTGGCAGCAAAAGGGGCACCAACACAATATTAGGAAGGTGGTCATAATGTTATGCCTGATTGGTATATATCTGAGTAAAACAGCTTCTTGAACAAAAAAAAAAAATGTAGGGCAGGACTTGATTTTGTCCATGGGAATTGATTTGATGGTTGTGGATTGCTATTAGTCGATCTCATGAAAGTGAAAGGTTGTCCCACCCTTACGCCAGTAAACACGTCATTATGGAGATGTCACTGCAAGAGGGAGGGGAAATTATTTTGATTAAAAACTACGAGGCACATTAATTTTTTTTTTTTTAAATGTCCACAGATTAATAATTTATAATAAATATAGCAATATTCCATTACAAACAAGAATCGCCAAATTTGATTTCATGGTGACTTTAATATGGCACAAAAGAGCTCACCTCACAACCACAGCAACCCAGCTGAAATGCTACTATGGGCAATGCAAACATTATAAATGGAAAGACATTATACTTCTAATTTTGCTTAAATGAGTGAAGACCAGGAGACTACAGTATATCGTCAGCAGGATTCTTTATTGAGAAACACATTATGGTTTCCATCACTATATCACTACCAGCCTATCTGAGAGGTTACCTTATAAAATGTTTTTCATTTCCCTTTCCCAATTACTGTACAAACATTTTACTGAGACACCTGAGAGTTTTATCAGGACCCTCACATTATAGTTTTGTTTTTTTTAAGATAAAGACAGACTGCATCCCTTTTCTTTTTTTCCTCTCTTTCTTTGTCTCTTTCTTATCCTCTACTTCTTCTTTTCCTGCTCTCCCATTCCATTATCGCTACTCTTTTAAATCACAAGCTTAATGAGCGTTTTAATTATTAATATCCACAGCCAGTGTGTGTGCTTGTGGGCTGTGCAAATGCAGCTAAGTGGGTGGATTTGAGTTGGGCTCTTTGCTATAATATTGATCAGTGGGGTAAATGCATGAGGTGTCACTGTCAAACTCTTCAATTTTTATTTACAAGAGTTGGCACGTCCTTATGAAATATTCATATGAGGGTATCCTCTCTACACTCATCTAATTTAATATCTCTCTTGCTTTAGAGCTACCTGTGGCTCTTCAGTGCCAGCGTGATCTCACTTTTCACTGCGCTTGTCCAGCAGGACCAATTAGCTACAGTTATTTCCAGCTGAAATGAACACTAGTGGCTGTAAAACACCAATAACACATTTTGATTACATGGGCAGATGATTGATTAATTAAGACTCTTTCTGCATAGCTCCTTGCATTGATTACGACCTCAAAACATTTTGAACTAATACATTATGATGTTTGGATCACATTACCAGCTCTATATGTATGACTTTTCTGATGTAGTAAAGCTCATCTGGTGCAGCATTGCACCAGGGACATGTTATGAGTGTACAAGCCAATTATATGAAGTCAAAAATTTAAAAAACATTGCAAAAACATGAGTCAAATACACTATATTGCCAAAAGTTTTGGGATGCCTGCCTTTATGTGCACATGAACTTTAATGACATCCCATTCTTAATCCGTAGGGTTTAATATGGAGTTGGCCCACCCTTTGCAGCTATAAAAGCCTAAATCTTCTGGGAAGGCTTTCCACAAGGTTTAGGAGTGTGTTTATATGAATTTTTGACCATTCTTCTAGAAGCGCATTTGTGAGGTCAGGCAGTGATGTTGGCGAGAAGGCCTGGCTCACAGTCTCCGCTCTAATTCATCCCAAAGGTGTTTTATAGGGTTGAGGTCAGGACTCTGTGCAGGCCTTGGTTTGTGCACTGGTGCGCAGTCATGTTGGAACAGGAAAGGACCATCCCCAAACTGTTCCCACAAAGTTGGGAGCATGGAATTGTCTCAAAATGAGAGTTAATTTCACTGGAACTAAGGGGCCAAGCCCAGTCCCTGAAAAACAACCCCACACCATAATCCCCCCTCCACCAAACTTTACACTTGGCACAATGCAGTCAGGCAAGTACCGTTCTCCTGGCAACCGCCAAACCCAGACTTGTCCATCGGATTGCCAGACAGAGAAGTTAGAACACGTCTCCACTGCTCTAGTGTCCAGTGGCGGCGTGCTTTACACCACTGCATCCGACGCTTTGCATTGCACTTGGTGATGTAAGGCTTGGATGCAGCTGCTCGGCCATGGAAACCCATTCCATGAAGCTCTCTACGCACTGTTCTTGAGCTAATCTGAAGGCCACACAAAGTTTGGAGGTTTGTAGCTATTGACTCTGCAGAAAGTTGGCGACTTCTGCACACTGTGCGCCTCAGCATGCGCTGACCCCGCTTTGTGATTTTACGTGGCCTACCACTTTGTGGCTGAGTTGCTGTTGTACCCAATTGCTTCCACTTTGTTATGATACCACTAACAGTTGACCGTGGAATATTTAGTAGTGAGGAAATTTCACGAATGGACTTATTGCACAGGTGGCAACCTATCACGGTACCACGCTTGAATTCACTGAGCTCCTCAGAGCGACTCATTCTTTCACAAATGTTTGTTAAAGCAGTTTGCATGCCTAGGTGCTTGATTTTATACACCTGTGGCCATAGAAGTGATTAGAACACCTGAATTCAATGATTTGGAGGGGTGTCCCAATACTTTTGGCAATATAGTATATTTGAGTTTGCTGGGAGAGACCACTTACTTTGGTGCAATCATTCAACTTAACTGCATTTCAGGTAAAATCTTTGTTTATTTGAATCTAAGCTAAAGGTTTTCTAATGCTGCTGCATATTTTCTGATAAATTTGTACTCACAGGTTCAGGTTTGCTTCAGGAATGAATATGCATACACATATTTACAAACAGCTGATGGACTTTGTCTATAGAAACAAGATTCTGTAAAGACAATTCAACTTATCTCATCTAATTAGCTACATCTGTATCTCTTTCTGTATATCCATCTCTCTTTGTTTCTGTTTCTCTTATACACTCATCTCTGATAGAATATCTGAAATTAAAAACAAGACCCCTGTGTGTGTGAATGAGTGTGTGAATCTCATATTAAAAATAACAGAGTATTTTAATCTACTGACGTAGTTCTGCATCACATCAGTTGGTCATGCTGCGTGTGTGTAAAAGTGTGTGGGTGTGTGCATTAACCTTCATGCGTATAGAGATTTCTAATTCTATTATAGGAAAGTTGTGATTGACGCAAGGTTTTAAAAGATTACTTTACCAAAGGCTGTTACGATTACCATGGACAGCATTTAACAATAAAACGGTAATTGTGGGTCAGGACTGAAGGAGCTTAGTTTGGTATTTACATTTACAATACAATATTAAAATACTGCAATACTAAGTTTTCAATAAACACTTTATATAGCATCTGTCATTGGCTATACATATTTACTCAGCAAAGTTACATTAAACCTAGTGTACATACAACTACAAAACCATTTTTGAATATATCTAAATGTAATATCCTGTTATGGTAGAGACAATATTTTTATGGCCACAGAAAGTCCACTTCAATAAATCTTTGCAGTGATACAATAAAACGACTCCCAATGAAAAGCAAACAAACTTATATCAGTGTACATGAACAAAGAAAAAAAAAAAAAACCTCTTTGAAAAGTTTATACTTTTCAGTATCAGTGTTTACATGGTGATATGAGAAGCAATATGCTTCTCAATTGATTTTTTTTTATATAACCTATCAGACAGTAATTTGCTTTTAGACTTAAATAACTTTAAAGGTTTGCTGTCAGCAAAGCTTTGTTATAAAAAGATAGCTGATTCAGGACAGTAAAGGGGGAGGATTTGAGATTTAACAGGATAATTAACCTTTAGGAGGTCATTATAGAGGAATAAAAGACTCATTTTGCTGGAAATGTCAATGGTATAACATTTGCAGGAGAGAAACAAGCCCTAATGACCGAGACCTTATCCAAAGAGAAGTACTCTTTCTTCAGTAACACTTTCACTCGGTCTAATTGTCAGCCCCTTAACTTCTTTCTTTCCTTTTAATTTTTCACCATGATTTACTTTTTCTCACTGAGGTTTTGTTTTAACGTACGGCCGCATCTCAGGTTATTTTTGATTCTTTTCCTCTCCTTGTGTCAGTGACTTTGACATGAAATGTAATGGGCTGGCCACTTGATGTCCAATGTAAAAGCCAGTTGAGAACAACTATTTTATTTTATGGCATAATAAAATGAAACTGAAAATATGTGGTTTCTTAGGACCATATCAGAGCTTATTCTTTCAAATTAACAGTCACCGCATAGCACCATGCAATAATTATGCACCATTTATTTCTATATGGAATACAAATATTAGAAATATTATATTTCTTCCCTGTTGTGATATATCCCTGAGCAGTGTTGGGAAAAGTTACTTTTAAATGAAATGCATCACAATATTGCATTACTCCCTAAAAAAGTAACTAATTGCATTACTTAGTTACTTTTTATAGAAAGTAATGCGTTACATTACATTTGTGTTACTTTTTCTCATCTGGGCTGGGCTGTTTGTTTGTTTTTATAACAACAACAAAAAAAGTTTTTGGGCAAATATAAAGGCCCTTTCACACCAAAAGTGAAATGAATGAGCCTGTACAGTAGAGGGCGCAGCTCAAACAAACCTTTCAGCTGTGCTGCCATTCTGGAATACAGAAGAATAGGATGCAGGAGAAAAAGTAAATGAGTAAATGCTCATTTAGTTTAGAACTACAATAACCATCATGTTTACACAATGCTTCCCGATTTCTCTCAAGATGGAGAGGTGAGGTGTCAGTCAATAAATGGGAAAATAAAGTAACTTGCGTTACTTATTTGAAAAAGTTATATTTTGTTGTAAATTTAAAAGTAATGCGTAACTTGAAAAAAGTAATCTGATTACATAACTTGCGATACTTGTAATGCATGTTCACGAACAAGAAAAAATAGGGCAGGGTTTAATTTTGTCCATGAGGAATTTATTGGATGGTTGGAAGGTTGTGGTTTCCTATTGGTGGATCTCATGTGAGTGACAGGTTGCTCCGCCCTTGCGCCAGTAAACACATCATCAAAGAAGTGAAGAGATGTCGCTGCGAGAGTGAGGGGAATTATATTGATTAAAGATAACATGAATTTTAAAGAAATGCACGCATATATCACGTATAAGAAATACTGCAATATTCCATTAAAAACAAGAATTGTCAATTTTTTTCCATGGTGAGTTTAAACCCTCATACTGTGTTTGTGTGACAGTTCAGCCTATAGGAGGCTAATTGGCTAATGGCATTTAACACACTGTTCAGAATGAGCTGATGAATTCACTGTGGGATACTGGAACACAAAAATAGGATCAGCAGGTGCATGCTGGGAGTAACACTTATTGGTCTGACTTACACACAACCACCATTAGGACATCTTCATGTTATACCAATTAACCAGGTACATAATAGTTCCCTTGTAACTTTCCTTTTTTGAGAGATGTTCTTACTGTACATAACTTATTTATAAAACATATTATTATTATTATTATTATAAATTATGGATAAAGTATAAATAAGAAAGACTTTTTGCAGAATGACAGCTGCACCATTCACTTAGTGCTGCAGGGATGATGCATTTTTGTAGGCCAAAGGCCAGAAACAGGTTAGCATTTTAGCACTTCCGGTTTCATCGTCCTGGGTTTTCTGAATGGTTTTTGATTTTAAATGCTTGAGGTTTGTGGTGAACACAAGCTCAATATATTTTCATGTTTTATTCTACAACATAAAATACATCAGTAATACCCCCTTGTGATTTTTAAAATTTGTACGTGTCTTGTAAAAGGCAGTTGCTAACAAATGGGACTACAGTGGTTGATTAAACGTCATCACACCATTGTCATCCAACTCATCTAATCACTAGTCCACTTTTAGGTTATGTTTATAATCACGCTTTTGCAAACTACTTTCAGGGAAAACGTTTTTAAAGACTGAAAGCTTAGTGATGGTGACATTGAAATCATTTGACCTTGGTATAGACTAGTTTGTGTATAGCCTACCTTTAGCTTTTTACTTCTGCCGTTTGCATTTAGGCTTCAAGATTCATAAAAGTTGTGTTCATTTGTGAAGATTATCATAATGAACAAAACATGTAAGAATCTTAAACCTATTGCTGTTAAATCCCTCACATCATCTTGTCATCTAGTGTGCTGATGTCTTTCCTGGTTATCCTGTAGGAAGAACTGGAACATATTCATAATTTACTCAAAAGGCATGGTTGGCACTAAAACAAAGACACTTCCTCTTTTACAGGATCCTGGAGGTGTTGTGATGGCTTGCATGGAGCTGCTGTATAAGAAGGGCTTTTCACATGGAAGTATGTGGAAGTAAGTTACATGTAGTTTAGTTTTATAAGATGCCTATCCTTTCTTATTCATGCGTTGAGCAACACTTGAGCACAAGAGCAAGTCCTATTTGTCAGGCTCCCAATTATTCTTAAGCTGCAGTTACAGGAAACTTCTTTGCACAAGCTGCCCTGGTGAAAAAAAGTGTGCTTAATTATATTTAATGTGAAACTTGCAAAAGTGAACTTGCAGATAATACAATATTAATGAAATAAACTAATACTTAAAGAGCACACGTTTATGACTAACCCCCGGTTTCAAAGACGAGAACATTCATTGACTCACACATCAGTTGTGGTAAACGGAAGCTCAAGCATGTTTGCTTGACGCATTTTCTTGTGTTACGCAACACGTTTAAGATTCTGCAAGAGGTTTGTTCTCGCGCATCAAGCAGGTTCGGCTGAGCTTCTGTTTATGTTCGCTGATCAAGGTTTATATGTGCGTAAAAGCCTAAATTCAATCTCTTCACCGTGATCGTGTCTCTTCAGAAAATTTGGACTAAACCGCTCAATTCAAATGGATTAGTTTTACAATCTCTTTATGAACTTTTTGAAGCGTTAAAGTGTCAGTTGCGTAGACTGTCAATGAAGGGGCAGAAAGCTCTCAGATTTCATCAAAAAGATCTTCATTTGTGTTCTGAGGATGAACGAAGGTCTTACGGCTGTGGAACGACATGAGGGTGAGTAAATGATGACAGAATTTTCATTTTTGAGTGAACTAATCCTTTAAATCCTACTTAAGTGGGTCCAAAAAAGAATTTTAATGTTCAACTAATTGCATTTATAAATTTAAACTGCATTTTAATTTCAGTGCTATTTCCCAGGTGAAAAAAAAAGTACATCTTAAATGTACTTAAAGTGCTCTATTTAATATACTAAAAATTCTTCTTTAGTACTTCTTAGGATAATATTAGGAACAACTAAGTGTACTCAACTGTGCTATTTTGAGACACCATGAAATATGAACAAAAATGTGCTTTTATTATTCTCTGTATTTAAAAAAATGTATTAAGATATCACTTATAGTACACTTGAACCCATAGTGTACTACAAGTGGTAATGAAATATATATTTTTAAATACAGAAATAGTATATTAAAAGCACATTTTAGTTCATATTTCATGGTGTCTCAAAATAGCACAGTTGAGTACACTTAATTGGGTCACTTGGGTTAGCGCAATTAAGTCTGAAAACATTACATTCAGTTTTCACTTGAGTATATTCTTTCAAAGAACATCATTTCTATAGGTATTCTTTTTTTATGTGCTAAAGTGTTGCTTTTTCACCATGGTGTGCATCAGTGGAAGTGAATGGATTGTTAAGTCTAGTATGACCATGATATAGTTCACCAATAATGAAAATTCTGTCATCATTTACTGACCCTCATTTTTTTTTTTTCCAAATTCATAACTTTCCTTCATCTTTAGAATGAAAATAAAGATATTTTTAATATTCTCCCGTCATTTTTGTCCATCCATTTAAAAAAGTCCACACAACTAAAATGTTCACGCTTCAAAAAGTGCAAAAAGCCATTGTAAGATTAATACACATGAATCAAGTGGTTTAGTCTTCTAAAGAGATACAATTGCTTTATATGACGAACAGATTTAATTTAGGCTTTTATTTACATTTAAACACTGATCCACAGACATACAAAGAGCACATCAAATATGGTAAACACTGAAACTCCTTTTGTTCTTCACAGACATCATTTTTTGTATCCAATCACATTCTTGCACATAAATGACCTATAGTCAAGTCAAGTCACCTTTATTTATATATATATATATATTAAAAAAAAGCAGCTTTACAGTGATAACTGGTATATAATTTTGGCTGCACAGCAGCTCTTAAAGAAAATGGTGACATTGTCCATCTTAAGTAAATTCAGTATTGATTCATTCCATTGTAAGAATCAATAGTTATTAATTTAGTTAATTTATCTATATCAGCACTGGAGTAAACAGTGATGTCATCATCCAGCTCAGTTCAGTTTGCATACAATGGTGTCGATGCAGGCAGATCAAAACATTGTTGAATATCAAATGTCAAGTGTCCCTAACTAGGCAAGCCAAAGGTGACAATGGCAAGGAACCCTATAGACAAATATCCACAAAACTGGTTATACCAGGATACACTACTGTATAGACAATAATATGACTTTCAAAGCTGCTTTGAAATGATATTGTGAACAGACTTGATTCTATGTGTGTTTATATGTATTTGAGCATGAACTTCTTCTGTATTTCTTTTCATAATATGTCTTTCCATAATATGTGAATTAAAACAGGCAAGAAACATTAAACATTAAGAACAAATCCTGGCATATACGCAAATCTTTTGGCATACAGATGCAGATAAAATATTGACTGCTTTCCTCACTCTGAGGCATCTGGGACTCCAGTGGGAAGCACACGTCCTGATCAACACGCATAACCACAAGATTTGCTGTGTTTTGTCACTGAATTATTGAATCCGAGTTGGAATGGAACATCAAAGCAGATTTCTTTTCTCCGTGCGTGGTTGAAATTGTATTTGACGTGAGTTTTATGAGTGATTTTTATTAGGACTGTATGATTTCGAATATATTAACAAGTTGCCAACACCTTTCACATTATGATCTGGGACATGCATTGCCAGAAAAGATATTGGTTGAAAATGTTCTGTATAGTTGTGTTCTTTTGCTCTGTTTGAAACATTTCATTTACACATTATTTTGTGTATTGTTTTATTTTATTTAAATGTTCAAGGCTATTTTAAAAAAGATATTAAACTTGTTATTAAGAGACAACCTTGTGAAAAAGAACTGCACTTAATTGTATTGAATGTGCATTTGTAGTGTACTTCCAATCTTAAATGATTAAAAAAAAAAACTGTACTTTGCAGATAATATAATATTAATAAAAGGCCACTTAAGTGCACTTTTTAATAATGTCAAATTAAAAATTTTAATGTTTTACTCTTTTGTTGTGCATTCAATTAGTACACTTATTGTGTTGACTAACATATTAAAATTACTAACATACTAAAATTATTCAATATTACATTTAAAGTTAATATTTTAAATGTATTAAATTGCAACTTCGTAATTACAAATAACCTAAATACACGGCATACAAGTTTCAATAGAATTCATTGACATTAAAGCATATTTTAGTTTGCTATAAATGTTAAACCATATTTGCTTTAACCATATTTCACCATAGGAGAATAGAACTAATTCTGAAATTACATATAGACCCCACCCCAAATTCATCCATCCATCATAAAAATAATCCATTCGGCTCCAGGAGGTTAATAAAGGCCTTTTGAAGCGAAGCAATGTGTTTTTGTAAAAAAAATATATCCATATTTAAAACTTTATAAATTCAAATAGCCTAACTAGCTAACGGACGACCATATGCATTCTGCCAAGTCGACTTGCACCAAATGAGTAACCCCCTGACACGATGTATATAGGGGTGTAATGGTACACGTATTCATACCGAACTGTTTCGGTACAGCACTTCCGGTACGGTGTACGTGTACCGATACATTGCAACATTAAGGTCTCCTGTTTGGGAACACTTCAGTTTAAAATAAGCTCTGCGTTTTGTTACTTTCGATAAGAAACAAAGTGTCATCTTTCAAATTCGATCCACTTTATCACGAAATTCAAACAGAAAATGCCGTTTTGACGCTCTTTAATGTGGCGTGACGGATCACTGTACAGGCACCACAAGCGGCGTTCAACCGACAGGGGGGAGCGCAAGTGAACGCGATCATCTCTTCCTCATTACAGAATAAACATGAATGAACATTCAAAGGTATGTTGAAAGATAAAGTACAACTTACTGAAATGTATAATATCTCGTGTAATTGCTCAATCAGTGTTTCAACAGCGGAAAGACATCAAACAGTTTGTAAACAATATCACATAGCAATTTGTTTAATAAACCACTGTTTAACAAAAAAAAATAAAAATGTTTAGTTTTTTCCCTCCGTTGTACTGAACCCGTACCGAACCCTGACTTCAAAACTGAGGTACGTACTGAACCATCAGTTTTGTGTACCGTTACATCCCCTAAATGGGATGTAGGAGTATCGTAAGCTTAGACGCCTCTCGCGGTTCAAACAAATAGGGCTGGGCAACAAACTCAAGCTCCTCTTCTATTATATCAAAGTCCTCTGACATTTGTCTTTAAAAATTCTAGTTTTAGACATCTAATTCATGACCAGTGTTTTGTTTTGCTCTTTTCTCTGCGCTTCCGCGTTCGTCATTGCGTCATGAGTCGAGTCAGAGGTCACTCTTCTGCTGCAAATCGATGCGTATGGCCATCTGCCGGAAGCTAGATATTATAGTTAATAAAGTTTTAAATATGGATATTTTTCTTACAAAAACCCATCGCTTCACTTCAGAAGGCCTTTATTAACCCACTGGAACCATAGGGATTATTTTTATGATGGATGGATGCAAAATCGCGCCCCCCCAATTCACTACAATTATAATGCTTGGAAGAGCCAGGATATTTTTAAATATAACTCAGATTGTGTTCATCTGAAAGAAGATAGTCATATACACCTAGGATGGCTTGAGGGTGAGTAAATCATAGGATAATTTTAAGTGTCCGAAAACATTACATTCAGTTTGCACTGAAGTATATTCTTGTAATGTATATTATTTCTATAATAAGTACTCTTTGTGTGCACTTCTTTTCACAAGGGACCACTAAAGTTTGTTTATGTTTTCAACCTGTTTTTGTAATGTAAATCAATACTGTGTAACCGTGATATTATTTCACTCTAGCCTGGATGGTAGACACTGAGAGACCGCTACCGCTGTGGAGTATTTCATGTGGAATAACTTTCACGGCGTAAGCACACTCACTCGCATCGTTCGCATCATAAAAATTTGATCAGCAAGTGAGAGACCATGTGTCAAATTAAAGGACGTAATGATCAGCTGGTTTTGATAAGTGTTCAATTGTTTTGTTTGAAATAGAAACTATGACAAGGTGTTTTTGCATCCATATTTGACCTCAAACAGGAGTCCACCACCCTATAGGTGACTAACTTTGATAGCTTTATAATTGGTGAAATTTTTACAAACAAGGACTTTTTTTTTACTTTGTGTGTCATGTATTCTCGTCATGTGCTCACTGCAAGTATTTTGCTCCAAAGTGACTCAGACATTCTGAGAGAAAATGTATCCTTGACCTCCATAGGGGCACGTCAAATAGTGTTTGGAACCAAGAGGCGTCTGATGTGTTGGATTCTGTCAGCAGAAAGAGCTCCATGGGGTTGGAGGTCAACAGGAGTGACAAGCCTGTCTCGCTGAGAGGCATTCTGGGACATTTGCCCTTCTGCATAGTGAGAAAGAACCCCTGTTGCCGCTGTGGGTAGATACACACTCACAAATCACACACATCTCAGTCACAGCACAAATTTAATAAAGGTCCTTGTCGTCTTCATTTCTCCCAAAACTGCATACATATAGACGATGTACACATAATTTCTGTGACACTCCACCCAATGCAGTATTTGGTCTGAAAGGGATTTAAAACATTTACAGTTTACACCTTCTAGAATCTGCAAAATATTAATAATTAAAAAAAGAGGGATCATAAAAATGTTTTTTTTTTTTTTTCAGTACTTCCCTGAACATAACAGTTTACATGTTAACATATAGTCTACAAGACCAAAACTAACTGAATGTACAAAAATGTAAAAATGTTTTAATCTGGACTAAAACATACATGCCTAGAAAAGATATATTGGTGGAAAATGTTCTTATTCTTTATTATTATTCTATATAGTTGTGTTCTTTTGCTCTTTAGTCTCTTTGAAGCATTTTGTTTACATATTTATATTGTATATTGTTTTATTGTATTTAAATGTTCATGGTTATTTGAAACAACTTGTTATTAAGAGACAACCCCTGTTAAAGACACACTGAAAAACTCACATGCCCAAAATGGATTGCTGTAGTGTAGACCAATGATATGCATATAAGTGACAGAAAAACAAGACTAGCGATCATAGACATGAGTGAAGAAGTACAAATCCACTATTACAAAACGGATAGTTCCGGCCCTTGATTTTGATTCTGAAAATTCCCGAAAACATACAGCTGACCGCATTACATAAGTATCGCTGCGCCACTGAGTGTGTATGTTGCTGCGTCTGTCTTAGCAACCACTCTTAACATAAACATATGTTTGTTCTCAATTTATTTTGTTCATTGAAGCTTACTGTATTACGTAGAAGAGTATTGTGAGAGAGATATTGAGTGACCGAGTGTATTACCTGCATTCAAATTTTGCATTTTCCTTTAGGTCAGTTCTATGTTCATAATAAAAACTCAGTTTGAATGTCTGCTGCAATCTTGTCCTTTTAACATTTAATGGGATTTCCCGTGCCCTGCTGACACTGACAGTGCTAGTCAAAGCATTTGTCATGTGCGTCTTGTTCCGTGTTCACAACAAGTTTCAATATAAAAGTCTTTGCGACTGAGTGATTCGCTCATAAAGACAATCTTTGCCTCTATCTAAAGGCGTAATAATGTAACTTCTGTTGCTGTTCACGGTCAGGGACTATTTTTTACAGCAGAAGGAAGGCTTTTAATGATTTTACTTCATGAAAGTTGCATTGATACATATTGTTTGGCTTTAATATTTGTATTGTGTGGTAACCGTTTTATAAAAGCAATAAGCTCCGTGAAGCCGTGGTTTACAGTGAATTTATAACAGCTAAGGGAGTTTTAAGTACTGTACACAGCGGGACGAATATCGCACGCGCTGGCAGAGCACCCATATAGTTTGTAGGGGTCTTCCTCGTCTACTTACTTCCTCTTCGTCGTCTTGGTATCAATGTGTGCTGTTTTGTGCTTGAGGCTACCAAGTCGTGTTTTACTGTAACTTCAGCAGCTCAATGCACGTGAACAAAAGAGCCGGTCTCATTGGTCTGCCAGTTTTTAACGCGGCGCGTCAAACCAAAAAAACGAACCCGAGGCGTTTTTTTTTTTAATGACGCTTTTACGCCTGGCGTTTTTCGCGTCGGTGTGCACACTCACATTGGCGCCCTTTATTTAGTCACGAAGCGTTAAACGTCGGCGATAATCTCACGCGATATTCGTCTCCGCTCCACGTCGTGTCTAACAACGCCCCTTAGCTGTTATAAATTCACTGTAAACCACAGCTTCTTGGGGCTTATTGCTTTAAAATAATATAGTAATCAAGTAAACTTATTCAAGTAGGCTATTTATAGCTTCTGTCCACCAGCATACCAATTATCAGAACAGTTCATTGCAATTAAAAGATACATTTAGATTGCTTGCAAGCCAGCTGGAAAATTACAAATATAAAGGGAAAGCTAACCACGTTTAGTCTTAACAATTCAAAAGAAGCTAAAAGTTATGCTTATTAGTGTATGTTTCACTGAAAGGAATAGTCGTGACTTTCCATATCTTTTTTTTTTATTGCTTATCTTACAACCCTAACTGACACTAAAGTGGAAAAAAAAAAAATTCAATTATTTTAATGAAAAAGGGCAGCAGAATACACAAAAAGCCTGTTCTCATTAATCAGGGTTACTTTAGGAGGAAGTGTCAAGCAATGGATGTCAGTCATGCATCAGTGATTGTGAAGTCGGCTTGTATTTTCTTCTCCTGTCGATCATGTCGACAGCATATTTATTTATTTTGTTTATTTGAATGAAACTTGCAATTCCATGTCCACCTTTCTGCACTTCATTTGACAGAATGTCAGGTCCCATATAAACACAAACATTTACCTTTCTCTTCACATTGTTTTGTTTATTGTTTTTGAGAATAAGGGAATAATGGCATTTGCCAACTTACAGTATCCTGCCCTAAAACAAAAATTCCACACTACTGGATTTAGTTAGAATCTTTGAAAAGAGGAAACGTATAGTGACTAGATAACATTAAGTTAAGAATAAGTTGTTAATAGCCAAGAATTTGAATTGAATATGACAAACTTGTAACTTGACTTTTGAGTCATGACAAATTAAAATAAATAAATAAATAAAATAAATAATAATCAACAAACATCATTTTACATGAAATACTGTAGACTGTATGGATTTTGCACATTAAAAAACCTTGCCACCTTAATTATGTATTATTTCTATGATATTTTCAGTTGTACGGTTCTTTAATTGTTTTATTTTCTGGGGTTAATAAGGACTGAGCTTTCATACAAGGAAAAGGCCTTTCATATTTCCTGTCCCCTTTTTTTTGGAACACTTCAATAAAAAATTTAGACTAGTGTACTTAGTAAATTTACCCAGTTTATTTCATTCTCAAGTTCAACATATTTGCCCTTTTATCCCTTTTGCCCTTTTATGCCTGTTTTGTAATATTTAATGTCATGTATTTAGGCTAGGTTTAAAAAAAAAAAGATATAATCTCAAGTAGTGTTGTCAAAAATATTGATATGTATCGGAAGCAGTTTCAGTGCTCCTATTCTGCAGTATTGATACACCGATAGCAGCTGCGTGTTCTTGCTCTCTTCTCTCTGACGGCGAATTGACACACACCCGCCTCCTCTCATTCACTCGTCTCATTCGCTCCGGTTGAATAGTTCTTGTATTGCGCATAATTTTAGTCAATTCCCACAGGTTTCGTGATCACACCAAAAGGGTGCGCACAAAACCATCTCTCAAACAGCTTGCAAGTGACAAATTTACTTTTTACTTATGTTTTTTAGTTTAGTCAGTTTTGGAACATAAATAGTTGAGAGAAAACGCATGTTGTGTAATGACGTATTGGATCCGTGCATAAGCTCTTAAAGTGACAGCAGCCTAATATTCCTGCTGCTGCCTGTCATGTTAATTAAAGAACAAAAGACAGAGCGGAAATAACTCACTGTTTTTGACTGAATAACTTTTGTATCTTTAATTGTAAGCATTAATCTTAATTTTTAATTTAATTTTTACCATGAAGACTATGCAGTGTTATTTTACATTTGATTAATTTCTGTACTATTTCTTATCCGAATACTACTGTTGGACGCACCTGAAAAACTTAAAGCAGTGTTTATTTCATTTTTCTGTTTATTCTATTGTATTTATTTGTGCTTTTGTTTGCAATTTATTTGTTCTTATTTTATTAGTTTACTTATTTTTTTTTTTTTTTTGAAAATTTGGGTCAACGATTCAAATAGCTATTTCTATTTGAAGCTATTGCAACAAAATCCCCAAATTATCCAAAAAATAAAAAATCTGTATGGTGGTATATATATGACAGTTTCCCCCATGATACTGGAAATGGTATGGAATATCGATATTTTTCAAGGTATCGTATCAAAGTTGGAAATTTCAGTATCATGACAACACTATTCTCAAGGAATCTGGTAAAATAAAACTATTAATTTATTAAAAATATTTATAACTCAATCAAAGTTAAGGCATCCTTTCTGCATACTGTAAAATATCATATAGCTTGTATAACTTAACCAAGACTGGTGTAAATAGACTTTTTAAGTATGTAAACACAATGATAAAACACAAAATAGAACTAAATAGCAGAAACAATACTACAGCAAAAATTATACAGCTGCAAAGGTCTTTAAAGTTTAATGGCAAATATCAGTATATATTCCATGTAAACGAGGCTGTACAGTTAACATTTTGATACATAATTTCTGCAACCAACACGAGACATTGGGAGTCAAACAGTTAGTGCCCAGAGTGCAGGTCCATTGGTTATAAACTCAAATGAGAGAACACAAATTTTTATAAAAATACCATTACAATTCTGACACACATACTAAAATTTTTTTCTAAAACCAGACAAATTATTGTAAGGGCAAGTACAAATCCCAACTGTATTCTTTGCATACATTTTTATATAAAAATATTGTTGTTTCTGTTTGGTTTAAAATACACTATTCAGATGAAAACTGTAAAGCATTTTACATGCAGTCAACTGAAAGCTGATATCCATGTATATAATACAAACTCAAAAAATGTTGGGCTTCCACTTGTAAAAAAGTCCATGAGCTACTGTGTAAGTGCAGTCTCTGATGTTCTGGCCGGATCCTCGGCCCTCTCGCTGGTAAAATAGCTGCAGTGCTGGAACTTGATGACTTCGTTTCCCCAGCTGGTCCAGTCACACTGGAGACTTCGGGCAAACAACTCTAAACACTTGGGCTTGCAGCTAATGTAAGGCTTTAGCACAGCTGTAGTACAAAAGAGAAAGAATTAGCATAAAAGCTCTATTAGCAGGGACTCTCTCAGTTTTTTACACAGCAGATCCTGTTTGCGGACCCTGACCTTCAACATCAGCAGGACAAAACAGACAACTACAGACAAGTGCACTGATAATAACAACAACAAAACAACTGGGTGTTTTCCATGCAAAAGATACGCTTGTGAAAAAGTCGTGCAATTAATTGTACTGAATGCGCAATGGTACTTAAAATCTTAAAAGAATATTGTTAAATGACTGTACTTGTAGATAATATAATATTAATGAAACAAAAGGCCACTTAAGTGTATTTTAACAGTAAAGTGTGTTATTCAATGTTACAGTTAAAGTTAATATTTCTTAAATGTACTAAAATGTACGTTCATTACAAATGTGTAATTACAAATATATTTAAAAACATGGCTGTATGTATTTGTACATTTAGCAGTATATATATATATATATTTCAATAACAATAGAAGTAATTATAAAATTACATATAAAAATGTACTTAATTCCTACTTAAGTTGGTCAAAAAGCACTCTGAGGTTCAGATAATTGCATTTAATATAAATTTAAGATATAATTAATTTCCATTTAATTGCAATTAACATTACGTTGTCTGAAAACATTAATAAGTATATTCTTTTAAAGCATTATTATTTCTCTTTTTTAAAAGTGTGACCTTATCAAAAGGGTAGGCAGGCAAAATGAAATATAATCTGATATATGATCCACAAATGAGCAAATAAAAAAAGAAGCTGCTTATAGTTGCACAGATCTGTTTTAAGTGTGTGCACCTGACAACGAAGGCTTATGAGAGTGCAGTACTGAGGGGACGCTCATCAGAAGCCGTTGCTCTGGAAGCTCATCCACTGCTGAAGACCTGTAACACACAATGAGCTTTGGAGATTACAATTTAAATAGATGTAAGAAGACACCAATGCGAAACATATATACATTTATTACCTGACTGCGTGATCAGTGCAAGAGCGATACTTGCCAAGCACCATTACTTCGTAAGGCTTCTTGTGTTGTGAATCCAGAGGAAACACAAACTCCCCTGTTCGGGTCACCTGGAGATTCAGACAAACTGTGATCACAAGCTGAGCAGTGTTGGTGACTTTTACTTTCAAAAGTAACATGTTACATTATTGCAGTCCTCCTTAAAACAAGTAATTAATTATTAAGTTTTGCTGTTACTTTATGAAAACCCATTAGTTACTTCAGAAGACCGCTCAACTGCTTTATGAACTTTCTGAAGCATCAATGTTTTGAATTAACTTTCAATAGAAGGATAGAAATCTCTCAGGTTTCATTAAAAATATCCTGATTTGTGTTTTGAAGATGAACGAATGTCATACAAGTTCAAGTGGTACTCAATGCAGAGTCTATGGCTGCGTTTACACTGGCACAAAAAATACGAACTTTTGCTCACATCTGACACATATCGGAATTTGTTGCACACGTGTAAACACAAAAATCCACACGAGATCTGATTTTTTCGCATTCGATCTGAGCCACTTCCAAATGTGGTTTTAAATCAGATACATATCCGATCTCTGGGCATGTGACCTACGTCTAAACACGCATATCCGATTCCCATTGGAATTCCAAGCCACCACAAAGCGAGGGCGAGATGTTTGCTCACTAAAAGGTAGCTTTAATGTTGTATTATGAAGCAGACGTGCTTGTATGCACTTGCACTAAAATTCGCAGCTGTATTATTAAGGTGGAAACTTTTTGTCTATCTATTTTTTCCTCGAAAGGAATTGCTTGCGTGCGCACATACACACACACTCAGCAGCTGAATTTCAACCTCTGTCCGGTTAATTTAAAAGAGACCGCCATGTGTGTGTTTTTTTGTTTCGTTTTGTTTTAATAAACCAAAAGCTTTACTGGGTAGGCTACTCTCTCTCGTGCGCTCTCTCCTTCGCTCGCTCTCTCGTTATCATTCATTCAAATAAATGTAATCCTACCTGCTACTTTATTTCACTGCAGAATTCTAGATCTAACTACTGTAGATAAAATAACAAACGCAAATTACCTTTATTTTCCGGTCTATATTCGTTCAGTCAGAATTCACACTGCAAAACATCCATGACACTGACAGCTGTTAACTTATCCATTCTGGGGTGTGTTTCCTGAAAGCATTGTTAGCCAATTATGGTCGTAAGTCCCTTTGAACTTTATTGGTAACAACGGAACTTGCAACCATGTGCATGTAAAGCTATCAATGACAATCATTTTGGGAGGGAATTAATGTAAACACAGATATTGGATACCAGTCGCGTCTAAAGTGAATGTAAACATACGGGCCAAAAAATCGGATCTGTGCATTAAGACTTGCAGTGTAAATGCAGCCTATGATGGCCAGCTCCTCCTCTCTGGACGTCCAGTGGGGTGGAGGGATAGAACTCTCCACCTCTCTGGACATCGAATGGAATGGAGAGATAGAGTTGTAAGTAGGGTTAGGGTAGGATTAGGGTGTGGTTGTACATTCGCTCCTCCTCGCTGGACGTCTAGCAAGGGGGAGCTAACGTAAGCTCTACCCATTTGCACTGCAGTGAGCACCTTCTCTACAGGTTTGGAACAACATAAGTAAATATACATACATAATATATATACATACACAAGTAAATAATGACAGTATTTTAACGTTTTTATTGTTTTTTTTTTAATTCATCAGAATGGTTTGAAACTTGGTGACTTTTGTGGCACTTACTATATTGCTATATTAAATACAAAAATACAGAGCAATTTTTGGGGTACAATCTACAAATTATTAATGATGTCTTTATTAATGTCTAAATATATCCAATTGCAAGACCTAATAAAAATAATTATGTCTGAAAATACTCTTATAAGCAACTAGAGAATACACAACCCTATATTAAAAGTGGTAGTTGTGTAGGTTGTCAATGGAGGGACAGAAAATTCTCAGATTTCTTTAAAAAGATCTTAAGATGACATGAGGGTGAGTTATTAATGGCAGAATTTTCATTTTTTAGTGAACTAACCCTTTAAACACTGAATTAATTGAAAATATCAAAAAATAAATATGTATTTATTTTATATAGAAATAAATGGCGCATTATTTAGGGGTGAATGTTGTCTAGTACAAAAAAATCCCCTCAACATACAAAATAATTAAAGAATAAATATTAATGAAACATTCATTTAATTACAAAATAAAAATAAAAATATGCTTATTGTCGTCAGTCTATTTTGACCTCATAGTATCATAATTGTGACCCCCAAGTAAGGAATACCAGAGGGTTAATGGTGTCTTTTCCTCCTTATTAGTGTTTTAGGGTACTTTTCCCCTTTTTGTGCAGTTGTGCTCCGTGTTTACCTTGACCCAGAGCCACTCAGCTAGGACTTCAACTGCCCAGTATGGGTAGAGCTCTTCCTTGACGAAACGCAGGTGCTTTGCCCGGTTAGTTACCCACGTAACCACCAAACATTCTGGGGCAGCCAGAGCTGGCACAGGAAGCTGCTTGAGCTGAGAGGATGGCAGAGAACTGTATCTGTCAATCATACCATGATATGACTTCAGTCCAGAGCAGTTTCTTATTGCAGGCTGAAATTGACTCATTTCATAGCCATATGAACACGTATGCATGCATGTCTACGTAGAGTCACTTTACCTGTTGCTTCTTTTGACAGATTTGTTTTCCCATGGCGGATCAAGGACTATAAGGTCGAATTTGTCTCCACCTGTAGTCAAAACATAGGAATATGCAAAACTCACAGATAAGCAGTCACGCAGAGGAAAATTAAGCTGTGTTGCTGAGAAATCTGACCCATAAGGAGCATATAAATTAAAATATCCACAATGTCCAAAAGAACTCTAGAAAAAAAAAATGATGAAGATAAACAAATTCTTTTTTTGACCCCATTAGGATTATTTCCAAATTATGACATTATTATGAAATTCCAGTAAGAATCCTGTTTCTTTACGTTTTGTTGACTTGGGTTAATGTATGAAATATTTAAAGCATAAAACAAAGTTTTAATTGATCTGATTTGAATTAGATAAAAATCTACTAATTTAATATTACCTATGATTAATAAATGCTTCAGAAGTATTTTTCATTGTTAGCTCATGATAACAAATAGAACCTTATTGTTACCCTAAAATCATTCAAATTAAACCTGAAAATATAAAAATAAAAGCTAATTCAAAATATTAATAAATACTATAACAGTATATAATACTAAAATATCACTGGTCTTGAAAGCTTTAAGCCATTTAGCTCTACATAAAATCAAAATACTCTATTATGTAATAGAATAGTAAATTAAAACTCACTGTTGACAAGTGGATGCATACGTGTGATGTCAGACAACAGGAATCGGCTGCGGGGGGGCAATAGATACTTCTCCCTCATCAGCGTGACCTCATAAGCGCAGTCAAATGGGTTTTCAGTGATGTATGAGAATATATCAAGCGGTGGATCCAGACCATCTCCGTTCAGCGCCTGCACTGGTGCCACCTCAGACTCGTCCGTTAATGGGAGCGGTTTGGCCATGTCACATAAGGCAGCTAGCTGGCACTCATGTGTGGTCAGGGATTCAGAGGGTGGTGTGATCAGAACTTCGGTCAAGTATCCACACCGACGACCAGCTTCCAGAAGAGCCTGAGAGCCCTCCAGAACCACTGACCTGATCTGAGGAAAAAAAATCAAAACAACACATGCACAGAAAGTGAGTGTGTGAGAGGAAATTTGTATGCTAGAATAGCAAGTAGAAACCAAATCCTGATGGAATTCTATTGGAATTTCTATCATAATTTGGAATCAGTCCTAAAGGATCCATTTTAGTATGCACAGAGTACATGAAAGATCTACAACATTTAATAAATGATAATTTATTTTTATATATCCTTATGACTGAGGAAGGAACTGAAAACAAGCAATATGGCGAAGGTTAAAAAATGTCTTAAATTATCTTAAATTAGAAAGGGAAGTGGTCTGAGTACTGAACCTTGAAGAACACCTGTAGCAGGGGTCTGCAATTAAGTTTGGCATCGGGCCAAAAAAAAAAATTGCCACTAGATGGTGGGCCAGAACATAGTCAAAGTATAATTTAAGAAATTAATTGCAAAATGCAATTAGAATTGCCCGTGAAAGACTGTTACAGTGTCTTTTGTAACTGGTATTGAGCTGGTACTCTGTGTTAAATCCTGTAGGAGGACCGTCATTAACAAAAAGCCACATTTGTGTGGCGGTGTCCGGGTTTTACACTGGATAAATTAATAAAGCAGAGTAGTGACACGTAACCTGGCAAGTATCTTCATTCACCAACTTGCGACAGAGACCACCTTGCTTAAACACACATATGTGGGAGATGCGGAATGGATAAAAATAACTTGAATAAGCCCATTAATGGCATGTTTGAGTCATGCTCTTAACAAACTGTTTTATTTCCTCCTTCCAAATTGTGAATAATAAATGTGTCTCATTTTAATTTGCTTGTTACACAATGGATCTTAACTTATTGTAAGAATTATTTGACGTAGCCTACTTTTACACGTACTAAACTGCATTTTTTTATTTTTATTATTGTTTGCATGCAGGGGGTACGCTATTATGTCGTGTGCAGAGTGAGATGTTAACATTTAAGCTCTGGTGAGAGAAAATGACACTATCAAAGAGTCTAAAGAGGAAAGTTGTGAGCGAAAATAGGGCATACAAAGAAGAATGGAAAGACAACTATGCGTTCATCCTACCTGGTTTTGTGAATGCAAAGCCGGTGTGTCTTATCTGCAACGAAGTTGTCGCTGTTTTCAAAGAAACACCGGACGCGCCGGCTCAGTATTGGCTGAAGCTGTTCACGTGAGCAGCACAATGTATGCGTGTGATGCTAACGCAGGAGCCGCCCAATAATGAGTCGGCGTTTGGACGTAGAACACAGAAGCTCTGCACTGCATTCATTACGTCAACTGCGTATGACAACAGTTCAAATTGGTAAATAAAGTAGTTATTTTTGTTTTGTTTTTGCGCACAAATAAACTAGGTTAACTTACGATCACATATCCTGAACTCTCGGTTGATTAACCCAAACATTGCTTACTCGAGGTACGCAGGTAGGTGAAAGTTTAGTCAACCCGGAGTACGAAACTCCGAGTTAACGGTGACCACACAAAAACATTGTAAACTGAGCGCTGAATCCAGGAGTCATCATGGAAATGAATGCTAAGAAGAAGTGCACCATACTTATTTTCTTTTGTTTATGGCGATTTACATTCTTATTGCATATCACCAACTACTGGGCAGTTGTGCAATCTATTTAAATCTTATCTTTTAATCTATAATCCGTTTTTTTTTTTTTTTATTACTGTGAACAACAATGATTAGGCTATATTGTTTGATGCAAATTATTAAGCAAAATTAAAAAAGAAAGATTGATTAAAGTAAAAAAATAACAGTCTGTGCTTGCAAAGATAACATGGCTATATGTTTATTTTTTATATTTTTTTATGTTATATTGTTTTATTTTTGCTTCCACACTTCTTGTAAAGTGAGATATATCACATATATATTTGTATTAAAGAAATACATTATTTAGTTATAACATAACATTGTTTTATGTTATAATCGGAGCAGGTTAGGTTAAGAGAATACGTTGCTATGGCTACTTACCCTAAAAGTAACCTCAGGTTTTGGAAAGGAATGTTGAGGTTATCCACTTACTCTGAGTAAACTTAAGCCAGGTAAGTCACATAACCTGCTTTCTGCAACATCCCCCAGTAAGGCTCTGACAAACATTACACAATATCCAAAAAAAAACTCTTGAAAAAAATTTAAAATGATAATAAAACAATATTGCCAAATTGGATCATTGTTCCCATTAGGATTAGTTCCAAATGATGACACGGTTATGAAATTCCAATAGAATTCAATCTGTACAGATTCATTTAAACGTTTTGTTTACTTTTAGAAATGAATAAAGCATTGTCACCTTGCCATGATAAATATGGGCATCTAACTCCCCTGTATTGAGATCACGCTGCTTTCTCTTTCGTTTCTGCAAATAAAAACAAACTGTAAAGTATCACGTAGCAATCTCCAGAGACCTTATAATCGAGCACAGTATATCAATTAAAATAATAACAGCAACAATAAATATGTGGCTGTCTTGCTTTGTGTCGCTTTTTTCCCCCTTGCATACCTTTCGTGTTTGTAGATCAGTCTTTGCATGTTCACCATTGCTACGTTTTGCCGTGTAGCTGGTCAAGATATCTGTGTTTTGTTGAATTTGAACGTGGGGCTTCAAAGTATTAAAATATTCCCTCTTGAAACAGTATTTGAAGTATGTCGGCTTTTCAAGCCCAGCACTATGACAGACACAGCGCTGCAAACCCTCATCTATGTGAGTGCAAGAGTCCAACAGCCAGCCCCAAGAGTTACCACACACAATAGACATTTACAAAATACTACTAAAATGGCCGTCGAAATTATTCGAACGGTTTCGTCTATAAACTGAAAGACAGAAAGAAAAAAGGTTTCATCATCTCATCTCAGAATAAATATAAAACGCTGCAGCTGCAGTGGTGCTGCTTCTTCTTTAAATGTTTAATTTCGGTTTGCAAGCTTGCTGCTTTTGGCGCATTACCGCCACCGACTGGACTAGAGTGGAGCATCAACCTCGAGCCCATTTCCGCCGCATAAGAAAGGGGGGAAATCACGCTTTGGTAAATCTTAACAAATCATTGGTTAATTAAACATATATTCACATTGCTAGAAATAAGAGATGATGTGCTTGTTAATCATTAGGCTATGTAATGTTTAACAGATCATTATTTGTAAACTGAATTGCTCAATTAATATGATCATGCGCTTTTTAAAAATCTGCAAATGATTTTAACAGAAATTATACAATGATTACAAGTTTATTATTATTGCTAACCAACTTATTTTCACAATGTTAATGCTGGACAGTAAATACTGATAATAAATAATCAAAATAAATAATAATTCGTCATGCAGTGGACTACTAGTAAAATTGATAAAAATTTGGGACCAAAAATTATTCAGACACTTTGACCTGACCATGTTTTGCGTAAGTGTTTTCTGACATAATTAAGATTCATTTTTTCTGACACAGTTTAACTCTGAGATCTTGTCATTTTTTATTACCATTTTTTTTAAAACTATATATATATATGTATATATTATATATGTAGGCTATGTATATATATATATATATATATATATATATTTAAAACTATATATACACACACACTACCAGTCAAAAGTTTTTAATGTTTTTAAAAGAAGTTTCGTCTGCTCACTAAGGCTGCATTTATGTAATTAAAAATACAGTAAAAACATTAATATTGTGAAATATTATTACAATTTAAAATAATTGTTTTGTGTTTGAATATATTTTATAAAGTAATTTATTCCTGTGATGGCAAAGCTGAATTTTCAGCATCATTACTCCAGTCTTCAGTGTCACATGATCCTTCAGAAATCATTCTAATATGATGATTTGCTGCTCAAGAAACATTTATGATTATTATCAATGTTGAAAACAGTTGTGTACTTTTTTTCAGGATTCCTTGATGAATAGAAAGTTCAAAAGAACAGCATTTATCTGAAATACAAAGCTTTTGTAACATTATACACTGCCGTTCAAAAGAAATTAAAAAAGAAATTAAAGAAATGAATACTTTTATTCAGCAAGGATGCATTAAATCAATCAAAAGTGACAGTAAAGACATTTATAATGTTACAAAAGATTATATTTCAAATAAATGCTGTTCTTTTGAACTTTCTATTCATCAAAGAATCCTGAAAAAAAAAAATATTGTACACAAATATTTTGTACAATTGTACACAATAAATGTTTCTTGAGCAGCAGATCAGAATATTAGAATGATTTCTGAAGGATCATGTGACACTGAAGACTGGAGTAATGATGCTGAAAATTCAGCTTTGATCACAGGAATAAATTACTTCATAAAATATATTCAAACAGAAAATAGTTATTTTAAATTGTAATAATATTTCATATACTGTTTTTACTGTATTTTTAATTAAATAAATGCAGCCTTGGTGAGCAGACGAAACTTCTTTTAAAAACATTAAAAACCTTACCGATTCCAAAGTTTTGACTGGTAGTGTATATATATGTGTATATATGTTTTAATGTATACGCATGTGATCTTTATTTTGATTTTTTTTTAATGAATTTTGTGACTGGGTGCTTAGACTGGGCACTGTTTTCACAAGTAGAGATAATGTAATGTTGTCCATCTCAAAACTTTCCCAGGACAGTGTTGTGAAACAAGGTCTGACTATCTCTGTGCTGGTCAGATGAAGTCAGAAGGACTACAGACAATGCAAGATTTTTGAGTAATGAATAAAGTCATTTCTCTGATGAAAGAGAGTTTAATGAGACCAAAGTGAACTGGACCTGAACCTGGACCGAGGATTGGCATTTCAGACTCTCACACTGTAGAATGGGGAGACATAAAAAAGGCAAAAAACTTGTCAGATCAGATCTATGGGAAAAGGTAGGTGGGACTGATTCTATAATAACCAAGCTGCAGAAAGCTGATATTTTGAATAGAAACACTGAATATTCCTCAGAGATATGGTCCCAGCTTGCCATAGATTTTTTTAATGATGACACACTAAAAAACCGTCATTGGATTTGGACCATATGGACCAAAAACCGCAAAGGCCTGAGAGAAAGACTGGCTGCAGAAGCAGGTGTGGAATGTGGACACCATCAAAATGGAACAGAAGAAAAGGAGCCAGGAGATGAAGGTAAAAGATTTAAATCACAATTCTAAAAGAAATAAAAAGTTTTTACAATGGGCTTAGTAGTTATTTATTGAAATATTTTGTATTATTTGTTTGAGATATAACAAAAGTATTCAGTGGAAGGGAAACTAAATTTAAATCTCTTCAGCCTCTCTTCACAATATGTCAGTCTTATTTTGAAGAATATGTGATATTTTTAAGAACAGCTAAATGTTCATATTACATATTTAATATTTAAAGGGATAGTTCACCCAAAAATGAAAATTCTGTCATCATTTACTCATCCTCAAGTAGTTCCAAACCTGTATAAATTTCTTTGTTCTGCTGTACACAAAGGAAGATATTTGGAAGAATGTTTGGAACCAAGGAGATCTCACCCCCCATTGACTACCATAGTAGGAAAAAAAATACTATAATAGTATAGATATAATATTAATATATTATATATTATAATATAGTAGACGTTATTTCCAGGTGGCCTACAATACATGGCTGGTTTTCGTGCACACCAGAAAAATTTTTTTTTTTGTTTTTTTGTTTTTTTTGAGTTCTTCTTTTAATTTTTCTAAGTCTGTAAAGCACACTAACCATTCCCCTGATAAATATTTGTACTCACCTTCCAATGTCCATATACAGCAGTGTATTTTTTATTCCTTTTTCATACTTTAATTTGAGTTCAGTCATTGAATTTGTGTGAATTTAATTATGTTAAATTAATTTAAACAAACAAATACACAAGCAAAGATATAAACTAATAAATACATAAGAACAATATTGAAGTCACATTGAAAAGGAGTAAAGTTTAGGTGCACTTCGCCAGTTGTCCTGCAGGTGACCTTATAAATTGGTCTCCTTATGATGACTTTAGAGCACTCGTAGATCTATGACGATTTTCAAGTTCTACTTAATGCTTTTGTGAAACGGACTGTGATCTAAGATGATTCATACGATAACTTTTACGATCTATAGATTTTGGGAAATGCAGCCCTAAAAGATATAGCCTACAAAGTGTATTATCCAACCCTGAGGGCCCTATCAAACACAGAGATGGGCAGTATTTTAATTAAATGTATTTAAAATACGTATTTTATTACTTTTGAGTATTTTGTAATTTGTATTTTCCTTAACAAAGAAAAAATCAAATGTAATTTGTAATTAAATACTGAGAGAAAGTATTTTGTATTTAAAATACTAAAAATACATTCAAATATGTTATTTTATTCTCGCAGACAATAACTTTCATCACCAGGCTTAAAGGTAGGGTAGGTCATTTTCGGAGAGGCTAGCAATAGCGAGCTAGCTTTGAAAGCATAAGATCCCACCCTCCATTCAGAGTGTCTCCAAAGCCACGCCTCCTTCAAAACACATGAATCCGCACAGCAGGGAGCAAAAGCATCACGAGAGACGGGGTTAAATTACCTCATGTTTAAAAGCACATAACATTACAATTATGATGAACATAAACAACTTAAAGAGCTCTGACCTGTAGCATCTGACTGCTGCAGATTGATTTTGGCGTTGGTAGTGCTGCCATTGAAACGCATAAATTTGAGTCACGGACCACTCCTTGTACAACATCATGGGTTGCCATCTCTTAATTAGGATAGTTATGGTGTGAGCGCAGCATAAGCTCATTGTTTTGGTTCAGGAGGAACTGTAACGGTGCATTCACACGGGGAGTTGATGGAGGGCGTGTCTGAAGCTTGGTGCCGACGCGACCGTCATAGTGACAATAGCCTATCACATTACTTTCTGGTTTTGCATGAATGCAATTGGCTAGCGTCTGCGCTAGGGTATTTGCTTAAGGCGATCTGATTGGCTGACGTTTGTGTTGGCGCTTGAAAAGTGCGAGTGAAGCGACCCACAATTCAGTTCGGCAATGCATGATGTCACCCATTCAAAGTAAATGAGAAGCGTTAACGTCGACACCCTGTGTGAATGCGCCATAAAAGGCGGCTGATGGTTCGGTTGTGGAGCTCGTGACCGATGTCTTTCTTACTTTGGATAGCAAGGTCAGAAGCAGGTAAAAAAGCTGCTTTTATGCTCAGTCAAACTGCTTTAAGGTAAAGTATCTAATAAAATATACTATCAGATATTATTTAAGGATCATCAATATATATTTAATTGTTACAGTGAGTACTGTGCAGTGTAATTTCTTACTTGAATGCTACCATTAAATAGATGTTATTGCTTTTTGAATGCTTTGGCTATACATAGCAACTGAGAGCAACTCTCTTATGTGTATCTAACTCCACTGTTATTCTCACACTTCAAATGATTGCGTGTAAATTTTGTTTGTATTTTTGTATTTTCAAATTACAAATTACTTGTATTTTAATTAAATAAATTTTTTTACAGCAGTATTTTGTATTTTATTTAAATACATTTAATAAGTAAGTATTTGTAATTTGTAACTAAATACTTTTTGATGTATTTGTGCCCATCTCTGATCATACACCTGTTGCAATGCGGCGCCAGGCGCGATGTAAATGTTTTTTTGCTAGTTTCAGCCCGACGCAGTTATCATTTTCGCGTCCTGCGCCACGTTGTTTAAATAGCAAATGCATTTGCGCCCATGGTTGCTATTTTGAGGCAACTGAAATATACTGTGTCACTGACCAACTGAAACCTGGTCTAAAGTCAATGGCACAATATTTTTTTTGTTGTTATTTAAAGAGGGTTAGTAATATGCGCCTATAGGCGGGTGCACAACACGCGCACACTCTGCTTATTACACACACAGGGATGCGCAGCAGCACACAAACATGCCAAATATTAAAAATAAAATGATTACAATGTAAAAGATTATTATTGTGTGCATAAAGATAAAAATGTTCTGGTGGAATCCAGCTTTTCCCGTAGATGGTCTGCTCGGTGCTTTAACCTTGCGCACGAGCAGATCTGTTTCCTCGCTAGAGAAGCGTTCAGTTTTTCTGCTTGCAGATTCCACCATCTAAATAGCGAATCCGCCATGGGGCGAGTGCAACTGGCTTTTAAAGGGAATGGGAGAAGAGACTCTGATTGGTTTATTGCACGTTATGCCCAAAACACACCAATTACTCATTAAAAGAATAGGGACAACCGTTTTAGACCATGTGCCGGGCCCGCCGACCATTTTTCCCATCGTTAAACTAAGGTTGAATCCCAAATGGCACCCTAAACCCTCACGGTCTTCCTCTGAGTCCGCACTTTCATGACGAAATGCCGCTTTGACTGCCGGGTAAAGTCCTCTGCGTAGTTCGCAGACTTGCAGGCTCAGCTGAAGTGCGCATTGAGGGCGCATAGCAGCCGCAAAAAGGGCGCTCACGAACACCCTTCTGAAACCTAAAATGACACCCTACGGTCTCGTGGACTTACCGGACACGCGCATGCTGCGGCCATTGTAAGTCCACAAGACCAAAAGTGCATAGAAGTGTGCCATTTGGGATTCAGCCTGAGTGGATTCGGACACGCCCTAAGCGCACTTGCGCCGTGCACTTTAGACCATGCGCTTAGATCGTTAAAATAGGGCCCTGAATCTTTCTGACTTGTGCTGAATTTATTTGCAAATTCATAAACGTGTTACAGAGTTTACAAAAAGCCTTTTCATATTTTGACCAGTGATAGCATATCTGCAGAAAGCTTTTTTGGACAAAAATATTAAATAAATTAATTGAAAAAAAAATGAAAAAAAAAGAAATAGGCCTAATAATAATTAAAAAAACAGCAATAACAGTAAACATATGCAGAATACTTTTCTGTTCTGTTTTAACCTTTTCCTGATGAATCTCTGGCATGATATTGGCAATTTATCATTAAAAAAAAATCATAAAATATAATTTATGGCTTATTGGCCAAAGAGTATTTTCTTTATTTTACTATGAAGGTGTATTTTTTGATAATTTTCAGGCTTTCATATATCTACGGTTCATGTAAATGTATTTACAAACACAATACACACATTTTTACAATCATTGACAAATATAAAATAGCCAGAGGGAAATATATTTATATGATGATAATAATATAAGTATTTGAAAATGATAGGCTAGTTATGCTCACATTGTTTTCAAATGCCTTCTTGAATGTTGTGAGAGTTATTTTTGTTTTTGTTAGGAAAAAATTCCAAGCAGCCATGATAATCAGCAGGTTCTCATGGTTTCTGTGGGAACTCAATTCAGAGAGCTCAGCAATTAAATATACAAATGCAATATATAAAAATAAAAAGGTTATGTTTGGTCCTAATATTTTATTTATTTATAATTTATAATATATATATTTTAGAAAAGGAAAACATAATTTTCAGTCTGTTTATTAAAATGAGGGGTCGATTTGATACCACACACTGAAATGATTGGTAAAATTTGCACATAACAGGAGGGTGAATCTAAATGTGTTGGAAAATGTATTAATTGATTAACTGATCTACCACAGCTACACAAGTGGCAGACAAGGAAACCCAGTATGAGATTTTGGAAAGAGAGACAGACTTCAACTCACTTCCTATATACCAGGAGCCAGACACTGACTCAGAGGGTCTAAGAAGTATACCTGAGGCCACGAGGGTACAGGAGGCAGAGCCTGGAGTAAATGTTTGGAGACATCCAGAGGTGAAAAAAAAACATTTTTTATCTCTATGGTAAGAAAAATGTGGGATAGGATCAGGCCACAAAAAGGGTCCTCAAAATTAAAGGGTTAGTTCAACCAAAAATGAAATTTCTGTCATTAATTACTTGCCCTCATGTCGTTCCAAACCCGTAAGACCTTCCGTTCATCTTCAAATTACGATATTTTGACATTTTTTTATCCTCCATTAAAAGCAATGAAATTACCGCATTCAGTGTCCAGAAAAGTAGTAAAAACATTGTTAAAATAGTCCACGTGACTACAGTGGTTCAACCTTAATGTTATGAAGTGACGAGAATATTTTTTGTGCGCAAAAACAAAACAAAAATAACTTTATTCAAAAAATTTGTTCAAGAAGGGCAGCATGTTTTTCTCTAAGAAAAACATCAAGGACAGACTGAAATTCTGCAGGAAGTACAAGGATTGGCAACAGAAGGCTGGTGCAAAGTGATTTTCTCTGATGAAGTTCCTTACTGACTGTTTGGTTCATCTGAAAAATCGATTGTCCAGAGAAGGAAATGTGAACGCTACCATGCAATAGAAATATTCTTATGTGTATTCAGTCAATGTTGTTGCTTATACATGATTAATTTTGTTAATCTTACATGAGTTACATAGATTTCCTTACATGATAACCTTTAAATCATGAGAAAAATGTAATTTGTTTGTTGACATAGCCTATATGTAACCATTGCATGTACTGAAATCTTTTCCATCCTTTTCCATCTTTCTTTGACGTTGCAATGCTAAGTTTCTGTGAGAAGCAACTTGGGAATAATGACTTTTTCTGCCGTCAAGGTCAGTTAGCTGGGAAGAAGTTTAGGGAGTTAGATAAGATGTTTCCAATTAAAAAATATTTACACACGTCAGGTGGACACAACTATTATGGGATGTTGGTGATTATTATGGGATGTCGATGAACCGGAACATGTACTTATAAGATAAAGGGATGTAAGATGGCCTTACGATGCTATCCTAACTATAAGAGGTGTTTACGATGATTTTTGAGAACACGGAATTCAAAGTCTTCTGAAGTTTTGTCTTTAGAACAAACTTAAGAAAAAAGATTCTTGAGAACAGTCTTAAGAAATTAATTTTGGGAGTACAAAATATTATTATTAAAGTTATTATAAAATTAAATTAAAAATGATTCAATTATTATATAAAAGTTAGTTCACCCAAAAAAGAAATTTCTGTAGGCTACTCATGTCATTCCAAACCTGTAAGACTTTCGTTCATCTTTTAACATTTTACACAAATTAAGATATGTTTGATGAAATCCAAGTTTTTTCATTCATAACATTAAAGTTGAACCACTAGTCATGTTGACTATTTTAACGATGCATTTGTAATTACGTTGCTTTCTATTGGGGAATAAAAAAACCTCTTGGATTTCACCAAAAACATCTTAATTTCTATTCCGAAGATGAACGAAGGTCTTACGGGTTTGGAACGACATGAGGGTGAGTAATTAATGACAGAAATTTAATTTTTGAGTGAACTATTCCTTTAAAGGTGCAATATGTAAGATTTTCTGTCCACTAGAGGTCGCTAGAGGCCTATTCAAAACAAAGGCATAGCTTGATGACGCCAAGTTTGAGCGCAGAATCTTGGGACATGTGGTCTTCACATCACAGTCGGTGGAAATAATCGGGATAGGACTCGGGAAGAAATCATGTTAATGGCACAAGCCAATATATTGATATTCTACTTAAACATCTTATTATTTTTCTTCTGAGACTAAATTTTCTGACTGCTACTCCTCCTAGAGCTTTAATGCTACAAGCACCAAACTCGCCACAGACCTGGGTCCTAAGGTCTAGTTAGTTGCTGTATCTTTTTAGACAGATCAGATGTACAGTTCTTTTTATATTAATTTTTTTAATCTCAAAATTTTTCCATAGATTAACATTGACAGAGCAAAAATGCACCCTCTAGAGGAGCAGTAGCCTACCGTCCACTGGAGGAAGCCGGTTAAAGGGTTAGTTCACCCAAAAATAATGTCATTTATTACTCACCCTCATGCCGTTCCACACCCGTAAGACCTTCGTTAATCTTCACAAATTAAGATATTTTTGTTGAGAATATTTTTAGTGCGCCAAAAAAACAAAATAACAACATATTTAGTGATGGCCGATTTCAAAACACTGCTTCAGGAGCATAATGAATCAGCATATCGAATCATGATTCGGATCGCGTGTCAAACCGCCAAACTGCTGAAATCACGTGACTTTGGCGCTCCGAACCGCTGATTCGACACACTGATTCATTATGCTCCGAAGCTTCCTGAAGCAGTGTTTTGAAATCGGCCATCACTATATAAGTCATTATTTTTTTTTTTTTTTTGGCGTACCAAAAATATTCTCATCCCTTTATAATATTAATATTGAACCACTGTACTCACATGAACTGATTTAAATATGTTTTTAGTACCTTTATGGATCTTGAGAGAGGAAATGTCATTGCTCCCTATGCAGGCCTCACGGAGCCATCGGATTTCAACAAAAATATCTCAATTTGCGTTCTGAAGATTAACGAAGGTCTTACGGGTGTGGAACGGCATGAGGGTGAGGGTAATAAATGACAGAATTTTCATTTTTGGGTGAACTAACCCTTTAAGAAATAATCTTGTTTTCAGCCCAGTCAAATGACAAATAATGTTACAAAGATTAGCTTCACAAGCTGTTTGTTTATATCAACTGAAAATATTGATCGGATGATGTCTTACACAGTTTATGGGTAAGTTCATCACTGTTGTAAACTAATTCGATCATACATTGTGCAGACGAGCCCTTACTTTCGTTTTGTCCTTATGTTCGTCATTTGAATGTTTTTTTTAACCTTTTAAAATAAAACATTCCAGCGATTCGACAAGATTCTATCACAAGAACGCATCGAAGAGTTACATTTAGTAAATGCAAGCTGTTTTGATGACAAAGAGCCGCGACTGCCCGTCTCTGAACTCGAGCTCACAGCAGCGCGTCCTCTCTATATTCATCATTCACGATCTTATCCTTTTTAAATAAAACATTACAGCGATTCGACAAGATTCGATCACAAGAACGCATTAAAGAGGTACATTTAGATCTTGGATGAGGTTTTAAGTTAAGTACAGGCCCCAGGACCGAGGGCCTGTACCATGATGGTAGTTGAACAAACTCAGGGTTATAGGATTAGTTTCGAGTTGACAAAACCAAACCACTCCAATCCGGCTTTGTTGGTACCATGATGCTGATCATCAACTTTCTTTGTCAACTCAGGCTTTGATCCTGAGTCCGTGGAGCGCGTGCACATGAATGCGTGACATCAGTGGTGAACAGCCAATCACATGCCTTGCAACAGAGAGAAACTATGATTCACTTCTCGCGAGAGAGATTCAAAAGGTTAAGAGATTGAAGAAAATGAAGTAAACTCATTTACACTAATGAAAATACATGTGCATGAAAGAAGACAAATAAAAGAAATGATCTTGCTCTATCAGTGCAAGTGAAACTTGTGAAGTTAGTTTATATAGTTGATAATAGTGATAGAGACTCAAACATGTAAGGTCACATTTAGTCATAATAAAGTTTATTTACAGCTTATTTATATTACATATGATATGTATTTATTAATATTCATTGAAACTAATGCTTAATAATAACTGCTAAACTAAAATTTCTTGTGTATTGGATTAATAATAATATATATCATATAATAATTACATAAATCATAAAATAATTCTAAGTAATTATCATTAAAGCCAGACAATTTCATTGTTTTTTTTTTTTTTTCTTTTACTATATAGTGACCTTTAATGTGGAGGACAAGAAACTGGGGGAGTGACTTTATCGCCTTGGATGTGTCAGTTCATTTAGCTCACATCTGATTGGCCCAATTTCGGTTTGAAATCTCTGAACCAGAACATAACCTGAGCAGGTTTGCCGTAGAGCGTAAGTTACTATGGTAATGAACACCGCTAAAAGCCAAGTCACTTTCATGGTACCTTAAACCCAGGATTGGTGCAAACTAATCTGAAACTTACCTGGCTAGCCAGCGAATCCGGCTTCATGGTACAGGCCCGAGTGTTGTGGGAGCTGAACGAGGCCGCAGGAGCGATTGCGCAACACACGCCTCATGAGCAGCGGAACTTTTATTATGCCACAGTCGCCAGCGCCGCTTCCGCTTTTCTGGTCATGAGTATGAGGTAACATCATATTAGATACATTTGAGTGTGTTGAAAATGATGTTATAACGTTACTCTGTGCGTTCGCTCGGTGGCTGCTGCGAAACACTTGTTACACACTGCAGTAAGCTAGATTGGTATTAGAATATCATAATAATAAATGCTGGATGGCTTGTGTTGATAAATGGCATGCAATTAATTTTAAAACATATTGTAACATACTGTTACTAAAAATAAAGCCGCTAGTTACAATAAGACTAAACGTGTTGAGCTATATAACAATAATTCGTTTTCTGTCTATAAATATATCAAAACAGTTGTTCCCTTGTCTATTAAAACGAGTAATATATCAAAGCGTCTTTGGTGTTTCCATGGTTTTACAAAATTAAACCGGAAACCGAGGGTAACGCGGGTATGACGCAATTGACAGGCGACTCTTCAAACGTCCCAGAGCCTTGGTTAAAATTGCAATTTCCTCACGATTTACAAATGGTTGGAAACATTTGGGATGTTGTAAGTACTCAAGTTAACAAAATATATAACACTGGCCTAGTGGTTTTTGGATATTTTACTGCAAAATTCTTACATATTGCATCTTTAAATTCTCCTTCTTATTCCAATTCTATTCTCTTCACTCCATCCCGGTAGGAGGCGGTAATGCATCATAAGCTTTTTGCTAACCGCCATAAAATGATAAAGAAGAAGAAACGATGCTGCGGTGAGAAGGGATTTTTGGGGTGATGTTCCTGGCGCGAAATCTTTAAATGTACACTCTCCATGAAAATAACAAGTTACACATGATTATTAGACTAAATATATTAGCCTAGTGAACGACAGAACAAATCTAAATTTCAAGATAAACATGTCAGTGGTGGAAGCGGTGAGTTCGGATTTGTTTTAATGAGTATCTATCACAGGTCGCTGGCTACGCAGTAATGTGTGACGGAACGAACATGACTGAGGCCGGAGCGGAGAGAGACAGGTTGAAAAAGCCATCGAAATCGGTTTGTGTGTATGACTGCCGACCGGACAGCGGCGATGCGCGGACACGGACGCGGACGCTAGACATCGCGAACGTCGATTACAATGGCTTTCTGCAGGCTCTGAAACAGGTAAAACAGCTGCTCTGTTTACCGCACCCAGAAGCATAACATGTCCTGTCATAAACCTTGTTAATAACAGTTAAATCCAGCAGTGACAGGGGTTTCTTTTCATCTTAGGAGTTTTCACTGTCGACAAACGAGACTTTCGTTATAAGCACGACGGACCGAAGAGAGATTGACGAAGCACTTTACAGTAAGTACTCTAAGAGCTATTACATATTATATTTGTTTACTTACCTGATTTCATTTTATTGGTTGAAGTTTTTAAATATAAATTATTGTATTTCAAAACTGTAAAAAAAAAGAAAATGGAGTATTTGAATTGTATTTGCATATGTGAACACTAGGAACTCATTTTTTTTTTTAAAGAAATATTATATTCACTTATTTTCATTTTCATGTAATTTTTATTTTATTTAAAAAATATAAAAGTAAATGCAACATTAGATTTTTTTATTGATGTTCTGTTGTCTACAGTTTTATATATGAAAATGTAAAAATAGTAGGTTTTAAAAAGGTTGGGTTTTCACTTTTTTATAGTAAGCACTCTAAAAGTTTTAAAATATTATATTTTTTTTTACTTATTTTAATTTTATTTACAGTTTTTATTTTATTTAAAAACTGTACAATTATCAAATAGGGACAATCAGTTGAATTCAATTAGCAAGAGTAGAGCTCAAAGAGAGTTATGGCACAGAATATTACAGATATGGGGCGGTTTCTTTGTAATGTTTGTAATATTTGTATTGTCTGCATAATTTTTGTTGTTGTTGCTGTATACCTGTAATATTCTGTGCCACATATGTTAACTGCCATACTCTCTTGGAGCTCTGCTCTTCTTGATAATTTAATTCAGCTGATTGTTCCTAAATTGGTAGTCTACAGTGAAGAAAGCAATGTGCTGAAACTTCTGCTCGTGACTGTCTAGCTTGTAATTCACATGCACATTTTGCACTAGGCAGTTTATAAAATATTTTTTTGGCTAGACATTTTAGTCTGGACTGAACTCAGTGTACGGTTAGCAATTTTCTTGCTTGTTTGTAATCACTCTTTTGGCTTTTACGCACCTGAAGAAAAATGATTTTTTTTAATCCATTTGGAGCGCAACATTTTTTTCTAGTTTAGAATTTCGAAAATGTATTTCTAAACTGAAACTTACATTTTATTTCAAAACGTAAACTGTAAAAAGTAAATAATTATTTAAAAAAAATATTGACATGTTCATTTAGTTGTTACAGTTTTACAGAAATTTAAAAATAGCCTGTTTTTAAAAATGACTTTCATGTACTGATGGATTTGTTTGTGTTTTGATGTAACAGAGGAGCTGGTCGATGGGAAAACCTTGCACCTTTTGAAATCTGTCAATCAGGAGCTGTCTGTGGCGACTCAAGAGCGGATTGAGTATCTGCCGCACTACCATACTCTAGTGCAATGTGGCATGTATGAGTACTACGCTAGTGAAGGACAGAAGGCGTTGCGTAAGTGTGCACACTCACCTCTGCCATGCTGACATACGTGTACACAAATACATGTACAATTGGGCGATACTCCTCATAGTCAAATCGTTGTACCGTCAGTGTGTGAGATCATCGATACACAATATTATCCTGGGGGTGGGAGGCCTTTTTTTACTTAGGCACATGCTCATTTTATTCTATCATTAATTTATTTGTTTATTTATTCATTATTTGATTTAATTTTATTATAATGGGAAATGACACTCACGAAATGTGAATCATTGTCCATCGTTTTGCGAGCAAAGATGGAGTTGGTGGTTAAAGAAAAATGTCAGTTTTAAATCATAAAGACGAGCCAGTGGATTTCACACAAGCAATGTGCAAACTCTGTGTGAGAGTTATGCCGTTAAAGATTTCTCAAACCACAGTCAATTATTCATTACTGAAATTGAAACTACAAAAATGTTTGGCATCTAACACAGCTCATATTCTCTTAGAGACAGCAAGAGATGAATCTACTAAAAGTCCCCCTGTAGTCAATAATTTTATCCCTTAAAACTCATCTTTGATCACCAAATTTACATATTGAAACGTTTTTTCCTGTGGAAAAAAAAAAAAATCCTTATTTTCATATCAACAGAAAAATATACCGTAATAACCCGGCTTCTCTTGAGACTTCCCTGCTAGTTTGCTGTTAATGATATGCTAAAGCCCGCCGGCACGTTGACGTGATTGGTTACAAGGTAGTCTGTGACGTCACAGACACCAGCGATTTAAAACCACCGGTTTGAGACTTTTTTTTACTGCAGTTTTAAATAGAGAATACTCAGCAATGGTGTTGACATGAATTTGCATATGGTTTGTCTTAAAGCATATTAAACACAACATAGACATATAAACAACATTAAAAACTTGATTTAAACCAATTAAACACAACACCAGAGATGCCTAACCACCCACACATCCTTTCAAGTAGGATGGAATGACATACAGTGTCAAAAACAGTGCTAATGTCTAACAAAACAAAAATCTAAATCCAGACTGAAATGATTCTGATAGATTATTTGTGGACAGATATTTCTGTACCTGACCAACTGCAACCTAGTTGAGGACCTTAGCTAGAAAAGTTTCATTATAGGCCCATAGTTGGATAAGTCCTTCAGCATGATCACACCCAGGCTTTTAGGAACTGATGTGATAGCCGCTGTCTTAAGGGCCAATGGATCCTGCCCAGACATTAGAGAATTATTGATAATTGCAGTAATAGAAGGGCTAAAAATAGAAAATAGAAATGTTTTTATTATCCTTGCAGAGCGTAGGTTATGCAGTGATGTGCTATGAAATCATGACAGGGCAAAATGAATTAAAATATTAATTTAATAATGGTAATAGTAACCTGATGATGATGATAATAATTTAATACATTAATTGGAAATGCCAAATCCTCTTGATATTGCTGATAGCTAATGCATTTGATGCTATCTCTGGCTATCGTTGACACACAATATCATTGTCTATTGGCACAACCCTAATGTACACAGTGCCAGTTTGATGTGTATTGTTTTTCTCTTTTTGTTGTGTTGCAGCCTATGCTTTTGCTGAGCTCATTGATAATGCGCTGTCAGCCACAGCAAAAAACACGGGAATCAGGAGAATTGAAATCAGATTGGTGAGAATTCAACACTGACCCTCTGTCTTTATTACAAACCCTAGTGAACTGTCTCAGTGGCATACGTTCTAAAGGTGTGACTGGAAGTAATTAATTTTCAGTAGCTACTTTTACATGGACACTTTTTGTTTCAATCTGAACATAGTGTTTACATGAACGCTAAATAAAGTGATTGGGTTGATGTGCGCGTTGATGTCACAAGCATACAACTGGAGTCGATCTTTTGACATGCGCACACTGTGCGATTATACAGAGTTTCCTGCTGTTAAAAAAATATTAGATATTACACATTTTATCTGAGGAAAATGGCATGCAGTGAATTATGGGCAAACAGTACTTTTTGTGAGACTTATTGCACATTGACCTACTATTAGTCTTCATGATCCAGATGTTTTGTTCTTTCTATGTGTTTTTCAGCTGTTCGATGAGTCTCAGGGAGGACCTGCTGTTGTGGTGATGGATAATGGATGTGGAATGACTTCTAAACAGCTGAACAACTGGGCTGTTTACCGTTTGTCGAAGTTTATAAGAGAAAATGACTTGTTTCATAGGTGTGCTTTTCATAAAACCTGCACTTTTTCTTATTTTATTATGATATGTGAGCTACTCCAGAACTGCTCATAATTCTAGTCATGCTGGTACTTATAATGTTAAACAAGGCTATTTGCATCCAAAATGCCCTCTTCATAATATTTGAAATAATATCCAGCTGAAATATGCTCATTGTATGATGCCTATTATAGGCCCCATTTACACTGTAGGTCTTGATGCCCAATTCAGATTTTTTGATGAACTAACATCTTTTAAAAGCGACTTATATTCAATATATGCATTTACACTAGGGCTGGGTATCGATTTAGATGTCCCAATTCGATTCAGTTTTCAAGGTCTCAATTTGATTTGATTTCGATTCTCGATTCGATTTTCAGATTCGATTCTCGATTTTTTTTTTTTTTTTTTTTTTTAATTATTATTTTTTTATTCAATGAATTCAATAAATTTTCACTGGCCCCACCACAAAAAAGTAATAAATGAATAAAATAGTTATTTTTTTTGTTGTTTTTGACCCATGTATAGGCTACCTATATTGTAATAAATAAGTTTATGACACCCAATTTTTTAGATACCAGTGAAATTTAACAATTCTCGATTCCATTTGAGACCAGCTAAAACTGCTAATATAAATTTCAAAGATTATTAAAGACAAGTAAATAGTTGTTAATAAAAAAGAACAAATAATTAAACTACAAGCAATAGCACAAATAAACACTGTATATATACTTTACTGTACAAAATGAATAAAGGTTAATCCTTATTAAAGTTACAAAAACATTATTCAGTGAAGATCGGAGTGATTTTCTCTTTAGTTTGATTAACATTAAAACACAGCTTCTGGAATTTTAGGTGGCTGTCACTTTAAAACTAATGCACTGATACATACAATAATGACACACATGCGTTCTTTCTCTACTGCTTAAGACAGGAGAGCCCTTGTAGCAGCCTGGGTGAATGCAGCAATGATTGCTGCTGTAACTGCTGGGGTTTGTGTCCACCTGAGCTGACGTCGTTCGTCACTGTCGCTTTTTCCAATGATGCACGACTCACGTTGACTGGAATGTCCGATCTGTCCACTTACATGCCAGACGTAAATGCATGTATCCGATTCATATCAGATTTATTTCCACATATGAATGAGGACTGAATCCGATCTGAGAATATTGGAATCCATGTGCTTTTTTTTTCCTGCTTACATGTTCATGGGTCATATCCGATCTGTGCCACATGGGAGGAAAAAATCGGAATTGAGTCACTTGAACCATGTAATGTAAATGCATCACTGATTGTCTTGATAACCATCAGCTTTTTTTTCTCTTCTTTGTTGTGGACGTAGCGAAAAACCAGATTATGTGCGACCAAGTCCAGTTCCACGCAGTCTGAACAGTGACATCTCATATTTTGGAGTCGGAGGCAAACAGGCTGTGTTTTACATCGGCCAGTCTGTCAGAGTATGTTTGCATGCATTTGTTCACATTTATTCAAGTATCATACTTGCAAATTAACACAGTAGATTTGTTACATCACTTTTCAATAAAGCAGAACAGAAATGTCCATTGAGAAATGGCAAATTATAGATTTGAAAAATTGTCCATAAACCAAGTTGGCTTAAGCGGTCTGATCCACAGGTTTCATGTTTCACTTCTCTTCTTTGTGCCACTTTAAAATGAGCTGAATCGATATCCTTGCATGTCCATGAGTTTTGTTCAGCTCGAGCTCACTGTCTGTCCATGCATGAGCTTTACATTATCGTTAATGCTTCAGTTAAAATCAACCAGGCAAAGTTAGTGTAAATCAGAGGAGTTTTATTTTGTAGCGTAGATGCAAAGCTTTATAAATTGTTTTTGAGATTTTGCATGGACAGTCAGTAAGCTCACACTGAACTTGAACAAACCATGGGGTATTTAAAACTATCTAGTGATCTTACAAATGATTGGTTAAATTTTTTTTTTTTTATAGTTTACAATGTGTATTTAAAGAATAGTTGACCTCATTATTTACTCGCCCTTATGTTTGTCTCTAAACTCTTATGCTTTTTTCTGAATGAATTTCTATGCATCTCTTTACATACAGTAACAGTTCAAAGTGCCTCCTATGGCTTTCAACCTCCAAAAAGGGGAGAAACCCCAAAAAAGGGCACAATAAAAATTGCTTAGTAGTTTTAAGTAAATTCCTACATTGCTTTCCAGGTCTTCTGGAACCATACAATGGCTTAGTGGCAGATGTGAAGATTTGAGTTAATAACTCTGGTTGCATGTTAAAATAATCATTTTCGGTGAACTATTCTTGTATTGTGATGTGTGTTTCAGATGATCAGCAAACCTGTAGGCTCTCCAGATGTTCATGAATTTGTCATGTCTAAAGAAGACTTTGAGCGCAAGGAGTTAAACAGGGAAGACATTTACTCTGGCTTCATTAGAAACAGGAAGGTGAGGGAAATACAAGTCATCTCATGCAATTGTTGGCCCCTGGATTTTGTTTTTAAATGCGTGTTTTATTTTGCAGCCTGGGGATTGCTCGCATGTGAATGTCAGCGAGGAGCAGTTTTTGCAGTCTATTGTGATTGAAGAAGATGGAAAGGAGAGTTTCACTGCAGTTGTCATCACTGGAATCCAGCCAGAACACGTCGTCTACCTCAAACAGTATTTCACTCTGTGGACCAGAGAGTTAGCGTACGTCCCAAAAACACATACACAAACTCCTCCCTTAGGGGGCATTTAAACAACACCATTTTCAACTTAAAACTGAGAACTTTTTGTCCATTCTGGGCGTTCATTTACACAACAGTGACAGTTTGGGGGCCTGAAAATGCAAACTTTTGAGGACGGGTTTCAAAGTGCAAAAGTTTTTTGAAAATGACACCATTATCGTCTCTGTGTAAACTATAAAAAAATGAATTTGTGGAAATGTTGACCGCATACATATTGTGTGATCATTCTCTATGTGCGTAGTATTTCTTTACAAAGTGACGTAGCCAACTACTGGCCTGGCAGCATAATACAGCGTTTTTGTCATTTTCGCCCGTTCCATGTTAATGGGGATCGTTTTGACAACATTGTCATCTGTTCGCGATCCACACCCAAATCCTAACCCTATAGTAAGTACATGTAGTTAATTAATATTACTTAGTACTTAGGTGTATAATTAAACTGTAACATGGACACCTTAAAATAAAGTGTAACTGAAATCTTACTTTTTAGTCGTTTTAGCTTATATTAATGCTAAGACATCTTGTCATCTTGAGACCCTCTTGAAATGTTTCATAAGCCAGTTCTTTTTGATGAATTAGTTTCAAACTCATTCAGGTATGTGCAAAAAACTAATGACTACAATAATAAGTATAGTACATAGTTGATGTGTCCTCTAGAATTGTGAGATGTGCATTGGTTCTGTATTACAAGTGGTGCACACACGAGTACACAGTCGTCTGCAAATGGCAATGCAACAATAAACAGCTGTTTGTTGTTAGTTCATGTTAGTTCAAGATATAACTTTTGATTTTTAATAATGTATTAGTAAATGTTGAAATTGAAATGAACTAAGATTAATACATTCTATACAAGTATTATTTCATTTTTAGGTTATATAATTTATGTAGTTAACTAATGTCAACAAATGAAACCATATTGTAAATTAACACTTTTTAAAAAAAAAAAAAAAATTGTTTTTATATCTTGTGCTTTGAGATGTCTTTGTCCATTGTTGTTTGATCAACATTAAAAACAGACAGCAGCAGGTTTTTTAGGCCGCTGTCACTTTAATAGCTGCACAGATTTAATATAGGCATGGGCCGGTATGAGATTTTGACAGTATGATAACCTTAAGCAAAAATATCACAGTATCACGGTATTGCAATTGCAATTTTAAATTGTCTAGGTAAACAATTTTTTTTCTTTGAACACAATATATTTCAAAGCAACATAGAATATTTGGAAAAGTAGTAAACATGTATTTTAGATTAAATAATTAAAATAAATAATTTAATTCTTCTTAATTAAATTAAAATTATATAAATAAAATAAATTCAGTCATTTAAGTGAGCCTAAACCTGCAGCTCAACAATAATTAGAACAGAAATTGAATTATTTCTGTAAAAAAAAAAAAAAAAACTTGAGTTAAGCATGTAATCAGCTAAAGAAGATATTAATAGTTATAAAAAAAAATATTATAAAGTATTAATAGAGTTATTATATGAGATAATTATTTATTACAGAACAACAGTAAGATTTCAATACTAATATTCATGGATGTCTTTATTTCTTGCTTTCAAACGTTAAATCCTTGAGCTTTTATTTTGATGGAAAACCACATGGAGATCCAGGAAGATGTTTTTCTTTGACAACAGATTTATAAACTACACTCTTAGTACAAAAGTTTGGTGCACGTTGCGTTCCTAAATGCAAATTATAAGCGACTCAAACACGCAGCACTTGCAGAGCAGCATTTTCTGTGAATCGAAGCTGAAAGCTGTTTTACTCTATGCAGCGCATCAGACTATATATTTCTATAATTATGTCACAACCGTTGCGATTTGATGGTCGCACTAAGACATATCACATTCTCACATCCATGCATTGTCAAAATTCATAAAAAGTTACCGGGCAACTGGTGAATAAGCGTTTTAGCACTGATTTTTAATCGCATTTGGCGCTTTGAACCCTGGCGATCATGATGCTAAGTGTCCCACAAATGGCGCTGCAGGCTCGTGCAGCTCTGTCAGAAGCAATCCGTGCATGAAATAAAGTTATTAGAAAACGTAACATTTTGCAGTTTATTAAGTAATTGTTCAGGCCATTTTGCGATTTCAATCATCAGACAGTTACCAGCCAGTTCACTTCATCTTTTTCGATGGGGGAAAAACTTTCAGGGTTTCACCACCTCCTGCCATCTTACACACACACACACACCCACACCCACACACACACACACAAGTGACTGACTGACTGACTGACTGACTGCTCACACCAACAGAGAGGGAGGGGTCGTGTTACTCACTACGCTGCACACAGCCCGGAGGATGCCTGCACTTTGCGTCTTTGACGCGGCATAAAAAAAACAGTGACATTTGCAAACCACGGTATACCTTGAAACCGGTAACCGGCCCATGCCTTATACTGTCACACATCTGTTTTATTTCTCAACTGTTTAGATTCACTGAAGGCATAACCAACTATGTTTACAAGGATACTTGCAAATACGGGCATTTTGACATTATTTTGTGTGAATATGTCTGTTCAAGCGCAACAAGACTTGAAAGAACTTGCGTCGTCTTGCGCTTGAAAAGCACGTGCAAATGATAAACTTTTCAGCACTGGCCCAATTGGGCAAGTGACAGTTCCGTCTACTGTTCTGAGTGTTGTTTATGCTGGCCCTGGGACATCAGGCAGTCGAGCCCTGATAAAAGCTACAATTTATTACTTGAAGGCAAGCCATGGGCCATTTAATGCTGTTTGTTTTATTTCAGGCATACTTACCATTATTATATACATGGAATTGATGGAAACGACAAGAGAAAAATTAGAAAAACTGACCATTTCTCCAACATTGACATTCAGGTATAGATGCATATGTAGTTGTGGCTTTTATGCATCAGAATGACCCTGTTTTTTTCTGAAGCTCTCTCTCTGTTTTCTCAGATCAGTTTGTTTGAACGTTCCCCTCGAATCCCCCGTGTGGTGAATCTGAGGGATGTGGATAATGACATGCAGACTCTGTATGTCAACTCCAGTGCTTCTACTTTTGAATTTAAAGCCATCGGCACTAGAGATTCCTTAGTAGAGGGATTGATCCGTTATCACCCGTTCCTCTATGATCGAGAAACATACCCAGTGGATCCATATGCTGCCTCAGCAGGTATTGTGAATCAGTGACATGAATTAAATTTAAAGAGGACCTATTATGTTTTTTTTTACATCTTAATTTTTCTTTAGTGTGTAATGTTGCTGTTTGAGCATGAAAAAGATCTGCAAATTTACAAAGCACAAAGTCCACTCCCTGAAACACCTCGATTGTAGTCTTGAGTTTTTTTCCGGGAACATACACGTCACAGTATTCCTCATTTAAATAGTTCCCATCCAAGGCATGCACCAAAATAGTGGCGTTAGTAGTGTGTTGAAACTCATGGTTACGGTAAGGGGCGTGACATTTTCCAAACACACTCGAAGAGGTTGACCAATCACAACACACTGGTCCAGCCGACTAATCAGAACACTCTGTGCTTTTCGGAAGGAGGGGCTTCATAGAGACAGGAACGACATTCCGTCATCAGTAGTAATTTTTGTCATCAGGAGGGTCCACGGGTGTCCATGCACACCGTCCGTATGCAGCACAATTTTTGTGTCCGTGGATTGTGTGCATACAACAGCACATGCGCAAGGTGAATGTTGAGACAGAAGAGTCCACCAGTTGGCAATACACAGTTGTGATGTATTGTGTAGTAGTCAAAGAAGTGTGTGAAAAGAGTGATACAAAACAGAGCAGAATATCATTTGCCATCTTTTTGGTTTTGGCTCTTCTTCTAAACTTTGCATGCAATGGCAGATCCGCTACTTTTTTTCTTCTGTCCTTCTGAGCGAATGTCTGGTAAATGACATGACTCGTCTTGTAGAGCATAGAAAAGCAATTATACTGTGCATGTGTCAAACTCATTCATACTTTAAAAAGCTGCATGGACACAACTGTGTGCAAGATGGAGCAGGAAAATAAAGTATATCTGGGTCTAAATAGAGCATTACTAACAGACTGGGAAGAGAGGTGCTTGCAACAAAGTATGTGAAAAGTTTTTTTTTAAATTTTTTTTTTTATAAATGTTCAAGCATGAAAACCTGTTCTAATAGACCTCAAAAACAAAATCGAGAATTTGTAAAAGAGCATAATATGGCCTCTTTAAGTGTTTTCTGGTTATTTGGGATAGTTTTTCATTTACACTTAAATCTGCTGTCACTGTAATCTTGGAGAAGCATTGGCATAAAAGTTTTATCTTTTTTTTCATCCATTTCATCATCTGCAGGGTGTAAATTGTAAATTCAAAAAGTATTAGCACACTGCTTCAATAAACATTTTGCTGGTGTTCATATATAGACTTACTTGGTAATGCTTGCCATAGAAAAATGCCAATAATAATGCAGTAATAAATAATAAATTGTCCATTCTGCACTAATGGCAATGATGAAAGAGCTGTTATAATGATAGCTGATTCCAGTTTGACTGCTGAGATAGTGTGTATGCCAAGATATATATATATATATTTTTTAAATAGGTCTGTGTGGTTGTATTTTAGGTCCTTTAGAGGATGAGGATGAAGATTGTGTAGTTTTGAATCCCGAAGGCCGTGGCAAACGACCGATCTTTGAGTGCTTCTGGAATGGGCGGCTCATTCCCTACACCTCTGTCTCAGAGTACATTTTTTCCTTCCCATTCTTAATTCTTAAGTAAATGGTCACATTTTAACTGTTAAATTTCTGGAGTGCTAAATCCTCCTTATGGGTGTTTCATAATTTTTGTGTCAGTTTAATCTTTCTTTTTTTTGTCCCATTTTACTATGATATTTAATGATTATACACATGTGAATATAGGGCATTTTTCACCTCACCTTTTTGTGGTAATCAACATTGTCACTCTGAAATGTATCTTTATTCACATTTCTGGTTTGGGGTGGATGAAACGTTATGTTCAAAAACAAATAGATGGAGTGGAATGTAACAGAACAGAGCAGGAGTCTCCTTTTAAAAAGTTTAACTATTTTTAACTTTATGCAAATTATTTGTACATATAGACAAATATTTTTTTATTTAAAAATAGTTCTGAAAGCAAACAAGAACACATTCTTTACAGAAATATCTATGATATCGAAATGCTTGGAAAAAAAAATGTTTTGAAAAATTATAAATTTATGTTCACTTTTACTTAATATGAATGATAATTTGTATGTGTGTTAGGTTTGAGTGGTGTAAAAGGCCTAAGAAACCAGGTGCAGTGCCGTCTGAGTGCTATAACCGGATTTCGGGAGTTCTCTTTGCCAATGACCGGTTCCAAGTCAGCACCAACAAACTTACCTTTATGGACCTGGAACTTCAGCTCCGTGACAAAGAGACCATTTTTACCAGAGTGCACAATGGCCAGGTACAGAAACGCACTCCTGAACTCTGAGAGAGACACTGCTTACATGCACCTGATTAAAAGCCCAGTATACACATTTTGTTCTGTTTTTATCCAGGAGCAGCGAGTGAAGATTGAGAGGGAGTTTACTAACTGGTTAAAAGAATGTCATGAGCGATTTGATAAGCAGGTATGTGTCTGCTAGTGTGAGGCCAGGTATGCAAAGAAAAACGCTGATGTAACTGCTTGATCAGTGCGTTATGTCTGGTTCCTTTGAACATGCTTAACATGTGCTTTTGCGTTACTGTGGCACATATAAATATTTGTTGAGAAAATCCCCCAAATCAAAGGCATTATATTTGTGATAGATGAAAGCATTAAATACTAGAAATTTAAAAAAGTGGCTTTAGAAGTCATGTAATATTGTTCTTTATTATTGTTATTATATTGAACATAAGCATATGTTCTCAGTAAATCCAAATACAAAAATGGTGAAACTTCCATAGTTGTAACAAAAATGAATTATATTCACTTACTCCTTTTAAAGGATTAGTTCACTTTAAAATGAAAATGACCCCAATCTTGACTCATCCTCAAGCCATCCTAGGTGTATATGACTTTCTTCTTTCAGATGAACACAATCAGAGAAATATTAATAAATATCCTGACGCATCCGAGCTTTATAATGGCAGTGAACGAGACCCACAAGTATGAAGCTCGAGAGAGTGCATCCATCCATCATAAACATACTCCACATGGCTCCGGAGGGTTAATAAAGGCCTTCTGAAGTGAAGCAATTTAATATATAATTTAAGTTATGAAGTAAAATATCTAGCTTCTGCCAGAACGCCTTTCCTATTCAATTTATGGAAAAAACTGACACAACGCCAGTACCATTTTTTTTTTTTCGTATTTTGAATATGAAAGGCGGTCTGGCGGAATCTAGATGTTTTACTTCAAAACTTGTTAAATATGGATATTTTTTTCACACAAACACATCGCTTCGCTTCAGAAGGCCTTTATTAACGCCCCAGAGCCGTGTGGAGTACACGTTTATGATGGATGGATGTGGATGGAGGCACTTTCTTCAGTGCATACTCGCTGGTATCGCTCACTGCCAATATAAAGCTCGGATGCGTCAGGATATTTATTAACATAACTCCCGATTGTGTTCATCAGAAAGAAGAAAGTCATATACACCTTGGATTGCTTGAGGGTGACTAAAGCTTGGGGTAATTTTCATTTGAAAGTGAACTAATCCTTCAATATATATCAAAAAATATTTATACAAAATTTTAGCCCAAATACAACTAATACAGTTTGTGTTACTACTATATAATATAGTTTTAAACTAGTTTAATTGCTCAGACATTCTGGATTTTTAATAGTCCCATGACTCCCAAGAGTTTTGTATGGTAGATGATTAGGGCCAAGCAATAATAAAAAAAAATAAAACCATCTTGAGATTAAAGTCATTATAATGCGAGATTAAATTTACTCGTTAAATTTTGAGAAGAAAAATGTTGAAATACAATGTTGAGAATAAAATTATTAAATTTCGAGAATAAAGTTATGTTTCGAGAAAAAAATCTCAAACTTGGAGAAAAAAAGTTGAAATGTTGAGAATAAACTCATTGCGTTTTTTCTCTTTTTTTTTTTTTTCTAAACATAACTTTTTATTCTCAATTTAATGTTTATTCTGAACATTTTTTTTTTTTTTTTACACTTTTTTTTTTTCTCAAAACACGACTTTATTCCCGAAATTTAACGAGTTTAATCTTGCATTATAATGACATTAATCTCGATTGTTTTATTTTTTTATTATTGCTAGGCCCTAATCCTTCTCCGTAGTTTCGGTCTTAAAGGGTTAGTTCACCCAAAAATGAAAATTGTCATTAATTACTCACCCTCATGTCATTCTACACCCGTAAGACCTTCGTTTATCTTCAGAACACAAATTAAGACATTTTTGATGAAATCTGAGGGTTTCTGATCCACACAGGCAGCAGTGTCATTGCACCTTTTGACATCCAGAAATGTAGTTGCAAACATAGTTAAAATAGTCAATGTGACTACAGTGATTCAACCTTAATGTTATAAAGCGACGAGAATACTTTTTGTGTGCAAAAACCTTTCTGGACGTCAAAAGGTGCAATGACGTTGCTGCCTATGTGTGGATCAGATATCCTCGGATTTCATCAAAAATATCTTAATTTGTGTTCTGAAGATGAACGAAGGTCTTACGGGCGTGGAACAACATGAGGGTGAGTGATTAATGACAGAAATTTTATTTTTGGTTGAACTAACCCTTTAAGAGATAGTTTGCAAAAACAAAAAAAAGTTTTTGTCACTGTATTGTTTTATCATTACATTTAGATGGCAACAATTGAATGTCTCTGTGTGTGTGTTTGTTTGTAGGTGATGTTTCAGGGATTTCAGGGTGTGATGACACGTGAAGATGTGCCCAAACGGCTTCAGTCACCCTGGGCTAAATTCCAAGCCATTAAGTGGGACGGCAAGACTTACAAGAAAGGACAATTTGTGAGATCTAGTAGTTTTCACATTTTCACACAGTCATAGACAACACTAGTGTAGGGAAGTGTTACTTTTAAAAAGTAATGTTACAAAATTACATTACTCCTTAAAAAGTAATGATATGTTATGTTACTTTTAGGGGTGAATATATTGATTTGGAATGCCCCCCCAAAAAATGGTGATGGTTTTTGAAAAAAAGAAAAATCCATATTTAAAACTTTATTAACTATAATAACTAGCTTCCAGGCAGACGGCCGTAGTATGCATCGATTTGTGGCGGAAGAGCAACCTTTGACCCAACGCATGACATAATGACGAAGGCGGAAGCGCAAAGGACAGAGCAAAACAAAACACCGGTCACAAATTAGAAGTCTAAAATGAGAATTTTTAAAGAGAAATGTCAGAAGATTTCGATATAGGGAAGAGGAGCTTGAGTTTGTTGCACAGCCCTGTTTGTTTAAACTGCAAGAGGCGTGTAAGCTTACGATACTCCTACATCCTATTAAGGTTGGGTACCGTTCACATTTTAACCGGTACTGGTACCAGTATCGGTACCTGAAATTCGGTGCTGGTACCCAACGGTACCTTTTTTCGGTACTTTACTCTCTGTGTAATAACAAAAACATTTCCAAACCTCTCAATTTCTTTATATATTTTTTTATTTTAGAAATTTTACACACTAGACAAAATAAACTATTGTGTGTATGCGCGCTGTAGTATGCATGAGATCGCATTACAGTGGAGAATTCAAATGTCACGAAAAGACCGTTACGTTTCCTCACGCCCAGATTTCAGTTGTTTATTTGCTATGAAGTAAAAAAGCTGGATGATCATTCTAGTGTCAGGGGTTGTAAGACATCATGCTATATGTATAAGTGTAATTAGCATCACTTTGTCAGTAAACAATTATTAACCTGAAAAATATGTATATGAGTCAGATCATTACATTTTATGAAGCAGAGGTTGTATTTCTAGTGTTCTCAAATGTCTTTCACATTTTCAGGTGAAGTCAGTGAAAACTCAGCCCATCTTATTTGGCTCTGTAGTTCAGTTCTTGCTTTACGGAGACTATGAAGATGATGTGTACGCCACAGGAGGACATGTCCAAATTGCACTGGTGAGGAAATTAATTAATTCATTCACCCTCATGCCCCTCCAAACCTGTATTTTTTTTTTTTCCCCCTTCTTCCTTAGACCACATAAGCAGATGTTAGGCAGAATCTCTAATCTGTAAAAGAGAATTGTAACCCCAACATTAACAAACTACCATTTATTAATCCTCAGGAGTGAATTGAGTAAAACAGATTTCATAGAGCCATCATTTTGTTTTGTCTGTCCAATGGATGTCTTTTTCAGAACTTAATTGGCTTGGAATGGACATAGGAACGTCAAGTAATTTGGAAATGGTCTTGTAAACGGTTGACAATGCTTTGTTAACCTTCATTCTTAGATCCTTCGATCAGTGTTTCAATAAAAAATTTTGTAGTAAAAAGACATTCTAAAATGGCCTGGACAATATTATTGCAATTCTTGTCAATTTTTTTTTCCCCAAAATTAGATCAAATAGAGATGCATGAATGTATGACAGAAGAGTTAAAGTCATGACTAAACTCTGCAAGACGGAGTTGCCCACATTTGGTGTATATTGTTTGTATGTGGTTTTCCAGTTGGTCAGTTATTCAAAGCTGCTTATAACCAGCAAAGTTTAAACCCTTGTTTTAGCGCAGTGGTTTAATGACAGGTGAGTAGGTGCTGCTGTTCGAACTCATCCGTCCACATGAACTATGTGTTTTGTACTTGTAGGCAAACTCAGAACATTTTGGATCTTTTGTGGCTTTTTGTTGTGGTATAAGTCTCTGTGATGTGTTTTTGTAGGAACCAAAGGATTTGTATGATGAGCAAAGAATCATTCCCATCTTTAAAATCGACAGACTGGCCACAGCCAAAGCCATTAAGGAACACATTGAGAATGAGCTTGCAAAGTAAGACCTGTTTGCTCTATTATTTAATGCCCCAAAAAAGTCTTAACCCATTTTGCACTTGACATGCTGCAATAGTCAGATAATAGTTATCCGAACATATCTTTTGCTAAACCACGTCACTTTTAATTTGCTGCACCTTTGTTGTTAGCAGATCACCCGCAAATGATTATCAGTGGCTCTGCTAATTTGCGCTGCTCTTGGTAGATTGTCCTGTTTAGTAATTCTGGCCCTTTGTGTGTGATTTAATTTATTTTTCTTCTCATCAGACTTCCAGAACGGTTGAAGGTTACGTGGCCTAAGGGAAACGATTGGGCTGAGAAAGATGCTCGTCCAGCTGGGACACCCTTAGGTAAAGAAACTCACACACATACAAACACTTTGCAGTTTTAAACTTACAGTATATAGATTAGATAAGGGCATTAACTCACACATTTACTTTATAAACCTCAAAATATACTCTCACAATCTTTTACCAACAGCACTAAGTTTTTAATATAAATCTGTTCTGTCTAGGTCCGATTAAGGTGGATATATTGAACAAAAATGGAGAGACAATGTCTCGACTGCCTGTGGCCGGCAATTCTAAGAAACTGTCGGTTGACCTGAAAGTCATCTGGCACTGTGAGTCACATTTTTTTTTTTTTTTAATTATTGTTTGTAGTCAGTATATTACAGGGCTCAACAATAAGGACTGCCCGATGGCCCGGGGCCAGTGTGAACAACGCTCGGGACAGTAGACGGAACGGTCACTTGCCCGATCGGGCCAGTGCTGTAGGATGTGTGATATATATCGTCTATGATATTATAATTGTTGATTTTAATGATCTGAAATTATTGAAAATGTCCCTTACTTTACAAAAAACAAACAAAAACACACCCATTGAGTGCACGCATACACTATGCAACGTAGTCTAGTAGGTTAGACTCATGCGCGTGCATATTTAGTGTGTACGCTTTCACTGCGTGATATAGTCTATTAAAATGCCTTTAGAATTCCCCCAGAATTCAAGATAAGGGGCAAAAATGCCCCGGTATGTCATTTAATATAGTTAACCAATGTTACACAGATCGTTGTTTTTCTCCAAATATCAGCACGATTACAAATGTGATACTGATTTTTATACAGTGTACAGTTTAATGAATAAGAACTTAATATCAAGTGATTTTCTGAATGAATCAACCATTTGAATGAATCAGTTGAATCTCAATGACTCGCTCATTAACAGTGATTCGCTGCCACCTACTGGCGGGTTTAATTTCACGTTTAAAGTGTCTACCCTTCAAATAACGGTATTAAGCGTTTTATATTTTCAACATTTCAAACCATTATTTATGCATCTGTAACTACTCTTGACTGATTAACTTTAATAAAGTTTAATCTATAGTTACATAGTTATACATTAGATTACAATTTCTGTACCTGAAAATCTCCTGTTTAAACCTACATGAAAAACTTGAAAAGCACTGTTTTTCATTTAAATGTTTGTTCTGTTGTATTTATTTGTGCTATTACCCGTAATTTGATTTCTTGTTACTATTTTATTACTTACTGTTTACTTGTCTAACAATATTTAAAATTTAAGTGAGTTAATCTAGTAGCTTTTGGTGTCGTAACCCTTTTTATTAAGGTTACATGTAACAAAGACAACGAAAACAATAACTAGGCTTATTTTATAGGCACATTTTCTTTTCCTTTCCTTTATTAATTTTTTGCTCTGGGGCCAGTGAAAATTTTGGCAGGGCAAGTAAAAATTTGAACCATTGGCCCAACCGGACCAGTAGTAAAAATCCTTAGCTTTGAGCCCTGCATTATAATTAATTGTTTAATTGTATTCCGTTCCATTTCAAAATACTGTGTTTCTGAAAACAGGTTTAAATTCAGTACAGGTATACTAATAATATACTTTACTAGTATGCAAATATAATGTAGCAGTTATGGACCCTTTTCACATTTCAGAGGTTCTCAGAAGCGTAAGTTGTCACAGTTGGGTAAACTACCCCAAATAAAAAATTCTTTGCGTTCCCATTTGCTCCATTGCTCCAATTTTCTTTGCGTTCCCATTTGCTCCAAAAGAAAAAATCCATGGTTCTATGAATTTCCAAGAGCAAAAAAATATTGATTGATTAGGTTGGTCAGAAGGGAGTCACTCCCTCAGCTGGTGTATTAGAAACACCCACTCAGCAGTGTTAAAGTCAGCATGAAACAGAAGTTGTGATCATTTTTCTAACCTATTGTGATGTCAGGGTTTTTAGTGGGTCAAAATGGTCTATCTAAATGGGGACATTCCATAGGCATAATTGTTTTTATACTGTACAAACTGTACATTCTATCCCCCTACACTACCTCTACCCCTAAACCTACCCATCACCGAAAACATTCTGCATTTTTTCATTTTTAAAAAACCTTTAATTACTTTATTTTAAACCAGTTTTACAAATGAGGACGTCCCTAAAGGGAGGTTTTTGGAGATTTTTGGAGATTTTGTCAGGTTTTGATCACTGCTGGGTTCAAAATTCCCTAAAATATAGTTAAGTAGGTACACACACACACACACACACACACTGTATAAGTAATACAGGTCAAAGATTCAATTTTATCTCATAACAAATATCTTATAGTGACAGTTATTTCTTCATTTTTGTCACAAGGTATGCAAAAACTGAGTCCGTTCATTTAATATTAACCCTCTGGGGTCTGAGGATTTTTGGGGCCCTGGAGAAGTTTTGACATGCCCTGACATTTGTGCTTTTTCAGTTGTTTAAAAACATATTAATGGCAAAAGTGTCATTACACTGTATTCAGCACAAATTAGGCTATCATAATATGTGAGCAACATGTATGTACGTGTTTGTATTTTTGAGAGAATAACGTTTATGCATGGTTATTGAAAAAACAAAACATTTAAGTCACTGAAATAAGGCCACAAAACATGTTAAATGTGTCCACAAGACTTCTGGGTATTGGAGGTTGAAGGCTAGAATTTTTGTTTCAAAATGATGTGAAAATCATCTTGTCTACTCATTCACATAAAACAATATATTGATTTTAAATTTTGTAAGACACTTTTTGTTTAGAAAGACAGTATGCACGGAGGCGTGAATAATCCTGAATAATGCTATGATTCACACCTGAGGAGACAAAGACCCACATAATGAGCCTTATTTTGTAGTTTATTTAGAATATAGTTAACAATATAAATGAGACACATTTTGAATAAATGAGGGCACATTTTGAGTATACAGTTTTACCTGGAAATAAATCCTGTTCAAAAATATAAGTGAACATCACTTACCTGGCATTCCAAGGTGTTTGGTGTTTTTATGCACTGGAGGAAAAAAAAAAAAAAAAACTTTCCTGCTTCCAATCAGTGATCTCACCATCATATTCATTCAGAATGTCTGATGTGGGCCAATATCTGGTCACTATGATTCTCAAATCTGAAAGAAAAAAAAAACCCTCTGTGAGCATGCTGATAACTAATCATATCAAATGTTATATTAACGTAAATATAATGTCCACTCTTAACAGAAAACTTCATTTTTGTGATGTGATTGCATGCATGTATTATTACGCATCATGTGAAGAAAATTTTGTATAGGCCTATTTATATTTTAAATTATATGCAGTACCAGTCAAAAGACACATTACTATTTTTTAATGTGTTTGAAAGACGTCTCATGCTCATCAAGCCTGCATTTATTTGATTAAAAACACTGAAAAATACAGCAATATTTTAAAATATTACAATTTAAAATAATGGTTTTCTATTTGAATATACATTAAAATATAATTTATTTCTGTGATGCAAAGCTGAATTTTCATCATTCAGTGTGAACAAAAGCTTCATTGATGTGGCACTTCACATAGTGGCTAATTAATTTGCAATTTAATTCATTGCTAACACGTTATTTCAGTATTTATTACATATCAGTCGATTTCACTTGTCTCAGTATAGCAATATAGTTTGGGGAAAGCCAATATGGGATGTTTACTAATGTAAGTTATGTGGATTCATATTTAAACAGACTTTTTGCAGTTTAATATTTACAGACACTAGTCTATATTGCGATTCAAATAAAGGATTTAAGAATACAGAACTTGCCATTCACAATCCTCGGCTTGATCCTCAAAATGGAACTGAAACCAGTCATACTCTTCCTCTGAGGTAAATTCTTCCAGCATTATTCCTCACCATCTCTCAAAGCGATGAAAAGTACATAAATCTGACAAAACTTCATGCGTTTTTGTTTTTTCAAGTTGATGACAGCGGGCGTCGTCAACTGTTTACATGGATCGCCTCAGAATTTGCTTTTGAATAGTGTGCGCTGTCCGTGGGCGTAGCCACATTAGTGGATAATGAGGTGACTCGCGTACGACTGACATCTTTCTTTTCAAGCAGATTACACAAACAGAGAATATTTGTTTTCGATTTGACTTACATTATTTAAAACCTAACCTTTTAACATTTCTTTGGACATATGTCTCATGTTTGTGTGATAAGTTTTCACTAAGTTACAGTTCATTTTCTGAGGGAATATCAGAATGAACTTCATTCAGATAGAGATGGCAGATCGCGCATCATGTTAGTTTTCTTTATTTTACAAAGTACAACATTTTGTTTTTGCTGTAAGTGCACGCAAATAAAAGTAGACATTCTGTATTTTCAATTGATGTATTACTTTTGTCTGTATGACAAATTGATATTTTAAGTCGATTTTGCTGCTACTTGAAGAAAATCCATCAAAACGTGCCAGCGCACTTCCCGACCCCTGAGTGATAAATATGAGCCTCTTATGCATCTGCGGAGAAAATAAAACTCCTGTACTCTTCTCATCACAATCCCTTATGAAACTCTGTACCTCAGGGCTTTTAGTCCACAGCTGTGCTCATTTGGAGAAAAAAACAGATGGATTCTCGTGTTTATTTTGAATTTCTATAGAGAGAAGTATTATTTTGTTCCTATTTTATCCAAATTTACAGTACTGTGAGCATTAAACAAAACTCATTTAATGTGCGTTTCATTCACACTCGAAGCTAGAGGGTGCCCTCGGGCAGAAAGTCCACAAGTGAAACTTGTAGAAGTCAAACTTTTGGGCCCAGTTTCATAGACAGGACTTAGACAAAACATTACTGGTGTGCATCTTGAGTCAAAACAGTGGCTGTGGCATATTTTAAGATATTTCAGGGCAAGTTACTTTCAGTTAAAACAGCTCAAACATGCATTTTAGTCTCAGACTAGCTCAAGCCTTGTCTGTAAAACCGGGGATGATGTTCCAGGAAATCCCTTGCTTCAGTGATTTCCAAATTCAGTCCTGGAGGGCCACTGTCCTGCAGAGTTTCGATCCAACTTGCCTCAACACACTTGCCTGGACATTTCTAGTATACCTAGTAAGACCTTGATCAGCTGGTTCAGGTGTGTTGGAGCTAAACTCTGCAGGACAGTGGCTCTCCAGGAGCAGGATTGGACACCCCTTTCATTGAGTCTTATAGCACGCCTACAGAAGGCCGCTTAATTTATCACATGAAATAATATGCATTTTTAAAGGCTGCATCATTATCGTATATAACCATTAAATCCAATTGTTATTATAATGTAATGTTCATGTAGAATATGCTACTGTCATAAAGTATTTTAATGAGCTTGCATCCTTTTCTTCCTTCAGCTCCTAAAGGAGATGTCCAGATTAACTCCTACATTGGTGTGCATTCTGCCAAATGGGAATACTGGTTCAAGACCATGGGTAAAAATGAATGAATCATAACATATTTTTATATTCTTCCGTTTCAGTCACATGACTTGACCACTCTGCTGCCATATTTATGACCGTCAGCAGGGCAAAGTAATGCTGATGAATACAAAAGCACATGAACTGAAATGCATAGAAAAAAGTTGAATATTGGATTTGATCCACAAATAAAATCCACAGACCCTACCAAATCTAGTAAGAAAGATGAATTATTTTTAATTTATATTTAAGATTATAAATATAAGATTATTCAGTGTTATTTTACATTTGATTATTCATTTTCTATACCTGAATACTGTTAGACTTACCTGAAAAACACACTTTTTTCCTTTGTATTTTTGTTCTATTGTATTTATTCTACTTTTGTAATTTGTTTATTTCCTTGTTTATTTCCTTACTTTCCTGTTTCCTACAAAATCACCCCAATCATTCTAGAATGATTAATTATTTCTGAATATAGCTGTTCAAGTCATCTGGTGAAATTGTTTTCATATCGCAATATTAAAATACCACAATGTCGGTTTTTCACGAATTTCCAATATCGTACAATCCTATATTTAATACACAATCCATCTCTACATATAGCGCCATACAGATATGGATTGTGGATAAAATTCACTGCCTTTACTTTAGCCCGCTGATGGTCATAAACATGGCATGTATGTACATGTCATTGTATTTGTATTAAGAAAGATGAATAAATATGGCAACAAATTTATATAATTATTGTTAGTTAATATTAGTTAATGCATTAAGTGTGTTTTCTCTTCCAGAGAATCTCACTAAGCTTGGGATGTACACGCTGCATCTGCAGACTATTCTGAGTGACAACCACTCCAATGAATGGGCTGGAAAAAGGCTACCCAATTACACCCTCAATTTCTCGATTAAAGGTAAAACACACACTGGCCCTCTTTACACCTGGTTTTAAGATCGGTCCCGGGTAATACGAGCGATCTGTTTATACCTGGTAGTAATGTGTGTCAGCAGTATTCTATCTCCTTTCGCTCCAGACCTCTAGAGGCAGTGCTGAAAGCACTAGTGGAAAATCCCTTGCATTTGCTCTTGACTGAGAATCGAATAACAAAGTTGTCGCCTGAAAGTTTGAATGCCTTAGTAAAGACATGCACTCAGAAGCCCTGGCTGCCTTGGCTTGAGAGCGTGTGAGTGTTCATTGCTGTGCGGTTATCAAGGACTCGTGAGTCATGGCGGTTTTTATTGTCCTTTTGGATTTGAGGTGAGTATTAGTTCGTCATGGATGCACATAGATGCTGTATAATGCCGCTCGCTGTGCATCGAGAGCGTCTGGTGGGCCCGGAATCCGGATTGGAAGGTTATTTATTTATTTTTTTTATTTCTTTCAGTATTACTACTGTTGATCGTTAGCATAAACAAGCATCTCAAAATGAAAAGATGATAAAGAAGACTAAATCTTCTGATTTAGCATGCAAGGTTGACCAGCTGTCTTCTGTGTTAGAGTTGTTTCTGCCTCTCCTGGCTAAAGATCAGCTTAATATGGAGATATAAGAGAAAGCTCTGCCTGAATCAGCTATCGCTTTGTCGCCAATGATGTATACGGGACAGGAGTTAGATGTGATGTCAGTAGCTGCCTCTGACTCGCTTTTTGAAGCTACTCCAGTAATGTCAGGTGCTGAGAAAAATTTGCCTGCAGATCAATCATGTCACTCTGGCAGTGAGACAGTGTCTGAAAAGTCAGGAGGGTCATCTTGTTGCATCACTGGAAGGAACATTAAAAGCGATGGACGCCTGTATTAATCTGGATCCTCCCAAGCAGCGGTGGGCTCTGAGAATGTTTTTCTATGTTGAGCACCGAGAACATCCTTTACAATGCCTCAGTGCAATGACTTAACATCTGTTTTGGGGTCTGCGCTACAAAACTCATTAAAGGCTACACGTCCGGATCAGTTAGCCCGCACACTGGCTGTAATGCAGGACCCAGAAGCAGTGGGGCTTGGTAGCATTCCACCTGTAAAATCTCACTGTGTCTCCTGATGAAGCACTTTGCGAAAATGTTCGCTGCCCCAATGTTGAGTGCAGAGTGCAGACGCACTGATAAACTACTGTCTCGTGCATACAATTCTATAGCAAGCCTTGGCCGTGTTTCTAATTCTTTGGCAGATGACTAATGGGTCAGATGAAGCTTCACTCAGAGGAGTGAAGCTTCATCTCACCCATTAGTGGTGGATCAAACTGAATTTGCATTACAGGCCATAGATGTTATCACCAATCACTGTGGCACAGCTTTAGGCAGTTTTTTGCAAGCTCGACGGCAGGTGTGGTTGGCCCAATCCTCCTTGCCAAAGGTATGTAGGAATAATTTTCGACGACTGCCGTTGGTACCTGGATGAGTTTTTGGACCAGCTGCACAGGAAGCTTGACATACGTTTGGAGCTATGTTCTGGTAGGTCTTTGAAGACTTACATTGATAAGAAAGCAGTCTGGCGTAAGACTGATCAATTGTTTTAGTGATGCATGCAGAGGTACTGCACTTTCTAAACAGAGACTGGTGCACTGGGTGACGCAGGTAATTTCTCATCTGTGGGGCAGTCTATGCCCTCACCTACTCAGTCATTGTACACGTGCTTTAGCAACATCTTGGCCAGTGTTCAGAGGAGTATCACTTTCTGAAATTTGTGCTGCAGCAACTTGGGGTTCCGCCTGCACATTTTCACATTTCTACAGATTGAATGTGACTCCCTTGTCAGTAGGGTGCGCTGCAGTGCTTTGCCTGCCCTGACGTTTTGCAAGGGGATTTCTAATGACTGCATAGGTATTCGTCTTCCACTAGTGCTTTCAGCACTGCCTCTGGCAGTCTGGAGCAAAAGGAAATAGAACGCTGGTTACGAATGTAACTGTGGTTCTACAACTATGTGGAAGACTGCCAGAGTCTCTGGTCACTTGGTAAAGTGAGAATGATCTAGAGATCGATTTGACGTGTTAATTAGTTGTAATAGCTGAAGACATGTCATGAGTCACAAGGTGACAAGTTTATTTGATTCTCGGTCAAGCGTGAAGGATTTTCCACTAGTGCTTTCAGCACTGCCTCTAGCGGGCTTCTGTTTAGTCAAAGAACCACAGTTCATCAGAATGATGTGAGTAAATAAATTAATTTTCATTTTGAACTATTAATTTAAATTGCTAAACCTTCTGTGATATGAGTAACTCAGGGTTATTATAGTTAACTAAAATGTTAAACAATGAAATATTTTTGTTTCTAGTAATAAAATAAACTAACTGAAATAAATAAAATAATTTTTTTTTTTTTTTTTTTACGTTTTATTTCAGTTAGTTGTTAAAGCAACATTTCTCATTTCCATTTTAACTTGATGTATTAAAATAACTAAAACTAAAACTGAAGATGTTTTATAAAATGTTATAAAATTATAAATGTTTTATAAAAACTATATAGACATGTTAAAAAAGAAAACAAATGATAAAAACACTAACAAATGAAAATGAAAATGGAAAATGCAAAATATAAAAATTAAAACATTCAAAATTTGAATAAAAACTACAATAGTATACAAATTATACAAAAATAAATCTGGAGTGAAGTAAATAATTTCCTGTCTAATTCTATGTTTAATTCTCTCTATTTGTCTCTTGTCTCTGTGTTTCTCCAACAGAAGGTGAAGCAGTATCTTTTATGCCAGACATAATTTCTTCTCCTGTCCACGTGGGAGTTCCCTTCAATATTCCTCTAAACTTTAGGGATGAGTTTGAATATCCCACCCAGCCACCCTGTGACATTAAACCCCAGCTGGAATGTAGGTAGGTCAAAAGTACATACTTTAGAAATGTCCTTGTAATAATCCCCAGGACGCCTCGTCGTGCCTAACAATGCCCCTTAGCTGAACTCACTGTAAACCAAGGCTTCATGGGGCTTATTGCTTTTATAAAACAGTTACCACACAATAAATATATTAAAGGCAAAATATATGTATTAATATATTTTTTGAAGAGGCAAGTGAATTTTTTTTTTTTTTTTTTTTTAACTTGCCTGACCAAGCAAGTAGCCTGATTAAAACTTAAGTGTTAAAAAACAACAATGGAGGCATCTAAACGTGAGAATGATTCTGATTTTATTTCATTCAGAGTAAACAGCGATTGATAATGGATAGTGTATTTCTGGTAACAAGGTCGTGCTTTTGAGGCTCAGGCTGCCTGTCTCTTTGTGAGAGACTTTCGTGGAGAAATCAAAACAAATGAGTGTAATGGCACACATACACACAAGAAACTCACAGTAGAAACATACTGAGTTAAATATTCAAAATGTTGAGTTTTTTATTTATAACATATGATATAGTTAACCTTAACAAGAGGTATCACAACATGACCAAGGGATCTATTTTGTCAAATATTATCACGACTGCAAATGTTACATTGATTTTATAGTTCAATAAACAAGTAGTTAATATTAAATTACTTACATTTTAGACACAATATTGACTCTTCTGTTTCACCAACGAAAATAGTTCCAAACAAAGATCACAGCAGAACTATTGCGCATTCTCAAAACAACACCCAGTGTGAATTGGTTAAATGAAGGACTCACTCATTAAGTGACTTGCCGCCACCTATTGGCGGTTTAATTTCATGATTAAGAGTATCATTGCATTTTTTTTCCCAACACTTCTTATTTGTATCAGTGGTAATTTCGTTAACGAAAACTATGACACAAAATGTTCGTTGACGACCTTTTTTTCCATGACTAAGACGAGACGATGAGAGACGACACCAATGTCATTTAACGATAACTTGACTAAAACAACACATGACATATCGTTGACGAAAAAAGATGAGACTGAAATGTGGCTAAAAGACTAAAAACTTTACCAAAATCACTAGAAATCACTTTTTGTTTTTGTCGAATAAAGGAGACACAACATTACAGACTGTTTTATGAGCGTTCATACTTACAGTTGCCAGATTTCTAGAATTTAAACTGAGGAAGAAGCACGGATGATCTTGAAAACACGGACAAGTAAGCTGGAGTTCAGCGATCTTCATTTGAGATTTTCTACTTAAATCAAAGTGTTATTCAGTCGGTCTATTTTGCGCTGCTCGTTTGCTGATTAAATCTGCCACCAAAGTGTAGGCTGATATCCAGCAGTGGCTCTCAAACTGACGTATGCGAACAAAATGCTGGGTTAAAATAACATAAAAACTGAGCATGTATTTCTAGCAGGTTAAAATACACTACACTCAGTCAAATTACCTCATCTTTTGCTGTCAAAACTGACTGCATCCACGCCAGCAAATCGCGCTACATTAGCCTAAGTGCTGTTCTCGACAATATACCTTTGTGAAAGTGGGGATTTAGCATTTACTAGCATGAAGAACAAATATAGACACAGACTGCATATAGATTTAAGATTAAAACTCTCTCCGATACAAAATCATTCCCTTTGGCGAGTTATTGTTTTTAATGTCGATCATAGTCTATTATACGAGCAAGAATGCAATGTTTCCTGAACATCCACACAATTTCAAATGTGATATTGGGTTTTATACAACACTTCAACAAACAAAAGGGTAATATTAAGTGATGTACATTTTAAACAGTATTGTCAGTATTTTTGCTCTATTTTGCAACGAAAGCCACAGCAAAACTGCAGCACACAAGCTGTGTTTCGTGAATGAATCTGCGGCTTTGAAAGAATCGCCAATGATTCGTTCATAAATACAGCCGGTGCTTTGATACTGAAATAACTCAATGATTCACTCATAAAAAGTGACTTACCGCCACCTACTGGCGGTTTTAATGGAAAATTTAAAAGTATCACTTCGTTTTTATCATCATTGTATTTATTGAATTTTTTTAAGCATTATTTTATAAAGATATTTATAAAGGTAAAAAAAAATGCACTGGAAAAAATCGATTTAAGAGGGCAAATATTGTCCCTTAATGGAAAAGGTGTAACTGCAGTAAGTGGATATGAGAGGGTGCACAGAAGGATGTTAAATCCCTCAGGGGGTACGACACTCTAAAAAGTTTGAGAACCACTGAAAAGGGATATGTAGAATTGCACAAGTGCTACTGCTAAGAAGGCAATGTCAATACAACCTTGATTCAAGTTTTTCATAAGCTTAAATGAATTGGTCTAAAGAGAAAAATTATAATGACTATTTTGTCTAAAGACTACATATAAAAATAGCTATCAAAATTAATGTTGGTAACTGTAGCTTGACTAAAAGTAATGACTAAGACTTAACAAAAATGCAATGACTTTTCGTCGACTAAAACTAGACTAAAATATGAAAGACAGAAATGACTAAAATGTGATTAAGACTAAAGAGCATTTTCGTCTGAAGATAAAGATTAAGACTAAATCAAAAATGGCTGCCAAAGTTAACACTGATTTGTATATTCAAAAATGTATTTAAAACACTAATCCCATTATTTATTGCAGTTGTAATTTTGCAGTTTAAATTATTTAAATTGATTGGTAACAAACAACCCTATAGTGTCTTACCATAACTGAATTTGATCAAATGTAAGAATTTGACATGAAACTTACATTTAATAAGGTTAAACATCAATGTTTTAAACTACATGAGAGGAGTTTCTTTCATGGGGGAAGGGCATGGTCTCAAAATTACAGGTGAACGACGCAAACATAATGCCAGCAGGAGTCACTCATACTTCATTAAATAAATAACAAACAGTTCATTTTGCTGAGATACACACAGAAAGGTGTGTGTAATTTACAACGGCTTTGAACACGGCTCAACCAATCGGAATCAAGGACCGGAACTATCCTTTTCATAAGTATACATACTGTATACATGCGTGTAAATGTGTGCTTGTTGATGGCTACAGATAATTTTCCTATCTTGGAATTGATATTTCCTTGTGTTTTTTTTCTGATGGAAAAATGTCTCTCTCTCTTCAGTTCGCTAAAGTTGAGTTACGAAGGGATCGCATTCGGGGCCACTTCTGTCATCAGAAATGTGAGGGTCATGGGAAAGATCAGTCATCAAAGCAAGGTTAGTAGTGTTTTATCATTCTGGGCAGAGTTCACCCTGTTTGAGAATTACGACCAATTCGGAATTGTAACATTGACTCAACCAATATTATCTGTTTTTATGGAGTGTTTTAGTTAGTGTAAGTTTGCCGATTTTCAACCTGCTTTGTATCGTTACAGTGTTGGTAGTTTATGTAAATGAACAATGTTTCAACAATTTCCGCATTTTTGGATCCCTGCCCAGGGACATTCGGATCGACGGGGTTATTAACAAAACAGTTATTGTAAGGGTAGGTTTATCACTGATAATTGTATCATACTTTGACTACTCTTTAAACGGAATTATGGTAAAAATTGAACACTATGGTAGTGGTTCCCAAATTGGGGGACGTGAGATGACAGAGGTGAGTTTTGCTGCTCATTAACCCCCACCTTAAAATTACATTAAAACCGATCATGTATTTCTAACAGGCAAAATGCAAGACATCCAATCAAATTACCTCATCTTATGCGGTCAAAACTGACTACACAAGCATTGTGCGTATGATAGGTTGCCTGCAGAGTATGCTGCCTTAGCAAATCGCACTACATTACTGACATACTTGCCCATGTACTTTTATGGAAGCTTGTTTCTGCCATTGAATAATATAAATAGGTAATTGTGAATTTTTATCTCACAATTCTGACTTTTTTTGAGTGGCGAGATATAAACTCTCTCTCTCTCTCTCTAAATATATATATATATATATATATATATATATATATAATGTGTATATATACATACATCATATTGCCTAAAGTTTTGGGACGCCTGCCTTTACGTGCACATAAACTTTAATGATATCCCATTCTTAATCCGTAGGGTTTAATATGGAGTTGGCCCACCCTTTGTAGCTATAACAGCTTCAACTCTTCTGGGAAGGCTTTCCACAAGGTTTAGGAGTGTGTTTATGGGAGTTTTTGACCGTTCTTCTAGAAGCGCATTTGTGAGGTCAGGCAGTGATGTTGGCGAGAAGGTCTGGCTCACAGTCTCCATTCTAATTCATCCCAAAGGTGTTTTATAGGGTTGAGGTCAGGACTCAGGCTAGTCAAGTTCCTCCACACCTAACTCGCTCATCCATGTCTTTATGGACCTTGATTTGTGCACTGGTGCGCAGTCATATTTGGAACAGGAAGGGGCCATCCCCAAACTGTTCCCCACAAAGTTGGGAGCATGAAATTGTCCAAAATATCTTGGTATGCTGAAGCATTAAGAGTTCCTTTCATTGGAACTAAGGGGCCAAGCCCAACCCCTGAAAAACAAGCCCACATCCATTCATAAGGTGAACTGTGGCCTCGTTCCATTTGATATAAATAAGTTGGGGCCTAAACAGACTGGAGTCATGGCCAAAAATGGTAAAAAGTAGATAAACATTAGTGGCACGTTTGAAATGCACCCCGCCTTAGGAGAGCATATGAAAAACCATATAAAAGAGAAGACAGACTTTATAGTTGCTGCAGATCAACTTGGCTTTGTATGTCTGATTAAAAAAGTCTATCTTCTGGCATCAAAACCTAAGAATTCTTCAGAGCCACAACAAACGAAGGTATCTGTGTTTGTTAATCGAGAGAAAGGGGTTAGTCAGTACTGTTATTTCTGAAATCTATGGTCAAGAATGTATTTGTGTAATCAAAATATATAATGAGCATATTATTGCTAAACAAGGGGTTTTGGAGGATGAGGAGAGAGGAATGAGTCTACACTACTGGTCAAAAGTTTAGAATCATTAGGAATCATCAAACATTTTTGAAAGTAGGCTTTTATGCGCATCAAGACTGCATTTATTGCATTTATTTTGTGAAATTATTTCAAATCTAAAAAAATGTTTAATTTTTAATATATTTTAAAATGTAATTTATTGTGATGGCAAAGCTGAATTTTCATTACTACTGTCTTCGGTGTCACATGATAATTCAGAAATCAGTCTAATATGCAGAATTTGCTGCTCAAGAAACATTTATTATTATAATGTTGAAAACAGTTTTATCAACATATTTTTGTATAAACTGACTTTTTTCAGGATTCTTTGAATAGAAAGTTCAAAAGAACAGCATTTATTTGAAATGGAAATCTTTTGTAACAAATATTAAATATTGAAAAAAATATTACATGTTTGAGTACTGTAACAGATGCAACACTTTCTGTAAGTTTTATTATTACAACAAGGTTCTTTTAGGCTTGTAATGGATTGTACAAGATACCTTCCATAAATTTGATTTTACAAAACACATGAATCTCATCAGTAGCAGCATGTATTACGGAAACGGCAGCATTAAAAAAAAATGCACATCCCCCCAAAACACATTAAAGAATAACTGGGTCCATGAGACAATTGATGTGGTATAAAATGAGTCCCTGTTGAATAATCTATAGACACACACAAAAATAAAAGTCCAAGCAGATAAGAGTCCACACACAAAAAAAACAAGCCAGTCCTAAAGCCAATAATCCCAGCTAAAATATGTAAGAAAAAACAAAATACCCAACAGTTTCAACCATGTTGGCTTTTGGACTCTGGGGATTCGAAATTCCGCACCCAGTGTTACTGAAAAACAAAATGTAATCCATAAGAGACTCCAGAAAAAAAATGTTGCAGTCCCCCCCCGACCTCTAACCGACATAATTTTCCCATGACAGTTATTTCGTTTTTTTAATCCTGTTTAATACTTCCCCCTTAAAAACATACTACCGCGTGTGTAGCCACGTGACTCTGCCCTGTCCAGTCAACATGCAGGTAAATGCCGAGTCAACACACAGAGATGGAGCGTGAGCGGTAAGTCTTGCGTCTTCACTAAACTGTGTCAGTTGTATGTGTTTTAAGGTTTGCCAGTTTGGACATTCAAGCGATTTTAGACTGTCGGATGTGTATTATTATATCGATCTACCGTGCTCGTGCAGCTTCATTGTGGCACGAACACTCATACAAACAGTAGCTGTGAAGATCGTGCGCACAGAGAGGAACGCAGAAACTAGTTGTCAGCGCTGTCCAGTGATTTATCACTAAAGTAGCTTAAACTCAAAACTAATTATAGCATATATTTTTCTACTTTTGAAGGAACTAATTACAATCCACAGCTTCACAATTAATATAGAGACGGTATGACTAATTCACACATGCAATCGCTCTCATATTACGTACTGGTACTGTGCTAATTTATCTTTATCTGATTTACAACGAGCAGAAATCTGTAAGAAATGTTACGAACCATAGATAAAATAGCTGCTGAAAGTGAGCTGTTATGTCAGATCACTCTTTCAATAGGAAAAAATATCCCACCTTTAATAGTCAATCATATTTACAGTACACACCTTGTCAGTGAAGGGCAGAATAAATAAATAAATAAATAATTGTTCATTTAATTGTAATCGAAGTAAAATGTTCACCCGAGACACTTTGCATTCGCTCACAAACAACTTTTGGCTGGTTCATCTCTTATGATTGTACCAATGTAGTTTACAAATGGTGATTTAAAAAAAAAGCAAAAAAAAAAAAAACACTTTGAATTAAATCGAATATTTTTGTTTGATATTTACAGCTGTTTGGGGATTATTTTATGGCACCCAAATCTTTTCGGTTACCGAAAGGCTAAATATGTAGCCTAATGTCTAATTCTAATTTATTACTTTAGCAGTTAAACTAATTAAGAGCAAAATAAAAAATGTGTGTATATTACATGATAAAAATGTTTTTTTTGACGACCAGTTTTAAAGTTTTATTACGTTTTTGTTTCTGAATTCCACCCTTCTGATGGGATCACTGTAATCCAGATTTTTTGGATCAAAGGTATCCCAATCATCCAGATCAAAACCAAGATTGTATTTTTTGATATAATCTTATTTCAGAATCCCTTTTTCCTTTTGAACAACCCATTTTCAAGATTTGATTGAATCCGATAGCCGAAATCTGATCAGATTACTTTTGACCAACTGGCCCATGGTCATGATGTGATTCGCAGTGTGGACATCCATAAAATGCTGTCTATAAGCTACTTTTGTCCTTTCACTTCCCCAATTCTTATTGTTTTTGCACATCTTTATACACATTGTTTTAACACACCTTTATACAATAAATGATATTTTCTCATCTCAGTCAAGACCATTACTAATAGCCTACATAATCTTTTCTCTTCATTCACACTTCACTTTTTCAGCATAAAAATTCCCTCCAAAATAAATCACATAAACAAATACCCCTAACTTCAACGGAAATATGAACAAGAATAAATGTTTCTAACTTGAGGTACATTTAGTTGGACCTACATTAAAACAATTTTGACTGCATGTAAACCAGATGAAACATGGCTATTCTGTGGTAGTGTCTCAGTACAAATTCAGCATATTAGAATGATTTCTGAAGGATCATGTGACACTGACTGGAGTAATGATACTGAAAATTGAGCTTGGCATCACAGGAATAAATTACATGTATATATTTTAAATTGAAAAATGTTTTAAATTGTAATATTATTTCACAATATTATTGTTTTTAATGTATTTTTGATCAAATAAATGCAGCCTTGGTGGTGAGCAGAAGAAACTTCTTTCAAAAATATTCAAAAGTCAATATGGGCTGCATAAGAGAATGTGATAGAAACTGATTTTACAGTTACTGCTGACTATCTCAGCCTTAATACATTAAAAATGTTATTTTGGCATCAAAACCCAGAGACTGAGAGCGTTTCATCACACAAAGATGATGGAGGAGTGTTTGGAAAACCTTTTTAGTAACAGTAATAATTTTTGCAGTGACATTATTAGCACAGAACTTGGATTTGCATGTGATATTTTTGTGTGTGTGTTGTTAACAGATGTACACATTGAAGGTGCACATCCCAGGGCTGAAGCAGAACAACCAGTCTCTTCAAATTCTTCTGCAACCCGGTATGACAAAAGACACAGAAAAAGCAACAGAAGATCTGTAAATCAGAATGTAAAATCCAGATGCAATTTATCTTCCAGGCCCGCCGCACACTCTGCTAGTGTTTCCGGATGAAGATGTGATCTCTGTTGAGAATGGGACTGCAGCAAACTTTAGAGTGGAGGTTCATGACGAATACCAAAATATCACCACTCATCCTAAACTCACAGTCCGCTGCCAGGTAGTACTTGTGGACAAACGCACACCACTTATGTACTTAATTTTAGTGATTCAGCATTTTTTTCTTTTCATTTGGTCTGCATGCATACACGCATACACACACACACACACACACACACACACACACACACACACACACACACACACACACACACACATTTGCTTAGCAAATTTGCTTAACATTAGTGTTGTAGTCAAGACCTAAAATATGTCTAAAATCTAAGTCACTTAACTCTTTCCCCACCAGCATTTTTTTAAAAAGTCGCCAGTCAGCGCCAGCATTTTTGATCATTTTCACAAAACTTTCACGGCCCCCAAAATATTTTGTTGTATGAATATCTGAACATGCAGTATATCAAAAGAAAGAACAGAACATAATATTAGTCCAATAGACAAGGTCGTTAAACATTTCAGTTGCATGTTTCATCTGTGCCTGACTTAATTTAACCTTTGTCAAATGAATTGTATGAAAGACATTACATTGTGTCAGACTTAATTTGGCACAGGATTAAAGTTCATCATCTGATTGGTGCATTGTGTGTTTGTAGTTGGTGGGAGCCCCTGATCTGACCGTGGATGTTGTGGACTGCAGTAACACTGGCTCTGGACTCATGCTGACTAAACCACTATTTCTGAAGACTGTAAACCCTGAACAAATCCTTACTGCTAAGTTCAACATTCCAGTAAGCTGCTGTACTTTATTTTCTACATATTAATCTGTTATTTTCTAATATTAATTTTAAAACCACTTTGATCATTTATTTGCCTTGTGCTCTGGAATTTTCTGCTTTTAATATTCAGAAGCATATTGCATTAAAAATGTATATTTAACAGGGATGCGCAATATGTTATTTATCATTTGCTGTCAGTGTTTTGTCAGTATTGTCTGATGTGGCTGATATTGAAAGAAGATAAGAGCAGGTCTTTTCCATTATTTTTTTATTTATTTATTTATTTTACTGTGCCAACTATCAAAAATATATTTTCTACTTTACATTAAAATTTCAGTGTCTGTTTTGTAGTGATGGACTATTTTTTTTTTTTTTTTTTTTTTTCAGCCACATTCGGATATTTCAATTTTGAAAAAATAAAAATCATGATTTTGGTCAATATAGTAATCACTATAGTAATCACAATATGAGTGGGATAATGACCAAACCTTATACGAGTAAATTTTTTTTAACAATATATCAAGTATATATTTTTCTGGAAATAAAGTTGCTATGACATCTAAAATTTAGACACCAGCAAAATTTCAGAATTCTTGATATCAATTTCGATAACTCGGCAGAATATTATAGGCTAACTAATGTATGGAAAAAAGTCTTCTTCCAGTTATTGAAAATAAGTAAACAGTAATACAATAAAAAAACACAAAGTAAAAACAATAGGACTAATACAGTAGAAAAAGATTTGAATGAAACAAACAGTGCTTTAAGTTTTTCATTCAAGTCTATAAGTATTCAGCTAACAGCCTACTCAAATCAAATGTAAGATAAAACAGCATAGTCTTCACTGTAAGAATTAAACTTGCTTTGATTCTTATTAAAGCTGCTAAAGTCATTTAGTCAAGAGCAGTGAGTGATTTTCACGTTTTCTTTTGTTGTTTAATTAACATTAAGGACAAAGACGACAGCAGGTTTATTAGGCTGCTGTCACTTTAAAGGGTTATTTCACCCAAAAATGAAATTTCTGTCATTAATTACTCGCCCTCATGTCGTTCCAAACCCGTAAGACCATCGTTCATCTTTGGCACAAAAATAAAGATATTTTTGATGAAATCCAAGAGGTTTTTTTTATCCCCCTTAGAAAGCAACATAATAGGGGTTATGCACAATCTAACATCTGTATTCTGTAAAACATATCAGATCGCTTCCGGTATAGGTCTTTTGTATGTGCTTCATGAAAAAAATTAAGTTTTATTCAAGATAACTTAAAAGGAGCGAGCAAATATTAGCATAACTGATGTCCCCCGCATATGCAGATTGATATTTAAAAACTTTTTTTCATTTTTCTTCTTCACACTAACGTTTAGATATTCAATAGAATAAAACACCTATAACAATGTGAACTAGGTATTTTCGCTGATTACCTTAAAAGTCCATAGATATGCCATCAGTTCATACTGCTGTTAACACTTTCTCTGACAAGCGGATGCAATGAGATCAGTTTTCCGGTTTGGTCATGTGACGTTCGACATATACCCTATTACCGTCATTCATGGTCCAGAAAAATAGTAAAGACATCGTTAAAATGGTCAACGTGACCACAGTGTGTTCAACCTTAATGTTATGAAGCGATGAGAACAAAAATGACGACTTTATTCAACAAATTCGTCTCTCCCCTGTCATTCTCCTACGCTGTTTGTTCATTGCTTCCAGGTTCTACATCAGAATGCTTGACTCAGTATTATTACGTCAATCCTAAAGTGAAATGAAAATCCGCCCTATCTATTTTTTTTTTAAATGCATCTTATTGTAAACGATTCTTTGTTCCATTGCTCAGAGTTAAGATGTTAATGAATCTTTCATAATACAATAGTAAAGCATATAAACTGTTTAATAGTTTACTAGTATAACTGTTTAATATATAATTGTTTAATAGTAAAGTATATTAACTGTTTAATCAGATTAAACTGTTTAACTTGATATCCACATGATTATTTTTATGTGCACATAGAACAACAGAACAGTGGAGAGTGTGGAACGTCAGCTGCGCATCTTGCCCAGCTCACGAATATCCCGTTTGGAGGTCTACAGACAGGAAGAGGGCTCTGATGATGTCATGGTGATACAAAATTCAGAGCGCATTGATTGGACGGCAGGAGACACACTAGGAAGCCTTCACTTCAGACTGTATGATGAGGGCAATAGGCTGGTTTCCCTTCTGCCAAAACTTACCAACAAGATTAAGGTGTGAGTTTGATTCTGTGTGATTTGTTTTTGCGTATTGTTTCATTCAGGTTCTGTGAGTCACATTTCTAGTGACTGGATCTGCTTGCACTAACATACTCTTGTAGCCAATTGTGCGTTGATGTGTGTGTATTTGTGCTTGTCTTGCAGGTGAATTGGACAGCAGAGTTAAACGCAGAAGAGCTTTCTCAGGGAAAACTGCCACATATATGTGTCCCATCTCAAGCACAGAGAGAGCATTTCTGCAATGTCTCTTTCCACGACCAGCACACGGTCAACATGTCGTTCATTATTGTGTAAGCTACATGCATGTCCTGTGTATGTTTGTTTTTCATTATATACCTAAATGTTCTTGCAGAAGCATATCTCTATGTGTGTGTTTCTAAAGGCCTCGTCCAGATGAGCCTGAGCGTTTGCGGGTCAACCTCAGCGAATCAACTGTGAAAATGGGCGAAATTCTGTCAGGAAACATATGTAAGTACCATCTTTAGGTCCGTCATAATAATGATAATTTGCTTTTTTATTGACTGCTGCATGAACAGGCCTTTTGTTTCTCCATCCTCTGGTAGAAACATGTAATATGATTCCAAATGTTTCTGAAATATATGGCTTGATATTATTTAAAGTGTTGATGTCCAACTGGTGAAATAATCATTTTTTTATTGTAATTTTTCAGCAAATTAATAATTAAATAATTAATGATTTTATTCAGCACGGATGATGCTGAAAATTACATTTTAAAATATATTAAAAGGGTCATGAAATGGATTTTTTTAAATAATTTTTTTTATAATGTTTTCTGAGGTGCACTTACAATGTTAATATGACTGCTGTGATTGGCTGACAACTTTGCAGTTGAAATAAGTATTACATGTGGAATCCTTTCGAATACTTTCACCACATTTTTACTATTACAGCTGTCGAGATTAACGAATCGTGAAAAGTGTTGTTTATTGCATTATATTTATGATACTGTTCCTGTCACATGGAAGGTTGCAGTGATGAACATTGAGCAGATGACAGTCTGTTGATCACGTGAATGCAGTGATCTCATCATTGCAATGCAATTTCTGCACTCTCACGAAATGCTTTCACCATAACTAACAATGTAAACAGGATTTAAATACATTAAAGGATTAGTTCACTTTCAAATAAAATTTTCCTGATAATTTACTCACCCCCTATGTCATCCAAGATGTCCATGTCCTTCTTTCTTCAGTCGAAAAGAAATTAAGGTTTTTGATGAAAACATTCCAGGATTATTCTCCTTATAGTGGACTTCAATGGACTCCACTGTTAAAGGGCAAAATTACAGTTTCAGTGCAGCTTCAATACCAGACGAGGAATAAGGGTCTTATCTAGCGAAACGATCGGTCATTTTCGAAAAAAATGTAAATGTATATGCTTTATATATACAAATGATCGCCTTTCAAGTGGTTCCACCAAAACTGCACTTTCGTATTCTTCAAAAAGCTTACGCTGTATGTCCATGCCTTCCCTATTCAACATACCGAATAAACACCGCACCAGTTCCATTTTTTCCGTAAGTTGAATAAGGAAGGTGTTATGATTTAATTAGTTATTTCTGCTCTCAAACACCGTTCCATATCAGATGTCGTTAATTGTAATTGAATGAAGAAGAGTACATTGGTCAAAACTGTTTCTTCTATGATCCACAGATGAAAGAAAATAATCTGTTTGAAAAGAATGCAACTTTACACTTATAAAAAAGAAGTGCACTGTAGCATATACTGTAGCAATAAAAAGTACTTATTACGGAAATAATATACTTTACATTCAGTTCGCACTTAAAGTATTTTCTCAGTGTTTTCAGACACTTTTTCGCATGTTAATTGCACTTGAATGAAAATGTATTATAGTTTAAATTAAATGCAATTAGCTTTATATTAAATGCAATTAGCTGAACTTCATGACATATTTATATGTAATTTTATAATTCTACTGTCTATTGAAATATTGTTTACTGCTAAATGTACTGACAAGCATTATGGTAAAATAAAGTATGCTTTAATGTCATTTCTATTGAAACTGAATGTGTGTCGCTTCACAGACGGTCCATGTGAAGATCACTCAGCAGTTCTGTGATTAAAAAGATTGTTGTTAAACTTATATTTCCCTCTCAGATGTGGAAGTGATTGATCAGTATGGGAATAAAACAGACTGTCTAAATGCTGAAAGTGTGAAGACTTTGAGTGTGTCTGCGGATGACCTGGATAAAGAAGCTCTGGCCATAGAATGGAAGGTATACACAACCACATGCACCAACAAATCAACATTTTTATTACTAAAATTACATTAAAACATATCGGACTACTGCAAATGCAAATTTTTTATTTGTATGTGTAATACAGGGTTTTGAAATTGGCACCCACTAAGTGCCAAATGCGGATAAATTTTTTAATTGGACAGTGAATTTTACACTGTCATGAGTCACTTTGCCTGGGAATTGTTTTATTAGATCTTAACTAATTATTTTAATAATTATTGTAATATTTTAATCATTAGTTGTATTTGTGTCCTGTGGCATGGAGAACCTGAGTGATGTCACATACAGTAATGAAAAACACTTGACACATTTGAACAATGGTAGAGGTACAAATTTGTAAAATAATTATATATTTGACTTAAAGTATAGTCATAGAAATTTCTATGCGACATAAACTGTTCTTGATATATAATCTGCCAGCCAATCACTTTGTGTACTACATGACACAGGTTGATACATTTTTAAAATTGTTCTATGCATTTCATTTGATTACCAACTTTTGTGATAATACATTTTTATTAAATCATAAATCTAGAAAAAAATCAAACAACAGAATAAAAAAAAATCAAACATTTCATAGGGCCCCATTATTGTAAAAAAAAAAATTATTAAATTGTTAAAGTTTTATGAATTCAGTTGATTAGACATGCTTTTTGAATATTGAAATTAAAAATTAAAATTAAATTAAAATTGAATTAAATCATTAAAACGGAATCCAGAAATATTAAAACGGAAAACACAGAATTTGGTATAAAAAAAAAATTAAATGGAATTTGGGAAAATAAAAAATACAATTCATTTTATGAAATGTCAGTGAAATGTATTTTTGTTAAACTTGTAATAAATTGTATAACTTTTATGATTTCAGTTAAGTAGACATGCTTTTTGATTACTGAAATTTAATTTAACCAAATGGAATCCAGAAAAAACAGTCCCTTTCAAGGAAAGTCTGTTCACTCTTCTGCCTTATTTGCAACGCCTCTGGGCAGCTATTTTGGGCATCCAAGTCCTATCTACTTGAATGGGGGAATCCTGAAATCTCAAAAACTGTTTGCTGAACTCACAATTAAATAACATATTTCATATCTGCAACCAAATCTGACATGAACTGTCCCATAAATGTTGTTTCTTATGCTCAAATAGTCTTATAAAAGCTTATTTTTCAGGCATTAGTCTCAAAAAACTGACTGTTTCTATAGCATCCGGAAGCTTCTATGGGCAGCTGCAGTGATGTGATGGCTTTACCAATCTGTGATTGGCACTTTTATTAAGAATGCAGGACTTATTCCACCATGTTGAGTGTAGCACTTTCTCCCATTCATAAGTAATATGAGTGCACCGTATTTATATATATAAATAAGTCTTTAGAAAAATCAAAACAAACAAAAACTGAGATGGAACTTGGGAAAAACTAAAACAGATTGCATAGGGCTGTAGCTATAGTTGTCAGCTTGTAGATAATAAAATAATAATAATGGTATAAATTGCATGGTTTATACCATCATAGCATGTTCTACTAGCAATAATGTACCTCTTCATTTTCATTTTAGTGTTTTCATATTATTTATTTGTATGCCTTTTTGCAGGCCAATATTGGAAGATTGTCTGTATCTGGTGTCCGGTTCAAGGCAGGATCTCTTGGCCCAAGAGAGTTGTGCTTTAAGTATCAGGACATGAAGGAATTTGTGCGAATTGAAGTTACTGCTGGACCTCCAGCAAAGATAATTCTACTGGAGAAGCCAGAGATAGTATGTCACACATTCGAAACACGATAAAAGAAATTCATGGGTAAGAATATTTAGAATAAAACTTGTTTCTTTAGCCTTTCCAGGTCATGAATGGCCATGGCTTGGACACACCATTGGTCATGCAGCTGTGTGATGAATGGGGAAATCCCTCACCAGACCAGCGTGTTGAGATTGGAATGAAGATTCTGTCCTCACTGATTAAGGTATACTTGAGGGAAGGGAGGTTGGTGGATTTGTGTTGACAAACGTTTATTTTTGACTGTTCTTAGAAAGTACTTTTTTTCTGAACATTCTGTGATTAAACCCCCGTGCAATATCACTAAAATGCCAAAAGATACAAAATTATATCACCTCTGTTGACAACTAGAGTATTTTCTCTAATGAACAATCAAAAAGACTTTGTTGAAAATACAGGCCCCAAAGTAGAAACTCAATACAGCAAAAATGAATACACCTGTAAACAGTGATATACAATTCACAATGTCTGATCACTGAAACGTGTGATTTCCTAATTGCATGTACGTGAAACATAAAATTTCTTGTGAACACCATCACTTTCTCACTTTTGGACCTATAGTCTATCTATTTGATTATTTTGCTTACCCCATTGGCAGATTAAGTGCGGTTTGAACGCCCAGCCCCTCAGCTGAACTGGAAGATTTGATTGGTTTTGCACCCAAATCAGACATGTCTGTTATTGGCTGAAGCAGTAGTTTGAAAAGTGCACGTCAAATGCCAGCTCACCCTGTTGCTCTGTCGGCACCTTTGTCAAAGTACTTTGTGCTTTTGGTGAAAAAATAAATGTAGCGAAGTTGAATACTTTAGTTTTATTCAACTCAAGTAAAAGTACCACAATTTAATTATACTCAAGAAAGTTGAAAAGTTTAAAAAATGAACTTAAGTACTGTAACGAAATTAGTTACTTTCCATCTCTGCAATTTTGAATCATTTTTGTTTTTCTCTTTTAGGTAAAGTCTTCAGTGATGTCTCAGCCTGTAGATTCAGAAGGAAAAGCTTGCTTCAAATTAGAAAGAATAACTGGTGCAAAGTAAGTACATATTAAACCCTATGAAGCCTACTTTACAAATTTCTACAGTATCTAAATTATCGACATGATAGGACTGCCCTCGACTTAAGATATTTCTGGTCGACTAGTAGTCGTTCATTTTAAGCGATTAGTTGACTATTTACTTATTAGTAAACCATATAAATCATAATAAAGAGCCTTTAATGCCTACATAGCCTAATCAGCACTCAAGCGCGCACATAAAGCTGGCCACTGGTAGAGGTAATGATTATAAATGCGTCGGGGGAAAATAGCAAGGAGATTGCTTTAACCTTTTAATAATTAAAACTGTTCTGTGTATTTTCGGCTGTAGTGATGAAGTTGACAATGCTGACTCGTCATCTCTGCAGTAGTGGATACGCCTGTATGCACGTTTCATATGGATTGCATAACCTGAGAATATTTGTTTTCCATTTGAATTGGTTCATTTAAAAGTAGACATTTCACTTTCTAAAGAGATATTTTTTCATGTCTGTGGGGCACGTTTACAGGGAGTTCTTTTTTTCCTTTTATTTTTTTTTTTGGGCATGCTCAAGTTCACAGAGAGAGACGGCAAAAAGCACACCCTGTTTGCTTTCATTATTTTACAAAAGCATTACGTTTTGTTGTTATTGTGAGTGCACACAAATAAAAGTAGACACTTCACAGATTCAAAAGATGCATTACTCCTATCTGTAGGACCAAAAATTATGACCATGTTAGCTGTCATGCAGTAAGCTATGGAAGTAAAATAATGCCAAATGTTTTTGAAACAAAAAGCTTGCTGAATTGCACTACTTGGGGGAAAAAAATGCTTTGCATTAACCGTGCTTGCATTTTAACGCATTGTATTTTTAGGGCTTGTATTTTTATGGGCTGAAATTCAACAGTTGTATATTTAAGCTGTGAATATTTCAATTCGAAACATTTTCATTATTAAAAATTCAATAATCCATATTCACCTTTCAGATTTCACTTCCAAAATATTAATTTTGTTTGAAAATACCTATATTATTATATAATATTATATAATAATATAATATTAATACAACCTATAATATTCGACAGGCAACTTTCAGTCCATTTTATTTCACTTTACAAATTTGCTTCCACAAATTCAGTGGTTCAAATTCAACAGAAAATTCAACATTTCACATCCGGGAACTGCAGGAAAAGCAGTAGAGTACTGAGCATAATCTCAATCTGCTGTTAGTCTGCCTCACCAGCAGGTGGTGCAAGCGCGTGTTGACAGAGCAGAGCAGCAATTAGAGCAAGTCATTCATTTTATTCACAAAAACTCTCAAAAATGGATTTACATTAATGGAGCAAATGGCAAGAGCATTTGTGATGATTATCAGAGCCAGTATATGTGGAAAAGCTGATAAAGACACAAAAGTTGTTTACATTTAATTCAGTGTATTTACTGTTACTTTCCCTATGTAGCCTACATGTAAGCAGCTTTCTCTACAGTGAACTAGATTATAACTTTATTCCCTGATGCTGATGTACAGTTTAAACGTTAAATCTAAGATAGACATAGAACTTTCCTTAACTTTATATCGCAGCGCTGTGCTGCAGTACCAGGGTTTCACTCAGTACGTCATACTCCAGGATTCCCCTGCCGTCGGGACATTTAAAACACTTAACATAGCTTAATGGACTAATACAGTGATGTAAAAGACCAAACTCACACCTTATTGAGGATGTAGGCTACGAGCTACAGGCAAGCAGGTGGACTCAGAATATGAACGTAACGTGCACAGTTTAACGCTATGCGTTTCCCAGTGAAATACTGGCATAAAGTTGGCTTGACATTGGATGGTCGATATTCGCAAATTTAGGGACTTAGGTTTACTTGATTATGCATAATTTGTTTTTTTATTTATAAAAATGAGCATCAAACATGATACATCAGGCTTTTGAGGACCGTTTATTTGTTCATCTCTCAATCATCATTGTATTGCATTGCATTATATGTTTTGAAACTACAGAGTTTTCATCATAAAACTAAGCATTTAAATACCATCTTACTAAGACATTATTGGGAGATATGCCCCTGGTTTCACAGACAAGGCTTAAAGTCAATTCTGAGAATTGTTTCTAAACACGTTATAAATGTTACAAATGTATTGCTGAAACACATTACAAAGACTGTGAATTGTGTAGTGCTGAATTGTGAAGTTAGAGCGTTAAACAGTTTTTCACCAATTCTCTGTTCAGGATTTTTTGGGCGGAGCTAAAACGGGGGTTCGGTGACGCACTGGAGCCCCTGAGCATGGCGCCACCCCTAATGCTACAGCGGCTCACTCTCTCAGTCTCAAGTGTCATTACCGTTAGTTATACAGCCCTTTACATATTTAGCTAGTAATGCCTTCGTCGCGCAAATGCATATTACATGGTTGTTATAATATACAATACAGCTAAAGTGATCATTCTACACCGGATAGTTTTACAAACTTTCATCAGACAGCTGGGATTCACTGATAATCCGCTGTTTTTGGTGAATGGGGCTGAACAGACTATCTCCCGCCTCGGCCTTCATCCTCCCGTCCCACCGACAACCTATGATATGGGGCCGGACAGAGTCTCTCCCGTCCATAAATTGTTTGAATATCACTAACACTGATGAATAACAGCACAAGGTAAGGCTTTTAAATGGCAGTCCCAAACTAGTTTTTGTTAATACAATAAAGTTAGCTAGTATGAGCCACCACAGTCATCAAAAATATAGAAAATAACACAAAGTGAAAGTAAAGTGGTATTTTGGGCTATGATTACAGAAACTACAGTTACCAAGGTAAATACACAATACTTACATGATCTGTTGATAAAACATGGAAACTGCTCCTGTTGAATAGAATGAACATCATACCTGCATACAAATCCTTCCCAGCTAACACACGACATACATCATTTATTGGGTTTTTTTATTTCATGACTTTCTACGATGTTGCATGCTCGTAATTTTTGCTCTTTATGTATAGCGAAGTCATGTACTATTTACTTGAACTGCATCTGACTGAAGAGTCAACAGTTTTTTTCAAATGAATAGTCTCACATTAGTAAAATATTTACACCCTGGTGTGATAAAAATTGTTTATATGAAGGGGAATATACTTAAGATATATTTTACTCATTAGAATTTCTAGGGGTACCAATAATAGTGCCCAATGTGTATAAGAGAAAAACACTTTTTTGTTGTTGTTTTTTGACTACACACTCCGCAACCCACTCAAAGCAGCCCACTTTTGGGTTGCGACCAACCGGTTGAGAACCATTGTCCTATATCGTACTGTTTGAGCCATAAAAGCCTGATGTATCAAATATGATACTCGACAAAAACACATGCAAACTTTATTTTTTTACATTTTGTCTAAAGGTTCAATAAACTGTTCCATTTTATTTATTTAAAAAAAAATATATCGGACTATTTAAACATGCTTAATTACTGTAGAGAGTGCATACTGTAGAAACAGATACAGCAAATGATAAAAAAAATACACCGTTGTCCTTCTCTCTTTCACTGTCTCTGTCTTTTTCTCTCACTCTCTTTTTCTTTTATAGAGGGGAGCATCATTTGGAATTCTTGGGATCTTTTAGCAGGAATGGTATTCCAGGGCCAATAATAAAACTAAACGTGATTCCTGATCCCAACAAACCTGTTAAACTCTCTATCGAATATGACAGCGCTGCCACTTTATGTGCAGGAGATGTGTTCCCAGGTGTGTGTTGGATGCACACTAAAGACCATATTATATTGTAAAATTAGTATAGAATACTATGCAAATGACATTTTTTGCTGTTTGAAGTATTTACAGTGGTTGTGATGTCTGAAGAGGGTGGGCCGGTGAGAAACATCAGCCCAGCAAATCTATCAATGCTGCTCTGGAAAAGCATGGCATCAGGGTCCTGTCCACCCCCTGAAGTGAGTGACTCTATTTTGTCTTTATTTTGACACTTTACTGAAACTACATGGGTGAATAAATTTGTTTGTTAAATTTGTCTCATTATGAAATTAAAATTTTTCTCTAATACACATTGGCCCCAATTAATGGCTTCCTTTTATTCAATACTTTTTTTTTAGTAAAAAAAAGATCAATAAAAGTAAATAAAAGATCAAAAGGATAAACAGTTCAGATTTATTTTCACTGCTTTCTTTGATCATATTTAAAGGGTTAGTTCACCCAAAAATTCTGTCATTAATTACTCACCCTCATGTCGTTCCACACCCGTAAGACCTTCGTTCATCTTCAGAACACAAATTAAGATGTTTTTGATAAAATCCGATGACTCAGTAAGGCCTGCATCGCCAGCAATAACACTTCCTTTTTCAATGTCCAGAAAGCAACTAAAAACATATTTAAAACCGTTCATGTGAATACAGTGGTTCAACTTTAATATTATAAAGCGACGAGAATACTTTTTGTGCAAAAAAAATAACAAAATAGAGTCTTTATTCCGTAATATCTATTGATGGGCGATTTCAAAACACTGCTTCATGAAGCTTTGAAGCTTTATGTATCTTTTGTTTCGAATCAGTGGTTCGGAGCGTGTATCAAACTGCCAAAGTCACGTGAACTTAGACATGTGCCGATATTCGGTAATGCAATATATCACGATAATGAATATGCACGATATTGTTATCGTGGGCACTTCTAAATACCGTAAATAATAATTTATTTAAATTATATAAATTATTAATAAACCGTATAAAATGCACAACACCGCTGTATTCTGCATCAAAGGGACGCGCTCAGATGTAAACAAGCCCAACGTGCATGAGAAGCACATGGCGGAACGAGTGAAGGAGATGCGCTGAATGAAAGTGCACGTTCACTCTCTGACAGCAGAGGGCGCTGATGGAACAGCAGAATGCAGTGGTTACCCCGGAAACCCCGCAAACAAAGCAACTGCACTAGTGAAGTTTTTAAAATGCTTCAAACAGCCATTCATTTTTTTTTTGTAATCTCAATGTTATTCATCACAGCACCAAATACTTAATACTTAAAGACTTAATAGGCTATTTATTTTCAAACTTAAACATTTTTATATTTTAATCTGGACTACAACATGCCCTAATGATTAGAAATGTTCTGATTACTTGTTATTGTTCAGTAAAACTTTGAGACATACGGCTTCATTAGTTAATTCATTATTACCAAACTGACAATGAAAAATACTTATAAAACATTTATTATTCTTAGTTAATGTTAATTTCTTAGTTACTGTTTACTAACATTACTAAAATCAAAAGAACTTATTTAATGGACCTGAGATAAAACTAACAATGATCAGTTGTATTTCTTAACATTAACAAAAAATAATACTTTCTGTAACAAATGTAGCTATTGCTCAGTCTTAGTTAATGCATTAAATAATGAGACTTTATTGTAAAGTGTTACCTGTTGTTCTTCATAGCCTAATTCTTTTGCACTTTAATCTGTTTGAAAATTTTACTTTATATATTTTTGGTGTATTGTATTTAAACATTCAGAGTTCTTTTTATTACAAAAAGAGTTCTTAAACCTGTTATACTTTGACAACTTTTTTTTTTTTTGCAACTTATTTCAATATCGTGATAATACCGTATACCGTGATAAAAGCTTCAGCAACATGAAAATTTGATACCGTCACATGCCTACGTGAACTATTGAAGTTTCAAAACACTTACGATGTAACGAAGCCTCGTTTACTGAAATCATGTGATTTTGGCGCTCTGAACCACTGATTCGAAACACTGATTCGCTTTATAATATTAACTGTAGTCACATGAACTGTTTTAAATATGTTTTTAGTAGCTTTCTGGGCATTGAAAAAGGGAGTGTTATTGCTGGCGATGCAGGCCTCACTGAGCCATCGGATTTTATCAAAAATATCTTAATTTGTGTTCCGAAGATGAACAAAGGTCTTACGGGTGTGGAACGACATGAGGGTGAGTAATTAATGACATAATTTTCATTTTTGTGTGATCTAACCCTTTAATTCTGACCAAGACTGTGTTTGTTCAGATTGCATGTTTTAAAGCCACAAAGGTCTGAACCACTCAGTTTGAGGAAACCATTTTTATTGAAGATTATGTAGAAGTTACATTATATTCAGTCAAATATACAAGCTATATTAAATATACTATTATCAGCATTAAAGTACTGTTTTGGCTAATTTTGGGGGGTACAGCAATTTTCGGTTCTGTGCTGAAATGGTTTTGAAGAGCCAAAATCAAAGAAGAAACAGTATCGTTTAATAGCACTTTTTCCAATGGTGCATTTTGACTTTTTTGGCATCTATTTCATTAAATAGATGAAAACCTACAACAGTTAAATGTGCCAGCGGTGTGGACTGGGTTGACAATATTGATTTCTCGATTTTAATCAATACTGATTAATCACGAAATTTAAACAAATATTGTTTTGGCGGTCTTTAATACGATGTGACGGCTCGCTGCATCAGTTCAAGCGGTACACGGATCAAGCACATCTCTTCTTCTAATCTCTCAATCAATGTTTCAAATGCGGAAAGACGTCAGTAAAACCGCTTGTAAACACTATGTCCTGTAACATTACATTTATCTCAGGAAAGCCATTCAGTGTCCATGTCTTGAAAACAAATTATTACAGCCATTGTTTAAATGTTTGTATTTCACCAACAAATTGAAGTACAAACATAATTCTATTATTAAAAAGTTAATATAAAAACTGCCATATGTGCAATTAATTTTTGTACAGCTCAGTTTTGAGTGTTGATGATCAAATAAATTTGATTCATTAATTAATTGATTACTAAATAAACTTTATATTCGCTTTCCCAAAAAGAGAAACCGATATGTCGGAGTTTAGGTAAAGTTAATGAAATTCCTTAAAAAGTATATGTATTTGTATTAAAAAGTTAATACAAATATATATATATATATATATATATATATATATATATAAGTTAGTAATTTTCAGTGCATCCTGAATTTTTGGTTTCGGCCCAGAATTTTCATTTTGGTGCGTCACTTGTACAAACAATATACAATTTTGGTGAGACTTGAATTTTGAACAGGGGAATTAAATGACAAACAGAACAATTTGTAATAGCATGCCTAGAAGGAGAATACATAATAAGAAATTAGATTTTTAAAGTTTGAGTAAATCGGAGTATATTTTGTTTTATTTTAGGCTTCTACTCTGAAGTGCAGTAAACGCAAGGACACTGAAAAAGATGAGTGCTTCTGCTTCAGGTAATAGATACAACTGAGCACATTTGGATGGATGGATGGATGGACAGATATATAGATTGTTTAATGTACATAATGTGTGCCATGTGTTTTTATTTCCATTTTTTTCAGGGATAAGCAGATTCCAGAGCTTGCAGGAAAGTATGTAGTCCAATTTGTTTTGGCTTTGGACAAAACCAAATGTCTGTGGAGCAAACAGGTGGGAACATACAATTTATTTTATCCAGTTTGTTGTATATGCTGCTTTTTTTTTTACTGTTTCATACTGTAGGATGCTAATTTGTGTTTCTATCTTAGATTGCACTAAACGTTGTTCCCAATAAAGCAATGAAATTAGCCCCTGAGACTCCACCTTCAACTCCTGTTGTCTCCAATAGTAACATTCGGGCTAATCGCACACTGCTGGACAGCTTGAATCTGAAGATCATGGTGAGTTTCAGTCAATCTAGAGCTGGTGCTTGCATGTTTACTGTTAACAGATGATGTTGTACTTCATATGATGACTAACACCACCTATTGCCTGTAGGAACACAAAGCCTCTTGTTCATTATTGCTTTCAAATCAAATGCAAATCTGAAAAAAAAAAAAGTGATCTCTTAATGTGTTATACATTTTTAAATCATTTTTAATTTATTATTCCTTTATTTTGAGCATTTCTGCAATTAATTTTTTCTGGTATTTCTGTATTTTCAAATAATAACAATTAGATCAAATAAATAAACTAGTAGGATGCTCAGATCAGGATTTTTGCAACCGATACTGACTTATCGATTTCTTATCATCATGTCATATATGATCCTAATCATTGAAGCTTTATATAATATTTAAGCTCTCTATTGACTGTCACTGTTAACCCCTTACACCAGGGCTGGGACAATACATCGAATCTTGATTCGTGATACGAAGAATCTGGAGCGATTCTGATATTTCCGATGTATCTCGATTCTCTCTTGAATCGATTCTGATGCTTAGTTGATGGCACTGCTATATGTGCTTTAGAAACACTCGTACACCGCCTGCTTCCAGTTCCTTTACACACACAACTTAAACCTAAAATAATCATTCATAAAGTTTGAAAAGGTTGAAGCGAATTACAAATCCCGAATCATAAAAGCATTCTGAGCCGAGGTGCAAGTATATTTAATCACTTACAAGACTCAGCCAAACGCACGAGCGCTGTTCAGCAGTCTTCTTTGTGAGCGTTTGAGAGAGAGTGTGCAGTTAAAAACTAGCCTAGAGCACCATCCGCTGTTAAAACTAACCTCAGGATCAATTAGAGAGAGAGAAAATATCAGGATCGATCCAGATTCATTGTATCAATCGAAAATCGATGCATCATCCCAGCTCTGCCTTTCACCCTGAAGGCAGAGTTTAATGATTTCACATCTAAGTGTCATACTTAAAAGTAATGGCTTATAAAAAAGGAAGAAAAAAATGGTATCATCAAGTACATCGTTTAGAGGTTCTAATGGTACAAAAACTGCTGAGAAAACCCCAGAAAAAGTGATTTTATTGAAAAATTTTGCTTGACATGATGACAATTAAGAAGTGTGTATATATAACAGGTCATAAAATGGACTTGGACTTCTGCATTTGGGCCAAATTTTGTGTTGATATCTTAAAGCAATCAAAAGTTATGGCATTTGGAAATTGGAACCATGGTAGCCTTTTTATCAAAAGTCCAGAAGCCTGTCAAACAAGTTGATCTGAGTGTTTTACTGAACATAAGAACCACTTACATGTGTAAATGCCACAAAGCATACAATATTTATAATTACATAGAATAAGTAACAAGTAATAAGATCCTTGTTGGTGATTGATGATCTTCCAGAGCTTTTTCAGCTGTGCACTTTTATTCTATGGTGCACCGTAAATAACACCTGTCAATCTGAGCGATCAATCTAATCCAAGCGCGCTCCAACTGTAAAACTGTGTCCATTGGGTCTCGACACATCGTCCCCACCCACCGTACCTGAGATCCAGTTTCCATTGGTTGAACTTTCAAATGACGATCCTGGAAGTCCTATAGCTTTAGCCAAGCAGCATGTCATGTCACTCTGTAAGGATTTTTTCAAGATCTATGCAATGCATCATATTATAATAGGTGTGTTAGACTTGAGGCGGCGCTGCACAGACCGAAAGGTGTATGATATCTAAATATCACAAGAGCGATAAGAGAGCAGACAGGATTCATCAGAAAATCCTGAAAATTGTTCAATCCTGAACCGTTTTCAACATTGATAATAATGATAAATGTTTCTTGAGCAGCAAATCAGCATATTAGAATGATTTCTGAAGGATCATATGAAACTGAAGACTGGAGTAATGATGCTGAAAATTCAGCTTTGCCATCACAGGAATAAATTGCATTTCAAAATATGTTCAAATAGAAAACAGTTATTTTAAATTGTAGTAATATTTCACAATATTGCTGTATTTTGGATCAAATAAATGCAGCCTTGCATTTGAGCCCTTGAGAAACTCTCTGCACATCCCTGTATACATTGGATTAATTTTAATAACTTTAATGTACTTGAAGTGTGCACCAAGCACTATTAAAATACAAGTATTGGGTCGGAACTCTGTATTGGCAGATACTCAATATTCAGTGATTTGGATCAGATCGGGGGCACAAAAAACATCCCTAAAATGCGCAACATGCCTGCATTTGTGTGTTTGCTTCTTATTTTTCAGGACCAATACGATAACGCTGCTGGTGAAGGTATAGATGGGAAAGTGGTGGTTACAATTGAAGGCCCAGGAGACATCGTGGTTCCTTTGTTTGAGAATGGAGATAAAAGTTTGTCATACAGCCTTACTAACGGGGAGACTCTTATTACTGTGAGTGTTTTTTTTGTATACACTGTATTGAATTAGCTTTTTTATTTTATACAATAGATTTACAATAAGTTTTTTTTTTTTTTTTTTTTTTTATACAGTTTTTGTTATTTCAGTTAGTTGCCAGGGCAGTATTTGTTTGTTCTATGTTTTGTAAGTTTAAGTTTTTTTTTTTTTTTATCCAAAAATGTATTTATTTTATTTTATTTTAGCTTTATTTTAATTAATGAAAACACTTTTTAGTAGTTTTAGTTTTCATTAATCTTGTATCAGTGGTGATGAATTGACCTGGATTTGACTTGATTTGAGTAAAAAAAAATGGTTAAAAGCATTAATTTTTGTTAAAACATTTTGTAATATCACTTTTAAAAACAGCAGGACAAATAAAGTCTTAATTTTATTTATAAAGTTAATTTTAATTTTATTTAAATTTTATTTTGCATGTTATAGCTCACATCTTGTGGTTAAAGTGGTAGACCCCTTTAAATAATCTTCGCACATAATCACAAATTTGTTTTTCAGATGAAACATACATTTTAATGAGTAAATTCCTCCTTTTTCCTAATGCTGATTATTAAAGCAGCCTAAAGATGATTGTGAACATGAACTCCAGTTTAAAAGAAAAACCTGTCCTGTTCACTGGTCATTGCTGGTAAATGGTTGTTATTGTTTGTGTCCTGTAGGATTTGGTTATTTTGGAGAGCAGTCCTGGTGTGGATGGAGCTGAGTACATACTCCGGTTTCATCCTGAGATTCAGCAGACCAGTGTTACCATCGCTCCATACAGCCTGCCTTTCAGATTCTGCAATGGTTAGTCAGCAGACAAAGAGCCCATTATTAGTTACATTACTAATAAGTATGACTGTTAAGAGCTAGACATTATAATTGTAATATTGCTGTAACTGATCAACTTCAGTCTATATCATAATAAAATTATAATAAAATCAATATTAAATAAATGATAAAACTTATAAATCTAATCAAAAGTAACGTGCCAGGTTTCCTATGACAGGCAATATTTCTGTTTAATATATAGCTGTGTAGAATTGAAAAGTTAATTTGCAAAAACCGATAAACACCACTTTAAAAAAAAAAAAAAAAAGAACGGACTGCTGTGCGTACAAATAGCACGTTCTGAACCCTAAATCTGTTTTGTCAAAAAAGCTATATTGTTCACTGTCAAGGCATCACAAGTTCACGTTTTACAGCAGAAACCGACAAGCACCCTTGTTGTTTGTGTGCAGAAACCGATAAGTCCGTTTTAGCGAATCAGCACGCAGTATTCAGGTCAGGTGACAAGGCTTCTAGTCACTTCAGAAAGACTTGCTAGCTGAGGGGAATTTCGTCAAAGCTGACTAAAAGTGTTCAAGGATTTATAATTTCGACTCCTGCAAGTCCTTGTACACCGTACACCATACACGTCTTACATGCTGAAACCTTGGTTGTCTGTAGTATATTCGTGTATGTATGCATGTATGTTATATATGTGTGTGTGTGTGTGTGTGTGTATGTACAGGTGCTGGTCATATAATTAGAATATCATCAAAAAGTTGATTTATTTCACTAATTCCATTCAAAAAGTGAAACTTGTATATTATATTAATTCATTACACACAGACTGATATATTTTAAGTGTTTATTTCTTTTAATTTTGATGATTATATCTGACAACTAAGGAAAATCCCAAATTCAGTATCTCAGAAAATTAGAATATTGTGAAAAGGTTCAATATTGAAGACACCTGGTGCCACACTCTAATCAGCTAATAAACTCAAAACACCTGCAAAGGCCTTTAAATGGTCTCTCAGTCTAGTTCTGTAGGCTACACAATCATGGGGAAGACTGCTGACTTGACAGTTGTCCAAAAGACGACCATTGACACCTTGCACAAGGAGGGCAAGACACAAAAGGTCATTGCAAAGAGGCTGGCTGTTCACAGAGCTCTGTGTCCAAGCACATTAATAGAGAGGCGAAGGGAATTAAAAGATGTGGTAGAAAAAAGTGTACAAGCAATAGGGATAACCGCACCCTGGAGAGGATTGTGAAACAAAACCCATTCAAAAATGTGTGGGAGATTCACAAAGAGTGGACTGCAACTGGAGTCAGTGCTTCAAGAACCACTACGCACAGACGTATGCAAGACATGGGTTTCAGCTGTCGCATTCCTTGTGTCAAGCCAATCTTGAACAACAGACAGCGTCTCGCCTGGGCTAAAGACAAAAAGGACTGGACTGCTGCTGAGTGGTCCAAAGTTATGTTCTCTGATGAAAGTAAATTTTGCATTTCCTTTGGAAATCAGGGTCCCAGAGTCTGGAGGAAGAGAGGAGAGGCACACAATCCACGTTGCTTGAGGTCCAGTGTAAAGTTTCCACAGTCAGTGATGGTTTGGGGTGCCATGTCATCTGCTGGTGTTGGTCCACTGTGTTTTCTGAGGTCCAAGGTCAACGCAGCCGTATACCAGGAAGTTTTAGAGCACTTCATGCTTCCTGCTGCTGACCAACTTTATGGAGATGCAGATTTCATTTTCCAACAGGACTTGGCACCTGCACACAGTGCCAAAGCTACCAGTACCTGGTTTAAGGACCATGGTATCCCTGTTCTTAATTGGCCAGCAAACTCGCCTGACCTTAACCCCATAGAAAATCTATGGGGTATTGTGAAGAGGAAGTTGCGATATGCCAGACCCAGCAATGCAGAAGAGCTGAAGGCCACTATCAGAGCAACCTGGGCTCTTATAACACCTGAGCAGTGCCACAGACTGATCGACTCCATGCCACGCCGCATTGCTGCAGTAATTCAGGCGAAAGGAGCCCCAACTAAGTATTGAGTGCTGTACATGCTCATACTTTTCATGTTCATACTTTTTAGTTGGCCAAGATTTCTAAAAATCCTTTCTTTGTATTGGTCTTACGTAATATTCTAATTTTCTGAGATACTGAATTTGGGATTTTCCTTAGTTGTCAGTTATAATCATCAAAATTAAAAGAAATAAACATTTGAAATATATCAATCTGTGTGTAATGAATGAATATAATATACAAGTTTCACTTTTTGAATGGAATTAGTGAAATAAATCAACTTTTTGATGATATTCTAATTATATGACCAGCACCTGTATATATATGTATGTGTGTATATATATATATATATATATATATATATATATATATATATATATACACACTATACAGCAGGGTGTTTAATCCTGCTCCTGGAGGGCCACTGTCTGCAGAGTTTAGCTCCAACCCCAATTAAACACACCTGAACCGGCTAATCAAGGTCTTAGGCATACTAGAAACTTCCAGGCAGGTATGTTGAGTTAAGTTGGAGCTGAACTCTGCAGGACAGTGGCCCACCAGGAGCAGGTTTGGACACCCCTACTATAAAGTAAATCTCAACTGCTTGATTGTTTATATCATCGCAAAATGTGAACTATAAAATTGGCAGCTCTAATCTGATTTTATAAACACAAACATGATTTTCTGTATGTGTAAAAAGCACTATACAAATAAAATTGACTTTAATTTTGTACCAATGAGATGTTACTGTGAGTGGTGCTTCCCATTATGATGTAACGTTTTGTTGGAGTGATTGTATTTATGAGTTGAACAACTATGAATGGCACCAAAAAGTCATAATTTTGGGAAACTACAACTGTTAAACTGTTAATTTTTTTTTAACTATTCCAGATGCAGAATATCAGAAAGTCGTTGCGACTCTCAGTAAGAAGAAAGATAGCCTTTCCAGAACCATTTTGATGTACAAGGAATTCTTTGAGACCAATGAAGAACTGAAATCTGAACTTGAGCGTAGGCACTTCATACATTCATTCATGCATGCATTCATTTATGCATTTATTTATGCATTTATCTTATTCATTCATTTATTTATGCTTTTATGCATTTGTTTTATTCATTCATTTATTTAGGCTTTAATGCATTTATTTAGGTTTTTATGCATTTATTTTATTCATTTATTTATGCGTTTATGCACTTATTTATGCTTTTATTTAGGCTCAAGTTTAGGTGTAACTCTTATATATTTGATTTTTTTTCTTCTACAGGTCAGGTGCAAGATGCAACCCACAAACAAAATGAGCTCAAACCAGAGCTCATGAAAAGTGGCTTAGACATCTCAGAACTAACCACTGTGAGTCTGTACATGCACACACTACTGTTTTATTGTTGTTTGGTCTGTCTCGAACAGGGTATCCGTGGGGCATTAAGCATTAAAAGTCATTAAATGGATTTTGCGAAAATTAAGGCCTTTAAATGGCATTAAAAAGCATTAAATTTTATTCCTACAGGCATTTATTTTTTAGATAGTTTTGAAGAAAAATAGTACTACCAGTTTATTTTGAATATAGTCTTCATAATTAATAACTGATTTGCTGTCGCAAAATATGTACATTGGTGTGATACATACGCGGAACCAGTTTGGTAATTGGTGCAAAATTGCCGTAATGCTGTTTTTGATAGCGGTTTACCGGTTTGGACCTGGAGACGGAAGGCTGCATCAGTGTTGCCAAACAGCGTTGCGACTTTTTTCCAAGAAAGCGCATTGTGACAAATATAGCGACTTGTTGAAACCGTATCTAGCTTCCAAAACCCCCCGGTACTGTCGCACGAGCGCGAGATCTTGCTTTCCTGCCACAGGCGCACCTCTCTCTGCGTCTGCTGTTCAGTAGCGAGAGGAGCAATGCATTCAGTTGAGGCTGTGCGCTCTGTCAGAGAACAAATAAAATAGATACTGCTGCTTCTAACCTGAGTGATCATTTTACATGTACAGCCACAATCACAGCAACTGTCTTTATCTTATGTGTATGGTGATTTTGTCAGACAACGTCTCGATTACAAATCAGGATTATAACATGTCAGGGCTCGACACTAACGCTTGTCCATTAGTCTGGGATAAGTGGATTTTTTGAAGGGGCAAGTGTGAATGAGAATTTTACTTGCCCGGTCAGACAAGGAGCCTGATTAAATTGTCAAAAAAAAAAAAAAAAAATTGGGGATCACCAAAACGCAAGAATGACAGATTTGATTAGTGTAAGTGGCGATCGATAGTGGATAATAATAGGCTGTATAATGGACTGACGGTTACAAGGTTGCTCGCGCAGCCTTGTTTTCATTAGCTACTGAATGATTCAGCTTTTTGAACGAATCGGTTGAGTCAAAGATTCAATCCCTGCATCCCAATGTGCATACTATCCGCCCTAAATAGTATTGAATATTACTAATGTCACATACTATTTAGGATGGATAGAATGCACATTGAGACTTAGGCAATGACTCATTCATAAACAACTGCGTCATTCTTGAATGAATCAGCCATTGGAATGAATCGTTTCAATGAGTGACTCAATGACTCACTTATTAAGACGGTTACTTGCCGCCACCTACTGGTGGTTTAGTTTCATTTTTAAAAGTATCACTTTAACCCCAACATTTCTTATTTGAATTTTCAAAAAATATTTAAAACAATCCCATAACATTATTTAATGCAGTTGTAATTTTTTTTTTATTGTAAATGATTTAATTTGATTGGTATCAGCCCTTAGTGTCTTATTCTAATTGAATTTATTGAACAAATTTAAGAATTTAAAAATAAAAGATGAATCACATTTTACATGAATCATACAGGATTGGGTGGGGGGAAATTGCCCATTGTAAAGGTAAAAAAAAAAAAAAATGCCCTCAGTGTAAATATCACAAATAAACAGATTTATATATGTCAAAGCTGGAATATTCTGTAAGGATATTGCTTCAGAATAAATTTATATTTACATCAAAAAAAAAAAATCCTGTTTTTTTTTTTTTTTTTTTTTTTCTCCAGACAAGCAACTGTTTTACTCAGACAAGTGAATGACCGACAAGCACATGACAAGGCTTAATGTCGAACCCTGTATGTAGTCTTAATGGGCAGCATTTCAGTCACCATTTCATATTGTCTGACAACAAAACAGAAAAATATATAGATGAAACAATTTTATTGGGAATTTGGCTGTATTAAAATACTTTATGTGAGCACAAAGAGGTAGCAGCAGAGAAGCAAACAAATGGCTGACACTTGGCAGAATGCAACTTAATGACATAATGAATATTCTAATCGCCGTATGACGTCATCTATTGACATTTAGCGACATATATATATATATATATATATATATATATATATATATAGGGTGAATTCAGGTTGATTGGGACACTTTCCCAGTCATCTAATGGCAAAAAGTGTCCCAATCAGCCTGAATTCACCCTATATATATATATAGGTGAATTCAGGGTGATTGGGACATTATGGCATTAAAAATTTTAAAAATTGGCATTAAAAAGGCATTAAAAAGCATTAAAATAGATTTGATGAAACCTGTAGAAATCCTGTAGAAGCATGCATTTTATTCTCTTTGTTTGTCTCTTTGTTTATGAATCTGTTCAGGAATCGGCAATAGAGAAAGTAATAAATGCCAAGAAAGCAATTCTGACCAAGATGGAGATTCAGCCTAGACGGAAATGCAGCATTCCTGACCCTTTCAAAGGCAGTCCGCATGTTCTGGGAAAGGTGTGCATTTGATTTTTGTATCATTTGATCCCATCACAAGTACACATCCAGGAATCAGCAGGGTAAAATGAGTCTTGGGAAATTTTCAAGCTTTCAGTAAGTAACAATGAGCCAGAGTATTTTTCTCTAGCTCATCGTTATTGGCGATAATTTTCTATTTATTTATAATGGTTTTTATTGATTTATAATCAGTGCACAAATTGTAAATTACAGATTAACACTATCTGTGGCTAAATTCTGATTGGGTGAGCAAGGCAGACGGGCCAGCCCACCCCATTCATCTAGAAAGGTTGAACCACTGGATCAACCACTGGATCACCCTATCAGAGACATTTTAGTTCATGTGGCGATGTTTGTGTGTGTAATGATTTGTAGGTAGCTCATCTGGCACAGGTGGAGGATGATGATGCAGCAAAGGTTATCTCTTGGCATCTCCTGGGTGACATGGACTGTGTGGTTACTGAAACAACATCTGCTGCCAAGAAAATCTATGATGATACACAAGGACGACAACAAGTCATACCCCTCGAGACGGTCTTCTGGAGACCAAATGACAGGTACACATACATATAGTCTCAAATATTCATATTTTTCCAGATACTTTGTTTTGAGTAGGGCTTCCCCTGACTAAATATTTTTCTAGTCGACTAGTAGTTGCTGATTTAAGCCATTAATTGACTAGTCAGATGTTTGATATTAATTTAAAGAGGACATATTATGCCGCTTTTTACAAGATGTAAAATAAGTCTCTGATGTCCCCAGAGTGTCTATGTGAAGTTTTAGTTTAAAATACCCCACATATTTTTTTTTTATAGCATATTCAAATTGCCACTTTTTGGGGGTGAGCAAAATCGCACCGTTTTTGTGTGTCCCTTTAAATGCGAATGAGCTTGTGCTCCCGGCCCCCTTTCAAGAAGAGGGCAGAGCTTCAAGAGCTCATGCAACAACAAAACAGGACAATCTCACACACTGAAAATGTCAGAAACTGTCAGTAGCAGTGTTCAGTTCGAATCAGTCAGACGATGATGCCTACAGAGCCAGAGAATATATGCTGCATGGAGATAGAACAGATATAGTGTAGTTTAATTACGGTTATAAATTATGTTAGTATAATCTATTAGTACAAGCCTGTTGTAGCGGACCCCGTCCGAATAATAGCCAAAACATTACTGATGAGTTTTATGAAGTTATTCACCACCATTCGTCCACTGGAATAATTTTTAAATATGGATATTTTTCTTAATAAAACTAATCGCTTCGCTTCAGAAGACCTTTATTAACCCCCTGGAGTTGTATGGATTACTTTTTTTATGGATGGATGGATTTTTTTGTCTTCAAAACACGGCCCCAGATTCAAATTATAAACCTTGGAGGACTAAGGATTTTTTTTTTAATATATCTCTGATTTTGTGTGTCTGAAAGAAGATCATCCTCAAGTAAAAACATGAACACACTGGAGAGCTGCCTTATAGTAGAAAATTAAGTTGTACTTATGATGAAATGAGATACTGACAGCTGGTTGCTTTTAAGCAATATATTATATAAAGTGCTATACAAGTAAACGTGACATTACTTTACTGCCGAATATAGAACCAAAATAGAACTTTGCCATTAGTATATTGGGCCCTTTAAACTGTTGTCTTCATTGTTATTTATTTATTTATTTATTTTATTAAATTTATTTTCAGTTTTCTCCTATATGAATCCTATCATTTTGGTTTCATTGTTTTTGGTAAAAAAAATAAAATAATAATAATAATAATAATTTTGGTGCATCACAACTGCAAAGTCATTGCAATGCTATGACTGTTTAAATAAAATAAAAGGTCAATGTTGTGATAGATCTGCTTTTAAAATTGTTATAAAATTGTTTTTTTTTTTTTCCCCAGTAATCTTGTTTCCATAGAAATGCATAGAAATGCTTTTAGTCTGTATTGTGCTAGTCAGATATTAACATGAACTACTGAATTGCTCTTTTCTACTAGTGAAGATAAGTCTCAAACAATCTCACAAATTGTATTCATTTTTTTCTCGGCTGTATGCTTTTTTCCATGGATTCTTTTTCTTGTGTCTTAGGCCACTGCCTCACATCAAGAATAGCTTGCCTCTCTTCAGTCCACCTGGTAATCCTGTGTTTGTCAAAGATCTGCTCATTTTTCCTGAGCATGCAGAAAGCTGCAATAAAGGCAAGTCATTCACACTCACTCAGAACAGCATACAACACGATGGTAGACCCAGAGTCAAAAATGAACTTTCCGTTCCTGTCAGATTCAGACATAAAATGGCAGATAATATGCGGCTGCTGATATATGAATGAATAAAAAATAACAAAGTCAAGTACCTTTATGATTCTACAAAAAAGCAGTTGGTTAAAAAAAAACTAAAACAAAATGCCTATAAAAATGACACCTAATAAAAAATTGAACAATGGCTTTGATCCCCTATGAGTTTTTTTTACCTAAGTTTATTTTTCTCTGAATGTCTCTGGGATAGCTCACCCTAATGTTGATCTAAAGCCATATGACCTTCTGTCTTTTTCAGAGCACAAAAGACATTTTGAAAAAATGCCCTGCTTGTGCTCGTCCATTTAAAGTGTTAGTTCACCCAAAAATGAAATTTCTGTCATTAATTACTCACCCTCGTGTCATTCCACGCCCATAAGACTTCCTTTCATCTTCGGAAAACAAATTAAGATATTTTCAATGAAATCTTTCTCTCCCTCCGTTGACAGCCTACGCAACTACCACTTTCAAGGCCCAGAAAGGTAGTAAAGACATCATTAAAGTAATCCATGTGACTCCAGTGGGTTTAACCTTAATTAACCTCAAAATATTAATCTCCAACACGTGTTCACAAGAGCATCATGACTTTATTTGTGTTCCGAAGATGAATGAAAGTCTTGCGGGGTTTTGATGACATGAGGGTAATTAATGACAGATTTTTAATTTTTGGGTAAACTAACCCTTTAATGGCAGCGAATGGTGACCTTCAAGCTTTAAAATAGAATGCCGTAAAATTATCTCATGCAACATTATGGCAAATGTTTTGATGGTACACTATAGGGTTTCATGAGAAACAAACCATAAAGTATTGTTTAGCAAATATCTTGACCTTGACCACTGCTCTTCTCTGTACATTCATGTAGAGTTCATTATTGCAGCAGTGTGCGGCATCAAGAGCTCAAAAAGCACACATGCACACCAGAGAAAATAAGATTAAAAACACACAAGGCCTATAAATTCCCCAGAAAGTATTTGTGTACTTAATATCTGTGTTGTGCTCTGGTTGTTAGTTGACAGCCAGAATGACAGTTCACATGTAAACAAGTTATTAATAGTTGTTATAGCCTATTTAACTCAGTATATTGTTCTTTTTTCTTTTGTTAATAATTAAAATGATTTAATTCATAACTGTCATCATTTAAAACTCAATTCTATTATTTATGATAAATATTTTTGCATTTACCAGGCAACCAAAGTATGGCAACTGTCATACCCTGACAACCCTGTTCCACTTCCAAAACAATTCAGTCCATTTAATTTACTAATGCCAAAGCCAATGTTCACACTCATTTAGTGCTTGCTGAGTATTAACCTTGGATCCTTACATCCTTACAAAATAGCATGATGAATTCTCAAGACACGGATGCAAAACAGATTTTCCAGAAAATAACCCATGATTAAAAAAATTAATAGATTCATTCCCATTTGAGGGAAAATAATCAAAGCATGAATGACTTGTTTGAATGGGTATTTGGAGTTTGAGAGCAACACTCTCTAGGTAGCTTTACATGCATTGTGTAAAAAAATGTTGCATGTTGGGAGAGAGAGGTTTTGAGTATGTTTTGCAGTCTATTTTGTTTCATAACTTTGTATAGTATTGTATGCATGAACATTGCACTTTCAACTTTAAGTCTTTTCAGAATACTGCCATATTAATGCGTCATGGAATGATGTAATGGAATTTTCTTATTTGCAATCTTTCATCACAGCTAAGTGTCTTGGCAGTATCAAATGAGCTAATTGTGTCTGTGTGTATGTGTGTGTGTGCGCGTGTGGATTGAAAAATCATATTTGCCTAAAGCATTTGGCAGCCTGTAAATGTTGGCATACATTATTTTTTTTTTAAAAACTTGTTAGTATTATCACGGCAAACATAATCAAATAGTGAAGCTATTGATGTTTTCTGACTCTTCTCAGTTTTTGCAACGCTTCTTGGAGACACCATACTTATTGATGACTTGGATTCTGCTAATGGCTATCGTCGGGGGGTAAGAGACTGAGTGTGTGTTTGTTTTGAAGAATCTTCAAATATTCGGAACAACATGTATAAACGTGACTATTTGGTAGGTGGTTCAGAATAAAATGCAGTGCCCCACGCTCCTAACGCGTCAAGGGGAGCGGATACGCAGCAACGGGAAGTTTGGTGGTCTGCAGAACAAAGCGCCGTCCATTGAAAAACTTCGAGGTCAAGTGTTTGGAGCACCATTACCCAAAGAGTACCACCATACATGCCATCAGTTAGGTAACAAACATACTTTCTCTCTCGGTGCAGTGGAAGACAATTTTTACTGTATTTACCATACCGTCTCTTTCTCATTTCAAATGTAACTGAATGAAATTTCTGTCATTAAGTACTCACCCTCATGTCGTTCCAAACCTGCAAGACCTTAGTTCATCTTCGGAACACAAATTAAGATATTTTTGATGAAATCTGAGAGTTTTTTTGTCTCCCATAGAAAGCAACGAAATAACCACATTCAAGGTCCAGAGAATTAGTGAAGACATCATTAAAACAGTCAGTGTGACTACATTGGTTCAACCTTAATTTTATGAAGCGATGAGAATACTTTTTGTGCGCAAAAACAAAACAAAATTTACAACTTTATTCAATGATTTTTCCTCTTCCCTGTCAGTCTCCTACGCAATTGACACCGTGAACGCAGTGCAGTGATTCCGTGTTCTACGTCAGAATGCTGACTCATTATTGACAGGCTCCTGCATCATCACACGCATGCGTCGTGCTGCTCACGTGAACGGCGTCGGCCAATACTGAGTCGGCGTTCTGACGTAGAACACGGAAGCTCTGCACTGCATTCACTTTGTATTCCGAATTAATTTGTTTTCCAAAGATGAACGAAGGTGTTAGGGGTTTGGAACGACATGAGGGTGAGTAATTAATGGCAGAAATTTATTTTTTGGGTGAACTAATCCTTCAAGGTGTCCATGTTAGTGTAATTATACATTTAAGTACGGAGTAATGATAATTAACTACATGTACAGGGTTTTTCCTGGGTCAAAAATGGTCTTCAGTGGTGACAGACATGGTCATCCACACAAACCGTAAAAAGTGCCCTACCCTTGTGATCTGCGAGCCCAATACTGACAATAAAGTACAATAAACTCTCACTGTAATTCTTTCTTGCCCTCTTTGCAAAAAAATCTGTGATTTAATAGCTTTGTAAGAGAAGATGCTTCTTTGCTAGACCTGAAAATTATTTTGGTATGTATAATAATAATAATAATAATTAATAATTAGTATTAAAAAGTAGCATTAAAAAGTTACATTAACTAATAATCTAATTTTCTACCATATACAACTGAATACACCTAGCTAACAACAACTTGCTTTGTTCTGGTTTTACCTCACTCAAGTCTAAACTAACTGATTTTATAGGTAGGCCTAATTTACTACACATTGTCATTTAAATAACCTGAAAATACTGTGGATTATTAAGGCTAATTTTACTAGCCACTCTTGCTAAATGGGGAAAGCACACTTATGTTCTCATTTCAGAGTTGTTCGAGTAAATGATTCGTTATAGACCACGTGGGCAGATCAGTTGTTTTCATGATTCATTAAAATAAATCTGTTCAAATGAGTCATTAGGTCACGCATCAGATATTGGTGGACGTTGACGCGTTGTGTGCGAATCGCGACTGTTATTAGGACATCGCAAAAGATTTGTCAACACAGAAAACACTTCATCACTGGATAGGATTCTCTTTTTGTTTACTGAAATTGTGGTTTATGTCAGCTGCATGTGCGGGACGCCTGTCAGAGAAGATGAGGTGATGTTCTTTTGAGCACTATTCACACCCAGCGGTTATTCAGGTAACATTCTCAGAATGCGCCTCGTGAAACATGGATTTGGTCTTCCGAACTTTTAGCATCGTGTCAGTTGATTTAGATTATTATGTGCGAGGTAGAGAGAGTGCAAAGAGAGTGCTTACTTTGAAGACAGAGAGAGTTCGCGCGCATGAGGGAGGAGCTCTCTGCTCGTTCTGTCCGTCAGCGCAGCAGTCATCTGAATCACTATTAAACAACTCTCAATAACTGATCAAATAAGGCTTTGGCGGAACAAAAATTGGTAATACTTTATTTTACAGTGTCATTGTTACATATGTTACATGTAGTTACTGTAGTAATAACTATAAATTATGCATAATTACCAAGCGGCAACCTCCCCCAGTTTCTCGTGGAGCCAATACGGAAGTGACTTAAACTGCAATTCATCGACTGGCCGCTAGGGACATGCTGCAAAAGAGAGCAGAATCTCATTGACCCCCATGTTAAAATGGCCAAGTTTACAGCAGAAAAAATCATGTTTACAGCCTGGATCAAATTGTGGTCTATACTGCTCATTTTGCCCTTCATGACAACTCTGAGGGGGGTGAATTTTTTTTATAACTCATCCGTTTAAATTATATTAAGCCTTAAAGTTTTGCATAATTAGGGGCGTGGTCACTTGAGTGACAGGTATATTGCCGCTGCTGTCTGTGAGCCGTCACCTCAGCTAATTCCAGCCACTGAATTTGGCATCTCTGCCGTGTTTGTGCTTTTTTTTCGGGATTATTTCATACAATTATAAAATAATATGGCTTGCTGCGTTAATGGTAGAGACTCGAGACAGATGTGCATTTGTGTACATGTGTTCGCATGCGGAAGATATACAGAACACATGTTGTTGGATCGTGGCATTGGCTTAAAGTTTTGTTTGTGAGATTTACTACAATGACAATGGCGGGAGAATATAAAACTCCGACAGCACTGCCTGGATATTATAACTAAAACTGCTCCACTACTTTGAAAAATTATATTTTGCATCATTTCTTGAAGAACGATGATAGAGAGCAGATCATTCAGAAGAAATGTGACGCAAACAATGGATAATATATCAATATTTCATGGATTTAACCTTTTGTGGACAAAAAGTACTTTTTTTTTTTTTTTTCTTTCAATGGACACTCATGCACATTTTACCCAAATGCCACAAAAGATTCATCTCGCGATCGCTATATTAAGGTATGAAGTCCCATTTGATTTTCCATGTTTTTGCACACCCGACACAAATTAATTAATTACTGATGCTAGAGCATCTATCTCGTAAAAAAGACACTGTATATTGACAGTACACCTTCAGAACTTTCTAATGATATAATTTATCTTTATTAATATTTTATTTAGATAGTATCTAAGACAGATAGATAGCTCCTTTGCCTGCTAACGTGATCACGTCGAGCTAGGCGGGCTGGTTTCAGCAACAAGTCACAATATTATCACGTCCCGCCTCTTTGCCCATTTTCAGTTATCCGGAAGTGACGCGCTGCTAAGATGGCAGCGGCCTCATTTTCGCTTCAAAAACGCTCTTCAGAAATCTACGGGTGAAGTCACGGACACTACGTCCATATTTTTTTACAGTCTATGATAATTACATGTAACTAACCCTAAACCAAACCCTAATCCTAACCCTATAGTAAGTACATGTAGTTACTTAATATTACTCAGTACTTAAATATATAATTACAGTGTAACAAAGACACCTTAAAATAAAGTGTAACCCAAAAATTAGTTTTGGCGGCCGCCAAAAAAATTTCAATGTAGGAAAAACCCTGCATGTACTTACTGTAGGGTTAGGATTAGGGTTTGGTTTAGAGCTAGTTGCATGTAATTATGCATAATTTATAGTTACTACAGTAACTACATGTAGCACGTGTAACAAGGACTAAAATAAAGTATAAAAAGAAGTTGTGCTAAAAAAGTTAATGGTTATTGAATGGCTTCAGAATAATGTTAGAATGCATAGATTACTCTTATGGTACTTAAGGCTGGACACTACAGGCAAACTGGTTAGTTCTGAGATTTTGGGCTTTTTTGCTTCCATAACATCTTATTTCAGACTAGTGGGAAGAAAACATCCAAAATACATTAAAATACATATCTTTAAAGGCTGTTTTCTAAGTTAATGAGACTTTTTTTTTTCTGCTGCAGTGAACCAGAAATATCCACTTCAGTAGCACTTACATGCGTTTATTTATTTATTTTGACATGTTTATCAGTGTTAACATGATCAATGTACAATGTGCCTTCCCAAGGGAAATAGAAATACAGTAATTTAACAGAACATCTTCAATATATTGTGACATGAGTTTTGCTTCAAATAAACTACAGAAACAACTCCAAAGCAAAAAGAGTAGTGTATAAATGATAACATACATGTGTAAATGTATTCAAAATAAATAATAAATAGATAAAGGGACTAGAGTAGCAATAACAAACAATTAGGGGTGTGCCAGAAGCCGAATACCTTATTTGGAAAGGCACGGATGATGGCTTCGACTGAGACTGAAACTAGCTGAACGTTATTTTTTTTCTATCTATAATTTTATTTTTCTGGCTGTATTTTCTGATATATGGTTTGATAAAAAGAGATATCCAAAATGCACCATTTACATATTTAAATATAACATTTCAGAAAATTATAATGCCTTATTCACCTGTGGTGTCTTGCCATAAAAAATGTTTATGTGAGAGATGATGTGTCTCCTCATATTGATAGATGGAAACTATGTAATCTCGGTCTCATATATTTGAATGTTCATGTACAGTGTTACTGCAGCAGTACTGTGTTGCAATGAAGAAGGCCTCAGATGTCTGGTCTGAGTATAAAAGTCATGTGGAGAACCTGGAGAGTCCTCAGATGAAACAGAAACGACAAGAGCTCAACCAGCAAAGAGAAGAGTTAAAAGAACTTGAGAAAACCCTCGGTATGTGTTTTTGTTATTGTAGATTTGTGTTTGTCATGCACAGCATGCTTATTATGCAGTAGTGTATACTTCATTATTGAGAAGCAACAAGAGCCTTATTACAACAATCTATTATTATATGATATCATTTAATTCATATTTAAGGAAAAGTCTGACTTTGCAAAAACTTGGGGTTTATTGCCCAAGGTCTCAGTGATTAACTTGGCTTGATGGACATTTCTCCTTTTGTTGATTAGAAAATGCATTCAGACTTTGGCTCGAAATACAGTGCATTCAGAAAGTATTCAGATGCCTTCCTTTTTTGCAGTTTACTTATGTTGTATTTTAGCATAAGGCTGCAACATATCAAAATGTGTAACAAATGAAGGGATCTGAATACTTTTCTGGACGCGAAACCAGAATTTTGATGATTTGCATAAAGTTATCACATCTGCTTTTTGTTTTGTCATTATGGGCTATAGAGTAGATTAAAAACCGAGAATAACTTCTTAACACAATTCTTACAAACAATTTTTGAATTTATCTTTAGAAATATCTTAGCTTCTTTCTTAAGAAGATTTTTGTGAAAATAGAGCACCTGTCAGTTTCTAATTTAGGTCAACTGTCATGGAGTTTGAATACAATTTTTCTAGGCAAGTTAAAGTTAGTTAAACTGTTCTTAAGCTATAGTGTATTCGTATTTGCATTTTTGCAAAAGAAAAAAAAAAAATGTTTTGTGTCTTCTCAATGGCAATACATATTCCTTCAAATGGGTATAGGAATGATAGTAAATTCCCTAACCTTCTACACACTCAATCATTGCTATAATTGGTGAATGCTGACAAATGTAGACTGAAATGTGTGTATGTGTGTTTGCAGCCAGAACCCCTGAAAAAATGTCGTATGCTGCAAGAGTGAAGCGGAGCCTTGAGCCTGAAATGCCTGAGCCCTCAGTCCCTCCTAAACGGATCCGTCGCAAAAGTTGCAAACTCGGTAAATCAATAGTCATCTGAAGTGTTTGCTCTAACTCCTGTTTCACACATGATGTGTTTGCAGCACGATGTGGTGCAGAAGAAGCACACTCATTGTGCTTTCACATAAGATGCGTTTTCAGTGTGCAGCAGTTGATTCTTGGCATCTGTATAAAATTGTTTTTTTCCTCTTTTTTCCTCTTGAAAAAAAATGACTTAAGTGCATGAAAACAAAGTCCACTAGTGACAAAAGCATCTTTCCATGCTCACAGCCTAAGAAGTATACTTTGAAAGGCATAGAAAATTCATTGGCTTTGTCTTCGTACTTTGGCTCAATGACAATAAATTGAATTGAATTGAATTGAAAATGAAGACCAGTGGCTCTTAAACTGGGGTACGTGAGGTGACAAAAGGGGGTACGCGAACAAAATGCGGAGTAGTTAATTTAACTCTACCATACCTTAAAATAATATTAAAATTGAGCATGTATTTCTAACTGGCAAAATGCTGTAAATCCATTACATTTAATCAAATGACCTCATGTTTTGTAGTAAAAAATGTTAAATGTTTCAAAGTATTCTCCTTTGTCCATGAGTGCAGAAAGATTCATTCGACGCATGCACACTGCCTAGTTGACTTTGTTTTCAAGTGCTCAAGTCATTTGCGTATGCGCTGTTCTTCTGCTGTTTTTCCTGTTGTGGCGGTTAGCAAACATTGTTGTATTACCACATACGCCCCCTTCTGGATTGGAGTGTGGATCGCCTATATATACTGATAAACCGGTGAACATGAGTATGACTCGGGAGGATGTGGAACCAGAATTATGCCAACTATGTAGACCATACAGTCCCCTTACTGCTATACAGAGGCCTGCCACACCAACACCAGAAGGTCAAATATCTTCTCTTCTTCCCCCACACCACTTCTGAGCACCTCCATTCCTCCATTATCAGCACAAATAGCAGATACCCCTGTCAAACATCCCAGAGTGCAGGCACTAATGACTGAAGGTTTACAGAGACAGAAAAGGAGGAGAGTCATATAACCATGTCTAGCAGAACAACATCTATTATAACCCAACACACAACCGCAGATCCATCACATGCACCGTGACAGGACAATGACGACGTACTATTTTGCCCTCATTTTAGTGCCTAAAGTTAACAGGCTTAATCCTAGGAACCAGAACTGGGCACAAATTTATATCCTCAGCTACCTTTCATATCTGGAGTTAGAGGATGAAAATCAACCATATCAAGCCACACGTACCCAGCCCCCATAAACAACAGGATTTTAGGCATTCCACCCCATCACCTCCTGCCATGAAGTCCAGACCCATCAACCTCACCATCAATAACACCTCCTCTAACTATATCCTACCATCAGCATAGATCAGAACAAGATTCCTCTCCTGTGTACCACCAGTTGCCATAGTTTTACATGGTTCTAGAACACTAAATGTTAATTTATTGTCAAGTAATTTTTTTTCCTTTGTTGTAAATGGGTTAATAGTTTAAAGTTATTCTGTAGGGCTAAAGTTTTTTTTTTTTATCTTAACCCCTTAAGCCCGAAGTGTATCGCCAGCGGGACCCCCCCCCACCCTCCCTGAAAAAAATCATAATCAAATTACTGAGCAACCACTGACAGGAATAACACAAAATACGTATCATTTTATTTTCCCGATTATGTCCTAAATCAACATAATCCCTTGCGTCGATCACGAGATATTCCTTATGAAGGAATGATTTTAAAAATGCCCATTAAGGGGCGCCAAGGGCTAAACAAAAAGGCTACCTTGGTTCCAGATGCTGTAATTTTTGATTACTTTATGCTATCACCACAAAATTTTAATCAGTTTCAGCTCGCATATAGAGGAACATCCCCCTACCTTATTTCCTTCATGTGATATTGCATGTCAAATTTTTTGCATTTTATTAGCAGTTTCTCAGCATGAGAATGTCCAAATTTATTATTATTATTATTTTAATTAAAAAGTTTTCTTTCAAACGATACCAACCTTTTGACTTTCCTTGCTATAGTTTTGGAGTTACAAGTCTTTACTTTTTTTGTATGTCACTCAGAAAAAACAACTCTGAAAATGCCTTCAGGGTTTAAGGGGTTAATAGGGCTTTTCACATTGCTCTGCAACTCCGGATTATTGTCGTTCTAAACACCGCTTTTAACCCTGGGTAAAGGAACATTTCACACTTGTAATTTAGAAGTGGGGTTAGCACTGCTTTTTACCCAGGGTTATGAAAGTCTGTCCTCATGTCGTTCCAAACCTGTAAGATGTTCACACTTAAAGGGTTAGTTCACCCAAAAATGAAAATTCTGTCATTAATTACTCACCCTCATGCCGTTCCACACCCGTAAGACCTTCATTCATCTTCAGAACACAAATTAAGATATTTTTGATAAAATCCGAGAGCTCCATAGACAGCAATTTAAAGGGTTAGTTCACCCAAAAATGAAAATAATGTAATTTATTACTCACAACCGTAAGACCTTCGTTAATCTTCGGAATGCAAATTAAGATATTTTTGTTGAAATCCGATGGCTCAGTGAGGCCTTCATAGCCAGCAATAACATTTCCTTTCTCAAGATCCATTAGTGTACTAAAAACGTATTTAAATCAGTTCATGTGAGTACAGTGGTTCAATATTAATATTATAAAGCGACGCGAATATTTTTGGTGCGCCAAAAAAAACAAAATAACATGAAACGATTTTATTTTGTTTTTGATAAAAGCTGCAGATCAGTTACACACTGCAAATGCCCCTTGTGTGAAAGCACAATGGCTGCCTGCTGCTTCTGCACCGCATATGTACTGCAAACGAATTGTGTGAAATAGGTCTAATAGTTTTTTTGTCTTGCCTGTTGCTTTTTCACTGAAGTTAATGTTTGTTGTTGTTTTTTTTGCAGATTCGTGATGCAATGTGAACTGACAGCTGAGGCAATGCTTTTTGAGATTATTCAAAGATTGATTCAAGTTTTGATCTTTGCAAATTTATTTTTTTCTTACTTTTCACTGTTTACACATTGTTTTAAATTGCTTATCTAAGCAGAAAGCAAAAAAAAGTTAATATATTTTGTATCTTTCTTTGAGGAAAAAAAAAAAGCTTTTTTACAGTAACATGATGTCCTGTCATCCTTTTTTTTAATTCAACAAACCTTCCAGAAATTGCACTTTCACTAAACCCATTCAGATGGGATTTGTTTTCCTGATCTCTTTTCATGTCTGTAGTTTGGTTTTTACACACACACACACACGTATACAGCATACACTCTAGCATTTCAACACATACTCCATTTAATGCCTATAGAGTTCTGCAGTGATGACATTTTTGTAGGCCAACCCAGAAGTTAGCATCACCCATGTTCCCTTGACAAAAACCCAATAGGATTTTTTTTATTGGCTTTTTGATCAACAAAAGTTTATGATCCTCAAAGAAGCTAAATGTAGGCTATAAACAAACTACACAGCGGTCGCATGACTTCAACATCACCACCATTACGCTTCCGACAGCTCTTTGTCTTTAAAAAACATTTTCCCTGAAAGTTTGAGTTAGAATTATATCATAAACACAATGAGGCTGTGAAAGTGAACTAGATGAGTTTACTTGTTCAGCATGATGATGTTTAAGCAACCGCCTTGTTCAGAACAAAAAGTGGATTGATGCTGCATCTGAATATGCCTTACTTCCATACTATATATTATGCAAAGAACAGTATGTGAGCCTGTATGTATTCTTTTTGTAATGCATATTATAATGTATTATAATAGTTGTCTATATGTTGTACCTTTTTAAAGAGTGTTATAGCCCACACTACCGGTCAAAAGTTTGGACACGGTAAGATTTTTAATGTTTTTAAAAGAAGTTTCGTCTGCTCACCAAGGCTGCATTTATTTAATTAAAAATACAGTAAAAACAGTAATATTGTGAAATATTATTACAATTTAAAATAACTGTTTTCTGTTTGAATATATTTTATAAAGTAATTTATTTCTGTGATCAAAGCTGAATTTTCAGCATCATTACTCCAGTCTTCAGTGTCACATGATCCTTCAGAAATCATTCTAATATGCTGATCTGCTGCTCAAGAAACATTTATTGTGTACAATATTTATTTATTTATTTTTTTTTTTTCAGGATTCTTTGATGAATATAAAGTTAAAAAGAACAGCATTTATTTGAAATATAATCTTTTGTAACATTATAAATGTCTTTACTGTCACTTTTGATCGATTTAAAGCATCCTTGCTGAATAAAAGTATTTCTTTAATTTCTTTTCAAAAAAATAAAAATTCTTACTGACCCCAAACTTTTGAACAGTAGTGTATAATGTTACAAAAGCTTTGTATTTCAGATAAATGCTGTTCTTTTAAACTTTCTATTCATCAAAGAATCCTGAAAAAAAAAAAAAAAGTACACAACTGATTTCAACATTGATAATAATCATAAATGTTTCTTGAGCAGCAAATCATCATATTAGAATGATTTCTGAAGGATCATGTGACACTGAAGACTGGAGTAATGATGCTGAAAATTCAGCTTTGCTCACAGGAATAAATTACTTTATAAAATATATTCAAACAGAAAACAGTTATTTTAAATTGTAGTAATATTTCACAATATTACTGTTTTTACTGTATTTTGAATTAAATAGATGCAGCCTTGGTGAGCAGACGAAACTTCTTTTAAAAACATTAAAAATCTTACCGTTTCCAAACTTTTGACTGGTAGTGTATATATATAAAATTTGTAGATGGAGTATATCTGCGTATCATGTCAGCAACCCAAATCACATTGTTGAACTTTTTTAAACCTTGCGCACTGCTAATTCAGTCCTAAGATTTTTTGAGATACGTTTTAAAGAAATGGCATAACCACGTATAAAGCAGCGCCTAATCAGTTTCCCATGCAAATTTTATTGGGAGAACGCTAATAAAGTTGGGAACCTGATACCGCTCTGTAGCATCCAGTAGAAAACTGCGCGCGCTCTGCGGGGCGGGAGCTCGAGCGAACTTGCAACATTGTCACATTTCACTGCCATCATTCTGTCAAGAAACTTTAAAAACGTTTTTAGTTGAACTTATTTTAAATACTTAAATAAGGTGGATGCTGACTCTGGTTGGGTGATTTGAAATGAAGTGCGTCCTTGGATGTTACGTGCACTTCTGTGCAGGGGTTATTATTAGTCTTATTACTTTTCCTTTGGCTCATGGGACCCCGTCGAGGTATAGTCTGTTCCAGGGCAGTCCTTATTCCAGCTCTGTTTCGAGACAACGAAACAAGTAAGTAGGCTTCTGTAATCGAGCATGGCAGCTGGCATTAGGAAAACCCGGAATTTCGGTTATCTCAGTTAAAATGTGTTAATAAATATACATGCGATTAAACTTCAAAACAGGCTCTAGAAATGCAACTGACACCTTGGTTGGGATATTTATGCTATATTTGATGATTCTGCTGAGGAAACAAAATTATGCGCTATACAAAAACATGTTCTGTCATTAATCAATAAATTACCATTCTATTAACTAATAAGATTATCTGATTAACGGGCATTGTTGGGTAAGTTACTCAAAAAAAGTAATTATTACTAGCTACTAATTATATCTTTAACAGTGTAATTAGATTACTGTACTAAATACTCTAAAAAGTATTGAATTACTTATTAACAATTTCTTTCTCCCACAGCAACCTTGAACAATACAAGGATAGACATAAAAATGTTTTTTAATTCTTTCAAATAAACAATACAATTACATAAATTATTCTTGAACTGACCAAAGTGTGTTGGGGGAGGTTACATTAAAAACTTTATATTTTGATGTTAAATCCACTATTGTTTTATATAGAATTGTTGTATAGTCTATACAGTATTTAATGCAATTTTATCAGAGGTAACTTTAATTAAATTACAGAAAAAATAAGAGTAATTCCTTACTTTACTTTTTCAAGGGAAAAATAATTAGATTACTTAGTAACTAAATGAGTAAAGTTTGTAGACAAACTTTAAGTTGGCTTGAAAAAGCCTAGCCAGAAAGTTTGTTAAAGTAGTTTTAAAAGCTTTAAGTTTGAATGTGTGAATGAAATTGTAAGATCATAGATAGATTAGAAATATAAATAGTATATATAGATAGTTATGTATCTGAAATACACTATAAGATTTAGTTTACGAAAGTTTTGACCCCCTTAATGTAAGTTTATTGGATTTTTATGATATTTAATTGTAATTTTTAGGAAAACCATAAGTCGGATCAGTTTGAAAAGATCTAGCAACCCGATTTAGACCAGTTTAGTGGTTGTAGCTTTAAAGCTCTAGGAGGAAATACAGTCTAAATTTTGGCTCAGAAGAAGTTTATATAGTAGATCAGTAAGTTGGCTAACCAACTTAATTACTCCCAACACTATTAACAAATATATAGGCTATACAGTTTCATAATTAATGCTAAACTAATTAATTGCAGGACAAATGACTAGCGCAACATTAATATTTTAACCTGTTAACAAATAGCTTACGCAAGACTGAATAGGTAACAGCAGACAATTGATTTGGGTAAACTGTTAATTATATTGTATAAAACTATTCACTAACTCTAGATAATTCTAAAATGTTTTTTTTTTTTTTTAAATCCCCCCCACCCAAGCATCCCTCTGAATTTCATCCTTATTTGTTGGCCTATCCATTTCCTCCCTCATGTTATTATTAGGCTACTTCTTAAAAAGAAGTAAGCTTAGGTCAATTTCTCACTTAATCACCAGTCATGGAAACTTTACTGTACATTTTGAGTCATCAGCCATAACCCTAAATGCCAAAAACTTTAACCTATGCAGTGATTTATTGATTTAACGTACCTCACAAAAATATGGTTTCTTCAGTCTTGCTTCAGCCATGCTTTTTGCTTTACTACTGTTCCAAATATTTAGTAATTCCCTCTGAAGGATTTGGTAATGGGTACTACCCAGCTAACAAAATATGTTCTAAGATCATTCTATTAACATTCACATTAAGTTATGAAAAGTTTGTTTTTCTGAATGTTATCTGAACGTTCAAAACGTCATCATTGTGCGAATATTATGGGAATGTTACTTTTGAATGTTCTCTGAACGCTGTGAAACATGGATGTTCTGTAACATTTTTAAAAAGTTAGATGAATATCCAACTAAAAAAAAAAAGTGGAACAATATAAATTTGTTGCTTACGTTTTGAAAACATAACTAAAGGGATAGTTCACCCAAAAATGAAAATTCTGTCATCATTTACTCACCCTCAAGTTGTTCCAAACCTGTATGAGTTTCTTTCTTCTGTTGGACACAAAAGAAGATATTTTGAAGAATACAGTTGATGGTAGCCATTGACTGTCCTAGTATTTTTTATTTTTTTTTCTCCATACTATGGAAGTCAATGGCTACCGTCAACTGTATTTTTCAAAATATCTCCTTTTGTGTTCAACAGAACTCATACAGGTGTGGAACAACTTGAGGGTGAGTAAATGATGACAGAATTTTGGGTAAACTATCCCTTTTAAAAACCAGGTAATTGAATAAATGTTCTTGTAGTGTTTGTTCATAAATGAGAGAACCATTTGCCAGAAAGTTCTGAGAATGTTCCCTGTTAGCTGGATATTTTCTTGGGTGTACAGTATAAATTCGTTTTTATTGTTCTTCACTCTTTTGCAGAAACTGGTGTGCATTTGTAGTGCATAAGAACGTGACATGCGCTGTGCTTGCGGGAAACGAAAACGTCATGGAGCCGCAGCTCCTGCCCTGTCCGCCTCATCATCCTGACTGCACACAACGGGTGATGTAAGTGTCTCTGGAGAGCGTACAGTGGGCGGCGGGTTTGCATAGACACTTTTATTGGTTGAGGTGACCAGAGATCAGATGAGATCAAAATGGATGAAGTAGAATTGCTCCTAGTCGAACAAGCAATGCAGTTATATTGGACCCATTGACTGGCAGGTCATTATGGTTTTATCAGTATCCAAATTATTTATGACCGCTGAAGTGCCAGGGGCCGCACTAAACAGTTTTAGCTTGTGTAAAGTTTCCGGAGAACCTTTAAGAAATGGTGCAATTAGAATGTCCCGCATGTTCATGCACATCTTGCTTTTAAAGCTGCACTCCAGATGTGTGTCACTGTTGGAGTAAATCATAATAAATGATGTGCGTAATTCTGCACTTTGTTGTTTATGTTTGCATGGCTCATGAAAAAAAGGAATGCCTCCTTTTGCAGACAGAATGTAGGATTTTTTTAAATCTCACCAGACATATGTTGTCACTTTGCTCCCTCTGAAACATGCTGCTCACATTCAAAATTGTGCTGCTTAGTAGTCAGTCACTATTACTTGTGATAGTTAAAGGTCAAGGGTGTTTTTTTTTTTTTTTTTTTTTTTTAATACTTTCTCCATCCCCAGTTTAATGTGCAGGACAACTATAATAAGGTAACAGACCTGGTTTCACAGACAAGGTTTAGATTCAGCCAGGATTAGGCCTTAGTTCAATTAGGACATTTAAGTAGCTTTTATGAACGTGCCTTAGAAAAAAACATTACTGATGTGCATCTTGAGACAAAACAATGACAATGACATACTTTAAGATATGTCAGTGGCAGTGCAAGTTGATTTTAGTTAAAACAGCTTAAACATGCATTTTAGTCTAGGACTAGTCTTAAGTCTTTTACTAGGCAAAACCCTGTTAAACCGGGGGTTCGTTTTGATAATTGTACATTTTTATGAACTAAGGCAAATTTATTTCAGGTTAAATATCATTTTGTTGAAAAATCTATATAAGAACGTTTAAAAAATGATTAAAATATGTACATTCACATGTATTCAAGTTGTACACTCATGTATTCAATAGCAAAATGTCATTACTTGATCATTACACCACATGACACGAGTCATTAAATTGAAACATTTCTTGAAAATTGTATAAAGGTGTTTCAACACTTGTAAGACCTTCGTTCATCTTCGGAACACAAATTAAGATATTTTTGATGAAATCTGATGGCTCAGTGAGGCCTGCATTGCCAGCAAGATAATTAACACTTTAAAATGCCCAGAAAGCTACTAAACACATATTTAAAACATGTGACTACAGTGGTTCAACCTTAATGTTATGAAGCGACAAGAATACTTTTTGTGCACCAAAAAAACAAAATAACGACTTTATTCAACAATATCTAGTGATGGGCGATTTCAAAACACCTCTTCATGAAGCTTTGAAACTTTTGTTTGGAATCAGTGGTTCGGAGCGTCTATCAAACTGCCAAAGTCACGCCCCCCAGTGGTGAACCATTGAAATTTCGAAACACTTATGAAGTTATCACGTGACTTTTACACTCCAAACCATTGATTTGAAACAAAAGATTTGCAAAGCTTCGAAGCTTCATGAAGCAGTGTTTTGAAATCGCCCATCACTAGATATTGTTGAATAAAGTCGGTTTGTTTTTTTGACTCACAAAAGTATTCTTGTCGCTTCATAATATTAAGCTTGAACCACTGTAATCACATGAACTGCTTTAAATATGTCTTTAGTAGCTTTCTTTGCATCTGAAAGTGTTCATTATCTTGCTGGCAATGAAAGCCTCACTGAGCCATCAGATTTGATCAAAAATATCTTAATTTGTGTTCCGAAGATGAACGAAGGTCTTACGGGTGTGGAACAACATGAGGGTGAGTAATTAAGGACAGAATTTTCATTTTTGGGTGAACTAACCCTTTAAGTGTGAACTGAATGTAATGTTTTCAATGTTTCAGACACTTAATTGCATGTTAATTGCAATTAAATGAAAATGTTATAGTTTATAATTTATGTAAAATGAAATTAGCTGAACTTTAGAGTATTTTTGACCCGCTTAAGTACGTCCTTATATGCACTTTCATAATTACTTCTATTGTAGTATTAAAGTTTATTGCTAAATATACTGACAAGCATTTATGGTAAACAAAAATATATGTAATATCTATTGAAACTGTTATGTTAGTACATTTAAAATATATTAACCTTAAATGTAATATTGAATAACACACTACAGTTAAAATTATAATCAAATATTTGTGATTTAGTATGTTAGTCAACATCAAAATAAGTGTATTTCTTTAAAGTATGACAAATGATTGTTAAAACATAATGATTTAAAATGTACTTTAAAGTAAACACTTAATTTGACAATATTTCGAAGTGCACTTTTTAAAAGTGTGTTGTTAACAGTCATGAAAGTGTATCGTCCTAAAGTACATTTAAGTGGCCTTTTATTTCATTAAAGGTGACCTATTATGCCTCTTTTTACAAGATGTAATATAAGTCTCAGATGTCCCCAGAATGTGTCTGTGAAGTTTCAGCTCAAAACACCCCATGTTTTTTTTTTTTTTTTTATTATACCATGTTTTAACTGCCTATTTTTGGGTGGGAGAAAAAATTGCTGATTTAGTGTGTCCCTTTAAATGCAAATGAGCTTGTGCTCCCCGCCCCCAAGCTTGCAATTCCAATACACTGAAGCATAAATAATACAGGAGAAGCTCACACAGCAAATATAACTCTCAAAATGGATCATTACAAACTGTTTGTGATGCAGCATATCAGATCATGTAGGTATAGCATGTATTTTGTGGATGTTTGCATTTGAATTTATCATGTGTTTACTATTATAGCCGTTAACAGATCAGTGATAATGTGTACATAGCTGAGACATATCACAAGCTTGGTCGTTCTTGAGTGCCCAACTCGCCTTCCTTCACGTAGCTTTAGTAATCCTAAAGACATTTGAGTGTGTTTGATCAGGATTGTAGCTAAACTGTGCAGGACAGCTGCCCTCCAGGACCAGTGTTACTGGCACACCGTTGTCGCTTGCGAAAACAATGGCGGCGCCGTGGGTGGAAACATACAGATTCAGGGGGGTGGTAATATTATAATAAGATCCCCTTCCTATGTCACAAGGAGAGCAAAATCTGAACGGCTTGATTTTTCACATGCTTACAGAGAGAGGCTTACCAAAACAAAGTTACTGGGTTGTCCTTTTTCACATTTTCTGGTTTGGTAGATGCACCGGGGACCCGATTATAGCACTTAAACACGGAAAAAGATTTTCATGATATGTCCCCAAGTACATTTTTAAAAATATAGGCCTACTTTTAAGATTTGAAGTACACAAGAGCACATTCAATACAGTTAAGTACACTTCTTTTTCACAAGGAGAATACAAAAAGTAATTTTTTATTGAAATTGACACATTTAACTAGATTTTTAAAAGATTCTTTTCTCAACCTGGACACTCTTACATGTCAATCTATGGCATGACTTTAGGTTAGGACTAGTGTCCCTAAATGTGGTAAATGTGCCCAGTTGGTATCAGTGTATCTTTTGATGTTACTGTAGTTACAGGAAAGTGGCTTGGAATCTGAGGCCAAAACAGTGTATTATATTACAGGTACCTGTGAAGTGCATACTTTTAGTTAATAGTTCAAACTGAATCTTGACGTTTGTTCTTATCTGCCTTTGACATCATAATTCATAACTGTCTTTCTAGGTATCATACTCACCTGAGACCCATGTACAAAATAGGCTACAAACAAGTGACTGAACTGGAATGGAGGTGTTGTCCAGGCTACCAAGGTCATGACTGTACAGAGGTGAAAGTTACCCCACAGAAACCCAATGTTGTTGAGGAACCACGTCCAGATGCCCCTTCCACCAACAGTCAACAACAGAGTATACTGGGTACATGTTTTTTGGATTTGGACAAATTGAAATGAGCAATATTACTATATTAGTACACTCATAAAAAGTAATTGAGGTGACCTATTACCACAACTTCAATAAATCCATGGTTACAAGTTAAAATTTCTTTTATAGATTTAATTAAACCTTAAGTTTTAAACATTATTTTGATGAGTTCTGTTGACCTAATGTTGATCATTACATCAACATACTGTGTGTCATTTAAACTGAAATTTCTGTGCTAATGGACTAAAAAAATAGTAACTGAATGGAACTTAATGGAACTGTCTTGATAACTTTGAAAATTGGGCCAATGATTTTTAGTTCCCAAAAAAAGGTAATAATTCGCAATATATCACAACATGTTATCGCAATAATATCTTATCGTGGCTTAAGTATTGTGATAATATCATATCATGGGGCCTTGGGCGATTCCCACACCTAATAAGTACATGTAATTTTGGTTCTAGGACCAGAAGTGTTCTCCGAGACACATCCATGGTCTCAACCCGGGCAGAAAGGGGATCGCAACATTCAACTGGGAGATTATGGAGATCGCCAACATGAGAGTCGCCGAGTTCAGGTATTAGAAGAAGAAGTGGAGCGTCTTTCTCAAACAGTACTCGACCTGCAAGCCATGACTTCAGCCAATGCAAACTTGCGGTTAGATATACAGGAAGATGTTACCAAATTCATTCTAAACACGTTGGGGAATTTGCAACAGCCACAGGATGTCAAGGCAGGTGGAATTGAGACCATTTTGTTCCCATCAGACCTCCGTTTATCATCAGGTGCTGATGAACTGCAAAACCACATTACCCAGCTCTCCAACACGATCAGTTCCAATACTAATAGCATCCAAGATCTGCAGAATAGGATCCAGAACATCGATGGACAGATGCATCGACTAACAGAATTGACCAATACTGGACCACTTCAACCCTCCTCAACCACTGCAACCAACGAGTGTCCATGTCAGACATACATCGATGAGAAGCTTTCTGCCCTTCGTGAGGAGCTTCTTCAAGGAATAGACATTAAATTAGCAGACATGAAGAATGCATGTGACTACAAAGTGCTGTCTGTTCAGGAGCAGTGTGAGGAACAAGAAACCTCTTACTTGAGTTTGGCCGAGCTCCTTGACTCTAAAGAGGCTGAACTCCGCAAAGAGATCCAAGACTTGCGTCTCCAACTTCCCATTGGAAAAGCCCCGGGGCTGGACAGTGATGAGATCCAGAAGCTCAAGGACACCCAGCAGATACTGAAAGATGCCATTCGGCAGCAGAATGCCACCCTTGCACAGATTGATGCACAAGGGCATATTCTGGAGGCAAGGGTTAGTCTTGCGGAAAAGAGTGCAGAGGTACATTGCCTCAATCTTGAGGAGAAACTAAGAAGGGAAACAATTAAGGAAGAGGAAGATCAAAGCATAGCCTTGGAAGAGAAAATCAATGCTGTTCAACATGAAAACAGCACTTCACAGCTACTGACCACAGTCTTAGGTCATGATCAGCGCCTAGATGTCTTGGAGAAACATAGACAGCAACTGCAGGAAATTATACTGAAACGGGTGGAAAACTTGGAAGCTGATTTTGGGGAAAGCCAAGAGCAAGTGAGGACAATGAATGGCTTGCTTAATAGTCTTGATGGACGGGTGGCTAGCATTGAAGGCATTTGCGGTCGGTTTGAGCCAATGTCTGACAGTCTCAAACGAATTAAAGAGGGACTGAACAAACACGTTAACGGCTTGTGGACTTGCTTCCGTCAACTGAACAATACAGTTCTCACACATACAAGAGACATTAACGTGTTTAAAGCAAATTCACACCTTTCAAAAGACGGACAGGATGGCATCACTAATGCACCTACAGGTAAGCAATGCTCCTCTGGGGACATCATTTATATTTTACATTTATACATTTGGCAGATGATTTTATTGAAAGTGGCTTACATTGCATTCAAGGCACCCATTTGATCAGTGGTTGCTTTCCCTGGGAATTGAACCCATGACCTTGCCATTGCTAGCTCCATGCTCTGTTTAACGAGCAAAATTGTAATTTTGCAAACTAGATTATCCAAAGAAACAGTGCAGTATTTGGGGTGGGGGGGTTGTGGGGTGTGTGTGTAATGAAGCCCTTCTGGAACGAAGCGATGCGTTTGTGTAAGAAAAATATCCATATTTAACATATTTAACATATTTAATTTTCTTGTTGATGCATTAATGACAATGGTTAGTTGCAACAAATAATAGCTTTTTTTTTTTTTTTTTTTTTTAAAGCATTTTTCTGATAGCATTTTAACTAACCCTTGATTATAAATATTAATTTGGTCTTTCAGAGCTTTCAGGTGCAGTGCATTGCATATTTGCTCTTGACATGCTAAAGCCATAACCTGATTTGACTCATTATATTTATAGTAAATTGCTGTAAAATCTCCAAATTTAACTTTTTTGGTAACTGTTCAGTCTTTTTGCAGTTAAGAACTCTTCACACATCATCAGCACCAAAATATCGGTAAACTCTGTGTTCATCGGAAATTACCTTTAAGCACACTGCGCCTTTTTCTTTATCAGCACAGATGAGAAGCACTTGTTTGTTTTATTATCTGTCCAATTTAACAACTTTTTTGACTGAGTGACAGATGTTACTGTATAGAGTGATCACATCATCTCCATCAGATCTTTATGATTGGCCAAAGCAGACTTCTTATACACCATGCGTCCTGACCTTGTACTTGCTCATACTGGTAATCCTATGTTTTGTTCACACATAGCATCAAAACGGTAATTTACCAGTAATGTAACTTCTCATTCCTGAAAATTGGCCCAACTATTCAATGAAGAGGCAAAAAGTCCAAAAATATAATGCATAAACTGGGACTAGTCTTACCAGTTAGTCGTGTAGTTTTTTTCATTAAGACTGGTCATAATTCATAAAACTGGTCAGTTACATAAAATAGATTGGTCTGTTTGGATTTCCCCTTTGACAACTGCTAGTTGTTCACACTAGTTCTTAAGACAGTCTAAAAAAAAGTAGCTATGTTTATGCAACTGGTCTGTTTTTGTCAGTACTACTAGTCTAAAACTATATATTCTGCTGGTCTTCTTTTGGGTCTTCGGAAGCTTCTGTTGTATGAACTCTACACTGCAAATGTAGACAACAGTGTACATACGGTAGTGTTTTGAGAGGGATTTCCTTTAAATGCAGGAGAATGTTTGTGTATTGTGAGCAGGTAACTCCCAGGGGAAGTAGTATTTGCGTTTTAATTGTACACACATGTTACAACTGGGCAGGCTTCAGAGTTGTGCAATGTCTTGACTTTTATGGGGTTATATTGTGTGTCTGTGCATGTGTGAGCATGCATGTGGGCATCTGCTTCTCATTTGGTGATTTTGTGTTTTGGACACATTAGTCATCTTACAGTTTTACCTAACAGCGTATAGAGTAATGTTGAAAAATCCAAATGGCATAAGACATAGCCACTAAACCCAAAGGATATACTCGAGGGCTAAAGAAACTACTAAAGAAATCCAATGCATCATGAGCCTGAATATAAGAAAATTTGTAGTACACTGTTTTCAAGTATCAAAATATGAAATCTGTTCATTAAGGCCCCGTCCACACGGAGACGCGTTTTTGTGAATACGCAAAAATTTTGTATCGGATAGGCGTTTCGTCCACACGGATCCGGTGTTTTCGGAAGGTGAAACCGCTATTTTTTGAAACCGAGTCCCAGAGTGGATAAATCTGAAAACGCCGTCTTTGCGTTTTCGTGTGTACAGCCAATCCGTATATTTTGTGAAACGATGATGTCATCACCCCACGTGTCGACCCTAGTCAGACACTGCTAACAGCACAAAACAGCAACAACAACAATAGCAGACTCTAGATGCTTGTGTTCGTGCTGCAGAAGCTACTGAGCCAAAATAAAGCGTTATTTCTAAGCTTTACTATAGTTTGTATACAGCGCGCAAGGTTTATGCGCATGCTCCAAGTCTTATTCGCTGTTTTAAGTGTATCTCTGTGGCAGAATTACAGTGCCACATACTGGTCTGGCATGTATACTACATCGTTTTGAGTCGTTTCAGTGGTTTCGTGTGGACGCAGATATTTCTTGAGACGAGGAAAAAAAAAAGATCGGATAGGGTAAGCTCCGGCTTCGTGTGGACGTAACCTCAAAAGGAGTACAAAAAACAAAACAAAAAAAAAACTACTGGCTACATACAACTAAAACTGATTTCTTATTATCTTATGTTTACTTCAGCGGTGTGAACAGAACCACACTAAATGAACGTTAAATTGACAATGTGTTTTTGTGTGTGTGAACTTGCATTTATTACTTTACATAACCCCACAAAGTATGAAAGATACAGAATCTTTGACTATGTGGGTTCCCTTACGTGGACCCCACAAGGACAAAATCTTTTATATGAGACTAAATGTTGACTTAATATACTACCGTCTTTCCCTACACTATACCTAAACCTACCCGTCACAGGAACGAATGTTTTATCATCACAGAAGAATGTTTTAACATATATATACCCCACAACGTCATAAATTCCTGATCTTACTGTCTTAGTGGGGTCATTGGGACCCCACAATGTAGTATAATAGTAGTAGCGTGTGTGTGTGTGTGTATGGAACACCTTAGATGCATGTGATTGCATTTTATCTTGTGTGAGCAGCTGTGTTAGTTGTAGTAATGCACTCTTCCTTTTCAGTCACTTATTCTTCTTGACCTGTGACATTTGACCTGTGAGATGATCTTTTCCTTTGAGTATGTCTCACTGCTCACACATGTATTTATATAGATTTCATCTGGAGGTCTATTTGTGGGACTTGGAGAGTGAACCTTGATATAACCACTGCATCATTATTCGGTGTCCCATAATGTTTTTCGTTGTCTCTCTGTACTTTTCGTTTTTGTTGAGATCATTTTTACTGTATTTTTAATATCAAAGGGATGTTGTTTGGAAGTTTTTTTTTTTAATATTTAATTAAAAAATAATAAAAAGGGGGTTTGAAAGTCATAAATCTTTCTCTCCTTTTTTCTCTCTCAATTTTGAATTTAAATTCAAATGTGCTTTATTTGCATGACAGTTGTTACAGTTTATTGCCAAAGCATTTGTAATGTTTACAGTGAATCTAGAACAGATGAAGTCAAATTATATGTATGAATATAATCATATCATCAATCATATCTCTTTGGGCAGCCAGTTCTGTCAATATCTGCCCGTCTCTATAGTCAGAGTCTGTATATCGTCATTGTTCTTCTTTCACTGTACATTTGCTGTTGTATAATATTTAGGACCAAATAACATTCAAGTTTACTTTGTTTTTCTGTTGTTTCGGTCTAATAAGTCATCATTTTCTTTTTGTACTTTTATAATTTAGTTGGGCCGAATTTTGTGAATGCGTTGGTGTCCAGACGCTGGCTGTTGTTAGTCATGTTGTTAGTTGTTTTTGCAGCTTCAGGAACATCTGAATCAGGGGACTTCTTTAAGTGTTCATTTCATGGTTTTAAGGGCTTTAAAATGATAAGAACTGGGCTTAGATGTTTCCAAATATTGATGACTTGTTTCTCAATGCGTATCAGTAGAGGATATTGGCCTGCATGCGTTGTTCGGTGTGTTTCTCTGTACTCTGAGGAAGGTGATGATACACGTGGCAACTTTTTGAGCAATGTTGCCGAGCAATGTTGCTTGGGCACTTTCCCACTGAGAATGAGCAACAAATTTATATCTGGATACGTTAGATCGGTCGTGGGCAATTTTTTGAGATCCTCCAATCAGAATGTTAGCAGCCGATCACGTGACCGGTTCGGAGATTTCAGAAAAAATTCAAACAAGATGGCGGCCTCTCAGCGGCAGTGGAGCGGAGAAAAGGAGTGTGAACTTGTATCTTTTTACCCTAGTAAGTAGTCATATGTCAATCCAAAACAGGGAATTTACCTCATTTAATCCTTAAAATACCAAGAGGTGTCCAATTTAATGTGCGTTGGCTATAATTTAGCCATCAAATGTTTTCAGTTAAATACTAAAAAGACGTGTTCTGTTTAACGTCTGTAGTGGCGTAGGCTGTAGGGCGTATGGCACATGCATGTAGCTTTTGATGCGATCGTCGCGGGTTCGAATTCGCCTTTTGCTGAACTCACACTTCTCCCTTTTCATATCACAAATCAGATCGGAAAGGCATTTATTTTTAATATAAATGAAGAAAATATTTGAAAAGTTGAAATAAGGTGCCTAACAAGTGTTTATAATAAAGTATTTATTGGGTTGGCAATAGATTTTCTCCTCTCTGATTAGTTGCTGCCAACTGTCCATTGCCCTAATTAGTTGCCCTGTGTCTCATCAGGTTGCCCGTTGACGGCAACATTGCTCAGCAACATTGCTCAAAAAGTTGCCACGTGTGTCATCACCTTTAACACAGAACTCATCATGTAGGGCTTCAGTTGGGTTTTTGTCCCATTTGTCAAATTCATGGATCAGGAGAGGACCCCACACTTCACTGCCATATTGTAATGTGTGTTCTCTGTTTCACTGTGTTTTTGGTTCTGTCATGTTTGCCCATCATTTGACCTAGTTTTCCTGAGTTGTCTTAATAGTCATTATATTCACCTGTGTCTTGTTTATTAACTCAATAGTTCCCTTTGTTGGCTCTGTTCATAAATAGCCTGTATTCTCACCCATTCTCTGTTCGTCCTCGTTTGAGATAGTGTTTGGTTTTGTTTCCCTGTGTTCAACTCTGTTTATGTTTAAAGATCGTTCCAGTATGTTCTTCTTCGTCGTGCACTTTCATCACTCAACCATTCCGTAACACATGATGCAGTAGGTTCTATGACTGATTGGAATATTTTGAGCCAGATTCTTTTTTTTTTTTTATATTGGGATAGATGCCATACAAGGCCCTTCTTACTTACTGTGGACCTTTTCAGTCTTATTATAGTACCAAACTACAATAATACAGTAACTAGCAGCATATTTCTTGTACTCTATGTTTGTTGCTACTGGCTTTTCGTCAACTCACAGAAGTTGATTTTGATTTGGACGTGAGTGAAAGTGTTGATTTCAAATGGATAAGTTGTTTATTTTGTAATTAGCCTGTCCATTTCTACTAGCAATGTAGAGGCACTGCCTGCATTTCAGTTACACCCTCACATTCACATCACACTATGAATAAGGGCTTCATACTGTATTAATTGTGTATGCACATGTCCCTGTAATTCAAATGTCCCTAATAAACATACAAAACTTTGTTTTATGAAAAATGCAAAACGTTTTCTGTAAGGGTTATGTTTAGGGGTGTTGTTAGGGAGCAGAACATATGATTAGCTCAGTATAAAAACCATTACGCATATGGAAAGTCCTTGTAATAAAAGGAGTAACAACATGTGTGTGTGTTTTAGCACAGAGGGTTTTATTGTGTATAAGTCACTGATGTGCAGTTCTGCAGCAGAGATCAGTCACTGGATGAGATCATGTGAGCAAGCGGGTGTGACATGTAAAGCTGCTCCCTCTGTATTTCTCTAATTGTTAGGGAGCAACTAACTAGAAGTAGTGAATAGCTTTACACTGCAACTTCTTGGAAACAACAGCTTGGAAGTGTGGCATAAAACTGCTGTTTTAAAATCACACTTCATTATGTACAAGCGAGCTTCTTCAAGGCAGCGCTTCAGTGGTTCAAAAAAAAACATACTTCCATACATCCAGAGTAGCTGTCCACATGTGCTGTTGTAAAATAACCAAACATGACAACAGGAATAACATTTCAATTGCAGCATGCGTACCAATTTAATTCATAGTAATTCACAGTATCAGTGCGGCAACTCCCTAAATGTCTTATATCGTAATATCAATTTTTGTTCACTGTTAACCATTTAGCTCTCAGCTGAACTTTTTTCTGGGCATCTTACGACCTTAAGACTTAATGACAATGTGGTATAGTTGCCGAAAGTTGACACTATTAGTTCATTCTCAGCCAAAAGCTAAAAGCTTATGTTGCCATTTCCAGCACTTTATATGAAAAAGTTTCTCCCCTTTTTTAATCGTGCCCTTTTGGGCTTTTTACATCTGATGTACAGAAGCAGTAGCTAAAGAGACCTTAATTAGACACACTGAGCACAATGTTGGACTAAGTGCTGTTCATTGAGCATAAAATATTTGGTGAGAAATACACAAGCATTCCTAAAAACACCTGGACTCTGCAGGCAGTTAAACCAAAGTACCTTTAAGGTAAATCAGTTTACTTGACAGCTCTCTTGGTAACACCTCCGTGCAGCTGTTTTTAAAGTAAATAACAGATATTAAATGCATACAGCTCCTATCTACTTAAATGGGGAAAGACATAAATCTCCAAAAGTCAGAATTATAATTCAATAGGACCTGTCGAAAAAGTGGTGTCAAAGATTGTTTCTTTCACTCAAATCAAATATTAATAATAATGAGCAGTCCCCACCACCATACAAACCACCATATACATTGAACTTCATTGTTCTCTTATTAATAAGATTACACAGAACTTAAGTTTATGAAGATCCAAATCTTTTTTAAATGGGTAGAAGCATTTTTGATTGATATATGACAGTGTCACACCTGCTAATTGTTATTCTTTACTTATTATTCTGCCCTCCCATTAGCATTCTTCTACCTTTCTCCAGGTGTTCATATGATTTTTTTAAAAGATTTTTTCCCACCCTTCAAGTTCAGAATAAGACCAAATTTAGTGTACATCTTCAGGTTTCAAGTTTTATGTTCAGTCTTGTTAAGATCAACTAATCAAAATGGGCTCTCCTTTTCACCAGCTCATTGTAATTATTTCTCAATTCTGGGTTCCAATTTTTATTAGGTGTCTTTACTTTTTTTTTATATTAGGTGTCTTTTAACTAGAGATGCACCAATACCATTTTTTAAGGACCAAGTATGAGTACCGATACTTTTTTCTAGTACTCGCCGATACCGATGCCTATACATTTATTAATTCCTCTTTTCTTTCTTTTTTTTTTTTTTTGGTGATGTTGCAGTTTTCCAAGCACAACACAGTGAGACTAATGAATGTAGGACAGCTTCTTTATTATTATTCTAATGAAAAAAGTATAATTTTTATGTGCTTGTCACAAACTTAAAGAACAACAATTTCACAGTGTCCAATAACCTTCAAATGGCATAATTACCAATATATATAATTGTTGTTATATTAAAAGAAATTTACAAACAAATTACAAACAATACAACAAATACTATAGAGATACAAATTAAATAAACTTGTTTTTCAGATACAGTAGGTTTATTTACCATGTATACATTTATTTAACATATTTTGTTGTTTTATTAACATTAATGACAAATATAGGCTACGGTCCCTTTAAGACCGAATCCATGGATACTGACACATATCCTGTTTTCACCCATATGTTTACGTCCACTTAAGCCATAACCGGCTGTATTTACGTGGGATAATCCACACGATGGACATTTTGCGTCGCGTCTTCACTAATCGATAACGAATTGTGATTGAAAGCATGCAGTTCGCAATGTCTGTGTTGTCATCATTAATATGAAGTATTTCCACTCCCTTGAGGCTGACATTGTTTCTGCTGCAGCCGCCGGTGTCTCTGTGCATGGAAAATTCTGTCAGTTATGTCACGTGAGTACAAGTACATGAGCTTGGTATCGGCCCGATACCGATACTGGTATCGGTGCATCCCTACTTTTAACTACTTTTTTTAACACTAACTTTGACTTTAATTTACTTGTCAAAGGAACAATGTACGTATTGTGTTGAATATACTATTGAAAAACAGGTTAGGGACAGGTTTGGTGGTATGGCTAGGTTTAATGATGGGTTAAAGGTCAACAGAGTAATTATAGATGTAATTACTGAAATTAATTACAGCTGTAATTATATGCAGGTATTTTTTTTAAATCAGGCAACCTATATGGTGTGTGAGGAGGGATAATCACTGGCATGTGACAATAGCTAAAGAGGTGTATGTATTTAAGTATGAATGAACGTTTTGAGGTAATCATTCCTCATAGTATAAGTCACACAGCCTGTTTTAACTTAGGTGCTATAAATACTTTTAAAATGTGAGATTTTAACGTGATCCAACAATCCATTCGCACGAACACACGAAAGCTTCTGTGATTTTTCAGTTTAAGATTTCTCTGATGCAGCATTTCATTTGCACAGAACAAAATCCTCTGATATTAGATTATTATTGCTGCTTATTCTGTTTCTGTTGGCTGATATTTTAGCATGGCTTTTATCCAAATCTTAACACAGAATTTAGCAACAAGCCACTTTTACTTTCCTAGTTAATTTGTGTCTTTACACAGTTGAGAATCGTTTTGTCACTGAATTAAAAAGAATTCTAAAGAGAACCAGATGGATTGAACCTGTTGATTACACTGGTCTACAGCCAAAACGCTTCTGAAATAAATGTAGTGGAACTTTACTAATTCTGAGTCACTGAGAACGAAAATGATGCTTAAAATTGTTGATTGGCTCTAGTTTTCAAGAAATGCTATTGGTTAGTATATACAACCCTTGACTTAGGAATGGTGGAGGATAAGTGAGTAATAAAGGCAAGGGATCTCTATTCGAACCAGAAATGACTAAAATACATATTTAACTGGATCTATGATAAATCTATGTCTGGGTTTGGACAGTATAGTAGGCAAAACAATGAATAATGCAATCTGAAGCTGATATTGCATCGTACATGATATGAATTGCATCATGTTATTCCTAGAAGTCATGGATTATGCAATCATAACAAAGATTACATCCCTCTGCTGAACAAATTGCCATATATCTGTTCTAGAAATCATACAGCAGAGGTGCAAAACTCATTTCCTGGAGGGCCACAGCTCTGCAGAGTTTAGTTCCAACCCTGCTCCAACACACATACCTGTAGTTTTCAAATAAGCCTGAAGGACTTGATGAGCTGGATCAGGTGTGTTAAAATAGAGTTGAAGCTAAACTCTCCAGAGCTGTGGCCAGAGATGGGCTGCTTCCAAAAACTTAGGCAGCTGACTTGTTGCATCACTGCCTTATCAGGCAATGACTTTCGTACCTCAAAAAACTGATTTTGGACAGGCAGCGTAACAGTTTAATGATCTTCAGCAAAATAGAGCGAGCTTTGATGATAAAAAAGCGAATGTATAAGTACTGCAATAGTAATTTCTCGCTAGAAATGACATCAAAAGTGGAAAACATTGGTCAAAAACATACATTTTATGCACAAACTGACTACCAACTGCAACTCTCAGACGCCATCTTTAATTTTTAGCTCAGCTGTAACAGAATGGAAAGCACAGGATTGTGGGATATCAAAGGCAGCTTCAAAAATCGATCAGATGAAGGTATTTTAGGATACAGGAAGTAAAGCTAACATTGAATTCGGACGTGCCTCGATGCCTTCCTATTTAGAAATGCATCCTCCAAAGGCAACATTTTAAGTTTTCGGATGCAGCCATGGTCTTATTATTGGGAGATACGAAGGGCTGTGGCTTTACCATTGGAGAAGGCATAACGGCTAACTTGGATCATGTGTGCCTCGATAACCAATCACATTACAGCCTTGACGTCATTAAATTTCAATTATAGTTGTGCGACAGTCAGTCACTGTTTGCGGATAGGATACCATAGAAATGAATGAGAATTGCAGGCTTTATGCTATTTATTTGCTAACCTTGCAGGCTTGCCTTCAAGTGGCTTTGCTGTGGCCCTTCAGGAACTGAGTTTTGCACCCCTCTCATACAGTGTCATGCCCCCTCATTTGTCAGTGTTTGATTTTGGATAGAGATGCCTCTTACTTGTGTGAACAGTGCAGATACCTTCAAATGGAGTAAATGGAGCCCATCAGTGCTTGCAGACTATTGCTGAACAATGACAAGAGATTCTCCATTTAATGAATACAAGAGACAAGCCAAGAAGTGCAGAGTAGACACTGAATAGGATTAAACTATGTACATAATAGTTTTTTGCCTTTTGTTTCATAATAAATTTGATTTATACAATATAACCCTTTTGCTGTGTTACATAAACAGGACTGATGATGGGTGCTATCTACACAATATACGTAGACGTAAAATGTAAAAACATAAATATCTTGGAAACAGCCAATCAGTTGTTTTAATTGTCATATTTGAATTTAGCACATCAAAATACATAATAAATGGCACATGTAGGGTCCAGATTTACTAACAGCTTGTGCCAGCGTAAACCCTCTTTTGGAGTTAAAAAACTAAAGTCAGGTTTTACTAAAGACACGCAGTGAAAAATTTGCGATGAAAAGTTGTAGACACAGTTATTTTTGCGGCTGACCTTATTGCATATGCATTTGTAGGAGTTTCCCTTTCAGACGCAAAATTTATGGGAGGAGAGTATTTAAATGAATCATGCAAGGTGATTTACTAAGGTTTGTGCTAGTCAATTTACTGGTACAGTATTTGCACTATTATTTACTGCCCCAAAAAGCATGTCTTAAACCAGACGCTAATTTGCGCTGTTCTTGGTAGATTGTCACGGCGTTGGTCATTATGGAAATGATCCGGCTGCGTCTGTGTTCTTTAATTTGCGCATCATCAGTAGATCACGCGCAGAACTTCCACTCCCATCTGCACTTGCATGGAATTGCGCTCTCCACTAATTTGCCCTGTTTGGTAAATCCAGTCCATAATCTCTGAAGTAGACGACTTCTAAAAAATTGCAAATAAAAAAATAGCAAAGTCACACCTGTTAACTGTCAGGCATTCTTTATTCCATCACTCTTTTACCTCTCTCCAGGTGTTCTTAAAGGTACAGCGGCTGTAAAAGTTTCCATAGAGGGAGGTCAACCACTCCCATCACTGTCTGTCACGGCGTCTGCAGCAGGGCCTCGAGTGACCAAAATCTCATCTCAAACCCCTCAGGGGATCAATGGGAGCGGGACATCCATTACTGGCTATGCAGGAGCACCAGGTAAGTGTGTTCAGATATGTGTGTTTATGTATTGCAAATGTGTGAATTCTATTACAAAGCTGTTTACAGAAAATTATCTCACAGTATTTGTTGTATTGTTCTTGACAGGTTATCCTCTGATTCCTGCTGCTGCCCTCAGTCCTGATTCTGTTTCTGGTATTCAACACTCTATTGTAGCTGAACACTTTTTGTGGGGAATTACTAAATAAACTAAACTAAATTAAATAGCCGCAATTGCCTATTATCAGAGCTTGAGCTTTTTGATATAGCTGATACATGAGTAACACTTCACAATAAGGATTAATTTATTATCATTAGTTAACTACATTAGTAAACTAACAATGAACAATACTTCAGAAGTTAATTTCTAGATTTACTAATACATTTTTAATTGAAAGTTATGTTAACATTAGTTAAAGGGTTAGTTCACCCAAAAATGAAAATAATGTCATTTATTACTCACCCTCATGTCGTTCCACACCCGTAAGACCTTCGTTAATCTTCGGAACGCAAATTAAGATATTTTTGTCGAAATCCGATGGCTCAGTGAGGCCTGCATAGCCAGCAATGACATTTCCTCTCTTAAGATCCATTAATGTACTAAAAACATATTTAAATCAGTTCATGTGAGTACAGTGGTTCAATATTAATATTATAAAGCGACAAGAATATTTTTGGTGCGCCAAAAAAACAAAATAACGCCTTATACAGTGATGTCCGATTTCAAAACACTGCTTCATTAAGCTTCGGAGCGTTATGAATCTTTTGTGTTGAATCATGATTCGGATCGCGTGTCAAACCGCCAAACTGCTGAAATCACGTGACTTTGGTGATCCGAACCGCAGATTCGAACCAAAGATTCATAACGCTCCGAAGCTTCCTGAAGCAGTGTTTTGAAATCGGACATCACTATATAAGTCGTTATTTTTATTTTTTTTTTGGTTCATAAAAAATATTCTCGTCGCTTTATAATATTAATATTGAACCACTGTACTCACATGAACCGATTTAAATATGTTTTTAGTACATTTATGGACAATTGTATTTTGTAAATGCTGTAAAAATATATTTTTAGTTCATGTTAGCTAATGTATTAACTAATGCTAACAAACGAGACCTTATTGCTCAAGTGTATCAGACATACAACTTTTTTTTTTCTTTTTTTTTTTAAATGGCTCACAGAAATGGATACATTTGATTTTGTGGAAATGGCAACATGATATGAGTGATCAAAAAGTCAGCCAACTGGATTATACTTAAAAAGTTAAGACAGCAAATGAACTTAATTTTTTAAGTTGAAGTATGTGGACTTTTTTATGTGGTCCACTGATCCTTAAGCTCATGAAATCACCAGAACCAAAGTGATTCCATGTTTGTGATCAGTTATTGAGGTGTGTATTAGTGGTTGTTCAATGCTATCACCCTAAATGTGATTATTTTTTGTTCTTTTGAAAACAGTCATTGTTTTTGAGCTAGAAAAAGGCCTCAAAAATGAATAAAAAATTATAACATTTTATCGTCAGATAGTTTTATATTGAAAAATATGTTAATTTCTCATCTCCACTTTTTCTTACTACGTTTTGTTAGCAACTTACCATAGATATATATACATAGCAATATGTAAGCTGTCCACCATATTGGAACTGTGAAAGCCGGTCCGTGAACACAACCGTACTTAGACACATGTATGAATATCTAAATCAGCAATAGACCTCAGCAGATGATTTTGCTAAACTAACACAATACAACAAGATGAAGGCATCAGCTAACACATTAAATAGTTACCATACTTTAATAGCTAACTAGTTACATTTTTAATTTTTAATACAATAACTTGGCTGTAGGTTAAGTTCTATGAAACTGTAGCTTGCCAGACCACAAGTTTTGCATAATTTAAAGCAGCTTCCCCAACGCTGGATGAACATTCAAAATATGTTGTTATAAAACTTACGTTTTTACTGGATATTAACAATATGCCATATTTCCATATCTACAGCACAGATTCCACTGAAGACAATTCAAATGGCCGCAGGTACTGTAATTAAACCTTCCATATATTTTACAGAGCTGTATTGTCAGTGAGTGATGGTAAAGTGAGTATGTGTGCGTATTTATGCAGGAGAAGGGCGAGTAATGACCTATGTGTCGTTTTCGGCTGGTCTGACACTTGTGCCATTTCCTGGAGAAATCGGTATCATCCGATTCAACAATGTTCTGTTAAATGATGGAAGACACTATGATCCACAAACAGGTACGCGGTTTTTAAATCACGCCTTTTTATCATGTATTTATGGTGTTTGCTAAAGTTGCCCGTGTGAAAAAGAAGTGTACTTAATTGTATTGAATGTGCACTTGTAATGTACCACCAAGTGCCACCAAGTCGTGTTTTACTGTAACTTCAGCAGCTCCAGGCATGTGAACAAAAGCGGCAATCTCATTGGTCGTCCAGTTTTTAACGTGGCGCGTCAAACCAAAAAAACAAACTTGAGGCTTTTTAAAAAAACACCTGCCGTTTTTCGTGTCGGTATGCACACTCACATTGGCGCCCTTTGTTTAGTCACGAGGCGTTAAACATCGGTGATAATCGTGCGTGATATTCGTCCCGGTGTGTACAGGCCTTAGGCTCAACTAGCTGCATGTAATATAATTTAAACTAATTATACATTTTCATTTAATTAAGTGATTGAAAACAGTACATTCAATTTACACTTAAGTATGTCATTTTAAAGTGTATTATTTCTCAAGTACTCTTTTTAAAAGTATGCTAATACAGTATGTACTTGTCTTAAAAAAAATGTACAGATGTTGATTGACTTCACACACAACAACAGCAGCATCATTCTACATACAGTATGCATTTGATGTAATCTAAATCTTTTTTTTTTTTTAACAGGTGTGTTCACTGCGCCCATGGATGGACGGTACCTTCTCAGCGCTGTGTTAACTGCTCAAGCAGGAGAAAGAGTCGAGGCCTTTCTCTCAGTAGCCAATCGCAACATCCAGAAGCTTTACACTGCTGGGACGGGGAGCAGAGGCTCTGAGGACTGTGTCTGTGGTGGGTCGGTCTCTGCAAGTCTAGCTCTTCATTTGAAGCGGGGGCAGAGGACGGGACTTGTGCTCACATCAGGGAAGCTGGCGATTTCTGCATCCAGTGAAATTCTGTCTTCATTCAGCGGATTCCTGCTTTACCCAACAATAGCCAAGCGATAGCTGACAGCCAACGGCAAACATTAAGGTTAGGGTTGATTTAAATTCTCGTAATAAGCTGCTCAAAGATAATTTGGTTACTCTATACTTGAAGCCTTTATGTTAATGCATTATACAAGAATCCATAATGTACGTTGCAGTGCATTATATATTTTCATAAATAATTGTAAACAAAGTTAAAATGCATTAATATTTGCAGATTCCTTTTTACACATGAAATTGGTTATTCATCATGCTTTAATGCATTATACTTTCTAAATGAGGCGTTATAATGTTTTTGCAACTTTGGTTGCAATTACATTGAGATCATTATAATGTGCATTACAAGGCATAATTAATGCATTAAGATTACATTTATAATGCATTATATACAGGCTTCAAGTGAAGTGTTACAGATAATTGTTTGACACATGAAAAAGCAGAGGAACAAAATGAGGATCCATTTAAAAACAAAAACTGACTACAACAGTTAAAAGCTTCACATTCATTGTTAATTGAAAAACAAACATTAGTGATTTTGCAAGGGAGTTCATCTGGTAGGGTGCTAGGAAATCTATTGAGCTGATTTTATAGAGGTCACCAATTAGTGCACCACGAACCCAACCAAGATTTCTTCCAAATGGACCGTGAATCTTTTCTCTTAGAAATAAGTACAAGCATGGCATTTTTATTTTACACACTGAACAACCATCTTTGAAGCATGTTTACATGATTAAAATAATGATAAAGCCATGTTTTGATTTTCACAAAATGATTTACTCACTGTAAAAAAGAATTGTTGGTTTAACTTAAAATTTTAAGGCAACCAGGTAACTTCCTTTTGAGTTCATTGAAATTAAAAATTTGAGTTAATACAATGAAGGCGATTGGTTTAATCAACAGAAACTTAAAATATTGTGTTATCTGAACCACATTAATTATCTAAGTTGATTTGACACAAGAAAAAATGTTGTGATAACAAATCATGAAAATAAGTTTTTACAGTGGGTGGAATCAAGCTTAGATCCAGCTTAGGTCCACTAATTAGGGACTTCTGTTGTAAAAGGTCAGTGCAAAATATATTAAAGCCAGAAAAAAATAAAAATAAAAAATCAGCTTTTTTTGATAAATTTAGGAAAACTGCACAAAGATATGTAATTATATATATTTAGTTTATTGTAGCAACCTTGCCCCACAACAGATGAATGTTTTTCATATGTCATTAAACATACACATGACTTCAACAGTAACATTATTCACCACTTTTCAATAACATCACCAGGCTAAAAAGAATCTGTCTCACCCAATGACTGAATTTTAAACTTTCTCATAACTCACTGTTGTTAGCTTTTGCCCACATCCACACCCTTTCCACCCACAGTTTTTGATCCAAGACATTCGGTTCCAAGAAGATAATTTATCTACATTAAAACACCTTTTTTTTTCGAAATGTATAAATACGCTTTTTTTATGGAAGATGTTTTTGTGTGAAAAACATGTTGGATATTTTATCAATGGCACAATCATTTATGATTGAAATGTGTGTACAATGCATATTGTTATCATCAAAATCACTGCTCCATATGTTATTTTTATTTAGATCAAATGTAATATTTTGTAAACTACCTGAATATGTGTATCTTATCTAACAATTTATGGAAGTGTTATTTTAAATGTCAAGTTCACTGTCATTTCATGTACAGGATCATTATTGCTACCATCCTCATATCTGTTGTGCAGAATTTCTAGAGAAACAGATACAGTGTAAAAATCAGGAGCAGAATGTCAGAACCGCTGGTTTTTATCTGCAGAAGTATACGTAAATAAATGGCTGTTAAAAATAAATTGTTTCATAGTCTTGTTTTTGTGTGTTTGATTCTGAAAAGTTAACGTCTGATGAGTAAATTGTTTCTTCAGTAGCTTGACTTTTCATAACTGTCCATATCTCTAATATCAACCAGAGTTGTTTGTACATGTGCATATTTTAATGTTCAGTTAAAGTTTTGAAAAAGGTGTTTACGTGACCCAAAATTCTGATTAAAATAAATGTGAGCAGCAGGTGGAGAATATGATTATATTTCTTGGTTCTACTAAGAATTCTAGCTGCTGCATTTTAAAGCAGTCAAAGCTTATTTAATAACCCAGGACCCAAGTAATAGAAATTATATGCTTAATGCTGTGCTACAAATGCTGTTCTTTGCAGATAATGAAAAACTGTAGTAGTATTAAGTGAAAAACATGGTGAAACAATAACAATAACTGAGGTGTTACAGTATTGCTGATTGTCAGTAATATACTCATCACTCACTATAAACTTTGCATTTTTTTTGTAATACTACTGAGTTCACCAGAGAAACATCTTGGTTACCCAGCATGGTTTAGTGGGTATTGATTTCCCAATAGCATCTTTAGCAGAACCCTGGTTCCCTGAGAAGGGGAGCAAGACACTGCTAAAGACGCTTTGCAGAACGCCATTAGCGTGACCGGTGTCTGAAGCATGTGTGCCAAAATTGCCAATTTATTGGCTGTCCATAACATCACAAGCGGAGCACCCGTAAGTATAAAAGGGTGCCTTTAATACATGTCATCAACTCTTTTATCTGAAGGAGATGTGCAGGCAAGCCCTAGGCATGGCAACAAGACTCAGTGTCTTGTTCCCCTTCTCAGGCAACCAGGGTCACATATACGTAACCTAGACATTCCCTTTTGAAGTGGAACTTCGACGCCGTGTCTGCTAAAGACGCTATGGGGAAATCAATTCTCACTAAGCCTTGCTAGGTGAATGTTTGCCTCACTAAGCTGTGAATATGCACAAACATAGTGTGCATAGCATGATTGTCTATACGGTTACTTAATCGGAGTCAGAGCATGTCAACCATGAGGTAATGCAGATGACTTAAATATACTGTATAATGGCATTACTCCCTAGGCCAATATCTTTAGTAGTACAAGATACCTGTGCTTCTATGCTCTATAGCAAGGGAAGTCCCAGCCTTTACAACTTTCCTCCCTCCCTTGCAGAACAGGGATAGCCTTATAAGCCCCCAAGAGCAGAGCTCTAGGAATAATGGCTAAGCTTGTCAGCTGCTTCTATATAGATAAAGCTCTTAGGGAGAAACAAACAAAGGGCTATCAACTTGACCTTTGGTAATACGACTACGTCCAGGGGGAGATTGCAACCCTAATTTTAATCCATAAGGAGGGGTGTAAATATGAGAATGGCCAAAAAATTCTCGCCATCTTAACCCACTAGGGAAACCTCAGGGGAGCTTCAACTCTACTTAAATACCCACCTAGAACAATAAGGCTCATGCCCTGCTCGCAAACATCTCCAGGATCGATTTAAGACTCCATTCAATCATATAAATTATAGAATTTATAAATTTATAATTCATAGCCAACAAAGGGAAATGTCTCAAACCTTCACAATTGCCACTGCTGTAAAAAGGGGGAGGCTAATACTATTTCACTTCCATTTGAAAAAAGGAAGCAATGAGAGCAGGATGAATGCTAGCATGGTCCAAACTTCTTGTCTCCCAGGCTCCATCATCTTATAGTGTTTCCCTACTTAAATACCCAATAACAGTTGGGGAGGGATAATGAAAAAGTTGGCTTAATCATTAAGCATTATACTGGACCTTTCTCAATTTTTCAACTTTCGACGGACCAGGAGCCTCAGGGGTTTTAGAAAAAAACTTGGACCAGCGCAGGATGCATTTCCTGAACGCAGCTGATTGCGCCTTCACCTCTCTAAACTTCCCGACCACTGTCTCAACAGATGTGCCAAAGAATTCAGAGAGCGAGACCAGGGTTTTGAGGAGAAAATTCTTCTTTTTTTCCCTGATGTCGGTCAAATGCCTCTCTGTCAATACCGTCGCCAACATCGAACGGCCGATAATGGCAGCTGTTTGTTTGGTAGCTCGGAGGGCCAAGTTTGTGGTGTGGTGCAATTCAGCTTCAGAAGATAATTCCTGCCCCTGATCCAAATCTCACAGCAGATCAGCCTGGTAGGCTTGCAACACAGCCATTGTGTGCAAAGCGACACCAGCCTGACCAGCTGCCACATACGCCTTGCCAGTCAAGTGCAAGGTGGTCTGTAGTGGCTTGGATGGCAGGACCAGAGCCTTCAGAGAAGAGGACTCAGCCTGTGAGAGATAGCTTCAACAGGGGTCATCTTTACTTATCCACGCTCGGGTAAACCTTCCAAATTTTGCATAATTGATATGTTGGAATGGAAAAACACAAGCTGAATATGATTTCTGATCGAACAGATCACTCAAGCCTGTGAAAGAGGAATGAGAAAGATCAATCCCTCTCTCAAATTCCTCTGCCAGCTCAACCTGCGAACCCCATGACTTTAACTGTTTGCTGTGCCTCAGCGACAGTGAGCCATGTGGTGCAGATGCTTTTTTCTGATTTCTCAAGGGATAAGCGTGAGTGGAACTCTCGAGTGCTGAACATGCATGCTCCTCTCCCACGCATAGATCATGTGTGTCCTCGGGTGTCAGAAACCTAGTACTCAGAGGCACACACTTCCTGTAGCATTGCTTGGTTCCATTGTTTCATTTGCCTTCACCATGTGCTACACAAACAAATGGCTCATGAAGACAAAACTGATGATGTGTATTAAAGGCACCCTTTTATACCTACGGGCACTCCGCTTGTGACGTAATGGATTGTTGTCAGCCAATAAATTGGTGTGTTTGTCACACATGCTTCAGACACCGGTCACGCTGATGCTGTTCCCCATAACTTCTTAAACAGATGCAGCGTCCAAGTTCCACTTCGAAAGGGAACTTTGCATTCTTTTATAAAACTGTTTCCCGAGAAACTTTGCATTCTTTTGTAAAACTATTGGATTCCCACTTTTCGTTCACTCAGAGAAGCACGGACATGTAGTTTTTCCTCTAATCTCATATTATTTCCATCACAAAACTTTTAAGAGTGAATGCAAAGTTTGTCAGGGAACACATAAGTTTTGTGAGAGAACGTAAAAGCATTGAAATATATATATATATATTTTTTCCACTGATGAACAGATAGTTAATATGCTAAAGCAGGTATTTGAGAATAAACACTCATAAAATAAACCTCTAAAACAACTAACATGGTTACAATCCCTATACCTAGTACTCAAACATAAATATAGTTAAATTGTGTCCTCAAAGACTTTTAAACACTTTTCATTTCACAAACATTTTCAGTCCTCATTTGCAGTTTCAAGAGCTGGTGTAGTTTCCTCTGGGTTGGGCTCTGGTTCTGATGAAGATGTGGTTTCCGGTGCAGGTGTAGAAACAGGTACATCAACATGGTCTGTGTGATTAATGGGTTCAACCGCCTCTGCCTCTAAAGCAGATAATCCCACATTTACTGTGTCTGTATGAAACAAAACCTGTAAATTACAGCTGCCCCAACAAACACATTCACACACAAAACCACCGATATTGTTTGACAGAATGTATGTGATAGATTTATGTCTGTGTATTTCTGCAACCTGTCTCACCTTCCAGCATTGCTGTTATCTTCTTATCATCCATTGAGTAATTTACAGATTTCTCACCTGGTGTGGGAGTGAAGGGTTGAGGAGTGGATGTATTTGAGATTGAGGAAGTCAGATTAGCTGGGTGTTGGAGAATAGGGGTATCTGAGGTTTGATTTTGAGGAGTTGGGGTACCTGGAGAATGATTTTCTGGGATTTTAGTTGGTGGGGTTGATGGAATTGGTGTACTTGGGTTTTGATTTTCGGGGGTTGGGGTAGCTGTAGTTTTATTTTGGGGGGTTGGATTAGCTGGGGTTGGTGTTTGAGTTGGAGTGACTGTGGTGGGTGTTGTGGGAATTGATCTGGTTGAAGGCTTTGTTGAACGACAAGCGGGTACAGGAGTCGCAGGTCCAATGTTCACGTTTCCATCTGCATCAGCCAGATATGACACCACACCAAAATCACCCATGCTTTCGATCGCATTCAACTGGCAAGAGCAAGAGGCACAAATTACACGGATGTACATATGCAATCAATCTTGATTTCTTGATTAAATACTGTAAATGATCAATCCATGTTACCATAAATGTGTCAGTTATAGTGGAGTAATGAAGACCCAGTATATATACAGGTGCTGGTCATATAATTAGAATATCATCAAAAAGTTGATTTATTTCACTAATTCCATTCAAAAAGTGAAACTTGTATATTATATTCATTCATTACACACAGACTGATATATTTCAAATGTTTATTTCTTTTAATTTTGATGATTATAACTGACAACTAAGGAAAATCCCAAATTCAGTATCTCAGAAAATTAGAATATTGTGAAAAGGTTCAATATTGAAGACACCTGGTGCCACACTCTAATCAGCTAATTAACTCAAAACACCTGCAAAGGCCTTTAAATGGTCTCTCAGTCTAGTTCTGTAGGCTACACAATCATAGGGAAGACTGCTGACTTGACAGTTGTCCAAAAGACGACCATTGACACCTTGCACAAGGAGGGCAAGACACAAAAGGTCATTGCAAAAGAGGCTGGCTGTTCACAGAGCTCTGTGTCCAAGCACATTAATAGAGAGGCGAAGGGAAGGAAAAGATGTGGTAGAAAAAAGTGTACATGCAATAGGGATAACTGCACCCTGGAGAGGATTGTGAAACAAAACCCATTCAAAAATGTGGGGAGATTCACAAAGAGTGGACTGCAGCTGGAGTCAGTGCTTCAAGAGCCACTACGCACAGACGTATGCAAGACATGGGTTTCAGCTGTTGCATTCCTTGTGTCAAGCCACTCTTGAACAACAGACAGCGTCAGAAGCGTCTCGCCTGGGCTAAAGACAAAAAGGACTGGACTGCTGCTGAGTGGTCCAAAGTTATGTTCTCTGATGAAAGTAAATTTTGGGGTCCCAGAGTCTGGAGGAAGAGAGGAGAGGCACACAATCCACGTTGCTTGAGGTCCAGTGTAAAGTTTCCACAGTCAGTGATGGTTTGGGGTGCCATGTCATCTGCTAGTGTTGGTCCACTGTGTTTTCTGAGGTCCAAGGTCAACGCAGCCGTATACCAGGAAGTTTTAGAGCACTTCATGCTTCCTGCTGCTGACCAACTTTATGGAGATGCAGATTTCATTTTCCAACAGGACTTGGCACCTGCACACAGTGCCAAAGCTACCAGTACCTGGTTTAAGGACCATGGTATCCCTGCTCTTAATTGGCCAGCAAACTCGCCTGACCTTAACCCCATAGAAAATGTATGGGGTATTGTGAAGAGGAAGATGCGATATGCCAGACCCAACAATGCAGAAGAGCTGAAGGCCACTATCAGAGCAACCTGGGCTCTTATAACACCTGAGCAGTGCCACAGACTGATCGACTCCATGCCACGCCGCATTGCTGCAGTAATTCAGGCAAAAGGAGCCCCAACTAAGTATTGAGTGCTGAACATGCTCATACTTTTCATGTTCATACTTTTCAGTTGGCCAAGATTTCTAAAATCCTTTCTTTGTATTGGTCTTAAGTAATATTCTAATTTTCTGAGATACTGAATTTGGGATTTTCCTTAGTTGTCAGTTATAATCATCAAAATTAAAAGAAATAAACATTTGAAATATATCAGTCTGTGTGTAATGAATGAATATAATATACAAGTTTCACTTTTTGAATGGAATTAGTGAAATAAATCAACTTTTGATGATATTCTAATTATATGACCAGCACCTGTATATGTGTGTGTGTGTGTGTGTGTGTGTGTGTGTGTGTGTGATCTAAATAATATCCCTGACCAAATTTACAAAAATATAAAAAATTAGTTACATTATTGCAAATCTAACCCTACTTTTTTTTTAACACTACTGTTTTTATGAAAAAGTGTCAATTGCTGTTATGTGAATATGTAACAGAACCAACAAACTATAGTGTTAGGTGCAAATGATTTAATTTTTACACTAGTAAACTATAACTCTTACTAAAGGCTGGGAAAAAAAAACTACATGACTTAAGTCCAGATTTTGAATTACAGTTTAAAGTCAATACCATTTGCCACAAGTCAGAGCCAGTCACGTTGCATGATTTCACTCAAAATCGTATAGTGTATGATGGGTGCACATATTTTAGTTTTTTAGCTTCAGACTATAATTCCATCCAGTAAGAGGAAATCAAACATGTTTGTTACTTTGAGCTGATTTTAGAACACATTTTCATTTGTCATGTGTCTCCTAGCGATGTCGAGTTTGTTGTTGGGAACAACTTGACCATAAGGTAGTGTGTGATCAGTTGTGTAGTGTATGGCCATTTACAAAGTTGGCAAGTGTATGATGTCTGGTGTTTCAAAACCTGTTAAGATTTGAAAAGTCCTGTAGTGTATTCCAGCCTTTTTTTAGGGATGCACCAATCAAGGTGTTTTTCATTCTGCCATAAATTTATAATTTTATTATTTAAAATTAGATCCCGTTTCTTTTTTCAATGCACTAAATAGTTTCAGTGTTCAGTTCAGTGTGGCACATTTTCCACTGGATGTTAATGAAAACTAATATTTTGAGCATGTTACATGTATTGTTCCTATGCTGTATTACAAGGTAGCAAGTTATTTACCCTCAAATTTATTCTGAACATTTTGATTAGACTATGAAAACAAAAACAGTATTTGTAAACTCTGTTTTTGTGAGAGTGTGCACTGTGCAGGTTAGGTCTGCACACTCTGCAGTTGAGGGTAAAGTTAGTGACGGTGTTCAGGTTGGACCAGGTGTTCAGACGAAGAGACAACATCGGCATCTCGGATGCAGGATTCAGGAAGGAGGGATGTGAATGATGAGGACAGTGTGGAGAAGAAAACAAGGGACACACTGAAATCACACAGAGAGGGAGTTGAGAGAATATGTGCTCCGTTTATTGGAAATAACACAGAGGAAGTCATATCATTATCTGTGAGGTAAAACAGGAGGTGAAGTCATAGCTTCTATGCACAATGGGATCATACGTGCAGTGATTTATTAGGAGTGTGAAGTATTACAGAGAATCCATAGAAACCCTGCAGCAGAGCCATTGATTCATTTAAAGTTGTCTTTACAGCATTCCTTTAATATGGAGTATTTAGTGTTTTTTGTTAAAGCCCCTGCTTTTCAGGACAGAATAACGATAAACTATACAGAAATGGAGCGTCGATTTGTCCCTCATTTCAAAACTGTTCATTCTTAATGCACATCAGTGCATTTGTTTCTTCTTACAGTAAAACTACATAAGGAAAGCCACTCACAATACAACCTGCAGTCAAAACTGTATTTGTTTTCTAATCTGGGCTTAAAACTATTTTACTAATACCACAATGGAGGAAATGGTCAAGTAAATAATGCAAGTTGAGTACTATTATAAAGCTAGATTTATACAGAAAAAGATTTGATAAAATGACATTTTGTTTCCGATTAAAGCACTATTTTGAAAATGTGGGTACTGGTGGATTAAAACTTGGACCAACACTTTTCAATCTGCAACCAAGATATTAGCACCATTTTGTTACTCTCCACTAAGGATTTGAAACATGGTCAAAAGTTTGGAATAATTAAGATTTTTTTATCTTTTTGAATGTCTCTTATGCTCACCAAGGCTGTATTGTGTGATCAAAATACAGTAAAAATTATTTTAAATATTAGAACGATTTTTGAGGGATCATGTGACACTGAAGACTGGAGTAATGATGCTGAAAATTACCATCACAGGAATAAATTACTTTTTTATAATATATTCAAATAGAAAACAGTTATTTTAAATAGTAATACTATTTCACAATTTTACTGTTTTTACTGTATCTTTGATCAAATAAATGCAGCCTTAGTGAACAGAAGAGACTTCTATCAAAAACATTAAAAAATAATTTATTCCAAACATTTTGCTGATAGTGTACCTTTTAGATATTCAATATAATAGGGCATTATTATCAAAACTAATCTTTTAGAATCTTTTCAAATCTTTATTTGATCTTATTGGTTTTCTTTATTTTTTCTTGCCATGTTCCTCGTCTGGCATGAAGACACTTACGGTGAAATCGCCGCTCTCCGTACCGTACTTGTTCTTTACCAGGATGCTGTACTTGCCAGAGTCAGACGTATTGACGCTGGTGATGGTGAAACTGGCAAACTTGCCTGACTCAAACTTCAGAATATAGTGATCGTCCGAAACCATCTCACGTTCATTCTTTAGCCAAGTGACCTCAGGTACAGGGTCACCCGAGATATTGCAGGTCAGGTTCAAAGCCTATGAGAGAGAAGTAAAGAGACAGATGGAACAATACTGTAAACAGAATGTTTTGTTGTTGCTGCTGCTTTGTTGTTTGTCATTTTTGTGTGAAAATTATTTGTGGAGCAGTGCAAAAATGTTCTTTTCAAACCATACGGAGAACCATGTACACTACCTTGCCCTCTTGGATGGTCACAACATCAGGCAGACCACCTGCCACACGAGCACGATCTGAGGAAAACACAAAGATTACAAACTTCCAGTACACTCATACCACCTTTCAAGAGATACAGTTAAAGTGATGCGTTAAACAAGCATGTATTTCTGCCTTCATCTACTCACTTCTTTCTGCAATAGCAGCAGCCCTAAGAAACAAATTGAAGATGGGAAAAGAAAATATTTTTATTAGTTATTCAATCAGTCAAGCTGAATAGTATCTATCACAAAGCACTTTCAGCTTAAAGGTACTTACTTGAGTCTTTGAAATTCAGCATATGCATCATCAAATGCTGAAAATATAAAAATTCAATGTAAATGCATCATTTATTACAAACATATTTTCTCAAAAATTGTACACCTACAGAAATGAATAGTACTTATAAAAATCATGTGCTCTCATAGCCTTAAATTAGTTTTTATTTACATGGAGCTGGGCGGCCTCATTGGAGCCACAACTTTGAGGTCAAATATACTGATCTCAGTAATACCCCTATTATCAGACACTTTTGCAACATCTTGAGAGTACAGTTTGCTTTAAATCTGCTGTTTGCTACATTTATTGTGAACAGGGTTACAGAAAAATAGACTGACTCTTGTGAAAAAGAAGAACACTTTAGCAAACTTAAAAAAAAAAAAAAAAAAAAAAAATAATTATTATGGAAAATTATTATGGAAAAATATACTGAATGTAGTTTTCGCACATATTTATTGCATGTTAATTGATGAAAATGTATTCGTTTATACATTTATACAAGCCTACTGCTTATATACGTTCAGAAGATCTTCCAGGTTTGTGGAATTGCACAATCCTGGAATCGTGATCCTATCTATAAAAAAATAAAAAAATAAATAAAAAAGATATTTTTGCCATATCAACCACCCCTGCACTCTTAAAAATGGGTTGTTTCAACCCAAATTTAGGTCAAATATGGACAAACCTAACTGTTGGGTTAAAAATGTAATTAAAAAATTTAACCCAATGGCTCGGTTTGCCCATATTTGACCCAAATTTGACCAATTTATCAATTTTTAACCAATTTTTTAAGAGTATAGCAGACAGCAAAGCAGGCGACTAGTTTTTGGCACAGAGCTATTATGTGGTGTGTGTGAGCATGTGTGTGTGAGCATACGTTTCCTCACCTTGTCCAGCCAGTTCCACAGTTCTGCGCAAACCTCCTTTCCCATCGAAGAACTCAATGGCATATTTGCCTTTATCTTTCTCGGTGGGCTCAGAGATCTGCAGCCACAGCTGCTCACCCACCACACCACTCTTAATGCGCTCGGTGAATGCGATTGCAGCATCCCTTTAATAAAGCACACACACTTAAAATTATACTCTGCTGTCCAACTACAATGAACACAAGCTGTAACTTTTCATGTCTTGGTACTGAAAAAGTAATATTGATGCTAGCTTTAGAAAGCTAACCTATAATATATAATTAGCTCTCGGTGTGGACAGACACATTTCTTGATGCTAGAAACGTGTCATGCATGAAACACAGACACACGTTCTTACTTGTGATGCCAGGTGACGTGCAGCTCGTCGTTGTAGTAGCTGACGAAGCTGTAGAGCCTGATTCCCTCCTCTGTGCTCTGGATCTTCAGCGGAGTGGACGAGTTCGCTGGACAAAACAAAAGTAAACATTTGTCATGCATTGCTACAACTACGAGTTTAAATGTAAAGATGTACTGTAAAGATTTAAAAGAAACATTTCATAAAAATAATTTACGCTTGAAAATGACATTGTAAATCTTACCAATAACACTGAAAACCTGATTCATCAGGTCTTTGAATCCTGGAAAACAAGTTACACATTTATTTACAAAAGATCAATTATGATAGGCATCTTTAACAGACAGATAATATCAGGAAGAAAGTATAGGTCCAAATGGAAACTTTTTTTTTTTCACATTTTCTGCACCAATTGTGGGGGGAAATCTGTGAAATTCTGAGGTATAGATTTAAGTAGGATAAAAATGTTTGTAACAATTTATTTTACAGTGTCCCTGTTTCACATCTTACATGTACTTACTGGAGGAAGTAAATTAGTGAAAAAAAATCAATGTAATAATTTACTGATAATTACACTGTAACATTGGCACCTAAAATAAAGTGAACTAAATGTTTAACCAGTGCTGAGAGTTAAGGGACAATTTGTACGTAAAATATATAAGATGACATTAAAATCACAGCACAAATTAGTGCACATTAGAGTAAGTAGAGAATACTGTAGAGTAGAGAGTTTTATAATGGTAAAAGTACTTTTAAAGCATATTTCTGCTGTTACCTTGGTCAGTAAGGTTGAGGGTGGAGGTGTCTTTGCCTCTGTCATCCTTCAGAACTACTTCATATATACCAGCATCCTTTTTTGAGATCTGTCATTGACACATAATAACACAAAATTCATCAAAACAATTACATGCCTAAAAATCTAAGTATATGTGCGATCTCCAATCTAACACTACAGGAACACAAGAACATATACTATTTGATAAGAGCATTCGCTCAATATCGTTATCTCATTATTGACGGAGGTGGTCACTTACAGTATATATAATAACACTGCTTTTTCTATTTTTTATCAAATAAATGCAGCTTTAGTGAGATCAAGACTTTTTTCAAACATTAAAAAAATCATAATGATCCCAAACTTTTGTACACAACAAAAGTTTGTTAAAATATTTTTAATATTTTTTTTTTTTTTTTTTTTTAACATTTTCTCTCACTGTCTTTATCTTCTCGTACCATAGTATTGGGAATCACCTCATTATACAGTAGTTTTGCTCATTGTCAGTTCTGTTTGTGCTTTGGTGAATTATTTTGCTGACCTTTTCTATCCCATATTATCAGTTCGGCTTTTCGGTCCTTCTTGTCCATGATCATTTTAACTAAATGGATATCTGTCTCTGTGTTTGCCATGCTTGTTTTTGTTGTTGCCGTTTTGTGCATCGGTCTTCCTTCTCTTTCAAGTTTACATCTTGCTTGTTACATTATTTTTTCTTTATGCTTTTGTCGGATTGTTGTGGCCTACAGCATCCAGCGCAGAGGGAAAAGCCTGTTTATTCTGACATGATAACGTGAAATATATAATATAAGTGAGCCTGTGCTTACATTAATATCCCATATTTTATATTTTTAAACATGAAACAGGTGTGCATATTGGAGCATTAAAAGTGGTGGCCTAGTTTTCTAATAATATGTTTTATGTCAAAATTGTAACCACATTATTTAAATTTTTATCACAATTTTACATTTAATAATTCAAAAGACTATGCATTTCAGGCCATGTACTTTGTTGCTTGTTATTTGCCCCTCTTTTTAATCACATTTATTTACATAAAAAAGCCTTTAAGTAATCACTTTATAAATATTTTATGTCACGATTTAATTAAAACGAGAGTATGAATAAGTAATATGTGGCAACGAATTAACAACAATGAAGGAGTTAATTGATAAAACATGCGGTAACACTTTAGTACAGGGAACACATAAATTATTAACTACGGCTTTTCCCTCAATAAACTCCTAATTTTACTGCTTATTAATAGTTAGTAAGGTAGTTGTTAAGTTTAGGTATTGGGTAGGATTAAAAATGTAGAATACGGTCATGCAGAATAAGGCATTAATATGTGCTTTATAAGTACTAATAAATAGCCAATATTCTAGTAATATGCATGCTAATAAGCAACTAGTTAAAAGACCTTAATATAAAGTGTTACCAAACATGCTTGTAACTTGTGGGAATAATACGATATATATATATAGTCAAATTTAAGTCAAACAAAATTTCGAATTGAATCTTTAAATAAATACTTTAGATACATATTAACATTAATTGTGTGAATTTATGAAAAGTAATATATGTGTAACCCACTGTAAAAATATTTTTTTCGAAGTTGTAAGTAAAACTATGATTACTGGAGTAATCTTTACAAGAAATACTACGCCAGTTTTTCAACTTCAAAATTGTACGTTATTTGCCGTTTCTTTTGAAATTTACAAACAGTTTCTGAGTAAAAATTTTTCTCTGCATGAATGAAATTCTGCTCACCTGGGTGATCTCCAAAGTTAATACTCCTTCAGAGAAATCCAGTTTCTCATTGACCTTAACCTCTCGTCCATCCTTATACCACAGGGCCACGGAGTCTTTCTTCATATTACCAACCTAGATCACAGGTTAATATGTCAGTAATAAAGAAACAGGCAGCACCCTACAGTTGAGTAGATTGTTTATGTGGTTCATATGAGAGAAGGCTCACCTTGCACTTCAGTCTTACACAGCACTCAGGTGTGACTTCATAACCAAGATACTCCACAAAGTGTGGACCTTTGAGTGCATAAATAGCAGTGAATCATGTACAAATATTCAATCGTTTAGTTAACGACAATTACTAGGGCATAGGGGTGTGATGAGACAGTTAGCTCACGTGACGAGACAAAATACGAGACTGGGTTCACAAGAACGAGAAGATTTTTGCAGAGTATTTTTAAGAAATCGTCAATGACGAAATACATGGCTAGAAAAATAGTCTGCAGGTGCATTTGAAATGTTTTAACCGGCTAAATAAAAATGAATAACAGTTTTCTCTTAGTCTATTAATTGCAAACAATAAGTGCAACCATAATCAAAGTCATCAAATAGAGACCAAATTTTTCTTCAAGCATGATACAGAGCTAAGACTAAGATAGCTTTCATATTGGGAGATATTTGCATGCATAGCCGCTTTCATAATACGGAGTATTGAAATCAAGTTTGAATGTGCGCTCGCATTTTACTTTCGCTTTCGATTTAGATTTAGAGATCACGCGTGTGAATAGGGAGCAGCGGTGCTGAGCGCACATTCTACAAGATAAGACATTTGTCAGACGCTTAGACTCTGTTGTGCAACGATTCCTCCGCCATGGTCTTGTCAGTCATCTCGTCACTTACTCTCATCACATGATCAGTGAACTCTGATTCCTGCTGCACTACGTACGGCGCTGCAGCTCATGTTGGATGAGGTGGATGGAATTTAAGTGACCGTTATCCAACTGACTTAAATGTTTTTATGTCTATAAAAAGCAAAACGACAGTCGAGGTGTAATGCAAATGTAGCGGTGGCATATTCTATCCTAATTTCACCCTCACACTCCATCATGGAAATATTGCTCAAGACAGCTTTTCACCTCGATTTTTAATCACATTTTGTCACATTTTAATCTCGCGGCATGAGATCTCGTCACACCCCTACTAGGTCATTGCTAACTTTCTCAAGCCAACATAAAGTTTGACATTGCATACTATATACTTGTTCACATAGGTTTTTAAAAATAATATTACAGTGTATATACAGTACTGCACATATACTCGTACCTTGCTTTCTATGCCATTCTTTTCTCTGGAACTCTGATTCCTTCTGTAACTGCTTGAACACTGAAGGAAACAAGATGCCGTCATTGATTTACAGTCTATAAATGAGATACATATATATACGTGTATATGGACTTTTAGATGTACCATCTCCAATTAGCACTAGACTGGACTGGTTAGTGGCTTTGCCATCTTGAAGCTGGAAAGTGAATGTTCCCTCGTCCTCTTTGCCCAGAGACTCCATGAACATCTCAACAATGCCAGTATTTTTATCAAAGTTCATCTTGTATTTCTACAACACACAAAAACTCTTAATGCAGAAGCAAACTAAATGATTATTTACAATCAATTTCATGTGTAATATTTCATGCACTGTGTGTCTGTTTCTGTATTCGTCTCACCTCTCCCTGGGAGATCATATTGTCATTGAACACATATTCAACTTTTCCATTGGCAGAGATTTTTTCAGCCTGCAACCAGAAGCGAACTCTACCCTTCTCCAGCAGCTCTACGGCCAGCTCTGTTTTCAGAGGGATGACTGGAGAAGAGGGATGAAAGTGGATGATAAAAACAGATGATTGAGAACAATAGAACAAAACATGAAATCGGTCCTGAATAATGTTTATTGTATTGGAGGCCTATGTGACTAATTTTTATCTCACAATTCTGACCTTATTTTTTCTCACAAGTGCGAGATATAAACTCACAATTACAAGAAATAAAGTTATGATTGCGAGTTTATGACACAAACTTTATTTCTTGTAATTGTGTTTATATCTCACAATTTGGAGAAAAAAAAAGTCAGAATTGCGAGATGTAAACTCTCAATTGCGAGTTAGCATATAAAGTCCAATTCTGCAGAAAAAAAAACTTTTTGTCAGAATTGCGAGTTTATATCTCACAATTCTGACTTTATAACTAACAATTGTGAGTTTACATCACACAATTCTGACTTTGTAAACTCGCAATTGCAAGAAAAAACTCAGAATTGTGAGATAAAAGTTGCAATTTTCTATTCAGTGACGGGAAACAAGCTTCCATGGTGTTATAACTACCCTTGTGAAAAAGAAGTGTGCTTAATTGTGTAAACCTTAAAAGTATATATTTAAAAAAAGACAGTGCTTAAAGACATTTACATGTTCATGATTGTTTCTTAACACACTTAAGTACACTTTTAATAATGTAAAATAGTTTTACTTATTTTAAATCATTATGTTTTAATAATCTTTTGTCATGCTTTAAAGTACACTTAATTTGATGTGCTAACATACTTTCATGATACTGTTTCTTAACAGACTTAAGTGCACTTTTATTGTCAAATTAAATTTTGCTTATTTTAAGTCATTGTTTTAATAATCTTTTGCTTTGAAGAAGTACACTTATTTTGATGTGTTGACTAACATACTAAAGCACATGTAAAGTATTTGATTACAATTTTAACTGTACTGTTATTTGATATTACATTTAAATGAATATATTTTAAATATAGGCCTACTAAATTGCAACTTCATTATCAGAAATATATCTGAATACATAACTTACAAGTTGCAATAGAAATAGCATTAAAGTATATTTCAGTTTACCATAAATGCTTACCAGTACATTCTGAAGTATACTTTAACCATATTTCAAAGACAATAAAAGTAATTAAATTATATATACAATAAGATGTACTTAAGTCCTACTTAAAGTGGGTCGAAAAAGCACTCTAAGTTCAGCTAATAACATCTAATATAAATTTAAACTATAATACATTTCATTTAATGACAATTAACATGCAATTGTGTGCAAAAGTGTCAGAAAATGTTACATTCAGTTCACACATAACTCTGTTCTTTTACAGTATATTATTTCCATAATAGTACTTTTAAAAGTATGCTAAATTGCACAGGATAAAGCAAGTATACACACCTACAAAATAAAACCTTACAACTGAGCATGTGATGTGTACTCACTGGGGAATTTGTGGTCATGGCTGACCTTCAGGAGTTCTTTTAGAGCTGTTAGGAATAGGACAGTGAAATTGTCAGAATCAATAACAAGGTTTACTTGCTACATTTAAACATATGAAAACATAAATGAAAAAGGGAGATAAACTCACCTTCTTCAGAGAGCGTGTAGCTGGCAGAAGCTCCATCAGTGTGTGTCACGAAGCAAGAGTAGATGCCCAGGTCATCTTCTGAAGGTGTATTAAATATGGCTTTGGACCTACAGACCAATATTGAAGAGTTACTACAAAATGATGCAATGCTAATCTACACCTAGAAAGGTGATGGAATTGTTTATTACATTTAATAAATAATACGTTTCTGTAAACGGTCAAAGATTTATAAATATGATTGATCAGAAGGTACACATGCTATAGTTTAAAGGGATATAATTCACCCAAAAAATAAAAATTCTGTCTTCATTTACTCACTGTCATGATGTTCCAACCCATAAAACTTTCATTCATTTTCAGAACAAAAGAAGATATTTTCAATATTCATTTGATGAGCAATATTGTTCAGTAGACTTGGATTAAACTGCTCGATTCATATGGATTACTTTTATGATGTTATGTAATTTTTGAATTTTTGATTACACTTCCAATGGATGCACAACATTTTTTAAAAATGTCTTCATTTATGTTCAGAAGATGAACAATAGTCTTATGGGTTTAGAATGAGATGAGGATAAGTAAATGATGACAGATTTAAGCCATTATTTTAAAGACCCCTGTGGTGAAAAAGTTTTTAATGTTGTTTATATGTGGTGTTTTTAATATGCTTTAGGACAAACCATGTGCAAATTCATCAGTCAACACCATTGCTGAGTATTTGCTCCTGCAGTATACCAAAAGACAGTCTCAATTCCTAATTCCTACCGTCACAAACGTGTAACCAATCCTGTCAATGTGTAGGGCGGGGCTTTTACTATGATTAATTCTAGGGATGCTGATTTTTTAATGCAGCTGTTTGACTCTGAGATGGTGAATGGGAACATGGTTTGGATAACATTAGCAACACATTATTAGCTGTTTAAAAATGTAGATATATATAATAACATCATTAACTGTTATGTGTCGACTTTTATTCAAATTCTGAATGGATTATATATAGCTTATAAAGTGTGCTCACTTTACAATCACTAAAATGCTGTCACTGATCTCAATAAAGTTGTCTACACTGCACAATGAATCTCTTAATTTGACTCTACACTTTAGTAAATCTAAGGATTCGCGAGCACGAAGAAATCCGTGCTGAACAAAAACTCCGGCATTTTAAGTGGTGAGTGGATTCTGACTAAATTAAACACCCCTGATTGGCCACTGCGTTCAAGAGATCAACAAACATGTCTGTGATTGGCTACATTGCTCACTGTTGCAAAAACACGTTCTCCAGAGCATAAACATAATTACGCACTGGGCCTTACCAAATCTGTTTATTCAATATGATATTATTACAGTATCAACTGAGGGTGCTCTTGCTTAGTAGTCCGAGTGGAGGCGGTGACTAATCCGCGTATTCTAAATGAAGCAAGGGTGTAGAGTTTCATTCAAGCTATTTTAAGGCTTGAATTATTTTCACAGGAAAAAACATTAAATATGTCATAGTGATTATCAAAGATGAGTTTTAATGGATAAAATTATTGACTGCAGGAGGACTTCGTTATATAACTCATTAGCACGTAAATACTTACTTGCTTCCCTTGGTCTCTAAGGTCATGCGTTCAGGTTCTGTCATTTCCACATAGTTCTTGGACCAGACAAATTTGGAGTCAGCAGTGAGGTTAGAGCACTCAAAGTTCAGTGAAATGACACCATCGTCGTCAACATTCACAACTATCTCGGCAGTACCTGAGAGAAAGAAATAGTTTTTTTAAGTTTTGTTTATTTTGGTTTAAGCTTACCCTGGATTTAAAAAGCACTTTAGTAAACAGATTCCTCAATAGCACACAGTTTATTACAGATTATTACGTGTTTGTGTTTTGTCCATTCCTGTTTACTCTGATATACCCACATATGGTTTTGTTCAACACCTAATCTGAATCAAGTTCAGCATGGACTGCTTTAGCTTAAAGTCAACATTATTTACAATCCATTTCACCACTGTAATAACTAGGGGTGTAACGGTACATGTATTCGTCCCGAACCGTCATGGTACGGACGTCAGTGTTCGGTGCATACAGTCAGAAGACGAATACAGTCAGTCACAGGCGATCCACCACACTCCAATCCAGAAAGGGGTGCACGCGGTAATGCAATGCTGTTTGCTAACCGCCACTACAGGAAAAAGCGCAGAAGAGGAAAACAGATGATCTATGCGTAGATATGTTTACGTGTAATCTCTCAATCAGTGTTTCAACTGTGGAAAGACATCAATAAAACAGCTTGAGAAGAATCTCTCACGTAGCATTACATTTACCTCAGGTAAGTCATTTAGTGTCCACAGCATGTTAGTTTACTGGAGAAATGAACTCTAGAGGGGAGCATTTCACTAAATATACGCACTATATTAGCTTATATATTCATTGTATTTACTTTACCTCTTAGTAATGTCTTAATTAATAATAATAATAATAATTATATAATTATATAATATTAATAATATAATTATGTTTAAATTAATTTGGCATGAAAGCAAGTTATGACAGCAACTATGTAAATGATTATATTTCAAAAATGAATTGGAGTAGAAAAATAACTGAAAAATAGTTTTAAAAAGTTAATGAAAAACCTGCCTTATGTGCAATTTGCATGTTTTTTTATTATTATTATTATTATTATTATTATTTTTATTTGAGTGTTGATTATTATATCTAAAAAAAAAACTAAAAAAAATAGAAACCGAATTTAATAGTGTGGCTCTTATCCTTTAATATTATAGTAATATAGAAAGGGCTCCCTGTATAGTTTACAGCATTAGCTGTAGATTATCCTTAAGAAAATGTTGATTATATTTGAATTTATTTAAAGAGAGAGACACAATTTGTTCAATAAACCACTGTTTAATAAAAAGAAGAAAAAAGAAGCAATTTTATGTTTAGTTTTCTGCCCCCTGCTGTATCGAACCCGTACCGTACTGTGACCTCAATATCGAGGTACATACTGAACCGTCATGTTTGTGTACCGTTACACCCCTAGTAATAACTCATAATTTCGCAGAGTTTTTCATGATTGGATCATGAAAAGTGTTTGGAGGATATGGTCGGAAAAATAAGAAAGAATGGTTGTGTCATCCAAAAAAGAAATCATTTCAGATCAAGTTATTACATTTTGAAGAAGATCATGAGAAAAGTATGACTTGTACACAACAGGACCTGGAACATGCATTTAAGAAATCTGCCATAGCTATTTTACAGTACAATAAAATGTTATTTGACAATTCTTGTTGCTTCATTTAGTCCAGTTTAGTACCTGGTTTAGTCACTGCCTCCACTGGTTCTGTAGGCTCTGATGCTTTTCCTACACCAGCCTTGTTCTGAGCGCGTACACGGAAAACATACGACTCCCCCTCCTTTAGATCCTTGATCTAGAACAATGAAGAGGAACAACATTATACCAGAAACCTACCCTTGTGAAAAAAAATGTGTGCTTGTAAATTCTTGTCAGTAATTTTGGCAGTACACTTTAACCATATTTCAAACACAATAAAAGTAATTATAAAATAATTACAGATAAATATGTACTTAAGTTCTACTTAAGTGGATCAAAAAAAGCACTCTAAAGTTCAGCTAATTACATTAAATATAAATTTAAACTATAATACATTTCCATTTCATTGCAATTGCCGAGAACATTACATTAAGTTTACACTTAAGTATATTCTTTTCAAGTATATTATTTCTGTAATAAGTGTTATTTTTAAAAAGTATGATAAAGTGGACTTCTTTTTCACAAGGGTATGCCAATGTCACAACCTTAACAAGCCAACTCCACTGCCCCGCAGCTTCCACATACATACAAACCTTCATGAATGTCTTGTTAGTAGCTTTCTCATTGACCCCTCTCCACATTTCAAAGTCTGCTTCAGCCTCCTTGATGTCAATGTAGTATCCATTGACAGCATCACGACCCTGGTAGACAGGTGGTTTCCAGAGCAAGACCAAAGAGTCTTTACGCACCTCCTGTACTTGGAGGTCATGGGGTGGTCCTGAAAAATGTTTGTACCATAGTTTACAAGCGTATCAGTCAGAGCTGGTGTGATGAACAAGAAAATGTTCTGTACTTTGTCATCAAAAACATGTAGAGTCTAGAATTCTGAAGGATATGCTTTAGATCTATAAGTAAGTGTATTTTATTCTATTGGAATTATAATACTCCTTTTGGGAATTATATATTCTAAAATATCTAGTTTTTGTTTTGTGTTTCTGGAATCTCCTTAAGTATTGGTTCCAAATTATGGTTTTAGTAGGATTTATTTAGGATTTTATGGTTTTAATAGGATTTATTTAGACTTTTATTTAGATTTTTGACTGAGGATTATATTAAGCACACTTAATACAATTAAGTGTGCTTAATTGTATTGAATGTGCACATGTACAAAGCATATTTAAAAAAAAAAAAACTGTACTTGCAGATAATAATAATGAAATAAAGACCACTTAAGTGTACTTAAAGAGAGCACACTTTCATGACTGTTTATTTAGTACACACTTAAGTACACATTTAAAAATTGCTTTTTGTAAAAATGTCAAATTAAAATTTTTACTGTTAATTTGACTTAAGTTGTACAGTACATTTTAAATCATTAAATTTTGATGTGCTGACTAACATAATAAAGCACATGTAAGTACTCGATCATAATTTTAACTGTAGTGTGTTATTCAATATTACATTTAAAGTTAATATACTACAAATATATATAAATACATGACATACAGATTTCAATAGAAATGACATTAAAGCATATTTTAGTTACCGTAAATTCTTGTCAGTGTATTGGGCAGTACACTTAAACCATATTTCAAAAGACTATAGAAGTAATAAATATGACATTACATATAAAGATGTCCTACTTAAGTGGGTCCAAAAAGCAAAGTTCAGCTAATTTCATCTAATATAAATTTTAACTGAAATGCCTTTTCACTTAATTGCAATTAACGTGCAATTAAGTGTTGGAGAACATTACATTCAGTGCACACTTAAGCATATTCACACTTAAGTTAAAAATATGCTAAATTGGCCTTCTTTTTCATAAGGGTCATCTTTATTGTGTGTAAGCATTACAGCTCTGATAAGTAAAAATAAATATTTATTATTCATATTAGTTTGTGCATACCCGGTACAGCAATAGTCCACTCCTCACACTTGAATGTCTCACTAGGAAGAGACGGGATGCCCACACCAGCCATGTTGGCAGCACGTACCTGGAATTGGTACAGCATGTTTTCCTTCAGCTCTGAAACCTACAGAAAGGAGGTTGGAGATCAAAAATTGCCCATCTCATGGTCTATTATTTTGCCTGTTATTACACAAATGTGCTACTTACTCTATAAGCTCTCTCACTGACAGACTTAATGTTCGCCTCATGCCATTTTCCCGGGACTCCACCGATGACCTCACGGTAATCAACAAAGTAACCAGTGATGTCAGCACCACCGATGAAAGTGGGTTGTTTCCAGGCTAGTACCATCGAGTCCCGCACACATTCCAACACATTGATGCCATAGGGTGGAGCGGGTGAAGCTGGCATAACAAAACACTACAGTTAGCAGTGAAGCACATTTACAGTATAAAGGAAACTAATCATAGACTGAGTGTGTACCAGCGTACGTGAAGCAAAATATCCAAACCAGGCACAGAATTGTAAAAATACAGACTGGCACTATGACATTGAAAGTTGGTGAGCCCAAGGAGTGTAGGGAGGGTGTCCAGCATATTGTCAGTTGTGGCTGGTGGCATAAAAGAAGCCAAAAAGGATCCCTGGATGCATTTGTGAGAATAGTGTTGTTATTTAAGGGCTTAAAAAGGCTGTAGTTGAGAAGACTTACCATATATAAAAGTTATCTGAGAAGATACCCCATTAGAAAAGCCAGATTGTACCAGCAAGAAACCATTATAAACTGGTTTTAGCTGGATTTTCCAATGGGGTTGACTGACCAGTCAACTGTTGCAGTTTTTCCTGCGTCTTTATATTCTGTATAACCACAGCGTGACTACCAGGATGTTAAAACAACTGCAATATGCTAATTTTATGAGAAAGGTCTTATATCCCCTTGTGAAAAAGAAGTTTGCTTAATTGTATTGAATGTAGCGTACTTTAAATCTTAAAAGTATATTTAAAAAAAAAACGTACTTGCAGATAATAGCCTATAATATTATTGAAAAGGCCACTTAAAAGGTGCACTTTCTCATAATGTGAAAAGGTTTACTTTAAAGTACATTTTAAATCATTATGTTTTAATTTTTTGTCATGCTTTAAATAAGTATGTACACTTATTTTTAAGTTGACTAACAAACTAAAGTAATTGATTATAATTTAAATTGCAGTGTGTTATTCAATATTACATTTAAAGGTAATATATTTTAAATGTACTAAATTGGAAATTTATTACTACAATTGTGTGATTACAAATATATTAAAACACATAACATACAAATTTCAATAGAAATGACATGAAATTTAGTTTACCATAAAAGCTTGTCAGCACATTCGGCAGGTCACTTTAAACATATTTGTATTAAGTGGGTAAAAAAACACTCTAAAGTTCAGCTAAATGCATTTAATATGGATTTAAACTATAGTGTATCGCCATTTAATTGACATGCCATTAAGTGTCTAAAAAAATTACATTCATTTCACACTTAAGTATATTCTTTAAAAAAAAAAGTATATTATTTTCAACATAAGTGCCCTTTTAAAAAGTATGCTAAAGGTGTACTTCTTTCACAAGGGTCAATATGACAAATTGAAAATAATAGGCACAAATGATTAATGAGTAAACTTTACAAATTGCAATAAACTAATTAAGTGTTTAAAAAAGATAGAGAGTGAAAAATTCAAGATGCAAAAATTTAATAAAAGAAATGAATTAAAAATGAGTGAAAAAAACAAAAAAAAAAAAAACAGGAAAGGTGAAAATGGAGACAGGCCAACAACTGAGGAGGGATGCTGATGGACGACGTTCCAGAGTCAAGTCAAGTCAAGTCACCTTTATTTATATAGCGCTTTTACAATGCAGATTGTGTCAAAGCAGCTTAACATTGATAACTGGTATATAATTTTAGCTGCACAGCAGCTCTTAAAGAATAGTGTCAATGTCGGCAGATCAAAGCACTGTTGAATATCAAATGTCAAGTGAGAGTTGGCTTTCACTCTCTTCTCACCTGAGCCTTTTCGTCCTCTCTCTCGCTCTCCTGCTTTCTCTTGTTCCGGAGAAGAGTTTACTGACGACTTACAATTTTCTGGCAATTCTGTTGCCGACTCCTTTTGGATGCAGTTGGGCATTAACAATTCATTGCTAGAGTTTGCAACCTGTTTAGACATTTCGGTATCCTGCCCACGAGCAGGTTCTGGTGCCCCCTGACTGGCCCTCTTGCCCTGTTTTCCTTCATTTAATGCAATTGGATGCCCTTTGTGGCCAGTGTTTTGACCCCCTCCCTCAACCCTTTCACTAACATTAGCTAGGCATGTTAGAGGCGTGTCAGCAGGGGAGTGAGCCGCCACATGCCTGCCCACTCCACAAGTGCTGTGCAGGGTTAGTCCGACCCCATTACCCCCTGACTCCAGACACACACCATGAAGAATACCGCCCCCTAAAGGAGTTAGCAGAAAAAAACAGCAAGAGAAAGCAGACATAAATGAAATTCAAACACTATCACATTCAAAATGCTTCACATGTATTTCCTTTAATCTAACTATTCAAGTTCAGTAGAAAACTTAAGCAGAAATATGTATGCATGCAAGAGGAAATCAACTTTTTTTATTGTAAAGAGGCAATGAAAACAATGAAACGTTTTATTTAGTATAAATGAGCAAGGAAAAATGAAGAGAAAGTTTAGAAAAATCATTTGGGAGAAAGGATGCAGTTATTTAGTGTAGTTTATGCATTTGAATGTCACAGAGGGGATTTGTGCTGCTGACTTTGTGTTGAACCTTTATGAAAAAAGACACAACATCATACTAGTGTTACATCAAGGCATATGAAACACAATGAAAGACACAAGATGCTACAAACATGTTTGCATGCTGACCAGTTGACCAGCAACCAAATGTCTATTATCTAGTGAGTATCTGTATTTTTATACTTTTATTTTTAGCATTAATATTTAATATTAATTTTAAGTAATTACAATATTAACTAAAGCAGGGAAGAGTAGGACACAACAACACTTTCTGTTTTTGTCTATTTGTGTAAATGTATAAGGGGTACTCTATCTATTTTATCTGATATTATTAAAAAAATCATGCAAGACAAAATAAAATATTGTGTAAGAAATTATATATATGCATATAATATATGTCAATATGAATATACACTACTACCACTGATAATAATAATTGTTGTTTATATTATTCAAAATATTTTATTTTATTATTATTTAAATTATAAAAACTAAACAAAATGAAATAAAACATAAATATATTACAATTGCAATAATACGGTTGTAGTGTAAAATAAAAAAGTAAATTAAAAAAAACCTTTATTGTTGTATTTAGTGTACATTTATCTGTAATGTTGTGCCATAAAATACTGCTTTGATTTGAGAAAAAGGTGTGCATAATAAAGGTGTGTTTCATAAAGGATAAGTGAACATAACTCTCAACACAAAGTCTTGTGGTTGTTAAGGTGCCTGAAATTAGAAAATGTGAAAGACATGCAGAAGGGACAGTTGTGAAAAGACTGAGGGAGTGGGCAGGGGTGTACGAGGGTGAGCTGGTTTGTAGTCACCACTACATTGGATCAGGTGTGACCCAAATTAGAGGAGGTCTACAAGTCCTGACCCCGTCTGCTAGGAGAAATGCAGGGAACGGAGCTGGAGTTTGGTGGTTGTGGCCTTGACACTGAAGTGCCATTTAGGACGTGTGAAATGCGTAAGTCAAGTGCAGTGGTCAGAATTTAAAGTGAAAGTTGGAATTTTAAGTGAAATCATATTTCAAAGATCTTAATAATATCCAAGTCATATCAGTAGGAGTTCACAGATGACTCACCAATAGCAGCTTTAACTTCAATGGCCTCTGATTCTTGTGAGAATTCACTGATTCCCGCAGCATTGACTGCTCTCACTCGGAAAACGTAACTCTCGCCTGTGGTCAAGCCATGACAGACAAACCTGCATAAACACATATGGACAAATATTAATATGTTATAACAATTAAAATCTCACACAAACAATTATGGCATTTATTAGTGGGGTTCACTAAGACAAACATAATAGTACTGTTGTTCATATTTTAGTTGATTTAACACACCCAAATATGAGCATTTGTCATGAAAAAAAAATCAGCCAGATTTAAGCTTTTCTTAGTTCATTCCATGTTTTATAGGTAACCTGAGTTGTACTAATTCAGATTAGCACAGTTGCTAATCGGGGCAAGGCAACTGCGAAAGGGAATTGTTCCCCATAGTTGGTTCGCTCTGAGCCAAGGCTGAAAGGGTTACAATAACCTGGGCTCTGAATGAAGTTGAGAGCACCTAGGAACATAACTTCTCCTGGTCTGAGGACAACTCTACAGTCATTAGGGCCAAAATCCATGCAGGACTTGCTGACTGAAAGAGCATGCATGTCGCACACTTGTTTAACTGATACGAGTGTGAGGAAAAGCGTCGTCTTGAAAGAGTGCTCTTTTAGCGAAGCCAACTGGAGCGGAATAGTGAACACATCAGGGCTTCCAAAGTGGGAATTGTGGGGCGAGGAGGGTTTAGCCGTCTCGAGCCATGTAAAGATTTGACCACCAGGTAATTCCTGTCAACTGGCCGACCATCAATTCTGCTATGAAAAGCTGACATAGCGGCAATGTATACTTTGAGAATATAAGGCGCACGGCCTACGTCTAAGAGCTCCCGCAAAAAGGACACAACTAAAATCGGACAATTCACAGGGTCCTCATTCCACAAGCTAGACAAGCTCTCAAAGACTTTCAATTTATGAGCATAGAGATGCCTGACAAAAGGGGCTCTTGCTTCAGTACTCATCTTTAACACACGCTGTGGCAGTGTAACTAATGACCGTGAGCTGATGCCAGCGGCCAGACATGCAGATTCCATAATTCTGGATTGTGATGCCAGATTGAGCACCCTGCTTGAGAGAGAAGGTCGCTCCTCAGCGGAATGGACCAGGGGATATAAATATGATGGTGACAAGATAAGCAATTATAGAAAATGCCTGTGATGAGGGGCTATCTGAACATGAGAGTAGACATACTATATTTCAGGTCCACTGATATAATCCAGTCCCTTGGCCAATATGAACGAGGGTCTGTTTTAGGACGCTTTCAGCCATCTTTGTTGGGGCCCAGACAGTTGCCTGTCAATCTTCTGCACAACAAGACAGAAGCTGAAGCATTTTGTGCTTAAAACAAGGCAACTCGCCACTCGAAGGCAGGGAGGTGCATATACTATGAGAGTGAGGAAGAGCTGGAGGAAGAGTCCTGATACCAATGCACTTTGTATCAGGGCACTTCCTCCAGCTCTTAAGGATTTGAGCGAGTTTGACAAGAGCCAAATTGTGATGGCTAGACGACTGGGTCAGAACATCTCCAAAACTGTAGCTCTTGTGGGGTGTTCCTGGTCTGCAGTGGTCAGTTTCTATCAAAATTGGTCCAAGGAAGGAACAGTGGTAAACTGGCGACAGGGTCATGGGGAGCGAAGGCTGTCCCATGTGGTCCGATCCAACAGACGAGCTACTGTAGCTCAAATTGCTCAAGAAGTAAATGCTGGTTCTGATAGAAAGGTGTCAGAATACATAGTGCATCGCAGTTTGTTGCGTATGGGGCTGCATAGCTGCAGACCAGTCAGGGTGCACATGCTGACCCCTGTCCACCGCCGAAAGCGCCAACAGAGGGCACATGAGCATCAGAACTGGACCATGGAGCAATGGAAGAAGGTGGTCTGGTCTGATGAATCATGTTTTCTTTTACATCATGTGGATGGCCGGGTGCGTGTGCGTCGCTTACCTGGGGAACACATGGCACCAGGATGCACTATGGGAAGAAGGCAAGCCGGCGGAGGCAATGTGATGCTTTGGGCAATGTTCTGCTGGATAACCTTGGGTCCTGCCATCCATGTGGATGTTACTTTGACACGTACCAACTACCCAAGCATTGTTGCAGACCATGTACACCCTTTCATAGAACCGGTATTCCCTGGTGGCTGTGGCCTCTTTCAGCAGGATAATGTGGCCTGCCACAAAACAAAAATGGTTCAGGAATGGTTTGAGGAGCACAACAACGAGTTTGAGGTGTTGACTTGGCCTCCAAATTCCCCAGATCTCAATCCAATCGACCATTCCTGGGATGTGCTGAACAAAGAAGTCAGATCCAGGAGGCCCCACCTCGCAACTTACAGGACTTAAAGGATCTGCTCTAATATCGTGATTGATAATGAGTGTCACCTGCATGCCACACCGGTTTCGTATCTCATGGAGGAGCTTCAGGAGCATAAAAGGAGGAGCGACGACAGTGAAGGACAACAGAGGACCAGGCCTGGGACATTTATTTTATATTTTGTTTATGTGTGTGCGGCAGTCATCGATGAGGGGCTGCCACTTTACTTTCGTTTTATGTTCGTTTGTTTATTAAAGTTATGTTTGAGCGTTCACCTCCTTCTTCCCTTATCAACAAACCTCGTTACATTGGTGCCGAAACCCGGGAGGAAGGAGGGACATGCTGTCAAAGAGCCCTTGTTGCTGAGAGGGATCGCGGTGCTGAGGAGGTTGGGCAGCACGAAGGAGCGGTGACAATCAGCGGCTGCCTGAGGCAGTGGTGCTGGAGCGAGGGAAGACCAGGTGGGATGGAGAGTTCGCTGCCGTGCTCCTGGATCGAGGTGGGGTGGCTGCCGTCAGTAGATGGAGAAGTTGCCGCCCTTCTCCGGAGGTCAGGCCGCCCGAGGGAACGGGCAGGCAGCCCGAGGGAACGGGGAGCTTTCTGCCGGGCCACCGTGGCGGAGGAGCCATCAACGGGCGCCAGGAGGCGGAGGAGTGTTGAACCGTCCACCGAAGAGCATCCAGTACCATCGCATGGCACCACGAGTGAGAGCCTCTTGGCTGGTTGAGGACCTAGTGGCAGTAGTAGCGATGCTATTGCTTACATCACAGCAACGCTGAGCTACCGGACCTAGTTGAACACCACGGCTTGATGAGAGCACCATTCACACACTCCACGAATGTACACACTCACTATAGAGACTAAAAGTGGTACGCTGTGCCCAAGAAGCAATCTCAGAAACACCCAGTGTAAGCAACACTAGTTTGTTTGTTTAATGAAACCCCTTGCATTTAGATCTGCTTGTCCCTGCTTCTCCTCCGTTCCTGCCTCATATTACAATAGTTTATCTGTGCCATTATCGTTATCGTTGTGGTGTGGACTCTGCTATTCTTTTTCATTTAGAATGATATTGTTATAGTTATCGGGGTTTTTTTGTCTTCTTTTGGAAATATTTTCGTTGGAAGAGAAGAAACCTAAGCCGTTATACCTTGTGCCTTTAACTGGTTTGTTGTTGCATGGTTCCCAAGTATTGCTCCCCACAATACTGTCCTCAATGTAGTAGCCCACCAGCTCTTTAGCGTCACGTGACCCTTCCCATGAAACCACCACAGATGTGTCTGTATTGCGGGTTGGCACCACACGGCCAGGGGCTGATGGGATATCTGGTGGCAGGTGACAAAAAAGTTGATTACACCATTACACATTATTTATGCTATAATAGAATTTATATTATATTCAAGTTCAACCAACCTTTATCTGCATGCTGTAATTACTTTGATAACATAATATAGATTTTTTTTTCTTAGTGTGAAGAAATTTTTAATAAATCTAAAAACTTAAAGGTTCTTCATGGACCCATAAATGCCAATAAAGAACCTTTATTTTTAAAAGTGTACTCATAAAAAACATCACATTTTCCTTGATCTTTTGCTTTTGTTGTGAGTCTGTTGTGAATATATCATACCCAGCTTGTCCCCAACCGTGGTGGCTTCGGTCGGATCTGATGGTTCTCCAACACCAGCTGAGTTGCAGCAACGAACACGGAAGCTGTAAGACTTGCCCTCAGCCAGATCAAAAAGAGCAAAACGTGGAGATTTCACAGGGATTTCAGTGTTCACTCGCTGCCAGCTGTCTGTGCCAGACACACACTACACACACACACAGATATTATTGCTAAACCAAACAAACAATACAACATACTGTATCACTCAAGGCATATTACCATAAAAATCATTAAAGATTTATCAAATGCCACTGGCCGTGTCTATGCAGTTAGATTCAGTTTTGTACACTGACCTTCTCCACGTAATACATGACCCCTTCATGGCCCTTATCGCCTGGGGGCTTCCAGCTCAACACCACATAGTTTTTAGTGGCTTCAATGACTGTGAGGTCACGAGGTCTGCCAGGAACCACTCCCTCTAATTGTATTGAAGATAAAATATATCATATTATATACTGGTTCTGTAGGTTAATTGATCTGTTTTAGGTAATAAACTGTGGGATGGTCATGGAAAGTACAATGAACATGCCGAGGACATGTCAAAAATACAGGTATAGTATTTGACCAACACACATTTCCAGTTGTTTGTGATCGCTGTATAAGGATTTCTAAAAATCATTTTACAGAGATTCCATATGTAAGCCTGTTTCCACCAAAACTGAATAAAACAATGATTCTGTAAGCCATAATACTGACGTAACATATAATAATGAGATAATGACTAAACATATCATAATAATGAGAGATTTTCTTGTAATAATCTTGACAAACTTTGTCATAACATCTCAATGAGAAACATAATAATGACTTTCTCATTATTACGAGATCCTTATTATTAAGAGAAGTGTTTGTTTGCCACCAAGGGCCCCATCATACACCCGGTGCAATGCGACACCAGGAGCGCCGCAAGTGTTTTTTGCTAGTTTCAGCCCAATGCAGTTATCATTTTCACATCCAGCACCCACATTGTTTAAATAGCAAATGCACTCACGGCCATCTGTTTGCCCATGGGCGTGCTGGTCTGAAAACGAGGTGTGTTCAGGTGTGTGGTCATTGCTTGTATCAGAATTACCCATATGCAGTAATGACGAATAAACTGGCTAATTATTTGACCAATCTTGGCAATCCACACATGTATTTAAACTGACTTGTCAGGTTGAGGGTGTCTATTTTCCACCATGTAAATAGCAATCCACCATGGTGCAAGCGCACCTGGCTTTTAAAAGGAATGGGAGACGACACACCCATGACTCATTAAGAGACTAGGTACAACCTTTTTGGACCATGAGCCTGGCACGTCGACCATTTTTTGCACCATGCACTTTAGACCATGCACTTAGATTGTTAAAATAGGGCCCCAGATGTTAGTTTTCCTACGTCTTGAAACTTTTAGTTTTACAAATGGGGTCACTCTTTGGAGGATGAACAAAAAATGTTTTGGTCATCATATTAAAAATGAATAAATTTAATATTTAGAGCTTTGAAGTGCTAGAAAAAGTTGTGTGAAGCACTTGAAAGTCCTTGAAAAGTGCTTAAATTTCACTCTCAAAAGGTTGTATGAACCCTGAAAGGAATAATGTAAAAATGTGACTATATCTGCCATAATACAATGGTTCCTGTTAGTTCCGTCAGCACTGTTTGAGCTTACATCTATGGTTTATAACAGACAATTCTGCATTGAATTTGAATGTTCACACTGTCAGTTTTTGGGATTGACAACTGCATTTACTGAAAGTCTCAAAATGTCCCGTTCAAACAGCAATTTACAGTTATGTTTCGAATACTGTCTATATGAACATGCAACAGGGAAAGAGAAAGAAAACTCAATGCTGTACTCGTGCGCACGAAGCGTGCACACAGAAAGCAACCTGACAGCACGCCAGTACTGAATTGAGCTCTCTTTCGCATCTTCTTGAGCAAATACACACAAAATTATGTCAAAGTGCCCGTGTTGAGGAGTATCCACGTAAACACAGATGGTTATGTCTTAAGTGAACATAAACAGCCAAACGGATCCGTTCATTAGGTCTTAAAAGTAATGAGCTGATAAATGGTCTGCGCTGCGCAGCTCAAATAATTAGCGTGGTTTCATTCCACTATCGTTTATTTTCTCTGTTTGATGTTTCTCAAATGCAACAGAAATGGCAGCCCTTCTTAGTTGGGCAACGTAGTGGTGGCACCAGTGCGACCTCTAACTAATTTTAGTCACACCGGCAGGAATAAAGGACACAAAAATTAGATTTTTTTTCCTACATAACATATTAGCTCATAATTATTATATATGAGAAGGTTTCTCATTATTGAGAAAGATGTTAAGTGTATATACTTAGATGTTGTTTTTAAATTTTTATTTTTTTCTCTAAATATTATAATATATTAATCATAATGATGCGAAAGTTTCTCATTATTATGAGATACTAAGCCATAATCATATGAAAGTTTCTCACAATTATGATATAGGGAGCCATTATGAGAAATGTTCTATGATATAGCTAGCTACTTAGTCATAAAAGCTCAACTGTGGAGGAAACCAAATTCAATAGGATTACCTAAAATTTAAATATTTTTGATGATAGTGAGAACTCTAAAAAATAAGATAACTTTAATTTGAAGTTTCTCACCCACAGGCTCCTCCTCAGTTACAATTATTTGTCCAGTCCAAGGAGCAGAGGCACCTAGAGAAATAAAAGTATATTGTACTGCTTGTTTTGTTTTCATTTTGTTTTTGTGTATTTGCCGAGTCAGTCTGGTTACCTTTTCTTGTGCGGTCTGCAGGGTCCATAGCGGCTACTGGTTCAGATACACGGGATGGATGGCTCATACCAGCCTTATTCACGGCACGCACACGGAACAGATAGCTTCGCCCTTCCACAAGACCAGTTACAGGGAAACGTGCAAACTTAACAGGAGTGTCGTTACATTGTGCCCAGTGTGTAGTGCCAACTTCACACCTGCAGAGGAGAAAAGTCATAAAGGGAAATAAAATTTAATGCATGAAGAATTATAATCTGATGTTACAAAAATATCAGAGAGCAGGGCTGTTTGTGAACAAGCAATAACAAAACAGTCAAGAAATGGTCTAGATCCCATGGAAGCATAGTAATAACTTTACCTTGTACGACACTCCTATTACATTAGAACAAGTTCAAAATCATCATTCTGCTAGAGAATCCAGCTAAAACTCCATGTTTGGTGGTTTTAGCTGGATTTTCCAGTGATATGAAGTTTAGGGTATGTTTATATGACAACGTTGTACTAAAAACTGAAAAGTTTTTTGCGTTTTGCATTTTTTGTGTACAGACAACAACGTTGTCAAAACGATTCCCGTTCACACGGATCCACAAAAACAACTAAAAACATATTATACTGTATTATACAGTAGCTGGCGATGTCACTTTGTAAAGAAACACTGCACGTCTACAGACTGAACACATAATATGCCTGTGCATGACGTCACCGTTTTCACAAATTCATGTTTTTTTAGTTTACACGGAGACAATGAAGAAAACGGTGTTGTGTAAATGGGCCCTCAGTCTTTGGTTCTGGCCTATATGATGTTTATTAAATCAGGGGTTCTCAACTCTGGCCCTTGTGATCCACTTTCCTGCAGAGTTTAGCTCCAACCTTGATCAATCTCACCTGCCTGTAACTTTGTAGTTATCCTGAAGACCTTAATTAGGTTGTTCAGGCGTGTTTGATTAGGGTTGGAACTAAAGGTGCGTTCACCCTATGTTGAAATTACCGTAATTATGAGATTTCAACTTGTAAAAAGCTTTCACATCCTCATAGAGCTTGTAATTACAGCTTGAAGGTGGAAATTTTCTGAGAGCTCCTACTTGTACCATGTATCCGCAGTACCACCTGACTGCTGCAGATTCATTTAGGCGTTGATAGCGGTGCCATAGAAACGCATAATTCCCAGTCTGAGGACTTGAATAGAATGTCGCGTGTTGTCATCTCGAGACTACAGTAATTATAACATGGCATGGACACAGCATTAACTCTGCAGGAAACTGGACCTCAAGTGCCAGAGTTGAAAACCCCTGATTTACATTATACATAAGCCATTTCATGGCTATCATCTTCATTCTGTCTACTTTAGAGTTTTTTTCATATGATTTCGTGTGATGTTTTTATACAGTGAAGTGACCTATCAACAAAGTAGCCCAAAATGGCACTTCCGCCATCCACAGCAGGCTGTTTCCAGGTAACGATGACATAATCCTTATTGGCATCCTGACAGTATACATCTAAAGGAGCACCAGGAGCACCCGCAACCTCAGCGTCAGTATCTAGCAAACACACAAATAAAATAAAGTCTGAATGAATCGTTTAAACATTTACTATTAGTTCACATTCACAATGTCACATCATGCAATCTCTTGTGAAAAAGAAGTGTACTTAATTGTATTGAATGTGTACTTGTAGTGTACTTCAAGTCTTAAAAGTATATTTTCAAAAAACTGTACTTGCAGATAATAAGAGGCCACTTGGGTGTACTTAAAGAGAGTACACTTTCATGACTGTTTCTTAACACACTTTATTACACTTATTTTTTTTTATTTTTTTAAAAGGGGCTCTTTGTAATAATGTCAAATTAAAAGTTTTACTTTAATGTATATTTTAAATCATTATGTTTCAATAATCTGTTGTTGTGCTTTAACGAAGTATCATGTTTTAATAATCTGTTTTGCTTTAAAGAAGTACACTTATTTTGATGTGTTGACTAACATACTAAAGCGCTTGATTACAATTTAACTATAATGAGTTATTCAATATTACATTTAGAGTTAATATATTTTAAATGTACTAAATTGCAACTTCATATATATTTAATGACATACAGTTTAGAAAATAGAAATGACAGTAATTATTTAATTGCATATACATTTGTACTTAAGTTATACTTAAGTGGGTCAAAAAAAAGTTCTAAAATGCAATTCAAGTTTTAAAAAGTGTATTGCAATGTTTTAACTACTGTTGGGAAGTGTTGAGAACTTCATTTGATCAGACAGTCTCACAACTACTTCATTTGAATGTCATGACAGCATAGACACAGGACGACAAGGATAAATTTAGAATGAAACATGAGCTGTGAAGGGAGGCTCAGAGAGACATGCAAAACTCATACAGAGTACAAGCCAAAAGAGTTTGTCTAATGTTCTTTTTCTTGTAAAACAATTAGCACAAAACTAAATATGTTACAGTAATCTGTAATCATTTAGAATATTTTGAAACAGACCAACCACAAAAACAACTAAATCCCAGATAGTCAGGTTGGTAAAATATTAAAAAAAGAATATAAAAGAAAAGTACAAAATCTGCAAAATAATATAATAAAATTTATAAAACGGTTAGTTCTTGTCCTTGATTCTGATTGGTCAATAGCTGTGTTTTATTCACGATAAAACACGGCTATGACCGCTTCACCCAACAGTTCTGTATATCACTACACAACACCCTTAGCAACCACTCTTAGCAGCGTAAACTGAATTGAAGCTTACTGTATTATGTAGAACTAGAAGAGTATTGTGAGAGAGATCGAGTGAGCGAGTTTATTACCTGCATTCAGATTTAGCATTTTCCTTCAGGTCAGTCCTATGTTCATAATAAAAAACCTGTTTAAATGTCCGCTGCAATATCTTGTCCTTTTAACAATTAAGGGGTTTTCCTGTGACTGACAGTGCTAGTCAAAGCATTTGTCAGTTGTGTCTTGTTCCAAGACGTCTTGCGTCTTGTTGTCAGGGACTATTTTTTCCAGCGGAAGGAAGGCTTTTAGTGAAAGTTTACTTCATAAAAGTTGCATTGATACTTATTTTTGGCTTTAATATTTGTATTGTGTGGTAACCGTTTTATAAGAGCAATAAGGTACTCAAGGCTCCGCGTCGTGCCTAACAACGCCCTTCAGCCTCTCGTACCTTATTGCTTACATATTTTTAAATAATTTTGCTCATTGAGAAGAATCAAATCAAAATGAATAAAGGATTTCTATAATGCCAGTAAATGTTTCCAATAATTCAAGGGTGAAATTTGCACTTGTTTTCTTACTTGTAAATTTCCCAAGTTCATAAAGTTATATAACAAAGTAGAACCTAAGTTTCCTTTATGTTTGTGTGTGTGTGTGTGTGTGTGTGTGTGTGTGTGTGTGTGTGTGTGTGTGTGTGTGTGTGTGTGTGTGTCTATACCCACTATCCCTGCCAAAACAGCACTTTTTAATACTTACATATTCTATTTGTAGTAACAGAGTTTTTAGTGTACCCTATAATGCTCTACATTTATCACATAGTTACTATATTACCAGCATGAATAATTTGGCTTGTAATAATGTTGCAGGCTGAATTAGAAAGAGTTCACTGTATTTGTCCTCACCTCTGACAAAGACATAAGCAGAATGTGTCTCAAAGCCAGACTTGGTTATGACACGAAGTGTGTACAGCCCTTCATCCTCCTTGTTGAGGTGTGTGAGAGTGAGTGTAGCTCTGTCGCCGCTCCAGTGAGTCTGAACCCATTTTGATGGCACCAGCAGTTTATCTAACACACACAAACACATCCACGCACTATATTAGAATTTATGAAAGATCATGTGACACTAAAGGCTGGTGTAATGATACTGAAAATTCAGCTTTGCATCACAGGAATACATTACATTTTAAAAATATATTTAAATAGAAAACACTCTTTTAAACTGTAATAATATTTTACAGTACTGCTGTTTTAATTATATTTTGTATCAAATAAATAAAGCTTTGGTGAGAATAAGAGATTTCTTTTAAAAACATCTTTTTAAAAATCCTAATTATTTCAAACTTTTGACTGGTATGTGTATACACCAAATTGCAAGAAGTAAAGATTAGATATACAATAATAAGTTTATATCAGGATCAGCCAATACTAGCAATATTATCTGATTACATCAATTTCTTATCGTGGCTTATTATTATTATTATTTTCTCACAGACGTACCATCTCTGTACCACTCTATCTCAGGCTGGAAGCGTTGCAGTGAAGGGTAGATGATAACAGAGCAGCCCAAACTCAACGTCTCACCCTCACGTCCAAAAGACACACCAAACTTCTCCACAATGTGCGTCTCGAATGTCACACCATACTCCAGACAAGGTGCTGCAGTACACACACATATAAAATTCAGGTTTATTTTATGAAAATGCAATGTCGATGGATAGGATTGGCTCCAGGATTCAGCAAATATACAAATACACACATTTGTTAAATGAAACACACAAACAATGCATATTGTACAATGTGTACAATGATTTATTACTCTGGGAAGGGTTTAAAAGGTTTTCACATGAATTATGAATACCAAATTCATAAAATACACAGGACACAACAAGAGAAGATTGAATGTTAATGAGTATAGGAAGATATTTGCATTAACAATGCTGAGACAAATGAAGAAAACAGAAATTTTCCATGAAGACATACAAACACAAACACACACACACACACACACACACACCCACACACAGAGAAACTGGAAAAGGAAAGAATAAACACAAGATGTTTAAAGATATTGTATGTTCTCACTGACATCCACATTATTTGTCAAAACTTTTAGAGAAGAACTCTACAAACTTATATTTTGCATTTTCATTTTTTCCTTTATTGCCAATATGCATTGAAGGAATATTATTAAATATAGTAAACAAAAACATCTTTACAGTAATGCACTTATAATGAAAGTCTAAGTATATGATTGCCTCAAGGTTTACATGTGCATTACGGTAAACATGCTTTTGTTTTTTGTTTGTTTGTTTTTTTATGGGATGAAATTATTTTCTGTGATAATCATAAGCAAGTTGCATTTAATATGTCTTTGATAGTTCTGTTTTGTTGTTTTTTTGTGCACTTGAGACTATCATGTAATGTAATGTTGGCCTTGTAAAATTTGAATGTTGAAAGATAATGGAAATTTTTTTTTTTAAATTTGCTTTTTTAAGAATAGAAACAAACATTTAAAGGAGTCATGAACGGCATCAACAATCTTGGCAGTATCTAAAATTAAAAGCAAAATGTAAGAAAAAAAATGACAATATACAAAACCATCTTTTCCTACAATCTGTCAATACAGTAGTTACTTAAAATACTTGTTAAATATAACAAAAATAAATAAATAATAAATCATTATTCTTGTGGTTCGACAAGAAAGTAAAAACTGGTTCCTACATTTTGTCGAATTTTGTAGAGTTCCTGAAAAACTTCCTAAAAACTGCTTTAAAAAAAAAAAAAAAAATGTATAATGTATAATGTTCTTAGAGGTCCACTTAGATTCGTCCTCAAGATTTTCAATAACCTCTTATAGGTCAAAAGATAAGGGAAAATTTGAATTCTCAATTCATGACCCCTTTAAGATTTGGATATTTGGATCAATTCAGTTTTCCAAACACGTTGCTAATTCCAGCACGTTGTGTCTAACTCAAAGCAATCCTGAAAGTTTTCAATTCAATCGGTAAACATGTTCATCATATAAACAAAGATGAAAAAGTAAAACAATGAGAAGGGACGATCATGCACTTAAGATGATCAGGGAAACCAGACGAAACTAAAACATCACAAGAAAATTACAGAAAAACCTTCACCAAGGTTACCTTTAAAGTCGAACTTTCTGCTTTCTGCACCCAGCAAATTGGAGACAAAATAGCCATTAGCCAGCTAGCATTAAAAACTTTAGTCTCATGCTCACAGCTTTACACACTTAAGCAAAGCACATTTACATTAACTGTGAAAGAAGAGAAATCAGCTTGTATCAGATTTTATTCTGAAATACTTACGGAATCTGGGAGATGGCAGAGACTCATCAAATTCTCCTTTGAATCCTAAACATCATATCACACAGAAGACAAGAATTTTTTCTGTTTTATCACATAACTAGGAATGATCCATTTGAAATATTTAGCAAGCTGCCTTCCCACCAAACACATTTTACAATTTGGAATTTGCTATGCTAGCTGTTAATTTGAAATTAAATAGAGAAGATCAACTGGTTTCAGGGTTACCACTTCATTTAAGTAAATTATACTTAAGTTAGTTGGAACAACTTAATTGTTAAACTTAAAAATTTGTGTTTATTCAACTTAATGTAGCTTGAACATAATTTCATTAGAAGTTATCATAACCATAACTCTACAACATCCAGGTAAACACTGGATGTAGTTGCAATCACTGTTTAGTGTTCTCTAGGACAGTATTAGAAAGAGTTAGGATGATTTATTTCAGACCTACTTTTGACGACAACAGAAGCAAAAGCAGAGTTCTCGCCCTTGCTGTTCATGGCTGACACTCGATATTGTGCAGTGTCATCAAAATCACACCTGGAATTAGAGTCAGACGTGTTATATACACAACCATTGCAAATCACTTTGACTGCACACTTTGAAGTCCATGTGCGATCACCTGTTAATCTCCAGGGAGTGGACATTATAGCTGCTCTCCAATTTGTACTTCCCTGGCTTGGACATAGGATCAATACTAACATTGTTCTTGTACCTAAGGGAGGAGAAGGATAGACTGAAATACAGCAGGATAATGTAGCACATCAGAGCTTTTTGACTGGAAAGTGGAGCCTGAAGGCCAAGCTCACTTTCACTGATCTGTTCATATGGGAAAAAAAAAAAAATTAAAATAAAATGCAATTAACCATACTATTATGCATAGCTGGAATAGCAAAATAAACTTTTCATATTTTGTTGACATCAAAGGCAGTTTGTCTAATCAAACTCTATGATATTATGCAGATGCCAATGTGGCATGTCCCATTCATTCAAAGTAAAAGAAAATGGGCCAGATTTACTAACAGCGTTTATCTGCAATGCCAAAAGAAGATGTTATCCCAGCATATCGGCTGTGTCCGAAAGCTTAAAAATGCTGCTTTTGGAGGCTGAATTCCAAGGTAGGAAAGCATCGAGGCTTGTCTGAATCCAGTGTTAGCTCTCCTGAGATACCTTCATTCTTAATACCAGCAGGAAATGAGGAGGTTCTGAGGTGCCCTTGAGCAAAGCACCTAATCCCCAATTGCTCCCCAGATTCCACAGCAAAAATGGCTGCCCTGTGTGTGTCTACAGCGGAACTTTTATTATGACACAGTCGCCGGCGCCGCTTCCGCTTTTCCGGTCATGAGTATGAGGTAACACAGCTCTGTTTATCATATTAGATACATTTGAGTGTGTGTTGAAAAGCATTATTAGGTAATGGCCCAAAGCAATTTAAAATATATGAAGAAGTATTTAGTTTTTTAAAAGATACGCACTTAATTAACAGGATTTAGGTCACTACTATCATAATGTTATCCACACTCCAATCCAGTAGGTGGCGGGAATGCACCATTTTAGTTTGGTTTGCCAACTGCCATTAAACTTGAAAAGAAGAAGAAGAAGAAGTGTGTGTTGAAAATGATGTTATAACGTTACTCTTTGCGTTCGCTTGGCGGCTGCTGTGAGACACTGTTACACACTGCAGTAAGCTAGATCGATTTTAGAATATAATATTAAATGCTGGATGGCTTGTGTTGATAAATGGCATGCAATTAATTTTATAACATAGGCCTTATTGTATGATAGAGAAAATTCTGTATTACTGTTACTAAAAATAAAGCTGCATATATGCTATGTTAGCTACTTGACAAAATAGTGTTTTTCTCTGAGGCATGGTAAAGCATGGTACTCGCAAAAAAATCAATAAAATTAGATTTAAACAATAAGACTAAACATGTTGAGCTATATAACAATAATTAGTTTTTCTGTCTATAAATATATCAAAACAGTTGTTCCCTTGTCTATTAAAACATGTAAATATTAAAGTGTCTTTGGTGTTTCCATGGTTTACAAAATAAAACCGGAAACGCGGGTATGACGCAGTTGACAGGCGACTTCTAGCAAGAAATTACTATTGTAGTATTAAATATTCGCTTAGTTATCACAAAAACTCTATTTTGCTGTAGATAATTAAACCGTTACGCTGCCTTAGAAGTCAGAAATCAGCTTCGTGAGGTACCTTCATGTACAAACGCTGCTTGCAAAGTCATTGCCTGATACGAGTCAACAAGTTTTCGGACACAGCCAATGTTTTGCTAAGCCACGTTATTTGTAATTTGCTGCATCTGTGTTGTTAGTTGATCACCCGCACATGATTATCATCAACTCTGCTTGTTTGCGACCATATGCTCATTTGCTCTGCTCTTGGTAGATTGCGTTGGTCATTATGGAAATGATCTGACTGCATCTGTGTTCTTTAATTTGCACATTGTCAGTAGATCACACAGAACTTTCCACTCCCATCAGAATTTTTATGGGATTGCGGTCTCACACTAATTTGCCCTGTTTAGTAAATCTGCCCCAATGTGTTAATGATTTTGCAAATTTTTCTGCCTGTATGCAGTTAATGGCAATATTAACAAATTTTGTTTACTTATATGAGAAACAATTTTGCAAAGTAAATGTAAAAGAAGAAGAAGAAATACCACAGCCACTGGCCTAAGTGACTGTGGATAAAAAGTAAAGACATTTAAGAGGTAGATCATGTTAAAATTTGATAAAAGATTACATAGATAAGATTAGATTTAAGATTATTAAGACAAATTTTTTTTTTTTTTTTGGAATAATGTGCACAACAGGGTTTGAATATGTACTAAGAAAGTAAATAGGGTAATTAAGGTCAAAAAGGAGCAGTAAATTAAGTACAAACAAAGTCTTTTTAAGACAAGTCATTTCACTCGGCGGCCATCTTTGAAACGCCTCTTGGGCATGCAAGTGCAGCATCTATCTCTTTGAACGGGGAAACATCAAATTCTCCAAAGCTGTTTGCCAAGCTTTCGAAATTTTGTTTCTAAATGCTTGAATCATGACAAAAAATAAAAAAAATTTCAAGCTTACGCGCATGCGCAGTCCCCAGTGTGTGTCTCTATAGGAAGCGCGCATCTGACTGTTTCTACAGGAACCGGAGCTTCTAACGGCCGCTGCAGTGACACATTGACTTTACCAATCAGCGATTGGCTCTTATTTTGAAGGCGGGACTTATTCCACCATATTGCGTGTTGCACTTTCTCCCATTAAAAACAATACGAGTGATGCGTCTTGTGTTATTCTGTAGTCTTTGGTACAAATGGAGGAGAAGAAAGAGTTTGTCACTTGTCTCCAGGGTTATTACAGTCAACTAAACTCAGGGTACGTTTACACAAAAAACAATGTACTAAAAAAAAAGGAAAAGTTTTTTCTTTGCGTTTTTCATGTACAGGTGACAACATTATTAAAACAATCCCGTTCATACAGATCTGTGAGAACGATTAAAAACGCTGTATTATGCCTGCCAGGCCAGTAGATGGCAATGTCCCTTTGTAAAGAAAAACTGCACGCCTATAGACTGAACACGTAATACACATACACATGACAACCCCATTTCACAAATTCACATTTTTGTAGCTTACATGGAAACAATAACGGTATTGTTTTCAAAAGTTTGCATTTTCAGGCCGCCAAAACAGTTGTCGTGTAAATAAACGGCCAAAATGCATAGAAAGTTTCCTGTTTTAGTTGAAAACTGTGTCGCGTAAATGGCCCCTGAATCTAAAACCATAAAAACAATTTTGTTACTTGAAATAAAAAAAACACTAACTGAAATAAAAACAATAACATTTAAAGCCCTAGGAGAAGTTCGTTAAAGTACAACGTCTGGAAATGGCAAAAAATGGCAAGTTAATTCAAAATATCTGACTTCCTGTTCGGTTTCAGATTTTGCTCCAAGAGACTTTTTTGTAGGTATTGGGCTGTTAAATGTGTGTACCGAATTTCAAAATCTACGTGAAATGTAGCGCGAGGGGCACTTTGTTAGGTGCCGCTATCGAGTCATTTTGCCACGCCTAATTCTGCAACCCATAACAGACGTAAATTTTCACCACTTCTGACGCGTGTGCAAAGTTTCATGAGTTTTCGAGCACGTTTAGGCCCTCAAAAATGCGATTCACTTTGGAGAAGAAGAAGAAGAATAAAAACGGAGCAATTCCAATAGGGTCCTCACACCGTCGGTGCTCGGGCCCTAAATGCACATACTATACTAACTAAAATTTAAATGAAAACAGAAAATATAAAAAATTGATATTAAAAACTAAAAGTATCTCAGTTATACTAAAATAACACTGTTTGTCACATATTATTCTTGATATAATGCATTAGTAGTATGCACATATGTGCACACATGTGTCTGTAAGCATGTGTGTTTGTGTAATGTGCATTCGTTTGTGCACGCTAACTCACCACACGACGCGTGGTTCAGGCCATCCTGAGATGGTACAGTACAGCCTCACACACTGTTTCTCCCAAACAGTGTGGGAACGTGGCTTGGTCACAAACTCGGGCGTGTGCATCAGGCTGTCCTCGTTCAGACGCTTATGGTACTCTTCCTTTTCATGGATCTGAGGGCATGCAGCCATTCATATATTGTTTAGAAAATGGTAACATTCTTTGGTCAAAAATGCATTATGAGGATGCTGAAAAAAAACAAACAAAATGTAATGCATTTATGACCAAACACATTATATTTCAAGATACAAACTGCCTAAAGGAATGTTCTGCATTCAAGTTAAGCTGAGAAGATTTCGTTTAATTCCCTTGATTTGTTAAAACAAAAAAACAAACAAAAAAAAATTGTATACAGTAATTCACTTATGGAAATCTAAAAGGCAAGGCATTGCAATGGAATAAACATTAAAATACACTGTTTGGAAAATATAAAATATAACCATGAGAATTAAACATCATTCATTACGTGTGATTAGATACAATCGTTGCTAAACTTGTTTGTGCAAAGTTTGTGCACTTCTTTTTCAAAAGGGGTGTTAAGCTGGTTTACCAGAAAAGAATTGTTTACAAAAAGAAAATCCACCAAGAGAAACTACATTAGTAATGAATAGTAAACAGAAATTCATCCGCATATAAAGTAGTACCACTACTAAAAAGAAAACTTCAAGGTTGACATTTATGTCCTTAAACCCTCCAGAATACCTTTTCCCAAGTGCATTACAGTAAATGTGACTTTTCTTTTTTTTCTTTTTTTTACAAACTGAGGGATGAGTTACAGACAGTTATTGTCAGTGGTAACCTTTTCCTTGCCACAAATTCTGTCAGAACAAAGAGCTTGGAATCTTTCTAATGAGGCATCTTCCATTCATAACAGATTCACAAAATATTCAGGCCTACACAAAATGTATGGAGCATAATTTGTTCATCAAGACTCAGACTGTTTAACAGAACGGGCATTAGGATCAAATGCCTCCTTGCAGTCAATGTTTGTGTAATCATAATCTCCTTGAGGCTTCCCTCAGCTATCAGCACATCACTTGTCGACAACAGTTGTTTCATAGTCACTTTAACACACACCACAGATTAACGCACACCACCACACATCCACATAAAACATTACAACCCTTGAAGTCTGGCACCACGGTAGCATGATTTCTTGGCACCAGGATCAGAACTAAATAAAGCTTGTGTCTTGATACTTTCTTGATCTTTTTCCTATCTAAAAATAGGGAACGTATACAGGAGTTTAATAGTGTTCCTCAAAGCCTACAATTAAAGCTAACCCTAATGCATATCTCCTGTTGCACAGTTGCTTTAAAAAATAAAATTCTCACCTTTTTGTTGAGTGTGTAATTTTAACTTCATGTTTAGTAACTTCATGTTTGTTGTTGAACACATTTAAAAACATAAAATGTTGCAGCGCCACTAATAATTAGGGGTGTAACGTTACACAAAACTGACGGTTCAGTTTGTACCTCAGTTTTGAAGTTTGGTACGGTTAGTTACAGCAGGGGGAGAAAACTAAGCAAAATTGCTTTTTTAAAAAAAAATTAAACAGTAGTTTACTGAACAAAATGTGTCTCTGTCTTTAAATGCATTCAATTATAATTAAACGTTTCTTAAGGATAAAAAAAATATATCTCTGTTAATGCTTTAAACTAGATAAGAAGCACTAAACTTCCACATTACTATAATAAAGGTTCAGAGCCCAAACTATTAGCATAAATTTAGTTGCTATTTATTTTTAGATATAATAAACACTCAAATAACAAATTGTATGCAAACTTGTAAACTGCGCATAAGGCAGTTTTTGCATTATCTAATTATAAAATTATGTTTTTACGTTGTTGAAATATAGCCTAATCATTTACACAGTGGCTGTCATTTTCATGACAGATTTTTTAAAATATACATTAAATAATCAAGACATAAGTAAAATATAATTAATATATAGCATATATTTAGTTTATTTCTCTGGCGAACTAACAAGTTGTGGACTTGCCTGAGATAAATGCAGTGTGACAGTGTTTACAAGCTGTTTTATTGACGTCTTTCTGCCGTTGAAACACTGATTGAGGGATTACACAAGATATTATAAGTTGTACTGTATCTTTCAACATACCTTCAGATGTTCATGTATGTTTATTCTGTAACTAGTATTGAAGAGGAAGAAATGATCGCGTTTACTCGCGCTCTGCGCTGCCACTTGAAATGAGGCGCCTGTACAGTGCTCTGTCACGCCACATCAAAGAGCGTAAAAATGGAATTTGAAAGATGACACTTTGTTTCTTATAGAAAGTAACAAAACGCGGAGCTTATTGCGATTATTCGTCGTGTAGATCCAATGGGCCAGGGCTAGGCGGAGCAGCAGGGGGCGGGGAGCGTTCGGCACGCCATGAGAGTATCGCGGTACGTGCCGTGGGTGTATCATGGTTTTTCGGTTCGTTTGAATATCGTTACACCCCCACTAAAAATAATGATAAAGTAAATTTTTATGCTTTCTGAATAAAATGATTGGTGCTTGCTATATACATTTGCTATGCAGTGCCTAGGGTCGCTGCTTACTGGCAGTAAAAAGAGCCCACCTCACAGTCTATGCTATTCTGGTTGCTATATAACATTTTTAATCTTTGTCAGTATTAGATGTTTTTGACTGTTTTGTCATTTGTTAGATGTACAATTTGAGTTAACATTGCAAGTCCTTGGCACAAACTGTGCAGAATGAGTTACAGACTAGTAATGTTTACATGGGTTAGGGGATTGTTCAAATGGTGATGCTTGCTTATCCTTGTGAAAAAGAAGTGTGCTTAATTGTATTGAATAAGCACTTGTAGTGTATTTTAAAAGTATATTTAAAAGAATGGTACTTGCAGATAATATATTACTGAAATGAAGGCAATTTAAGTGTACTTAAAGGGATAGTTCACCCAAAAATGAAAATTTGATGTTTATCTGCTTACCCCCAGGGCATCCAAGATGTAGGTGACTTTGTTTCTTCAGTAGAACACAAATTATGATTTTTAAAGAGAGTATACTTTCTGTTTCTTAACATACTTAACTTAAGTACAATTTTAAATCATTGTATTTTAATAATCTTTTGTTGTACTTTAAAAAAAGTGCACTTATTTTGATGTGTTGACTAACATAAAGCACATGTAAAGTATTTGATTAGAATTTTAACTGCAGTGTGTTTGATTCAATATTACATTAAAAGTTAATATATTATTTTAAATGTAACAAATTGCAACTTTATTATTACAAATGTGTAATAAAAAATATATTTAAATACATGATATAAGTGTCAATAGAAATGACATTAAAGTATATTTCAATTTACCATAAAGGCAGTACATTTTAATCATATTTAAAAGTAATGATGACATATGAAGACATACTTAAGACCTACTTTATGTGGGTCAAAAAAGCACTCTAAATTTAAATCATTCACATTTAATATAACTTTAAACGAATAGATTTTCATCTATATGCAATTTACATGCACATTAAATTTGCACTTAAGTATATTCTTTAAAGCATATTACTCCCGTAATAAGTTAAAACAAACAAAAAAAAGTTTTAAAAGTATGCTAAAGTGTACTTCTTTTTCACAAGGGAACTAAGCAAGGGAGCTGTCAGATCTGTGGTGCAGCTCAGTTCAACAATTTGTAGTTGTTATAAATGTGAGAAGTGTTAGGCCTACTTGACAATAGTCATTCATTTAGTATGGTTATCAAGAGAATTTATATTTTAATTTCTAATCACAACCGTAATCATGAGTTATGTGTTTAGGAATAGGACTAGGATCTCCACTGACCCTCTTGCTAAGGGAGATGCGCTCTGCGGACTCCCTCATGACGGTTCTGCGGGACTTGTGTTCGATGCGCTCCGACTCCACGCCACTAGTGAAGAGGTCACGCCGTGCCAGATAGCCAGCACTCTCTTTAGCGCGTGCTTCCTCAGTGTCTGATAGGCCACTTTCAAACTCACGACTGAAGGGGAAATCACGTAGCATCACATTCACACACCTCTTGAATTAAATACAGCACAATACAACACATATTCTATCACATATATACACAAGAGTTTTTGAACAAAACAATTGAATGCCAGGTCACATCTGTGTTCTTTAGGAGAACTTCCAATATCTACCAATATACATTCATAAAGGTTCTCGATGGTTCTTTGAAACAACTTTTCTTGCAAGAACCATTTTGTCTTAAGTTTGCTGAATGGTTCTCCGCTCAATGTTAAAAGATAGGTTTTCCCTTGTGAAAAAGATGTGCACTTAATTTTACTGAATGTGCACTTGCAGTGTTTCAAACCTTAAATTTTTTTTTATTTAATTACTATTAAAATGCAATTAAGTGTGCGAAAACATTACATTCACTTCACACTTAAGGCCCGTTCGCACCAAGAAAGTTAACTATTTGATAACTATAACGATACCTATATTTGCGTCCACATCAACGAACGATAACGGTCTGTTTATTCGAAGCTCACGTGCTGCGGTTTCAAAGTGTGTACATACAACATGTTTTTACTTTTCTTGTTGATTTACACTGCTTTAACCAGCAGATGTCCTCAGCATGCGACCTGTTTCGAGTGAACAGGTAGTGCAATCGATCTAATCAAACAGTGAATTTAGCTGACAAAGTCAATATAGTGGAATAAAAACAATGCCTAGTTTTTATCACTGCAACTTCAATGGAAGCTAGACAACATGTTGTCGAAACTAGCGCTGGATACCTAAGGTAATTTTATGTTACACTGTTTGCTAGCCTGTTTGCTAGTATTTTTACTTGTCAAACAGTGGTGGCTTTTTCTGGACCTTGGCGATTAACTCCGCAATGTCGTCCGCCATTTTAAATGCGCGAGCCCTTAAATTAAAATGGATTCTGATTGGCTGTCAGTGTTTTATTATTCAACAGCTCATTCAAAAAACGTTCTGAAAGTGATCCCAAAGATGTTGTTTCTCTATATCATTATCGTTATAGCTGTGGTGTAGACAGTGCTATTCTTTTATATTTAGAACTATTTTTAGAACTATATTTTTATCGTTATCTTTATAGTTATCGTTCTTGGTGTGAATGGGCCTTTAAAGTATATTTTTTCCACCATAAGTAGCTACTCTTTTTAAAAGTATGCTAAATTATACTTCTTTTTCACAAGGGTTAAACAATGATGAAACATTTCTTTAATGCGATCATATGAGTGAGTGTTGGTTTGAAGGCATGTGCATATTATTGCAGTGCCTGCTATTAACCGCAATGGATGCTAACAACAGAAAACATGGAGTATAGAACAGCAGCATCATGTGTTTGTTCTAACACTAATAAAGCCCAAATTGTTTCTTTACCTGCCCCTGAAGATGGGCACCACATAACCGATGATCTGGTTCTCCTTGTCCATGGCAAGATAGGTTGGCTTGGCCCTCTTGGGCAGAGGGCTAATCCCCCCCTCTTCTAGAGACGTGTATGTGGCAGCTCTAATGCTACAATAACGTAGAAATGGCAACATACACACATATCGTGAGTATCCAGCACTTCTTTCACACACTATTATTATTTTTGGAAGGGGTGTGGTGTCAAGAAGAAAGACTGTTAGGTTGAAAAAGGTTTAAGATTGAAAAATGTTAAGGGAGTGAGTGGGAAGGAGGTTAATCACCTCAGTGGTCCTACAACAGGACCGGAGATGCATCAAAGCACCAAAAAAACTTGGTGAAAAGAATGTAAAGTAGTAAGTAGTAGAACCCCTTACTCACTCATAAGTCTATGAACTTTCACATTTACTGTCTTTCAATGGTAGAATGCTTTTCAGTGGTCCAATCTTCACAAAATATTTGAAGAATTCTACTTTTCTACTCTCTTCTAAATGATTCAACACGAAACAGCATTTGCAACCCATTTTACTTGCAGATAATGTAATTAGTCAAATAAAAGGCCAAAGAGAGTACACATTCATGACTACACTCTTATGCCCGGTTTCACAAACAAGGCCTAAACCTAGTCCCAGAATAAAATGCATGTTTGAGCTGTCTTAACTTAAAGCAACTTGCACTAACATATCTTAAAAAAAAATATGTCAGTACCATTGTTTTGTCTCAAGATGCACACCAGTAATTTTTTTCTAAGGCATGTTTATAAAAGCTACTTAAATGTCCTAATTGAACTAAGGCCTAATCCTTGCTTAATCTAAGCCCTGTCTGTGAAACCGGGCCTTAAGTACACTTTTTAAAAATGCACTTTGTAATAATGTCAAATTTAAAGTTTTTCTTTTAAGTACGTTTTAAATCACTGTTTTAATCTTTTGTCTTGCTTTAAAGAAGTACACTTATTTTGATGTTGACTAACATACTAAAGCACATGTAGAGTACTTATATTATAATTTTAACTGTAGCATGTTATTCAATATTAAATTTAAAGGATATAAAATTTAAAGTTCATATATTTTAAACATGCTAAATTGAAACTTTTTCATGAAATTACATATAAAAAAGTTTTTAAGTCCTACTTAAAGGGTTAGTTCACCCAAAAATGAAATTTCTGTCATTTATTACTCACCCTCATGTCGCTCCAAACCCGTAAGACCTTCGTTCATCTTCAGAACACAAATTAGGATATTTTTGATGAAATCCGAGAGGTTTTTTATCCCCCATAGAAAGCGACATAATTACCGTCATTCAAGGTCCAGAAAAGTAGTACCTTTTAAAATAGTAAAAAGGTACTACAGTGTTAAAATAGTAAAAGTGACTACAGTGGTTCAACCTTAATTTTATGAAGCGACGAGAATACTTTTTGTGCGCAAAAACAAAACAAAAATAACGACTTTATTCAACAATATCTTCTCTTCTGTGTCATTCTCATACGTTGTTTACGTCCAGCGCTTCCAGGTTCTACGTCAGAACACAGACTCAGTATTGTCTGGCTCCTGCGTCAACATCACACGCATGCGTTGTGCTGCTCGCGTGTTACAGCGTCGCCCAATACTAGGGGTGATATTCAAACTGAACCGAAAAACCGTGATACACCACCCACGGTATGAACCGTGATACTCTCATGGCGTACCGAACGCACCCCGCTCCCTGCTGCCCCGCCCAGCCCTGGCCCATTGGATCTACACGACGAATACAGCATTGTAGCCTTACCACCATTAATCACAATAAGCTCCGCGTTTTGTTACTTTTGATAAGAAACAAAGTGTCATCTTTCAAATTCTGTCCATTTAATCATGAGATTCAAACAAAAAAGCCATTTTGACTCTTTAATGTGCCGTGACAGATCACTGTACCGGCGCCTCATTTCAAGCGAAAGCGCAGAGCGCGAGTGAACGCAATCATCTCTTCCTCTTTAATACTAGTTACAGAATAAACATGAATGAACATCTGAAGGTATGTTGAAAGATACAGTACAACTTACTGAAACGTAAAATATCTCGTAATCACTCAATCAGTGTTTCAACGGTGGAAAGACGTCAATAAAACATAATAAAAGACGTCAATAAAACCCCTAGCCACTACTGAGTCGGCATTCTGACATAGAACCACTGGACATAAACAGCGTAGCAGTAAGGAAGGTGAGAGAAGATATTGTTGAATAAAATCATTATTTTTGTTTTGTTTTTGAGCACAAAAAGTATTCTCGTCGCTTCATAACATTAAGGTTGAACCACTGTAGTCACATTAACTGTTTTAACAATGTTTTTACTACTTTTCTGGACCTTGAATGACGGTAATTACTATGGGAGATAAAAAAAAAAAAAACTGGATTTCATCATCTGGATTTCATCTTAATTTGTATTTAAGACTTAAGGTCTTACGGGTGTGGAACGACATGAGGGTGAGTAATTAATGACAGAAAATTCATTTTTGGGTGAACTAACCCTTTGGGTCAAAAAAGCACTCTAAAGTTTGTCTAATTGCATCTAATATAAATTCAAACTACATTTTCATTGAATTGCAATAAACATGCAAATTAAGTCTACAAAAACATAACATTAAGTTTTTGCACTTATTCTTTTAAAGTATATTATTTTATAACAAGTATCCTATTTAAACTATGCTCAATTGTACTTCTTTTTTAACTACATCTCTCTAGGCTTCTAAATTTCTAGGCTGTTTAGAACTCACACCACTTGAATGAATTGCTTGTGTTATAATATTCCTCATTTGTACAGTAAGTTGGTATGGATAAAGCATCTGCTAAATGAAAATGTAAGCTTAATTTCTGACCTGTGTGCATTCTATTCTGTGTAATATCATACACAAAGAAGTGAAAAAGCATTTCCATTGCAACACCCGCAGCAATCCCTGAAGTTCACCACCAGAGGTCCTAAACACCTGAGTATTGACTCTCATACTTGTTAGTACACCTGCTTTCACTTGTTACTTTATCCCTCTGGGTATTTAAACACTTGGCTTATCCTCAGTTGTCTCTGAAACCTTGTTTTCCCAATTTTGAGCACTGTCCATGACTCCACAACAATATTCAAAGGCCCCCTCTCACTCACAATTTCTACCCAATAAAATATTTGAGAGCTTGACATAACTAAAAAGATGTATATTTGTTATAAAAATAATCAATTAATAAGAAATATCTTGGTTTTTAGTTTTTGTATTATTTTAAATAATTTTAAAGGGTTAGTTCACTTTAAAATGAAAAATATGGATATTTTTCTTACACAAATGCATCGCTTCGTTCAGAAGGCCTTTATTTACCCCCTGGAGCCATGTGGAATATGTTTATAATGGATGGATGCACTTTCTTGAGCTTCATACTTGTCCCGTTCACTGCCATTATAAAGCTTGGATGCATCAGGATATTTATTAATATAACTCCGATTGTGTTCATCAGAAAGAAGTAAGTCATATACACCTAGGATGGCTTGAGGGTGAGTAAAGTTTGGGGTAATTTTCATTTTAAAGTGAACTAATCCTTTAAGTCATCTTGAGGTTGGATGAGCCACCCTAGGCACCCTAGTGGTCCCCAGCCCCCTGGTTGAGAACCACTGCTTTAGATGACATATACCCTTCCTATACCCTTCACATATCACTATCTTATCCATGCCTCTCTGAGTGTGTGTATATAAATAGACATTCAAGGGTTCAGAAGAGAGTGGGTGGGGGGAACTTAGGACGGCTAAAGTGATCCACAAAAACTATATCTCCCAGCATGGAAAAGATTTTAGTTTGCTACATTTAGCAAAGCCAATTGGGAGCATGTATAAATTGGATAGCATGATAAATGGGGTTGGAACAGAGGCCTAAGAGCATCTGTGCCAACCTGCCATTCTGTGACACCTGCAAATCCAGCACAGCTCATAAAAAAGGGATCTAGGCTAAAAACAAATGTTTCAACAAGGTATGTGTGCTTATACCTTTGTGAAAAAGTACACTTTAGCATAGCCTCTTTTTAAAAAGAGTACTATTATGGAAATAATAGAATATCCTTAAGTGTGAAATGAATATAATGTTTTCGGACACTAATTTGCATGAGATTTACAATTAAATGAAAATGTATTTTAAATTCATATTAAATTACTTAAAGTTAACTTGTTTGACACACTTGAGTAGAACATCTTTATATGTAATTTCATAATGTCTTATGCCTAATGTACTGCCATGCATTTATGATAAACTAAAAGTAATTTTACTGAAACTTGTATGCCATGTATTGAAACATATATATGTAATAAAACATTTGTAATAATGAATTTTTTTTAAAATCTTTTTCACAAGGGTCAGCACATCATTCAGAGCTTTTGTCCAAATCGGAACACAAACTGATAACAACAGATATGTCTGTATCCTGGTTGTCCAACACTCTCAATGTTTGGCCTTTGGGATAGAGGAATGGTTAATGGATTTGGAAAGCAGTAACACAAACTATCCATTTATTCATTTGGCAGAAGCTTTTAGACTATCCAAAGCAACTTACAAATGAGAAATATAATGAGGGATTCATCCAGAGCAGCTTGAGAAGTGCTAATATACAAACTTTTAAATTGGTTCAGAGTATTAGCTATAGTCTGGAATAGGGAGAAAAGTAAGGAATAGTGAAAGATAATAAATATACAAATAAAAACATAAATTTGTTTCCTGGGTTAAACTTTTCAATAACAAATTAAATGTTTCTTCTGCATTATTTATTATTTGTAATTGTTTGGATAGAATCAACTGACAGTTTTGTAGATACCATATAGAGGAAAAGACATCTTACAAGATAAAAAAAAAAAAAAAAAGTGCATTGTGGGCCTATAGGCTTCTTTTCTCTGTGTGTAAATAAAAAAAAAATGCACTGTGTAAATTAAAATGAATATTTTAGCTCTAAATTACACACACATACAGTACATACAATGACTTGTCATGACACACATAACAACATCTACACTTCTGTAACCTCTATAAATATACCATGATGTCAAGAACACCACATGAAGTGCCAAGTTATGTTATGAATGTTATTTATATTAGGGCATGAAACTGAGATCAAGAAACAAAGAAATCAATAAAATCATGACTGAGCCTTAAAAGATTTCAATTTGTGCAAATTGCTGTAAGATTCTTGAAGGTAGAGTTACATTAGTCCCCAACAAGACAGAAGATAACCTTACATTCTGACATTCAGAGTGACCCAGTAAGCAACTGCCTAGACAGAAATGAGCCAAGTCACATGACCCGGAGTAAATTAAACAAAAATATATAGGCATGGATCCAAACCACAGAAAGGCCCAAAAAGACTCACAGCAAGTTTTGAATCAAGAAGCGCTCTATCTAGGAACCAAAGTTTACTCTTAGATAAATGTTACAGTCCATCATTAAAACTCAGCTAAAATTAGGATTGTGATTTTTTTTTTACACTAGCACAGCAGAACCTACACCAATGGCACTATTCTGTAAAGAATTGCTAATATAGTATCCTACACCTCCTTGAATAAGTCAAACGAAGAACATTATACTGTGTCAGCAACAGGCACACTGCATGCAGAATACATTTGCATGGTTTAAGGATGTTTTAGGTTGAGTGGGAAAAACTGATTAGCACAGATTACACAAAACAAGAGGGGCAACAGTAGTGGGTAATTTTGGTCTTCATGTGAAGGATGAAGCTGCGGTCACATTAGCGAAATTGCGGTGAAATTTCGCGGGCAAAAAGGTATATTATCAATAGCGAATCTAGCAATACATGAACAGTTCACACAAAAGTCACTTCCAAGATAGCACACATACATCTTGGAGACGTCTATTTGATGTCTGCATTTACATATGCAAGATATATTTTTTTAGAGTGTTTACTCATCTGCAATACGTCTCTGCGACGTTTCCTGTCAGACGTCACATAGACATTTAGAAGATGTCTTTAAAATGTTTATGATTTAGAAGGTATGTAAAACTGCTTTTTCTAAGACATTTATCAGATGTTTTTACACAGCAGATGTTTTCCAGATCTTTAGCAGATGTCTTACAGACGTACCTGTGCTATCTAAGGCAGCTTTCTGTTGGTCAACTCCACGAATTTGCATGAGCAACTTGAACGCAAACAAAATCTGCGAGGGGAACTTTTTTACGTTGATCCCTATTGAAATGACTGGATTTCGCCCACAAATTTTTGCCGAACAATGCTAAACGTGACCACACCTTAAGACAAGTATTATAAGGGCATAACGAAGAGCTGGCTGCTTGAATGAGTTAAAGTTATGGGACTGGGAAGGATTTACTGTTGATGTGATAGATCTTGCCATGCTCTCTTACCCCTTGGTGCTTTTGCTGCTTTGGGAAGAATAACTACTAGAGTTCTGCTGGTATTGGCTGATAGCAGACTCCGCCTCCCGGCTACGATAGCCACGATCATAATGGCGGTGGTGTTTCTGGTAGAACGGGATCGATCCCGACATTGTGTCCTCTTTAGCTCAGATACTGTCTTCAAATATGAAGCTCTTTTAGTCAGAAGATTCAAAACTTTCTACCAACATATTAAATATGAATATTACACCCAGTGGTTTATCAGTAATAATTTCACAGGAAAGATGTATCAGTGCTTTAACTTCACAGTCAATTTTTACAAAATTTGGTTTAGGCTAATGGCAATTTGTAGATTACTTTTTTTTAAAGCTCTTCTTGTTTATTAGCAATTTGCATAGTTACTTTCATATTTACTTCATTAACCTTTTTTAATTAAAAAAAAATTGTCTCTATAATTGGATGGGTTTTTCGTTTGTCTATTTTTTGACGACAATAAGAGCTGACTTTACTATCATAGACAGTGAATTTAAAATAGGCCTATACTTCACACTTCATAACTCTTCACTTCATAAATCACAATTTACACTTCACAAATCATTTCTAAACCATAAAGAACTAGGATATTAAACAACAGCCTCAATAAATGATAATGTTTTTTGTTTGTTTGTTTGTTTTACTCTATAGCCTACTGCTATAAGTGAATACAATAAAACCACACTGCAAGTAAGTGAACTATATAATGAAATAGTGACTGCAAGGTTACTGTTCTCAGGACATGGGTATTTTAATGTCACATAGCCTATTGATATTTCAATGTATTACAATTTAGCTGTTTTATTGTTTAAATATCGTTAAAATCACGGTCTACAGGCTACCTCATTCTAAATAGATATATGTTGTGGTAGATGTTTTTTTTTCTTTAGTTATTAGCACTTAATATTTTCAAACAATTCTAGAAAGCATCCGGTTCCCACTCCCACCATGCCATGTGACAACATGCCCCACAAAAGGTCAACCTGTGTTAAATAAATCTTTTCGATAGCGTTTTTTTTTTTTTTTTTGACAGCTAACCTCAGCCTTCCCTATACAGTACTAGTACGGATTTAGTATCAATTGTATAGTTCACAAGAACCCACATTAAAAATGCTATAATAATTTATAGTAAATACTATAGTGTTTTTGAACCATACTTTAGTAAAGTACTTGAATTAATTTGTTGTGGTAATTCTATAGTTGCTGTAGTAATATAACAACTATAGTAATATAAACAAATTATTTTACCCAATACTGTACTATGTTTTCCACAACTATAGGGTATATTATACTACAATACACTACAGTAGTAAAACCTAAAGTATACTACAGTATTTATTACAGTTTATCAGTTCACTATAGTTAATACTACAGTATCCTGAAGCGTTTATTAACAAAGTGTTGTAAATACTATAATATATACAGTATACTACAATTTACTATAGTATGGTTCAAAAACACTATAGTATTAATATAAATTACTATAGTATTTTTTCATGTGGGAAAACTCCTGACAAATCTACTTCACCTGACAAATCTCATGCGTTCATGCAGCGGATCATCTCACCTTGCCAAAGGTCTGCAAACAGCTCAGAGCCGGATCGGAGAGCAGCGCGTCAGGAATACTCAACCAAGATCCAAATCCAAGCAAAGACGCAAACTGGCACAGCGCTGTGAACGGGAGCTGCTGTCCACACAACAAAAATAATATTGGCAATGGCAGGAATGTCCAGGCGACTCTCACGACCTTTTATGGCGACAGGGGCTGTTAAATATAGCCATAGTGCACAGGAGTACCGGCACATTTTACGCACATGGACGTTCTGTGCTTCATAACGTTGACGACTTTTGACGAGTTATATCGTTAGTTTATATACGACTGCCACATTATAGCTAACACTTACAAATGTTTGAAGTTATTTACATTAGATAACACATAACCAAGTGAATTTTATTTAAGGAATTGATAGCACAACGCCGTTTTAAAACAAAACATGTCTACACTACACATGCGGTTTCTTGAATATGTCCACTAAAGCTTTGTAATGCTTAAACAGAAATGCCTATTTTCACATTGTATGGAAAAAGTTAGTACACACAAACATTATTCATAAAGTGCCTACAATTTGAATCAAGGGACATGCTACACCTTAGAAAACCTCAATAAAGTCTGGTTTGTTCAAAAGCAAAGAATTGGTCCAGTAAAAGAATTGTACTGTCATACAAAATCAAAAGAGCTGCCTGAATCTCTAAGAAGGAAGGATCTTCAACACTATAATTTCTTCTGAATGAATGAAAGTCAATGGCAGCCCATAGAACCATTTGGTAAGAAGTTGTGAAAATTGGCACAGAGATAGGGGAGGGTTTGGAGCTTCAACCTGAAAAATGTTGGTCTATAAACCCCCCCAAGCACCACCAATGGGCCAAAGATGCAATGATGGTTACGCAAATTACTTTAAAACCATAAGGCCTAGAAACAAAATTCCTTTCCTCTTATTCTTGGGTTCATGCCGAGTCGAATGCACATCATGCATTTCCAATTTCCCCTTTTAAGTTTCCAACCAGGCCAGCCAATACAATATTCTCTGTTTGAAGACCACAGAACCTCTGCTGCTACCACCAAAGCATGCAAAAATTGATCAGACTTGCCCCATTGACTTGCAAGCCCTGCAAGCCTTCAAAGCCCTGACCGGACAGAGATTATGCAACCGTATGTAACTGTAACTGTTCCTCTGACTCAAACGGGGGAGGAGAGACTGTAAAGGATTAACTTGATACTTGAATAAGTCCTGGAGCAAAGTCCATGCAGGTCACCAACTCTCTTAAATGAAGCCAGAGCCAAAAGCTGGGCCATTTCATGAGATAAAGATGAGCAAGCACTTCTAAAACCATTGACAGAAAATGCCAAAGCCTGCGCCCTCCACACATAAAATGCGAGACAAAAGATTGTTACCTACAGGTACATGTTCCACCACTATAGAGACTACATAAACTTTTGAAGTTCCTCGTTCCTGTCTCAAGATGCACCTGCAGGTAATCCAGCATGGGCGTCACTTTAGCGCCATCATCCAGTGAGTTAGCGTCAGTCTATATGGATTCAGACCTCATAATCACTGATGTGTTCCCATTACATTATCAATCTTGTTTTCCCTTTGAATTGTTTATTTTTCTTACCCTATTGGCAGATATTTTTTTCTTGTTTTAGGCATAAACTCTTAATTTAATTTAATTTTGAAACATTTTTTTTCAGAAAACAAGACATAGTTTTGTGTCTCATATAAATGTATCTTGATTTAAGAATGTTTAGACATTTGTACTGGAAAACATACTGAGTAAGAAAATCATTTTTTGCAGTGTTCTCATGTCGTATCAAACCCATAAGACCTTTGTTCAACTTTGAAACACAAACGAAGATAGCCTATTTTTAATGAAACCTGAGAGAAATTAAGTGCCTCCAATGAAAGTCCACGCAACCAAAATTTTGATGCTTTAAAAAGTTCATAAAAACTTTGTAAAATTAATCCATATGAATCAAACAGTTTAAGTCTTTGGGTTTAGTTTCATCTGAAATATGTTTCACGCTATGTTCAGACCATCAGTCCAAATCTGATTTTTGTGCATATCTTATTGAATTCCAGTCAGATTTAGCAAGTGTGAACGGCAAAAAAATCACATGAAATGCGATTTTTACAACTGGAATCTGATCTGTCACATAAACCACGTGAAATCCGATCAAAGCAGACTGAAACGGATTTCCAGAAGTGAGATTTGAATAGGATTTTAAACCACATATGAAAGTAGCTTGAAACAGATTTGTAAAAATTTTTTGTAATCGCATTTCATGTGATTTTTTTGACATTCACACTTGCTAAATCTGATCGGATTTCAATCAGATATGCACAAAAATCAGATTTGGACTGACAGTCTGAACGTAGCCCCTCAATGTGACGTGTGTGTGTGGTGTGTCCAAAAATGAATCACATTTAGCTTTGATCATAACCCAGATTAACCCAATTCAATTCATTTCAATTCACATTTATGTGTATAGTGCTTTTCACAATACATATTGCTTCAATACATCAGATGGTTATAGACCACTGTTATAAGAATGAAGGACTTTTCAAGGACTTCAAAGTACTTCACACAACTTTTTCCAGCACTTCAAAGCTCAAAAGTCTGAATAAGATCCAATTTAAATTTTATTTTTAATGTTATGACCAAAAACATCTTTTGTTCATCCTTCAAAGATTGTCCAGTTTCCACATTTGTAAAACTAAAAGTTTCACGATGTAGGAAAACTAACACTTGGTGAAATACAAACACTTTTATTTTCAATGCATGAAATTACCACTATAACCAGTAGATGGCTGCAGAGGAGCACTTATTGGCTCATTAGTCATTTCCACTCCCCAACAGTTTTTTCACACATTTTCCTTTTTTTTTTTTTTTCCCCAAATATATTTTTCTAATTTTTGTCTATTTTTGTTACTTTTTGTACTTAGGTGTGAAGAATATATTTGTAGGAAAGGTCACAAAGTCTCAAGAAAAACAAACAAAATGAGAGGATTTGTGCATGTGTAAAACTTGTGCATGTGCTAAACTAACTCATTCAGCGTTTTGAGCGATACTGAGTCGATTCTCACAATCGGTAACTAAAATACATCTGATTGGTCATTATATTCAACAGAAAGGTCTGTGATTGGCTACTAGGGATGTACCGATACCGATACCAGTGTCGGGCCGATACCAAGCTCGTGTACTTGTACTCGTACTCGTGAAAATACCCCAATACCAAAGACCAATACCTGACGTAACGTAACTGACAGAATTGTGCGTGCACAGAGACACCGGCGGCAGCAGCAGAAACAATGTCAGCCTCAAGGGAGTGGAAGTACTTCAAATTAATGATGACAACACACACATTGCGAATTGCATGCTTTCAATCACAATTCGTTATCAAATAGTGAAGGCTGGATAGGCGGAATCGCGCTGAATGACACAGACCAGAAGCGCTCCCTCTCTCTCTCTTTCTTGCGCGCGATCCCAGTTCTCTCAGACAGCGCGCGATCAGTTCTCCTCGCGCCTGAATGGTCAAATGCACACATAGTAGTCAAAATGTCCATCGTGTGGAGTATCTCACGTAAATACAGTCGGTTATGGCTTAAGTGGACGTAAACATATGGGTGAAAACAGGATATGTGTCAGTATCCATGGATTCGGTCTTAAAGGGACCGTAGCATATATTTGTCATTAATGTTAATAAAACAATAAAATACGTTAAATAAATGTATACATGGTAAATAAACCTACTGTATCTGAAAAACAAGTTTATTTAATTTGTATCTCTAAAGTATTTGTTGTATTATTTGTAATTTGTTTGTAAATTTCTTTTTATGTAACAGCAATTATGTATGTATATATATATATATATATATATATATAGGTAATTATGGCCTTTGAAGGTTATTGGACACTGTGAAAGTTTGTGACAAGCACATAAAAATTTTATAAAAACTTTTTTCATTAGAGTAATAATAAAAAAAGCTGTCCTACATTCATTAGTCTCACTGTGTTGTCACCAAAAAAAAGAGGAATTAATAAATGCATAGGCATCAGTATCAGCGAGTACTAGAAAAAAGTATCGGTACTCGTACTCGGTCCTTAAAAAATGGTATCGGTGCATCCCTATTGGCTACAATACTCAATACTGCAAAATCACATTGTAAATAGGCACATTTGTAGCGCCATTGAACTGCGACACGAATATAACAACCAGATCACTTTAATTTACTTGCTTTTCTCTTTTGTTAAACAATTGCAAATGATATGTTACATGTAGTAATATAACTCCGTTAATCCTGCAATAAAAATATTATTTTGCATTGACCTGACCAGGCAGCCAAGGTATGGCAGAAGCCATATACCTGCCATACACAATTGACACCCCTGCTTTTCACAATCAGATAGCTATCCGATTAGAGAAAACACATGAAGTGACCAGGCACATAGGTTCTTTAGGCTTTTAATAACATTTAAATATTGATCAACCGACATACATAGAGCACATCAAATATGATAATCTGAAGCTCAACTGTGTTTGCTTTAAGTGTGAGAACTATTGAGGTTTGTTCTTGAGTGTCAGGCAAGTACTGAGCTCAGAGACCAGCAGGCAAACGTGGAGGGGAGAAGAAATTAACTTAAAGTTTTGGATCAAGAAATCAAACCAAGTGTGAAAGCATCCTAGATACTTATTGGCAGGGCACCTTACGCTAACCAGAAGTCCATGGGCTACAGTATTACGGTAGGCCCCCCTACACTATAAACCTGAATAAGTTGGCAAAACTAAAAATTTGAGGCATAATCAGTTGCCTCAAAATTTTTAAGTTAAGAAATTCAAAGTTTAATCAGAGCTGGCAGATTTTTATTTTGTACTCATACATTTTAATCATTCTTAACTTGAAATGTTTGAGTACACTAATTCATACATTTAACTTAAAATTAACCTCAATGTAAACATTTTCATTAGTGTAAACTTAGCTAGCTATAACAAGCTATTTCAGAAAATGCTAACTTGTTAATTTGCTAACATGTTAACAATGGTGTAGCTTTTGCTGAATGAGTGCAGCAATATAAAGCATTTAACAACATATTTGCTCTCAAACCAAGCTGCATGCACCACTTGTCATCATGATGGTAACTCTCCAAAAACCCACATTAACAGAAACTCTTCTAAATTAGCATAACAAAACATTAATCAGTAAATCTCCGACTTAACATTAATCTTGCTCACACACACACAAAAATATAACACTTAAATTAGTATTTACTCCCTTTCGAGTGCAATGGGCAAAGCATGCTTGGACATAGAAATCCCAGCCCAGTTTCAGTTAAGCTTAAATTCATCTAAATTAAAAGAAATAAGTTCATAAAACAATGAAACAGTTCAATTTACTTAAAATATATCAGTTCTGTTAACCTGAAAGAAAAAGAAAGTGCTAAATACTCATAAAAGTTGATTTGACTGAACTAATTTGTTTAATTTAAGTTTGTCCTACTCAATCCAATTAATTATTTTGAGCATTAGGGATTAGTGTACCCCAGATAAAAATTTTATTTTAGCTTCCTGACAATTATTTATGTTGAAATTTATCTTGTTGATACACCAGTTAACACTTTGCCAGTAGTTTATGCGTTTATGGAACAGCAGAATTGTAGCGGTTACATAAACAAATCAGTGTTACAACACTAGCAACAATACTTAGAAACACTACGTTATTACAGGCAGGTAATGTGAAAAGAAAATGCCATCAAAACTTTCCTGGCTAAAATGTGAGTTCACATGCATGATATAAACACATTAAATTAAACAAAGTATTTATTATTCATCAGCAGTAGATCAAAACAATCACTTAAATGTGGGCTATTCTGGGAACCTGCTCTGAAAGAGAAGCCTATGTAGAACTCACAACTGCACTGCCTTTTTACTTGGAAACATGCAGTGCTCACATTTATTTAATTAAATCATATGTGCCTTTTGAAGTTTATTTATCACAAGCAATATTGTGATTCCTGTTTTTTTGTCCCCTCCTGAAATTGACTGGATCTGAAACCAATTGGCTTCAGATGACACAGATTATATCCATGCTTTTGTAATTTACTGAACCCGTCTTCAGCGTAGAGCGGCTCTCTCACACTGTATGACGTTATAGCTACAGTAGTTGTCCAGTCTGGTTCCGTTCACAGCAGGGCTTCGCCGAAAATGTGGTTGCGAGTTCTGAAAATTTAAGTCCCCAGTGTAGGCCCCTGGAAGCCCCTGCTTATTGGGCCTGCTGTATGTATTCATTTTACACAAGCAACATGATTTTTCCGGTATGGAATTTTAGAAATGGTTAGATTATCTTCCTAAGCCTCTGACCTTATAGTTCTCTTCCTTTCAAAGGCCTTCATCTCAGCTGTGGTTTGCACTAACAATAGCCATGCTATTGTTATCCTCCGTCACATGCAACACATACCAACAATGTGTGTGTGTGTGTGTGTGTGTGTGTGTGTGTGTGTGAAATAGAGAGATAGGTACATATAAATAAATAGAAAGAGAGGGAGGGAGGGGAACCAGTGTCATGCAGGTCTAACAGATATGCATAAATGGTGCCAGACTACAGAAAAAAAGAAAAAGAAAAAAAAAACATAGACATGACACACACACACAAGTTGGGTTTCCATGTTTTATGGGGACTTTCCATAGACATAATGATGTTTATACTGTACAAATGGTATATTCTATCCCCTAACACCCCTACAAAATTCTTAAACAAAATTCTCACAGAAAACTTTGCACTCTGCATTTCTACATTTTCAAAAAACATAATTTAGTATGATTTATAAGCTGTTTTCCTTGTGGAGACTAAAATAATGTGACCAAATGTCAAACATTTCTGGTATTACTATCTTTGTGGGGACATTTGGTCCCCACAGTGTAGGGTTTACCAGGATCACACACACACACACACACACACACATTTCTTAGCTACCTAAATGACATTACATTGAATTTTATTGTTTTTATATACAGCTATAGTCATAAATACTAAAACCTAACCTTTACACACGGCACCCTAACCTGAACAGAAAACATTCTGCTTTTTTTTTTTTTTAATTTACTTTATTTTTATATTTTATGAATGAGGATTTCCCAAAAAGAAGGATTTTTTGGAGGTTTTGTCAAGTGGCTTACTTCTGGGAACCAATTTGTCCCCAAAATATGGCCGATACACACATACTTAATGGTGCAAAGTTAGTATTAGCAAGTTTCCCATATACTCTTCAAACATAATGAATGACTGAATGTTACCTGAATGAAAAAAAAGAACATAAGCCTATTTAAAGACCAGATAACTCTGAACGAATGGAAGAATGGAAGAACGTAGCCTAGTTGAAAACTTTGAGAGAACCTTCCCAGAATGTTATTGTTCTGAGAAAGTTCCCTGTTAGATAGGAATGCATGAAGTTCCAGTTATATATATGCCAATCAAACCAAAAGAGATTACTCGTCCTGGAAAAGTGTGTGCATGTTCAGGCCAGCTGCCTGTTTATGAGACTCTGTTGTTGTCATGAATATGCTTGTGTATTTTTGTCCCTCACCAAAGAAGCTTTGTAATAGTGTTTGGAAGAACACACGCTTGGCTGACCCTGGGATTGTAGCATGGGTTTCAACACAGCTGCTGCACTGCTTCTTCTGCTCAATATATGCAGTGAAACTAAGCCTTTCAACATGATGTCATACTTTGCCTTTGTCACAATAAATCACTCTACATATTCCATTGTTATAATGTTCAATCCTGTGTTGCAGTATAGCCTAGTCAAAAAGGGATATTTTTCATAGGTCATAATTTTGTATGCCTCCTTACATGTAATACCTAATGTGCGACTACTGGAAAAATAAAGTTTGGCCGTAAAATACATCATAATGACTCAAAAGTGTGGCACAGAGTATGTGCGCTAATACTACAGCACAAGTACGCTCTCTTGTGGCCATACAGTAGAATACAAAGCTGCATAGTTCTCCTGATTATGAATGGGAGTGCATTTAACAAGTGCTGTGACCTTGAGGTAGCATGTGCCTACCCAGATCTGGTGATGTGTATGTGAATTATGGATGTAGCATGCAAAAAATATATTTATATCATTGAAGTTGCATGGTTTAAAACACTGTGACAGGTCAGAATTTACTTCATCCACTTGAGTCTCGCCACTGGCATCATCTTCTCTTCTTCTTCGTGCCAAACTCACATGACTTTTTCCTGTTTGACACAGAAGTTGTTATTATCAAAATGCACTGTATGACGTTACAGCTACAGTAGTTCTCCAGTCTGGTTCCGTTCACAGCAGGGCTTCGCCGAAAATGCGGTTGTGAGTTTTTAAAGGTGTGTGAGTTTGTTTCTAGAATGCTGTTGTCACCGCTATAAACTCCCATACAAATAATTATTTGAAAAATATAAATTTCGTGCAGCCAGTAGGCCCCTCCCCAGTGTAGGCCCCTGGACATGGAAGCTCAGAGGATAGAGCAAAACAAAACACCGGGCACGAATTAGAAGTCTAAAACGAGAAATTTTAAAGAGAAATGACGGAGGATTTCGATATAAGAGAAGAAGAGCTTGAGTTTGTTGCCCAGCCATATTTGTTTGAACAGCGAGAGGCGTCAAACGATACTCCTAAATCACGTCAGGGGTTACTCTTTTGGCGTAAGTTGACGTGCGTACAGCCGTCTGCCGGAAGCAGATGTGGATATCTTTTATGATGGATGGTTGCTTTTTTTAGGGCTTCAAAGTCACATCCCCTATTCACTGCCATTATAAAGCTTGGAAGAGCCAGGACATTATTTCATTTAACTCTGATTGTATTTGTCTAAAAGAAGAAAGTCCTATACACCTAGATTGGCTTGAGGGTGAGTAAATCATGGGGTAATTCTCATTTTTGGGTGAACTATCCCTTTAACCAATGAAACGACCTACAGGGCGAGATTTCCGCTGAACTGATTTGGGTAAAAGAAATCGCAAAATTTTAAGCACAACCACTGTTACAATAATATGGTGTGTCTTTTTTCAATAAAAAAAAGTATTAAAGTCACCATAATATGAAAATTGTCAATTTTAAAATAATTTTTTACGGAATATTGCAGTATTTATTATAAATGATTTATCAATGCACATCCATCCAAACTTTTACACAGACTTTTACCCTTTTTTTTTTTTTTTTTTTTTTTTTTTTTGTAAATCACCATTAGGTTTTTCAGGTCTGTGTGATAACATTAGACCAAACAAAACAACAACAACAACAACAAACAAATTAGCATAACAGTACAGACAGGAAAAAAAATGATTTCAAACCCTATATGGTCATGTTTAAGAGCGATTACGTGTCTGTGGGCGTGTCTGGAGAAACTAACGCTGAAGAAGAACGGGAACAGCATGTTGTTTATGATATTTCATTAAAGATTTTAGCTTCATGATAAACGTCTAGATATTGTATAGAACGATTTAAATCAACTTCCTTAAGGTTTAGTGCATGCTACTGCAGACTTTGTGATTCTTTGTCTTTCATCCGTGACACCCTTACAGTTTTGTGTTGGTCTAGTCGAGGCTTGCGGAAGCGACACTGAAATCCGGAAGTTTGGGTGTTGGTTGAACGCAGCTGTCGATTTCGGGTGTTCGGTAAGACGATTATTTTTCTTTCTTTTAAATTCTTTGATCTGAAGTGACCGTTCGCATGGATTGTTTACTTTATAAGATTTCATTTTTTAAATTCTGTGTATTTCCATAATGTTCACTTAAACCTATATGCGGGCAGGGGGATTAAACGAGCCACGATGTGCCCTGATTGCTGACGGTTCTGATTAAAAATCTCTATACATATTGCCTAAAAAATATTATCCACTTGCAGTATAACCTGGTTTAACATTGGAAAATATGTAAGCTAATGCATAAGTGCTTTTACTTCCTCCTGTCTCATTTTATGGTTAGTTTAACCTTGTCGTCGAAATTATGCTAAAATTATTTTGATCATTACTGTAAATAGATTTGTCCCCGGTATCTAAATGTGCTATAAATAAATCAAATGGGTCACAAATGTAGGCTATGGTGATGATGCGGAAGACGCCCGGCCTCCGTTCGCAGACTTTATTGCGACGCATCAGTTCTTCGTTGTCCTTTTGAAATAAAAATGAACAGCTATTGTACCTGTTTTGTTTTTACAATTTTCTTAAAGTTTAGCTTAAGGTCCCAGTATAAGCAAAGTCTAAAATGGATTATGTAATGCAGTGGACTTGCCTCAGCACGCCAAACAAATGTGTAGGCATTTTAGAAGATACCATCTTGTTTTCATATTTCCAATAGGCATATGCAAGGCATACTGCTTTTAGAGGAAAGAGTTGCTCAATTATTAGTAAAAGACATGTTTGCTTTTACAGAGCTACAGTTGCATCACATTGTAGATGTTTTTTAATTTAGCTTGGTGCTTGTACTTTTTTTTTTGAATGCACAATTCTTTTTGCAAAAGAATCTCTTGGTGTTTTTGGGGTGTGTATGTGTGATATGTCTTTTTTTTCTTTTTTTAAGCTTGTAGGTAAAGACAAAAAACAGCCAAAATGTCGAGCAAACGTGCCAAGGCAAAGATAACCAAGAAACGCCCTCAGCGTGCGACGTCCAATGTCTTTGCTATGTTCGATCAGTCACAGATTCAGGAATTTAAGGAAGCATTCAACATGATTGACCAGAACCGTGACGGTTTTGTCGATAAGGAGGATCTTCATGACATGCTAGCTTCTCTTGGTAAGATTTTACTAGCACTGAAGATCACTATCTGTGCTCTTTAAACTCCTCTGTTGGTTTACCGTTCTTGCTTTTGTTTTGCATTTCATTAACCATTTTATTGTTTTCGTTTTAATCATATATTCTCCAGAATGTAGATGTGAGAGGAACTGATGACATTTGGAAGATTAAATATGTCAGAGATATATATGTGCATAACACAGTTCTCCTTCTAATGACTGTTTTAGGACTGATCCAGATTACAAAACATCTTAAATGAATAGTTCACCCAAAAAATGAAAATTATCCCATAATTTACTCAGCCTCAAGCCATCCTAGGTGTATATGACTCTCTTCTTTCAACCAAACACAATCAGAGTTATATTAAAAATATCCTGGCTCTTCCCAGCTTTATAATGGCATTGAATAGTGTCCGAGTTCTTGAAGCTCCAAAAAGCGCATCCATCCATCATAAAAGTAATCCATGTACAGCCGTTGCCGCTGGGAAGAGACAGGATATTAATATAACTGTGAAAAAGTAAGTCATATACACCCAGGATGGTATGAGGGTGAGTAAATTATGGGATGATTTTTGGGTGAACTATTTATTTAATGCATGTTTGTGTAGCAGGTGTTAATGTGAATCTGATGTGTGGATTTGCGAGCAATTTTAACTTCCATCAGTATGTCATTTTCATCATGTTGTGTACATGCAACCAAAACTTGTCTTGTCATGACACTAATATTTCACCAATGCCAGAAGACATTTTTACGTTTACATTTTATTTATTTGGCAGACGCTTTTATCCAAAGCGACTTACAAGTGAGGAATACAACAAGCGAGTTGTCATGACGAGGCAAATCAACACAAGAAGTGCTCACAATACAAGTTTCATACATTGCTCAGAGTATCATAAGCTACAATAGAGAGGGATTAAAGGAAGTGAAAGGATAGGTAATGAAAGGATAGGGTTTTTTTTTTTTTGGATGAGTTTAAGTGCTCACGAAAGAGATGAGTTTTCAGCTGTCTTTTGAATATTGCCAGGGATTCTGCATTCCGGATGAAGGCAGGAAGATCGTTCCACCAGCAAGGAAGAATGATTGATACCAAGTCAATACCACAGTGGAAAATATGCTATTAATAATTTATGTTTATATAAATAATACATTTAAACAACAGCATCTACCCTTCAAGCAAGTAAAGGTTTTTAATCTAGTAATTACTCAAAGTCAATAACAAAATAAAGAATAAAGAAACAAATTATAGGCAACCAAAGAAATAAAAACATTTTGAGTTTTTCAGGCATCAAATAGCAGTGTCTAATAGTAGTATTCAAGTAAATATTCAGAAAATGGTTTAAAAAGGCAAAATATAAAAAAAAAACTACTTGATGGTACATTACAAACTGCTCATAGGGTTGGGCAATATGACCAAATTCTATCATGTTGAATAATTTTGTATCACAATACTGATATACAGTGGATTCAGAGAGTATTCACAGCCCTTTTTTTTCCACATTGTGTGTGTGTGTGTGTGTATAAGAGCAAATTTACCTGGCCAACAAAAATGTATCGCCAAAAAAGTAAATGATATTATGTAGACTGTGTAATTTCACAGCATAATAGAATGAATCTGTTTTTTCAGGCAAGAACCCAACAGATGATTATTTGGAGGCCATGATGACAGAAGCTCCCGGGCCTATTAACTTCACGATGTTCCTCACTATGTTTGGAGAGAAGCTTAACGGCACAGACCCAGAGGAAGTCATTCGTAATGCGTTTGCCTGCTTTGATGAGGAAGGAACAGGTGAAAAATGCTCTCTCATCAAATCAATGCAACATAATTTTTGCTACAACTGTGCTCGGCACCACTGAATCCCTTTAAAACGAATAGCTAAATATAACAGCTCGCTCCTGCACCTCAAAAAAATATTTAGGCCTATATTTAAGATGTGCGCATTTAATTTGCATATAAAATTTCCATGCATTTGGATTACACGGTTTTAATATATGAACTAATAAACTTAATGTGATGCATATTTGTCATTATTAAATAAATTAAAGGGGTTTCTGCACTAAAAAAAATCATGGCATAGTTTATTATTAAATGTTGTAACATCTATTTGATTTTATTTAAATCATATTTTCAAAATGCATTTAAAATCTAAGAATCAACATTAATCTGTTAATTGTAAAACGGTTACATTTATTCAGTTAAAAGGTATTAACATGGTTAAAATACAGCTAGCTATGGAACAATAATATTCAGTTAGTTAAAATGTATGAGATTTAAACAAATTGGATTTATTGATGATAGATATATAAACTGGGTTATTGTGCTTTTAAAACCAATTAAGTTTATAAGACTGACAAATATGCATTACATTAAGATTATTAGTTTGTTTGTTTGTTTACTGTACTCCAAATTGATGGAAATTTCATATGCAATTCAAATGCATATAAATCTTTTTTAGTGTGAAGAGTTATACTCAGTTTCTCTTCATAACTGCATAACTAAAATATTAAAATGCTGAGGAAAGAAAATTACAGACTTTACAGACATTACTTTTACCAAATCACCAGATTGTCTCTGGACTAAGAGGATCATTTGATTCTTTCTCCTCGTAGGCTTCATTCAGGAGGACTATCTGAGAGAACTTCTGACCACTATGGGCGATCGATTCACAGATGAAGAAGTCGACGAGCTCTTCAGAGAAGCGCCAATCGATAAAAAGAGCAACTTCAACTACGTGGAGTTCACCCGTATTCTTAAACATGGAGCCAAAGACAAGGACGATTAAAATAACAACAAGAAAACACCCTGCATCCGTTTTAAAAAAATCCCTTTTTAGCCTAGTAAAATCCTGTGCTGTCCCGTTCATCTGGAGTCCCCTTGAGAACCCAACTTTAACTCTGTTCTTGCTGTATGTGTGTATGGAAATTTAACTGTTCACTCTAGACAACTCACTAGACCTCATGTTTTGACTGGGTTATGATACAGTATCACAGATAAAGTCATGTCACTCTAATACTTAAATCCTCATGGTTTGGGCTGTCAAAATCACTTTTTTTTTTTTTTTTTAGGTTTAAATGTTTTTTTTCTAACATTAGTGTGCCAGTGTTTTGTTTTTTGGTGTATGCCAGTTGGAACAAATTCCACTTTATTCGTCACACCTTACTATTAATTGGTGAAAGTATTTTGTAAGTATAGGGCTCTCATGGGGTATGTTTTCGTATATTTTGTCCATGTCTAAGGTTTTTATAACCAGGTGTAACTATGTAGTTACATTTAGCTAGTCGCACACAGGTAAGTTATCTCAGACCTCTAAGACAGTCTTGTTTTTGTTTAATCAGACAGTAAAAAATGTGAACATGTTGATATATTTAGATGCATTTGATCTCAATTGATTTCATCGCCTACCTGAATTTTTACATCTGATAATATTAAGTATTTTGAATAAATCTCTTAATAAAACATTTTGATGTGCAGTGTCTTGTTTTGTTTTTTTATAACTGTCAATGTTTTTGGACTTGATGTCATAATTTTTTAATTTGCAGTGCTGATACTTATTAATTCTGTTTAGACAATTATCTTAGGATTATTCTGAAGAATAAATAATGATGAACAATGTCACTGTTGAGACAATTTTCATGTGCAGATGCATTAAGAATAGTATGAATAGTTATTATATTAAGAATAGTTATAAATAAGTTTTATTGCTTTAAGTCGTTGGAATTATATTTTAAATATATGTCTGAGTATATATAGTAATTTTTTTTTATATCAATATTATTTTAAATTATTATTAAATATGAATATTATAAATTGTTTCATTCTGCCAAATAATGAGTAGGAGTGTAACGATACCATCATCATGTCATGATTCAATACATATCACAATACTGAATAAACGATACAATGTTGCGATGCTCCAAGACATGGTAAATGGTTAACAAAAAAATGTGCTTTTGATTAAAATACTGAATTTGGTATTATTTTGGGGGTGAAAATGAATAGGCTTGGACTATTTAAAATAATGTACCCCACTTTTTATTGGTAACCTAAGACATTTGGCATTATCAGGACCCACAAATATTCCCCCAATGCATTATTATACATTATATTCAACATTATAAATAGTAGTTTAATGTAGTACTGACACTAAAATTCTGTAAACTTGAATTTTTTCTTTCACAGTAATTTTCTTTTTGGGTAAACTATACACAATACATATTGTCACTATCCACTATACATATTGCTGCATTTTTGTATTGCGATATATTGTGAGACTATATTGTTACACCCCTAATAATGAAACAAGAAAGAGAGCTGGTATCAGGACATATTAAGGTAATTCGATTTGCCTCTTTTTTGCAGATATACAGGTGCATCTCAATAAATTAGAATGTCGTGGAAAAGTTCATTTATTTCAGTAATTCAACTCAAATTGTGTACTAAATAAATTCAATGCACACAGACTGAAGTACTTTAAGTCTTTGGCTCTTTTAACCATGATGATTTTGGCTCACATTTAACAAAAATTAAAAATAACGTTTTCATGATATTCTAATTTATTGAGATGCACCTGTATATGATAACTCACATGACTGGATCAATCGATAGGTGGCGGTATGTGCATACGCCGCAAATGCGCCAAAATAAAAAGAAGAAGAAGAAGATGAAGTAAAAAAATTGTGTTTACTTCTGTTCTGATTAAAAGTAGCCGTTTAGAGCTCAAAACGTATACGAGTTTATGTCTGTTTGTTTAAGAAACATACAAAAATGGATGAGTCAAAACACGTTTTTCATATGTTGCTCTGAAATACCGCTAAAATATCTCGCACGTGGTCTTTATTTACTGCTCGAGACCCTTGCTTCCTGTTGATTTCTATCTAGTTGTTTTTGAACAGGAGCGCGTATACTGTAAGTTTTTATTACATGGCATTGTGAAAGACTGTAGGACTGACTGAGTTGTTTTACAACTGATTCTAATGACTTTTTATGTTTCCCCACTTAAGACACGATGTCAGTTTTCCCTCAGCTTTCCATGAAGCCAGAAGTGCGAGAACATCTTAGCAATGTTTATAGAGGAAAAGAGGTTGGCACTTTTAAGTCAAATCCATGTTAATTGACCTCTTAGGTCAAGCAATTTTATTTATTTATTTTCAAATGAATCTTATGGAAATGTTGGTTACACTTTATTTTAAAGTGACGTTGTTACCGTGTAATTACACAAACAAGTACTGAGTCATATTAATTAACTACTATACATGTACTTACTGTAGGGTTATGGTTTGATTTAGGGTTAGTTGCTTGCAATTATGCATAATTTACTATTATTACTATAGTAAGTACATGTAACATGTACATCACCTTAAAATAAAGTGTTATTGAAATGTTCTGTCTCATGACACGGGCAAAGTTTACAATACATGCTATTTAAAAAACACTGGCATGTCTGTTCTCATATATTTTCTTGTGTGTTTGTTTTTAGGTGGAGTCTGAATTTGATAAAGATGAGGTGTTTGAAGCTCTGCTGTCCTGTCTGTCTCATCCACCCTTGTTCACCTGTCTGAGAGCCAGCACACACCTGCACCCACTACAGGAGATTCAGCATAGACTGGAGCAACATTTAGCACAGGTGTGTGTTTGTTTGTGCACATACATGTTGTCTTACTATGGAAGATTGTTTCTGCCACTGAATAATAAAAAAAAAGGAAATTGTGACTTTTTAAATCAATTCTGAGAAAAGAAGTCAGAATTGCTAGATATAAACTCGCAATTCTGAGAAGAAAAGTCAGAATTATGAGATATAAAGTCGCACTTACTCTTTTTTTTTGTTATTTTGTGGTGAAAAAAACAAAACAGAATTGCAAGATGTAAACTCAGAGGGAATTTGGAGGGAAAAAGTCAGAATTGTGAGATGTAAACTCAAAAGATATTGCAAGATATAAACTCACAATTGTGGGGGGAAAAAAATCAGAATTGTGAGTTTATATCTTGCAGTTCTTTCTTTTTTCTTAGAATTGTGAGATATTGCGAATAAACAATTCTGTGAGAAAAAGAATTGTGATATATAAAATCGCAGTTGTGAGAAAAAAGTCAGAATGAATTAAAAACGATTAAAATAAAACTTACTAATAAAGATGAGGTATTTTATTTATTTACCAGCATATCATGTGACCATTAACTGATATCAAAGAACTGTAAACATGCAAGTATTTAAATATTAAACATCCACATATATCCACTTGGTTGGTTAAAAGTAATTACATTAAGTAGTAAAGTGAATGCTTTTGGGGGTCACTGTATGGTTCTGTGAATCAATCATTGTAACTATAAGCATGAGTCTTGTGTGAAGGGTTGATTAAAATGTATATTTAAATATATTTGATTCTGAATGATTTTCAGAACCTTTTTTTAATGATCTCAATGTCATGTCTCTTTGCAGCAGAAAAGAGCTCCAGCTGTTTACACTCACCCACAGCTTCCAGATGTTTTACTGCTTCCAGTCCATGGCCCGAGGTATGCTGAGAATATAGTGAAATATTAGAAAATGCTTGTATTCACTATCTTACTTCTTGGTTTTAAAATAGTACTTGTATTTAAGGTCTAACATGATGATGAGCTGATCATTGGCATGACATCTTTCCTCTCAGAAGCTTATTGGGCTATTCACACAGAACGTGTTTTTGCAATTTTAAAAGTTGAGACGCAGGTCAGTGGAACGAAAAAAGCAAGGTCTAGAGACGCGTTTGAACTTATTTTAACTTGAGCACCCTGTTTTTAGAATGGCATGTCATGTGTGAGAAACTGCAAAAGACTCAAGATGCCAGTGCAACAGTCAAACATGTTCATGTAGCTCGTGTTTACATAGAAAAACAATGGAAAAGTAGTGCGGTGAAATTGAAAAACGCATTCTGTGTGAACAGCCCCTAACTCTGTATACAACAGTATAGTGGCTCTTCATTTGTGTACATGCTTCTGTCAACCCTGTTCTGCAGGCATGTGGATTTGCTGGCCTCTGAAGTTATAGTTGGTGCTCAGTGTGGCAATGCTGTTCTGCGAGGTGCTCACGTATTCACGCCTGGCATCCTCAGCACGCCAAAGTGTGAGCAACACATACACATTTTGCATCTTTATAATGTACTTGAAGTATTATTGGTAACACTTTACAATATGGTCTCAACATAGAGTTAATGCATTGAATAACATGAACTAACAATGAGCAATATATTTTTTACAGCATTTATTCATCTTTGATCTTTGTTAATGTTAGTTAATAAAAATGTTCATGTTAGTTCACAGTGCATTAGCTAATGTTAAAGGGTTAGTTCACCCAAAAATGAAATTTCTGTCATTAATTACTCACCCTCATGTTGTTCCAAACCGGTAAGACCTTTGTTCATCTTCGGAACACAAATTAAGATATTTTGATGAAATCCGAGAGGTTTTTTTTATTCTCCATAGAAAGCAATGAAATCACCACATTCAAGGTCCAGAAAGGCACTAAAGACATTGTTAAAATAGTCAACGTGACTACAGTGGTTCAACGTTAATGTTATGAAGCAACGAGAATAATTTTTGTGTGCAAAAACAAAACAAAGTAACGACTTTATTCAACAAATTCATCTCTCCCCTATCATTCTCCTACGCTGTTTACGTCCATCGCTTCTGTGTACTACGTCAGAATGCCGGCTCCTGCGTCAGCATCACACGCATGCATTGTACTGCTCATGTGACCAGCTTCAGCCAATACTGAGCCGGCATTCGGACGTAAACATGGAAGCGCTGGACATAAACAGTAGGGGTGTAAGAAAATATCAATACACGTGAATATCGCGATATTATGTTTGGCAATACTGTATTGATTCTCAAAAACACTGTATTGATATTTATATATTTATTTAATTATATCCAAGATTCGTGGCTTTGTGTTCGGTTTAAACCACAGACTGTATAAAACCCAACCGCTAGATGGCAGCGTTATCTCAGAACGTAAACTGACGCTGAGACGGAGAAGCGCAAGGTGAAGGTGCGTGCATCGCTAGTGCTAGCATTAGCAAACCCAGCTCACAAGACGATAAAATAATTCCGCTCATGCGGTTTACAGAGCTGAAGTGTGGACTGATTTTGGCTTCAGCTATAAAGAAGCCACTAAGGAAATCGACAAGAGTCATTTTGTTTGCAAAATAGGCCATGTTAAAATCCAAATACTCGGGAAACGCATTGAATCTGAGAGCTTGCTTAACATCCCAACATCATATGCGCTGCTGAGAAGCATTTTGATAGAATATGTGATATGTACTGCACGTTTTCCTCTCAGTAACAAAATAAACACACAACAAAAATGACAGCGGTGGCAGCAGAAAGAAAGCATCTGATCATAGCGATGTGGATATGGTCGCACCACCTCTGCAGTTCAGTACTTTAAATAGCACTTTATACAATAGACTGCTTTAAAGCAAACAGCTTTACAGTATTAAATATAAAACAAACAGTCATTCAGTCATGGAATGGACTATGCACTTTCTGTTGTTAAATAGTTTAGAAATTAAAAACTGCTATACTGTGAACCTTTAAAACACATACACATAAAGAATCCTGCAGTCACTTTACTATTTTCCCTTTACTTAGATTGCACAAAATAGTGATTAGTGATATAAATGCAAACGATACTGTATTGATTAAATAAAATAAAGTTGCTTGTCAGGTTTTATTCATATGGTTGTGTGTTCTTTATGACTGTTTTTTTCTAAAATTAGATCTTTCTAAAAAAAAAAAAAACAAGAAATATTGCAATATATCGCCTTTCTTACAATATCGCAATATATCACAATATATCGTATCGTAACCCCTGTATCATGATACGTATTGTATCGCCAGATTCTTGGCAATACACAGCCCTAATAAATAGCGCTGGACCTTGAATGTGGTAATTTTGTTGCTTTCTATTGAGGATAAAAAAACCTCTTGGATTTCATCAAAAATATCTGAATTTGTGTTGTCTTATGGCTTTGGAACGACATGAGGGTGAGTAATTTTAATTTTTGGGTGAACTAACCCTTTAACAGAAATATCGGTAACACTTTATAATGTTTCATTTGTTAACATTAATTAATGTATTAACTAACATGAACTAACCCTGAGCAATACATTTCTTTTCAGTATTTGTTAATCTTTGTTAACGTTAGTTAATAAAAATAAAGCTGTTCATAGTTTGTTCATGTTACTTCACAGTGCATTAACTAATGTTAACAAATACAACTCTAATACAATTTTAATAATGTATTAGTAAATGTTAAAAATTAACATTTAAATGATTAATAAACGAAATGAACAAAGATTAGTAAATGTTGTAGAAGTGCCGTTCATTATTAGTTCATGTTAACTAATGTGGTTAACTAATGTTAACTAATGAACCATATTGTAAAGTGTTACCGAAATATCTTTTGATCTTAAAAATGTATTAATAAATGTTAAGATTAACTAATTAACTAATAATAATTAATTAATGTAGACAAATTAAACCTGATTGTTACCGTATCATTTAAGACCAGTGTTTCCTGAAGTGTGGCTGTTCCAGGGGTGATTCTTGAAAAGGTTTATTTTTAAAGACAATGAAAATACATAGTAAACAACATATAGAAAAGAATATGATATGATAAATAATATATTATGATTAAATGGAATAATTAAATGATTATAAATTAGGGAGGATTATAGTATAATCAATCGAATAACAAAAATGTCAAGAAAATAAAACTACACAAATGTTACACACACAGGTTGCTACAAAGGATCCTTAGATCCTTCAGTAGAATATTTTCTATATTTTGAAAATAAATGTTTTGCCTAAAAACAATGCTTTAAACAATGCATTCAGCTGGAGATATTTTAGTAGGCAAGTTGCTTGGAAGCAATTATGCTTAATATTCTGAGGGCAATTTTTTTTGTGTGTGCTTTATTGTCCACACTGTCAGTTTTTGGGATTGACAACTGCATTTACTTACAGATGTGAGTCTTGACATGTCCCGTTCAAACAGCAACTTACAGTATCGTCTCGAATACTGTCTGTATGAACATGCAACATGAATCAAGCCCGTATATTACCAGTAATCAGGTTTTCCGAGAATGTGGTTGTGAATCCTGAAAATTTACGGATGTGAGTTTGGTTATACAATGCGGTTGTTACTCCTGTAAATAACTGAACTGTGTGTAAAGGTAACCATATGAAGGACTCAAATACAGGACTGACAACCATATTCTGCTGCTGCGTGAACGTCACACTTGCTTCTTTTAATAAATAATTAATAATCTAGTATGACTTGCCCGTTTATTCCCAATTTTTTTGGAGGGCCATATGATACTTTAGTTTGAGAACACCTGATTTAGATTAAATAAAATGTTACATTTTCAATGTGTTTTCCTTGTTGCATCCATCTGTCTCAGACATGAAAGCGGGCGACATGGTGTCTGTGTTCTCTGATGTTGAGGGGAAGTGCACACGTGGAGCCAAAGAGTTCAAGGGCAAGAAGGTATTTCTGGGTAATGGGATTTCTGAGGTGGATCGCTCAGAATTATTCTGCTCAGATGGACCTGTCAAGTGAGTCAAGTTCTCTTTTTTTACCCTGTTGAAAGCCAGTTCACTTTAACGTGTATGAATGTGTGTCTCTGTCACTCAGGGGTGTTGCGATTAGAATGACAGAGCCTCTCTATCAAAGTCCTTCCTTTGACGGTGTTCTTACAGATGAGGTCTTTCTCCAGGTACCCTTCATGTTTCTGTGTCTCAGATAACTACCATTCGTAGTAGCCATTACCATTTTTAACAAATATTATATACTTATATGGACAAAAGTATTGGGACACACCTTGAATTCAGGTTTTTCATTCAGATCCATTGCCACAGGTAGACATGTGCCGATATTCGGTAATGCGATATATCACGATAATGAATATGCACGATATTGTTATCGTGGGCACTTCAAAATACCGTAAATAGTAAGTTATTACCAATTATTAATACTTTACCCATCAACCGTATAAAATGCACAACACCACTGTATTCTGCGTCAAAGGGACACGCTCAGATGTAAACAAGCCCAACGTACATGAGAAGCACATGGCGGAACGAGTGAAGGAGACGCGCTGAATGAAAGTGCACGTTCACTCTCTGACAGCAGAGGGCCCCGGAACCCGGAATCCCCACAAACAAAGCAGCTGTGCTAGTGAAGTTTTTAAAATGCTTCAGCCATTAATTTTTTTGTAATCTCAATGTTGTTCATCACAGCGCCAAATACTTAATACTTAGACTTAATAGGCTATTTATTTTCAAACTTAAACATTTTTACAGCATTTATTAGAGTTCTAAACTTCCACTGGCATTAATATCAGCACAAAAACTGTGCGGCGGGAGCTTCATGGAATGGGTTTCCATGGCCGAGCACATCCCTAAGTACGTAAAGCACGCTGCCATTGGACTTTGGAGCAGTTGAAACGTGATCTGTGGAGTGACAAATCATGCTTCTCTGTTTGGCAGTCTTTGCAGTCTGGGTTTGCCGAATGCCAGGAGAGCGTTACCTGCCTGACTGCATTGTGCCAACTGTAAAGTTTGGTAGAGGAGGGATAATGGTATAGCATTTTTTTTTCAGGGGTTGGGCTTGGCCCCTTACTTCCAGTGAAGGGAAATATCAATGCTTCAGCATACCAAGACATTTTGTACAATGCTATGCATCCAACTTTGTGGGAACAGTTTGGGGAAGGCCCTTTTCTATTCCAGCATGACTGTGCCACAGTGCATAAAACAAGGTCCGTAAAAACATAGTTAGATGAGTTTTGTGTGGAAGAACTTGACTGGCCCACACAGAGCCCTGACCTCAACCCCATCGAACACATTTGGGTTGAACTGGAATGAAGATTGCGAGCCAGGCCTTCTCGTCCAACATCAGTGCTTGACCTCACAAATGTGGAAATTGTGGAAAGCCTTCCTAGAAGATTGGAAGCTGTTATAGCTGCAAAGGGGGGGACCAACTCCATATTAATGTCTATGTATTTAGAATGTGTTAACAAGTAACTGTGGGTGTAATGGTCAGGTGTCCTGATACTTTTGTCCTCGCTAGATCTAGCATTCTGCCTGCTTTAAATCAGACAGAGATAAAGTATTGTGGTAAGATTACATTTATTTGAATTAATGAATTATAGTATTTATTTGAATCAATTATTGAGAGAGAGATCCTTGTGTGAATTACCTGCATCTTTGCAGCATCTTTCTGCTAATAGTGAAGCTGCAAGTTTCAAAAACCCTTCATTGCTAAGAAATATAATGTAGCACCAGTAGCGATTCACTAGTAAATCTGTTTTATTAATAAGAGTCACGGGGCAACATTGATAACAAGTTTCTGTGCTCCTGAATGTTTCTGTGTGTGCGCAGCACGATCTTCAATCTGCATATGAGTGACATGTGTGTGTGTTTTAAATCACACCTTCCCGCCGTGTATACATACAAATCGAGGTGTCTTTGTGAGTTGACGTGTTTGCATTTTTTTCATACAGAACCTGCCGTCAGTGGTCGTGGGGCATGTTTTAGGACCTCGTCCTGGAGAGCGAATCCTTGACATGTGTGCTGCTCCTGGAGGAAAGACGACACACATTGCTTCTCTTATGGGAAACCAGGCAAGTGTGTTTTAGCAATTATGTAAGGACAGTTTGTGATAAGTATCCTAGAAACAGTAATCTACAATCATTTGAACAAATACTACAACTCTTACAATTAAAACATATAATTTGTTTTGTTAATTATAACTGTGATCATGACAACCTTTTTTCCTGTAACCCTCATTTTATTATTACATTTTGGCAAGGAAAAGTAGCCTTAGAAGAAAACAAACTTCACAATAAGGTTTCATTTGTTATCATTAGTTAACTATATTGTAATTCAGAATGCACTGTGAACAAACAATAAACAATTAGATATTTACTAACGTAAACAAAGATTAATAAATGCTTTAAAAATATATATTGTTCATTGTTAGTGCATGTTAGATAATTCATTAACTCATGTTAACAAATGTAAATTGTTAGCACAAACTCAGATATCTTTGCTGTGTCTCCACAGGGTACTGTTGTGGCTTTGGAAAAAATCAGATCCAAAATGGAAAAGATAATTCAGAATGCAAAGATGCTGAAGTTGGACTGTATTAAAGCATATTGCTGTAACAGCATACATGCTGTGAGCTCTGACCCTGCTCAGGAATACAGTGCAGGTAAGCCTCTGTAGTGTTACAAACATAATATTCAGTCTGTTATATAGTCAGCTTTCTGCTTTTAATCTATCTTTCACAGTGAAATCAATAGAATAAAATTATATATATATATATATATATATAATTACAGTTTTATATACACTGGTGGTCAAACGTTTTGAATAATTAAGTTATTAAAAATGTTTTTCTTGGAATCTCTTCTGCTCACCATTTGAATGTATTTTAAAATTTAATTTATTCCAGTGATGCAAAGCTGAATTTTCAGCATCATTACTTTAGTCTTCATTGTCACATGATCCTTCAGAAATCAGTCTAATATGCTGATTTAGTGATCAAGAAACATTTCTTAATATATTTTTAATCAAATAAACACAGCTTTGTTGAGCATAAGAGACTCCTTTCAAACATAAAAAAACTTAATCATGCCAAACTTTTGACCATCAAGTGTATTATTTATAAAAAGGTTTATTTACAGATTAGATCAGATTTTCGGCTGAACATAACATGTATTTACTTTTTGTAGACTTACTAATTGCAATTTTGTGTATATTTGTTGATGGTCCCCCATATCCTGAGGAGAGTTTTGACCGGATATTATTAGACGCTCCCTGCAGTGGACTGGGTCAAAGGCCCAACATGACCTACAACTGGAGTCTAAAAGAAGTCTGCTCCTACCAGCCTCTACAGAGAAAACTCCTCACTACGGTAATACAATAACACTCATCTACTGATCCTACTCATCCAGAATATGTCTTCTTGCTACCGTGGTTTCCACGGCAATATGCATTTGCTGCTTATAACATTCTTTATTCAATTTAAAATGCAAAATCAACATACAAATTTATGGCATTGAGTGTACACAAATAAAGTTTTGAATGATGTCTTACTCTTATTTGTATGACCATAAATGATGGAGTATTTTAAGTTCTTTCCGCTGTTATACAGAATCCAAGCATTGCTAACTTGACATCGCAGCCTGTTTATTATCAAATTAAAATAGTCAACCAAACATATAAAAAGTTGCACTGCTCAATTTGCTTGTGAAGAATGATATTTTACGTGGATATTATAACACAAGTACAAAGTTCTAATAACCACGTAAAAAGAACAAAGTCTAGTTTACATAATAAATCATAGTTTAACAACCAAATGTTACATCGTGAATATGGAAACATTTGGATTTCGTGCGAATGAGAGGGGTATGTGAGCTGGTTTCAGTTTCACTTTAAGTAAATTTTGGCTTGACTTTTTTGTTGTTTATAAGGAATGCCACTATAATTTGTTTCATTTTATAATTTAATATATAATGTTATACTATAATTTTATAGTTACTTACATTTTTCGTTCTTGCTCTGTTCTGAATACTTTTATTGTTGTGAAGTGAGGGGAACCAAAATAGTCTAGGTTATAAGTTTATATTGTCTATAATATTTGTAAATAATTTGCTTAATTTACCGGTATTTTACATTATTTCTGAATGTAACAATAATATGTTTTTTTCTCTCTCTCAAAACCCAATTTTGACCGATATGTGTAGCTTGTGTTTCTTTAATTTACCTTTTTAACTGTTTAACTGATAGTGTTATAAATCACGATCACAATTCTTACTGTCGGTTAATGGTTAACCAGTTAATTATGGTAATCCCTTATTGACAGTGAAAGAAAAAAACAGCTATTAAAATACTTACTTCTTGCCATTGCCATGTCTTTATCAATGCCATAAATGAAGGTCTCTGAAGTTAAGTACAGTAGTAGTATTATTTATATACAAGTATAGAATTTATATATATTATATTTCTCATTTTAGTTTCATTTTTATTTTTTTATTTATTTTATAAATAGTGTGCACTATTTATAGTTTTTTACGATTTCTATTTAGCTTTAAATTATTTTTATTTCAGTTTTATTAATTTTAGTATTTCAACTTCAACTTTTTTTTATTACAGTTAGTTGCCAAAGCAACATTTCTAATTATCGTTTTAGTTTAAGTTTACATTTTACATCTAATATTTATATTTTCAGCTTTATTTATATTAACAAAACAGTTTTAGTTTTACGTAACAATGACACTGTTTGAAGCCATCAAGCTCATTTTATTTAACTACCTATTGAAAATGTTTCTTAAAGTCAGTGAACAGAAGGTGGTGCTGTGTACCTACATGTTACAGTGCAAGTCTTTTATAGCGTATAAACGGTGTCTGTTGTTGATACACGTTTGTGTTACAGGCTGTACGTTTGTTAAAACGTGGAGGTGTTTTGGTGTATAGTACCTGTACTGTGACACTTGCGGAGAATGAAGAGCAGGTTTCCTGGGCTCTCAAGACATTCCCCTGTTTAACATTAGAACCACAGGTATGGATGAAAGACGTTGCTAAAACAAGAACCTTTTTTTTATAACCCAGAACTGTCAAAACAATTTAAGGAGTGAAAACTAGATAAAACAGAACAAATATGATGTACTCAAAAACTGAAAGTAAACAATTATTTATTATCGGATTTTTAAATAAGACAAAGGACATTAAACATGACAGTCACCTCAAGTGGCTAACAATGAATCTTTGAATCTTGAATCCGTCATAATCTACCTCATTTTATTTTTTCCTCTTTTTGAAAGTGGTGGAAATAGAGTAGTGGATTTTTTCATTTACTGTTGGTCAAAAAAATTGGTGGTCCCCCATTCATATAGCAATTTACCTTACTATAGTGGGTCACACTTTATATTAAGTGTATTTAACTACTATGTAGTTAAATCAGAAAATAAGTACAATTACTCTAGTTATTGTATTGCAAAACACTTTTGCAGCTATTGAAATGGGATATCATATGGTTAAGGTTAGAGACAGGTTTAGTGGTATTGTTAGGTTTAAGGGTGGGTTAAGGTGTAAAGGAAGGGTCAAAAGTGTAATTAGAGATGTAATTACATGTAGGTATTTTTTTAAGTTTAAGTACAATGTAAAAACATGCATGTACACAATAAGTGCATTGTATCAATTGATTAATTTAAATGTTAGTACATAGTAGTTAAATACAGCTATTATAAAGTGAGATGCTATAGTGTACTCTGCTAAGTAAATTTATAATTACTGTAGTTTTGTAACGCACTGGTGTGAAAAAACACAAACGAAGATGAAGATGAGCATAAACAGGTAATCTTTAATAATCCAAACAGGTACAATCCAACAGAGAGGCAAACAGTCCAACACAACCACAACCGAGACCAGACAAAGACACATCAACTGAACTGAACTTAAATACACAGATGATTAACTTAAATGACAAACAGCTGTGATGATTAGTGCAGTGTCCAGATTGTGGTGGGAAAATAGAACAAAGGAACACATGTGCTAAAGGAAAACAAATTTAAAAAGTCCATGATAACCAAGGCAAACTTGAACGTGACTGTGACAGAACGCCCCCTCCTGGAGGAGGATGAAGAGATAGTGAAACAGGCAGATGATACAAGTGGTGGTTCTGGAGGTGGACGGTCGACCGGGAGGAGGCGGAACGCAAGAGTCCAGGGTGGTGCAGATGCTGGTGAAAGCCATGGAGGAGCCTTGAGCAGAGGAAGATGGTTGCTGACCCAGGCCACAGCTGAGACTGCGCCCCATGGGGATGTTGTCACTGACGCCACCATGGGGACGACCGGAGGCAACGATGACGTGGAGGAAGGAGCCCACTGCGCAGCCAGAGAGCCGATGTAGCGAAGGGACTCCGAAGATCTAGGCGGCTGCGACGTAGAAACAGTGACGACCCCCCAAGATGGTGGTAGAGATCTGAAGGGCTGAAGTTGAGCTGGTGCGACCGAGGGCTGAGGCGGAGCCTGAGGGAGGGAGGAGCTGGCCGAAGCTGAAGGGGTGGAGGGCCGGAGAGCAACGACCAGCCCGCAAGTCCGCAGCATAGGTGTAGTGGTGGCCGACCCAGGTGGAGCCAACGTACTGAGGGAGTCCGGTGAGGCTGAATGCCCAATGGTCACTGCCGACATCGAGGGAGGAAGGAGCGTAGGCGCCAGGGCGACCTGGTCGAGGAGGAGTGGAGCATTCAGAGGCAGAAGGTGGAGCCACTGGCTTCCCACAGCCAGGAAGAGATGGCTCCCAGCGGGCCCGAGGTGTTGACTCGCCACTGAGAGGAGGCGCTGAGGGACTGATGGGAGGTAGTGATGATTGGGTGGCAGGATAAGCTGGGGATTGGAGAGGAGCTTGGAGGGCAGTACAAAATCCAATAAAAAAATTAAAGCTGCAAACAGCGATGAAAGGGCCCTCACACCCGGGGCCACCCTGGTTTAATCTCTATGAAGAGTTAATCACAGCGTAAAACATGTCATTTCCTGTTGCTCACAGGTGGTGCTATGACTGTAACTGAATATTGGCATGTAGATGTCTTCAAGCCAGGACTCTAATAAAACATGTGAAGTTTGGGACAGATTGGACATTGTATGCCCGAGTTACAACAACTTCCTGTTTCATGGCGAAACATTGAATTTTCACCACGGACAACTCAAGATCTTCACAATTTAACGTTGCAAAGGCCTTTAGATTAGACAGACCAAATATGATGTTTATCTGATAAAATCTCTAGGAGGAGTTTGTTAGAGTACAACGTCTTGAAATAGCAAAGACTGCAAAAATTACTCAAAATATTTCAGTTCCTGTTGGGTTTTCAGATTTTGCACCCAGGGACTTTTTTTTTTTTTAATGGGATTGGGCTGTTACATCTGTCTACCGAATTTCACACCTGTACGTGAAACGTAGCGCGAAGGGTGCTTAATTGAAAGTGTAGGTGGCACTATCGAGCCATTTTGCCACACCTAATTCTGAAACCCATATCAGACATAAATTTTCACCACTTGTGATGCGTGTGCAAAGTTTCATGAGTTTGAGCATGTTTAGGCCCTCAAAAATGCAATTCATTTCGAAGAAGAATAAAGGGTAGGGTAGAAAATCAACCTCTCCAAAATCAAAACAGCGATAGCCAAACACTCACTCTCAGTGGCAGAGGAATGGGTGGGTGGGGCTTGTTTCCATCTCCTCGTACTCCACAAGAACTCCCTTATCGATGGATGAAGCTGCCGGCTTACTCACCTGGTCAGGCACGCATTGCTCAGGCTCCGTAGCGATGTTCAGCTCGGTCGCTCTTGTATGCACTGGCTTATACGTCGCGGCGGAGTCGCTCTCATTGCCTGCGGTGGGCTCGGACTGTCGATCCCTGCAGTCTGGGTGTTGTTGGCTGGCCACTGGGTAGCTAGTGGGGCTGGTGTCATCGTTGACGATGTCCACTGTGAGCGGCGACCAGCATCCACTCTACATACCTGGTGAAGCTCCCTCGAGGGCCTTCCCCGGACAGCTGCTCCCTGGTGGCGGTGTTGAGGCCAGCATACAGGAAGCTGCAGAGGCAGTTGTCCGGGAAAGATGTAGCTGGCACAAGGCTGAGGAATTCCTCCAAATGTTCCTCAAGGGAGCGGTCCTTCTGCTCAAAGCATAACAGTTTAACTGCTGTAAAGTGGTCCATAGTGCAGAAAGAAACCAAAAAACACGTAATCACACACACAAAAAAAATCAAACAAAAAAACAAAACTTTCACTGTCTTTATCTTTTCACTGTCTGGTCTTCTGTAAGGAACACACGAAGATGAAGATGAGCATAAACCGGTAATCTTTAATAATCCAAACAGGTACAATCCAACAGAGAGGCAAACAGTCCAACACAACCACAACCGAAATGAGACCAGACAAAGACACATCAACTGAACTGAACTTAAATACACAGATGATTAACTTAAATGACAAACAGCTGTGATGATTAGTGCAGTGTCCATGGTGATGTCTAAACAAAGTTTCAATTTACATATAACGGATGATATTATTGTACTGTAGCGTAATCACTTAGGAATTAGTTAGTCTAGAAATTTTCTACTATATTTTAGACTCTTTTTTTCTCAATGTGATAAGTTCTGTTAACCCAGTGTATCAATGCTCTGTTTGTTGAAGATGGCTAGATTAATATTTGGTTGAGCAAAGGCAGTTTGAGAGTGAGTGAAACCTTGTGTTTGTCACCTCTTCCAGGTGCCTCATTTAGGATCAGAGGGGATGCAAGGAGCAGATCTGTCATGTGACCAACGACGGCTACTACAGAGATTTCGCCCAGAATTAGCATGGAGAGGAGCTCATTTTGCACATTCCCCTGAGAGCCTCCTACAAAATGCCAACACTGATACTATTGGTTTTTTTATTGCCAAGTTTATAAAAAATGGTGAGAAGTGCACACAAGCTTAATACAGAACAACAGGCAGGGTTTTAATATTCATTTATCATATCCATTTAATGTTTTGTTTCCAAGTATTGTTTTTTTATGCAATATTGTACATATTAGTACATAAAATAAATTAGTTAATTTGTAGGATTGAAGAATGACTTGATTTTGTTTGTTTTTCTTTGTAATAGTAGTGATCATCCAGTGTGAAAAGCTGGATCTCAGCATCATGTAGTCACTGTTTAACTACCCCAGAAAAATCAGGGATTCATGAACAACCATCACATAACATACAAATAGCCATTGATCATGAAGGAAGATACAGAGCATAATAAGATCATAGGGGATGAACAGGATCATTTGTGCAAATTCAGTTTTGTCTTGTGCAATATATGTTAATAAAATAATAACAAAAACAAAAAAACGTATGATCCTTTTTTTAAATATCTTGCAGTTCCACAAACTTATGAGCACAACTGCATAGAATCACATAATCGACTCACTTAAGTTCAGCAATTTGTGTAGATGACTATACTATTTACTAATTTTACTCTCTCAACAGACTACAAAATTCTGTATTTTTGTTAAATTTAAATTGATATCTGCCATTTTTCATCAGTTTTCAAATGACAGCCAGAAGTATCTAGACTGCAGATGCTGTTCCTTCTTTCTGTGGGTCACAACAACAAATATAGCTGCAAGCAGCGATGACGGGCCCAAGACTCAGTGTCACCGCCACCCCGGTGGCTTTAGGGCAACAGTGCACAGTGGGCAATGTGCATTTATAGAAATGTAAAAGAACTAAATTAAAGTTGTTTGAATACACTACATTTACTGCAGCAAGCTGGTGCCACTATGACTGTGAACCACAACAGCCACATCCATGAGATCATTTAAATTTAGATGAATTTCATACGATGTAATTGGTCAATTTGAAATGAGTGCAAAGTTATCTTTTGCAGCTCAAAATTTTGAAAGTCCAGTATTTATTTTAAGGTCTTTTTTATATTTTTATTAACCTAATTATTAACTAATTATATACAACTATATTGTCAGTGCCCCACAACTGAACTGGTTCTATGCATTTATTGCCAAAGTCACTGAAAAATAATAATCCTCAGGAAAAAAAATAGGGCCTCCGCTCCTTTGGGGCTTGGGCCCTAAAAAATTACTGAATGACCCAATTTTACACTTTTTTTTTTGACTATAAGAACAGAAGTCTCACTGCTAAAAGGACAATTTAAACAATGTTACAGCTCAAATAACAAATTTTGATGTAATATGCACCAAAAACCTAAAATACTCTCAGAGAATCTTTCAAATCTCTAGCAAAGACAATACAAGTGGAAACAAAACTAAAAATTGACATCTTTTAATTTAACTGTTGCGTTTCATTAACTCCAGGTCAATTCGTCAGGACAGTAGTTTAAAACAGCACAGGACTGCTGGAGAAACAAACCAAAACTATCATTTTTCTAATGTCTTTATCCTATATGCAAGGCAATACACACCTTTGCAACATTAACACACAAATAATTACCATTAAATAACAATTCTAAATGACATCCACACAACATAAAATAAATATCCTATTTTGTTTTAGAACTACCCAAAAACAGCAGTGATGCAGTTGAGAATTCAACATGAAATGACATTCACAACACATTTTACTTCTGTGACATCTTTATGGGAGAACAGAATATTCAACAAAAACAGCAAAATAATAATAATAAAAATAACTAGAATTTTAGGGAATATATCAGATACCAAAAAAAAAAAAAAAAAACATTTAGCCAATTTTGTCACTTTCGCTGGCATTTTTCCTTGGTTAATTTTTGAAACTGCTACTCACGTGACATCAGCTGAAAACAAAATTCGTGCCAGAGGCAGAGCAAGTTATTCGATTTTGATTTTAAAAACAATTACAAACATTTTCTTTGGAATAACGTGCACCTATGATTCATTCAATATGACCAGGAATGCGAAGATAAAAATAAATAGACAACCTTTAAAAAAAGACAAAATTTCATCATTCATGCCATATTAAATTAATATATAATTGTCTTTAATTTGTCCACACTTGGAAAAAACTTGTATGGATACACGTCATATACATTACGCTGCCCTGTAAAAACACATAACATTGACGTGAGGCCATTTAAAGCCCATGGAAGAGGTCAGCAGTAGAGTCTGTGTTTGTGTGGCATGGTTGTATTTGTGTGTGTTTGTGTCACTGCTCTATGTAATGCTCTCTCGCCCATTCTGCCTCGCCTCGCTTCCTGTCCCTGTCGTGATGTTCTCTTTGCGATCTCTGCTTTCCTCTTTGCCGGCAGTTCCTCTCATTGTGGTCATATTCCTTCTCTTTGTCCCCGCGATGATGGTGATGGTGATGATGGTTTGGCTGAATTGAAGGGTCCAGTTCCTCTTCGAGGTGATGCGGATGCGAGTGTGCATCTTCGTGAGTCTGTGTATGTCCAGCAATAGGCTCGGGATACGTAGACTCTAACGTCTCTTGTTTGGAAAATGTCCGCCTCGCCCGATTGTGATGGTGGTGGTGATGGCGGTTATGATGATGATGACTGTGTTGTTCAGTCCGTGTGGATGAGGAATGGTGATGTTTGTGACGGCTTCTCCATTCACTCTGTAATGGTTGTTGGTCTTTAGCATTTCTCTCCTCAATGTTGTCTTCTTCCAAACTTCCTTGATGATGATGATGATGATAGTTTTCATAAAAGGCCGTCCTGTCGCCTGGTCGATCTGCTTTCTGGTCAACGCCTGTGCCCTGTTTCAGCAACACGCACATGAAACAATGCAGTTATATGGATTTAATTTATTTGCACACCCAACATTGCAAGGATGTTTATATATTTTGGCTGGAAAACAAGGCAAATTCTGATAAAGGAAATTATGGTAACACTTTACAATAGGAAGGTCCCATTAATTAATATTTGTTTATGCATTAACTAACAGTGTTGGGGAAAGTTACTTTTAAAAGTAATGCATTACAATATTGCGTTACTCCTTAAAAAAGTAACTAATTACGTTAGTTACTTTTTATGTGAAGTATTGCGTTACATTACTTTTGCGTTACCTTTTCTCACCTGGGCTGGGCTTGTTTGTATGTTTTTGTTATAACAAAAAAGTTCTATTTTTGGCAAATGTTAAGGCCCTTTCAAACCAAAAGTGAAATGAATAAGCCTCAGGCTGAAGGAAATGCATATTTACGCCTGTACAGTAGAGGGTGCAGCTAAAACAAACCTTTCAGCTGTGCTGCCATTCTGAATCGCATATGAATAGGATACAGGAGAAGAAAGTTCAACACTCTTATTTCTAAATCTAATCTAAAATCATTTTTGCTTATTAGTATGGTTAGCAGCAAAGACATTGGTTAATAAAGTGAGATTAAATGCATAAAGTACATTTGTGTAATTTAATATAGTCAATTATTACAGGTTTGTGTAAAATTCTGTGATTGCATTTCACTGTTTTTATTCATTTTGGGGAATACTGAATGTTGTAAGTTGAGTAAATGTATGTTCACATGTAGTCTAGAACTACAATAACCATCATGTTCACACAGCACACACAACACCTCTGCACTTTATTTCTCTCAACATGGGGACAGGAGAGCTGTCAATAAATGTGAAAAAAATCACTTGCACTACTTACTCAAAAAAGTAACTTAGATATTTTGTTTTAAATTAAAAAAGTAATGCTGTTACTTTACTAGTTATTTGAAAAAGTAATCTGTTTACGTAACTCAAGTTACTGGTAATGCAACACTGTTAACTAACAATGAGCAATACATTTGTTACAGTATTAATCTTTGTTCGTTTATAAAAAATACAATTGTTCATTGTTTGTTCATGTTAGCTCAGGTCCATTAAAGGGTTCACCCAAAAATGAAAATTCTGTCTTTAATTACTCACCCTCATGTCGTTTCACACCCTTCATTCATCTTCGGAACACAAATTAAGATATTTTTTAAAAAATCTGATGGCTCGTGAGGCCTGCATTGAGAGCAAGTTAACTTATGGTGCGTTCACACCAGATGTGAATGAAGCGTTAAGCGCTAGTGATTTACATGTTAAGTCAATGCAAAGACACGGTAGACATCCGGTGCCGCGATTCACACGAATGAGGCGGTGCGAATGCCGCAGCGTGAATTGAGCGTTTCGGGCGAGTTAAAAAAAATCTGAACTTTGGCGAATATTCGCGCCACGTTAACCAATCAGGAATCTTTTGTTTCGAATCAGTGGTTCTGAATCAAACTGCCAAAGTCATGACCCCCAGTGGTGAACCATTGAAATTTCGAAACACTTATGACGTAACGAAGCCTCGTTTACTGAAATCACGTGACTTTGGCAGTCTGAGATCGTTTGATACACGCTCTGAACCACTGATTTGAAACAAAAGATTTGTAAAGTTTCAAAGCTTCATGAAGCAGTGTTTTGAAATCGCCCATCACTAGATATTGTTGAATAAAATCGTTATTTTGTTTTTTGGCGCACAAAAATTATTCTCGTGGCTTCATAACATTAAGGTTGAACCACTGTAGTCACATGAACTGTTTTAAATATGTTTTTAGTAGCTTTCTGTGCATCTGAAAGTGTTAATTATCTTGCTGTCAATGCAGGCCTCACTGGGTCATCGGATTTGATTAAAAATATCTTAATTTGTGTTCCGAATATGAACGAAGGTCTTACGGGTGTGGAACGACATGAGGGTGAGTGATTAATGACAGAATTTTCATTTTTGGGTGAACTAACCCAATTTCAACATCTACTAATACATTCTTAAAATAAGTCGTATCCAAGGCAAGACACTACAGGTAAATAAAGTAAAAATTTAACTAATAGACATCACCATGCTTTCCCCAGTTAAGACTTTTTCTGAAATGTTACGTTTAAATATGCAATTGAGGCATTATCTAATTAAATGTGCCCTAATTTGTATGCATTACCAGAACATACATCTGAACATTGGATAAAGCCATGTTCAACATTCTTGTTTCATTTTGTTGACATATTAAAGTTAAAGGTTTTTACGGAGGGAATTTTGGATAGCTCCACTCCTTAAATCAGAAAATACAGTCAACTGGATATTTTTGCCTTTATATTTATGTATTGTAATCAAAATCTACAGACACAAATTGATAAAGTGTAATAAAATAAACACTTAAATGTGTATTTTGGAAGTTTACTTTCTACTATTCTGAAAAAAGGCATGTTATAGAAGCCCAAATAGGCCAAAATCTCAAAATTGACCAGTGCATGAAATGACAATGATTTTGCCTATAGTGTCTTGTCTTAACATTAAGATTAATAAATGCTTTAATAAAAGTATTCATCATTGTTAGTTAGGAGTATCAACTAATGTAGATAACCAATGTTAACAAATTGAACCTTATTGTAAAGTGTTACCAAAATTATAGTTATTTTGCAGTAAGAAAATCATAGAAAACATCTCAATACAATTTTTTTAATACATCACACACACGCAAGTCTCTTAAGTCACTGCAAATCACTACAAACCACATTAAATCTACTACCACACTCCCTAGAATGCAATAACTCCATATTAAAAAGCCAACAATAAGATTATCAAAGGAATAGTTCACCCAAAACGGACCTCATTTACTTATCCTTATGCAATTTCAAAACTATTATTTTCTTTTCTCTGTGGAAAATGGAGGTTGATATGGAGGCTTGTTTCCATCACTGAATAAAAATAAAAAAGATAATTGTGACTTTTTATGTCACAATTCTGACTTCATTTCTCAGAATTGCAAGATATAAACTCGCAATTGCGAGTTATAAGGTCAGAATTGCGAGATATAAACGAAAAATGACTTTCTTTCTCAAAATTGCAAGTTTATATCTCACAATTCTGACTTCAACTGCGAGTTATAAAGTCCAATTCTGAGGAAAAAAAGACTGACATTTTTTCTCAGAATTGTGACTTTAAAACACACAATTGCGACTTTATAACTTGCAACTGCGTGTTAAAAAAAAGTCAGAATTGCGAGATAAAAAGTCACAGTTAACTTTGTTAATTTTTTATTCAGTGGCGCAAACAAGCTTCCATAGGTTGATGTTGGTCTTTTACATATAATGAAAGCACATGCGTTGTCAAGATAAAAAAAAAAATGACATAAATCTCCAAAGTACCATAATAGTACACATGAAAAAGCTTTATGCGCATAAATCTCATTCGTGCTTTGCATATTAAAACTGGAAAACAGCAGCTTGAAAAATCTTTTGTGTTTCATCAAAGAAAAGGTAATATGAGTTTGATGAAAATGATGACAGTATTTTCATTTTGGGCTTTGGGTGAGTAATTCCTTCAGGTTTAATACTAATGAAATGTCACCATTCTGAACTGAAAGCATGACCAAGTGTCAGTGTTTAAATTGTTGACAGTGTTGCACACACACACACACACACACACACACTCACCGTGACTGAGGCTACTCGTCTTTAATAGGAGTAACCTCCTCAGTCTGAGCAGCGGCAATGTTTGTCAACAGAATGATAAGCACATTCGTAAAAATATAAATATTACAACATGTAGTGTTATAATCGAAGTATGACTTGTAATTGTGATAACAGTTCTGAGTTAAAGTAAGAGTCATGTTAACAGTTTAAACAGCCACGCTCCCAACAACCGATGTAACAGCTGTCAACACTGCACCTTTATTTAATAAAAGGCCCATTTATATATATAAAACAATATTTTTATTAAATTGTATTTCAATTTTTTAGTGATATTTTTGAGACTTTTATTCATGATTTTTTTTTAGTTTTATTTGTTGTGACTGTTTCTGAAAATTGCTTGATGTAAAGGTACACTGTAACTTTTGGCCCTCTAGCGGTTAAAAAACAATTGTTTTGGTTGTGGTTCGGCTCTGACTGACTGCGGATGAATATGGTTATCCTACTGCTTATAAAACATTCACTGTTAGGCTTAAGAGATATAACCAGTTTAGATGGAAAGGATCTCAAACTGACTAGCTGGAGACGTTACTGTAGCTATACTCATTAATAGACACGGCACTTCCTTTAAAATACATTCCAGCACAGCGCTACAACAACAATAATGAAATGACCCTTCACAATAGATAATGCTTTATAATGAACTGCTACATATGGCAATTTATCTGTTCAATAAAATACCTTACTCACCTGTTGAGTAATAAAAATGCCATCTCTGTAGCTTTTACAACATTGCAAGTCTCTCAGTTCTCACCATCTCCCAAAAGCCAATCCAATGTTGATTCTTGTTTTATTACAAGCTCTGTCACGTTCTCTTTTTTACCAACAAACTCTCCTCGGTTCGGCATTTGTTTAAAAGGAGTGATTCCTGGAGGTTCGAGATTTAGCTGCTCCATGTCAACCTTTCTCACTCATTGTGACAACTAACCTATGCCACTCCCACACCATACATGCGTCAAAGTACCCGGAGCAACATTTCTCTATTTATGGATATGACGAGACGCGGGCGAGTGATGTAAGTACCCAATTTCCCACGAAAACCATCCCGTCAGGTCTAAAATATAAACACTTATAACAGGCTTACCATAGTGAATCAGGGTAAGACAAAAACATGTTTTGGAAGAAGGATTGATGATGTATTGACATTTTAAATTTTGAGCAAAATAAGTTACATAGTGTACCTTTAAGCAGTCAACACTATTTAGCTCAAGCAATATTCAGAAGCATGCATGGTTGTTTTTATAAATGTATCTGTTTAGGATTAAGAATATTTGGTATTTTTAAAATGAGATAAATTACTGCTAATTTTATTCAAAATGTAATTTATACAGAATGCAAGTAGGATCGACTAATGCAAAATGACAAAAATAAGGATGGATGAGTGAGTGAGGGCTTTTTAAAATGCTATATTGTAATTTCATAACTTCTATTGTGTTTGAAATATGAGTAAAGTGTACTGCTGAATATACTGACATGCATTTATGGTAAACTAAAACATTTCTATTCAAACGTGTACGTGATGTATTTAAATATATTTGTAATTACACATTTGTAATGATGAGGTTGCAATTTAATGCATTTAAAACATATTAACTTTAAATGTAATATCGAATAACACACCGCAGTTAAAATTATAATCAAGTACTTTAAATGTGCTTTATTTTGTTAGTCAACATTAAAATAAGTGTGCTTCTTTTTAGCATGACAAAAGATTAATAAAATGTAAGTTTCATAAGCACCTTTAATTGTGGATTAGACAGTGTTTCCTTGCAGGCCACGGCAGCTGCAGCCACTGTGGTAAGCTTTTCTAGCAGAGGGTTTGTCTGAGTGACACTGGGAGGATGAGTGGACTTCCAGTAGGCCTCCAGGTAATCAGCCATGTGCTCGCAGGCATCTTCTAACTGATTCTCATCAAGAATTATGTCAAAAAGCTCCTGGACAGAGAGGAAACAAGTGTGTGAACAGGAAAATGAATTGTTAGAGAGTGGAGAATGCGAGTTGTATCTGAAGTAATTTTTTATAAAACATACACAAATTTGTTTGGCAAAATACACCTAGTAAAATTATTTTGCTTATATAAAATATAAATGTAGGGAATCACTATTGAATAAAGTAATTTTTTTTTAAATAATGAAAGTTTAGCAAATCTAGAATACAATTTAAGAATACAAAAATTTCGTCTTTTTTTGTACAGTTAATGTTTGTGGTCTTTTGGGAGTACAATTAGAGTTTGAGTTCATTTGTTGTTATAATTAGCATTATTCAAAAATAAGTGTGTGTGTGTTCTTGTATATATGGTATATGAGGACACAAATTGTATAATAACATGGGTATTACAACGTAAACATGGTTTACGAGGACACTTCCTGTGTCCTCGTAAACCTAATGGCATAAAAAAACATACTAAACGGTGTGTGTGTGTGTGTGTAAACTCACTGAAGGGCACTGGGCCAGTTTGTCTGCTGCCACCATTTGTACATTGAGATGTTTTGCCTGGGACTTCCCTCTAGATTTTATTAACCTTTGCAAAACCTGAAAGATGGACATGCCAGAAACAATATTCCAAATGTCATTGTTGAACGACAGAAAGACAATGTGAGAGACAATCAGGATCCCTTGTGAAATAGAAGTGTGGTTATTTGTATTAAATATACACTTGAAGTGTACTTCAAATCTTAGATTTTTTTTTTTTTTTTTGGTAACACTTTACAATAAGGTTCATTTGTTAACATTAGTTAATGTATTAACTAACATGAACTAACCATGAGCAATACATTTATTACTGTATTGGTTAATCGTTATTAACATTAGTTAATAAAAATACAGCAGTTCATTGTTTGTTCGTGTTCACAGTGCATTAACTAATGTTAACAAATACAACTTTTGATTTCAATCATGTATTAGTAAATGTTGGAATTAACATGAACAAAGAGTAATAAATGCTGTAGAAGTGTTGTTCATTATTAATTCATGTTAACTAATGAAGTTAACAAATGTTAACTAATGAACCTTACTGTAAAGTCTTAGCAATACATTTGTTGCCATTTACACTGGTGTAAATAGCATCTATCACTATTTGCAATTAGTGCAAATACTTGCCTGTTTTAAATGTACTAAATTGCAACTTCATGTCACGCGTTGCTCAGGAATAATCTAAATACTATTTATTGAACACTAAGAGAACAACAGGAGCTTTAAAAATATCAAATGCATGTTCCAACACAAACAATACTGGAGAGGGAACTAACTCAAACCGAGGGCTTAAATACACAGAGCAAACAAAGGAAACTAGATGGCACACAGGTGAAGAGAATCAATAACAAGGAAAATCTAATCAGTAACTATGACAACCAATAAGCAGAGGAAACATTGGAAACTAGATCAAATTAAACTGGCAAACAGAAACATAACAGAAAGCCCAAAGTATACTTTACTTTTTACACGTACGCAAGGGTCAGTGTACAGTGTGTACAGTGTAATTCCGTCATCAGAAGAGTACACGCATACTGTACGTGCACTGCCGGATTTTTGTAGGTCACACATGCACATTTAAATTTTTTTTGCAGTAATTATTTTATCCACAAGGTGGCATGTGTGCCCTGTTGGTGTCGATTCACAAGCTAGTTGAAGAAAAACTGCATAAACAGAACAGACTGGAACGCATGCAAGCTACAGCGACAATGGAGGCCGATATATAGATGACAGACTGTGCGAAAAGGTTAGAAAGTACCCTCATCTATGCGTGTACCTTTGGAGAGGTGATCTTGATGTAGACAATAATAGGTGCAAGAGAAGTTTTTCCCAGTTGGGCTGGGTGGTTTATTGTGTCCGCGTCAAGAACCACCAGTTGCAATGTCCGAGCCAGCTCAAAGATCCTCTCTATCTCACTCTGTACCTCCGCTATAAACGCACACATACACAAGAATGAAAGAGTAATGGTGATAATAGAGCGGTCCAGAAAATATAGAGACCAAATCACAGGAAGCAAATAAGCTACTATTACAATTTGGAAAGAATAATATGGTGAAGTATGCAATGCAATGAGTTCAACAAACTAGGAGCAACTTTATAGACACGCAATTTAAGAAATGGAATCATAAAAATTGGTTCCATTTCTGATTCCAATTAACAATTCCTTGACAACTTCCTTAAACTTCCATTAATAATTATTTTTAGTACAGTGGAGGAAACACCACATTCCAATAATCATTCTTAACCATATACTAAACAAAAACAATATGGTCACACAGTTTAATCTTTTTTTTTCTTTTTTTAATTTAATAAAACTTATTTTATTAGAAATGTATCTTTACTCTGTATTTCAAACTACTTATTACGATATACACCGATCAGGCATAACATTATGACCACCTTCCTAATATTGTGTTGGTGCCCCTTTTGCTGCCAACACAGCCCTGACCCGTCGAGGCATGGACTCCACTAGACCCCTGAAGGTGTGCTGTGGTATCTGGCACCAAGATGTTAGCAGCAGATCCTTTAAGTCCTGTAAGTTGCGAGGTGGGGCCTCCATGGATCGGACTTGTTTGTTCAGCACATCCCACAGATGCTCGATTGGATTGAGATCTGGGGAATTTGGAGGCCAAGTCAACACCGCAAACTCATTGTTGTGCTCCTCAAACCATTCCTGAACCATTTTTGCTATGTGGCGGGGCGCATTATCCTGCTGAAAGAGGCCACGGCCACCGTTTCCATGAAAGGATGTACATGGTCTGCAACAATGCTTAGGTAGGTGGTACGTGTCAAAGTAACATCCACATGGATGGCAGGACCCAAGGTTCAATGCATCACACTGCCTCCACCGGCTTGCCTTCTTCCCATAGTGCATCTACTATGAACTAGTTATTCACCTCACTTGTCAGTGGTCATAATATTATGCCTCATCGGTGTATACACATATATATACACACATATATACACACACTATATTGCCAAAAGGGCACCCCTCCAATGGGACACCCCTCCAAAGCAATGAATTCAGGTGTTCCAATCACTGCCATGGCCACAGGTGTATAAAATCAAGCACCTAGGCATGCAGACTGCTTCTACAAACATTTGTGAAAGAATGGGTTGCTCTCAGGAGCTCAGTGAATTCAAGCGTGGTACCGTGATAGGTTGCCACCTGTGCAATAAGTCCATTCGTGAAATATCCTCACTACTAAATATTCCACGGTCAACTGTTAGTGGTATCATAACAAAGTGGAAGCAATTGGGAACAACAGCAACTCAGCCATGAAGTGGTAGGCCATAAAATCACAGAGTGGGGTCAGCGCATGCTGAGGCGCACCGTGCGCAGAAGTCGCCAACTTTCTGCAGAGCCAATAGCTACAGACCTCCAAACTTCATGTGGCCTTAAGATTAGCTCAAGAACAGTGGGTAGAGAGCCTCATGGAATGGGTTTCCATGGCTGAGTAGCTGCATCCAAGCCTTACATCACCAAGTGCAATGCAAAGCGTCGGATGCAGTGGTGTAAAGCACGCTGCCACTGGACTCTAGAGCAGTGGAGACGTGTTCTCTGGAGTGAGGAATTCCGCTTCTCTGTCTGGCAATCCGATGGACGAGTCTGGGTTTGGCGGTTGCCAGGAGAACGGTACTTGCCTGACTGCATAGTGCCAAGTGTAAAGTTTGGTGGAGGGGGGATTATGGCGTGGGGTTGTTTTTCGGGGGATGAGCTTGGCCCCTTAGTCCCAGTGAAAGGAACTCTTAATGCTTCAGCATACCAAGACATTTTGGACAATTTCATGCTCCCAACTTTGTGGGAACAGTTTGGGGATGGCCCCTTCCTGTTCCAACATGACTGTGCACCAGTGCACAAAGCAAGGTCCATAAAGACATGGATGAGCGAGTTTGGTGTGGAGGAACTTGACTGGCCTGAAGAGAGTTTTGACCTCAACCCCACAGAACACCTTTGGGATGAATTAGAGTGGAGACTGTGAGCCAGACCTTCTCGTCCAACATCACTGCCTGACCTCACAAATGTACTTCTAGAAGAATGGTCAAAAATTCCTATAAACACACTCCTAAACCTTGTGGAAAGCCTTCCCAGAAGACTTGAGGCTGTTATAGCTGCAAAGGGTGGGCCAACTCCATATTAAACCCTATGGATTAAGAATGGGATGTCATTAAAGTTCATGTGCATGTAAAGGCAGGCGTCCCAAAACCTTTGGCAATATAGTGTATATATATGTGTGTGTGTGTGTGTACATATGTTTACACTAATTTTAGTTCCTCAATCGACTCCCTTGGTAGGTGTCTCAAAAAAACAAACAAACAAAAAAAACACTACTTTTTAATTATCTCTCCAATAATGAATAAGACATTCATAGAATGCTATCATTTATCTTCTCAATAGATCAGAAAATGACAGAAAACAACTATGTAATATATAATTATTATATATTATATAACTATATATAAATATTTCTGCACTGTTCAAAATCATTTCCAGATTTGAGAACATACTGTGACAAATATACGCTATTGTGTGTAAGTATGTACATGTGCTTCTCTGGATACTGTAGAAAGCAAAATCAATAATAAAAACTGTACAAGAGATTACAATTCATGTGAGCAAGAACTTTTTTTGCTGGAATACCTCTGAAGGAAATTGCTTAATTCCTAAATCTCACCATTTCACAATATATTTCATTTCTTGGTCATTCACACCAAACCATCATACCAAATAAATAAGAAATTCAAACTGACCTAAATTGGAGCGTATATTTGACCGCTCAATGATGGCATGTTTACTGGGGTTGTTCAGCACAGAGCGCTTAGCCAGAGAAATATCAGCAGCTACCCTTGTGATTGATATCCTGAGTTAGAGAAAACAAGGAGAGTGAAAGAGACAACATGAGCAGCAATTACCAATGTCCTGGACACCATTTGTAGTGGTAAAAGATCTAGATCTAGAACTGTGTGTGCAGCTTCTGTGTATTTAGCTATGGAATACTAGTATTTCAAATGCATTATATACACAATGTTTTCTGAGGGCTTCTTTGTTTTAGGCTGTTTTTTTTTACAAGATTTCCATTTAAAATACAGTGGAATTAGTCATTGCACACATCCGTTTATCTCTATCCAGTCTTCCATTGTTTTTCTTGTATATGCATTTTTTAACATATATGCATTAAAAAAGCATTTTAATTGGATTAATATGAATTTGGTCAGGATTGAGTTGAGTTTGTAAAAAACAAAAATAACAAAACATTTCAAAATGAACTGAATGGGATTCACCAAAACATTCACCAACAGATTTTTTTTAAATGTCATACTGGAAATACAGAGCAGCCGTGTCGGGAACGCTGCAGTCAAGGGAAGGTACAAGCATGTGACCCAGCTGTGTGCTTATGGACCAGCATGGCCAATTAAGGCAATGAGATGTGACTATTTAAAGAAACACTGTACACTCACGTGACATACACACACAAATATATAAACTATCCCAAAGGAGGGTGAAGGAGGAAGAGAAACAGCTTGAAGACTTACCTTCCCTCAAAGCGGTGCTTCAGAAAGTCAAACAGCGCTTTCTGCATCATATCTGTAACCTGTTTACACACAATAGAGGAACATGTTAAGTTTTTTTTGTTCCTGTTCCTGCCTTAGCCTTAACTTTTGCACATTATATTTCCAGAACAGTCATAAAGCCAGCATAAATCTAAATGCTTTACAATTAAGTGTAAATATGAAGTAATAAGGATTCATGTAAGACTGGGAAAATATATTATAAGCACTTAAATACTGTGCATGTCTAAAAAGATGAGCGTAATGAGGCATGGAGATTTATGACATTTAAAGAAACAGTTCACCCAAAAAATGAAAATTACCAACTCAAATTTGTCACTGAACACCTGTATTATTTTTGTCAGTTGATATTTGTCATTATTTATTTATATGTTAGATGAGCAAAAGTCCAGGTTTCTCTTTTCAAACTGTATGCTGAACACATCTGGAGAACTAGTGCATATGGCAGGATTTTCAGCTTAAAAACCAGCTTAAATTTCTGTCTGTTCTTCATAGAAACGCATGACTTTAGAACAGTGTTGCCAAGTCTGCAGTTTTCACGCAGAATTGGGCTACTTTAACAATACTGTCACGGGTTGAAGCGACCCCAAAATAACATGATATTTAGCTCCTGGAATGCGAATTTTACCAGAGGAACCCCACCAAAAACACGGACTTTACCCCACGGAACGCGATTTTTACCGGGGGACCCCCTTGAAATGTGATTGGGCTAGTTTTCAGTAGAAATTGGATAGGCTTTGTTGTGAAAACCTGGCAACCCTGCTTGAAAAGTACAGCACAAAAGTTTTAGGGGCCGCTATACACCTGAAATAATTTTAATATAATAGCAGACATAAGAATATAATTTTGTTCTTTAAATCATGTTTTATCAAGAATAATCTGGGTAACGAATTCAAACACTGCCAACAAAAGACAAAAAAAGTCAAAGAATGTAAATTTTATATTAATAATAATATGAAATATTACACAGATCTGTTTCTTAAGATGAATGTGTCATTACTTATATTTCTTAAAGGGGTCATTTGCCTTATATGAGTTATACATCATCGCCCCATAGGCCCCGCCCACTGGCATTCAGATGCTTAACGGCTGACATTTACTTACACGATATGAGCGTTGCATCAAAAGCAAATAGAACCCATTATAATCACTGACGCTGTCTACACTGGATACAGTATACACATGCGCATTCAGTTTCTGACATACTCCACGCACTTGAATCTGTCGACAACAGGACAAATGGATGAGTGAAAGAAGGTTCACTTTGTCACGTCCAGTTTAAACAGGTCGTTTGCATCTGTACAGACTTCAGAAGGACCCCAGCGTCAGAAACAAGTGGATGGTTTATGTTAATAGTGTCCTGGATTGCGTGGGAGGATTATATGTTTGTTCAGAGCATTTTGTTTTGTAAAAGAGTCACAGTATAATGGAGAGTTCGCAAAGAAACTTTTGTTGAAAGATGAAGCAGTCAACTGTGTTGGATTTCACAGCAGCTGCCTCACAAACCATAAGTAAATGATTTCATAATGCTATGTCCGTTTCATCTGGATTAGATTTACAATCTCTTGATGAACTTTTTGAATCCTCAAAGCGGTAGTTGCGTAGCTGTCAATGGAATGACAGAAATCGCTCAGGTTTTATTTAAAATATCTTCATTTGTTATCCAGGATGAACGAAAGTCTTAGGTTTGGATCGACATGAGGGTGTGTAATTGATTTTTTTTTTTTTTTTTTTGAAATTGAAAAAATTCATGTCACAACACCTTTATTTATTTATTTATTTGTTTATTTATTTATTTTTGCCGGGGGGCGGTTGAGTTGTGTAGACAAATTGTGTAAACAAATATATATATATATATATATAAACATCATATGTTTGCAATGTTTTGTACACCTTGACAGTACTTTCATTTTATGGAAAAGAGCAGCATGGACATTCTGCTAAATAAGGGGTTTGAGTGACATAAAGGTAGACAATTGCCAATTTTTGGGTGAATTAGCCCTTAAATATCTTCTCTATGAAGTCACAATGCTTTTTGCAGCACCTGACCTCGTAGCCCTTGAGGGAGGGTCCCACTAGCACCACTGGTCTCATAGAGGGCACCACATCATATGGAGGAATATGCTCTGTCTGTAGAGCACCACAAAAACACAACATTAACCTCTTTGATGTGTGCATACATACACACCTCACAGAATACAAACACAGAACACCCAATTTACAATCACATCTAGGAGGAATAAAGGGGGGGGGGTCAATATCTACATTGCAAGTGTCAAATTTAATGTCAGCAGGCTGAGTATGTCCTGTTCTTACATTGCTAAATATTTCAGTTGAAATAAAAAAAGTTTAAGTGGTTCTAGTTAACTGATGTAATGCATTAGTTTTGCCTGAGCTCAAATTAAGTTTGACACCCAACTGAAACAAACACACATCGGGTGTTTCGTTCATACTGAGGAGTTTAGTAAAAGCAAAAGGATTTGTTAATATCAGGCTTTTATAACAGCACTGTTAGTAGAAAATTATTATCTATACAATTTTGTATATAATTGTATAAATAATAATTTAATTGTTTAAACATGCACACACAACAAATGCAAATTCAAAGCTGTATAAGAGAAATGTCAGAAGGGAGACCCACACAGGGTTACTAGGAAGTGGCCATCCGATCATTCCTACTATGTTGTACATTTTCATGTCTTACACTTTCGGTCAAAAGTTTGGAGTCGGTAAGATTTTTAATGTTTTTAAAAGTAGTTTCGTCTGCTCACCAAGGCTGCATTTATTTAATTAAAAATACAGTAAAAACAGTAATATTGTGAAATATGATTACAATTTAAAATAACTGTTTTCTGTTTGAATATATTTTATAAAGTAATTTATTCCTGTGTTGGCAAAGCTGAATTTTCAGCATCATTACTCCAGTCTTCAGTGTCACATGATCCTTCAGAAATCATTCTAATATGATGATTTGCTGCTCAAGAAACATTTATGATTATTATCAATGTTGAAAACAGTTGTGTACTTTTTTTTTTTTTTTTTTTTTTTCAGGATTCTTTGATGAATAGAAAGTTCAAAAGAACAGCATTTATCTGAAATACAAAGCTTTTGTAACATTATACACTACCGTTCAAAAGTTTGGGGTTAGTAAGAATTGTTATTTTTATTTTTTTGAAAAGAAATAAAAGAAATACTTTTATTCAGCAAGGATGCTTTAAATCGATCAAAAGTGACAGTAAAGACATTTATAATGTTACAAAATATTATATTTCAAATAAATGCTGTTCTTTTAAACTTTCTATTCTTCAAAGAATCCTGAAAAAAAATATTGTACACAAATATTTTGTACAATTGTACACAATAAATGTTTCCTGAGCAGCAGATCAGCATATTAGAATGATTTCTGAAGGATCATGTGACACTGAAGACTGGAGTAATGATGCTGAAAATTCAGCTTTGCCATCACAGGAATAAATTACTTTATGAAATATATTCAAACAGAAAACAGTTATTTTAAATTGTAATAATATTTCACAATATTACTGTTTTTACTGTATTTTTAATTAAATAAATGCACCCTTGGTGAGCAGACGAAGCTTCTTTTAAAAACATTAAAAATCTTACAGATTCCAAACTTTTGACTGGTAGTGTAATTCAGGGTACGTTTACACGACAACGATGTAATAAAAACGGGAACGTTTTTCCTTTGTAGTTTACACAGAGATGATTGCAGTATTGTTATCAAAAACTTGCAAATCCGTTTTCAAAAGTTTGCGTCTTCAGGCCCCCAGAACACTTTTGTCTATAAATGAAGGGCCAAAAAGTATAAAAAGTTTTTTGTTTTTAGTTGAAAACAGTGTCATGTAAACGGCCCCATAGAGGATAAAATATTAAACTTACAATTTTTAAAGACTGGAGTATCCAATCCTGCTCCTGGAGGGCCAGCGCAAAGCCACTGGAAGGCAAGCCTGCAACCTTTAGCCAAAAGAGTGTAACGGCTAATGCTAACACTCCGCCTCTGGCGGTACGCAGGGAAAGAGACCAGAGGCTGTTTTTTGAATGGATGTCAATGGATGAGAGGCTTCACTATGCTGATTAAACAGCTTTTGTGGGGAAATAGCTAATCATTTAATTAATTGACTGCCTATCTGCTAATCTTTAGCATGTTTTACACTAAACAATACTTTCGTTGGGAACTATATATAGATTTTAGCTTGATAAAAGTGTATTTTTTAAGAGAAGGCAGACTAGGGAATGTTGCTAGGACTCATTTACGGCATTACCAACAGCAAATGTGCTGCATTACTGTTTAACAGATAGAACAACAGATGTTTTGTAAAAGCCACTGGAAGGCAACCTTTAGCCAAAAAAGCATAACGGATAATGCTAAGGCTCCGGCTGTAGCGGTACGCAGGGAAGGAGTTTTGAACGGCGGGCACTGATGTCACTGCCATTACACAATAGGCTGAGAGGTGCAGCAGTGATTAAGTTAGTCGTTACGCTTTCTCCAATGGTAAGAGAAACAGACCCTTTCATCTCCCTATAATATACAATCTCTGGCCAGCGTCCACAGCCCTAATTAAACACAGCTGAACCAGCTAATCAAGGATTTCTAGATTACTAGAAACTTCCAGGCAGGTAAATTGGAGCTAAACTCTGCAGGAGTGTGGCCCTCAGGAGTAGGATTCATACCAGATTATGGTAGTTAGTTGTCTTATAATTAACTAAGCATAAGGTGTGAAATGTATTAAAAATGTATAAATGTATTTAAAAAACAAACAATTTAACTACTATGGTTTGAGTGGTTTTGGAAAAAGGTTCTTTAGATTATTAAAATTTTCTTCATACCAAGAAAAAAAAAAAGGTTCTTTTAAGAACTGATCACTGAAAGGTTCTTTGAGGAACCAAAAATGGTCCTTTTGGAACCTTTATTTTGAAAAGTGTATTAAGGTGCAATCACATTAGCAAAATTTCAGCTAAATTTCACAGGCAACAAAAGTCCATTGTCTATTGTCAATAGTGTAGCAATGTATGAAGCACAGCTCACACATTAGTCACTTTCAACCCAAGCAGCTTTTTGTTGGTCAGCGCAGTGAATTTGTGTGACTAATTCGAATACGAGTGTAAACTGTGTGGGGAACTTTTTCATAAAACTCCCAAAAACATGGAGTTCTATTGCAATGACTGGATTGACTGTGAAATTTTGGAATTTGCAACATTTCGCAAATTTTTTATTTCCGTCCTCTAAGCTATAATTAAAAAACTACAGCACAAGCATAGGTACTGCATAACAGGAATGACCCTCTGCAGGCCTCAGGAATCCACTGCACGGCTCTCTGTGAGGCCTAACTTACCGACTTCTGCCTCTGCTTAGCTGAAGAAAGGAGGAAGGGAAACAGACAAAAAGAAAAGACCAAGGGAGTGTGAAAGATTGGGATTCAGAGGAACAAAGAAAAGACAGGGGGAGAGAGAAGGGAAAGAGTGAGTGGAATAAGCTGGCATGAACGTTGAGACGATGACAAACATAACAGGCTCTGCATGATGCTGCTGTGCAGGAGGTGACAGACAGATGCAGAACGAGGGAGCGTCCATCGGCATGCTTTACCTTCTTAAAGAAAGGCATTCGTTTCTCGCGGGCTAAAGGGGATATTACTGTGTTTGGGCTGGCTTTGGGAGAACGCTGATGGGGAGGAGGGTCACTCTCCTCTGGATCTAACCCTGCAGCGTCTATGTCCACAGCTACACACACATATATAAATGCACACACTTACATATGAGCTTCAGCAAAACACAAGGGGGAATTCATACAGACCATAAGATAGACACTTGTAAATTTACAACATTCATTTTAAAACAATGATTTATAACGCAACAATTAAGAATGCACACAAAATATGCAATGAAGCATACTGCATTTCAGTAAAAACAGACCCTTGTGAAAAAGTACACATGCTTTTTTTAAAAGAGTACTTATTAAGGAAATAATATACAGTCAAACCAAAATTTATTCAGACACCTTGAACATTTCATTCATTATTACAGTTTATTCACTATAGTTAAAAAAAAATGGTAATAAAATATGACAAGATCTCAGAGTTAAACTGGGTCAGAAAAAAATAATCTTAATTATGTCAGATAATACTTAAGCAAAACATGTTCAGGTCAAAGTGTCTGAATAATTTTTGGTTCCAAATTTTTATCAGTTTTACTGGTAGTCTGAAGAATTTTTCTGCACCCACTAGTAAAACAAACAAAAAAAAAAACTAAATATAACATATATGAACACTTAACTGAGTATTAATTGCAATTAAAGTGAAAATATATTAGTTTAAATTCATATTAAATGCAATTTGCTGAAGTTTATTTTTGATTTCATAATTAGATAATTCCATTGTCTTTGAAATATGTTTAAACTTTACTAAAGAATGTATTGACAGGCATTTATGTTAAACTAAAATATACTTTAATGTCATTTCTATTGAAACTTGTTTGTTGTGTAATTAGTATTTATGCATTTGTAAAGATGAAGTTGCAATTTAGTACATTAAAATATATTAACTTCAGATGTAATATCGAATAACTCACTACAGTTAAAATTATAATCAAGAACATGTACTTTAGTATGTTAGTGAACACATCAAAATAAGTGTACTTCTTTAGAGCACAAAATAAGATTATTAAAACTTAATCATTTCATTTGACATTACAAATTGGACTTTTTAAAAGTGTACTTAAGTGTGTTAAGAATCAGCCATGAAAATTTACTTTCTTTAAGTGCACTTAAGCGGTCTTTTATTTCATTAATATTATATTATCTTTAAATACAGTTACACTGCAAGCACACATTCAATACAGTTAAGAACACTTTATCAAAACTGTAGAACGACAGTTGTTTGCTCTAGTCAAAAAAATCTGGAATGTTTGGAATTTCTATAATAATTTGGAATCAATCCTAAAGGATCTTACAGAAGAATTGTCTATTGTCTTACAGGATTCCAGCATTACACACAATGGAGTTATTAAAGGGATAGTCCACCCAAAAAAGGACATTCTGTCATCATTTACTTACCCTCACGTGGTTGCAAACCTGTATGCATTTCTATCTTCTGTGGACCACAAAAGAAGACATTTTGAAGAAAAAAAAAATAAATAAATAAAAAAATAAAAATAAAAATAAAAAAAAAATATATATATATATATATATATATATATATACATACATATATACACACACACACACACAAACATTTCACAAAACATATTTTATGTTCAATAGAATAACGTTTTGAAGTGACAGGAGAGTGAGTAAATGACCACAGAATTTTTATTTCTGGATGGAGTATCCTTTCAAACAAACAGAACTTCAGGAGGAGGAATTCCATTCTCCGACCAATCAAAATGCTAGAGTAGCATATATAAACCGCTGTTTTCCTCACACATTTGGCTCCACACACTCATTATGGGTAGCTCAAATCAAACAGTGTTTTCTCATCATCTGAGGACATTTCTTTATCCCACTTTACTAGGCTGAACTTCAGAAGCTGACACGGCAACTTACCTTTTTAAATGTTTTGCTGTAATAGTGACTGCCACTGCATTTCCAGCACTTTCTTCCTCCATTCTTTTCTCAAATTTTGACTCCCCACAGTCCCCAGTATCGTTAGTGTTAACAGACTCAGAGAGTCTCCCTTTTGTTGATTTCAGTTCTTGCACATGTTAAACCCTTCTTGCACATGTGACCAAAACCCTTTGCTGATCAAGCACTGAACAATTTTATGATAATAAATTTTAACTACAATTAGTTCCATGCTACAATAGAAAATTGAGTGAATCTGGTTCACATTCATCTAGAATTTTTTGACTAGGGCAGAGGATGTGTTAAAAATATAATATGATGTGACATATATAATATAATATAGTACATCAAAAGTTTTCATTGTTTTGATGCACTGAATAATGTTGAAAATATAACATTGAGTTTTAAAGTGACATCCAATTTTGATAACTTACCTGAGGAAGGAGGGGTTGATTTACGTGAGTTTGAAACCATGTCTCCTAAACTAGATAAAGAGTTTGCTCCTGATTTACTGTGAAGGAAAAGAACAACATACAATCCTTAATAAAAAAAAGAAAGGAATAAGAAGTATATATTTTCTTTTATGTATTTAAGAGTACTCTGCTAAAGAGTACTCTGCTTAAGCTCTGCTTAAGTGGCCTTTTTTTCATTAATATATTATCTGCAAGTACAGTTTTTTTTAAAAGACTTTTAAGACTTTTAAGTGCACATTCAATACAATTAATCACATTTCTTTTTCACAAGGAATGCCTTTAAGAAATGCAGTCAAAGTCTAGTTTTGTGTATCAAAGCTATATTTTCTGTATTATGTTGTGTGTTTGTGGAACAGATACCTTGAGTAAAATTTTCCTTGTTTTGCACGTTGCTCCAGGTGGATGCGAGTGCTTTCAAGCTTCACTGGACTTGGGATAAAACCGATATCACACCCTTCCTTCACCAAGCGACCAATCCACCAGTCGTTATTAAATTTCTGTCATTAAACACACAAAGTATACAATATCAATCTCACAGAACTTTACAAAGTAAAAATGTCTAATTAAAAATTTAAAGGCCATCTTAAATATATAAACTGGAGTGTGTGTTTGTGTATATATATATGAGCAATTTCACACGAGTAGCCATGCGACATGGCTGTATATCAGCTGTATATCGCACGGCTATGAGTGTGATATTGCGTTTATACAACAGTTCGATGGCACAAGTGTGTAAATAAATAAGAAATAACAATGAAGTGTCTTTAAAACCCTCTTTTGTGCAGAACTACTTCCTTTTGCCACGGATTCAAATTTCAATTTGACAATTTGACCAAGGCTCCGTTACTAATTCTAAAAAGTCACTTCTGAACTAGTAACGAAGGAATTTTGAGTCCATCCATTGAAACTCATTGTGTTTTGTACAGTATTAGAGAGAGAGACAGAGAGAGAGAGAGAGAGAGAGAGATCGCCTGAGCGAGCATTACCTGTGTCTGATATAACATTCATTCTTCAGGTCGATGTCCATAATATTATATCCAAACATTATATTATGTTTGAATCTCCGCTGAGGAAAGCGAGCTTTGTATTTGTCCTTGTTACAGTTTAGGGAATTTTCCATAACAGTGCTAAAACAACGTCCTTTATTTATAAATGTCCCTTTCAATTTAAAAGTCTTTTGCGACTGACTCACTCACTCGTAAAGTTTGCCACCATCTAATGGCGTTCACTCAATCCATATTACGCACTAATGGACCCTTTCTCAATACTAAATACAACATTTTATTTATATAAAATAATATTTATTGAAGAACAATATTTAAATTAACAACAATAGCCATTATAAATGACAAAAGGAAATAAACACAAATTGTACAATTCAGTCAAACATGCAAAAGCAGTGCTCTACAGAATGTAAGTTAAATATAGCCTTAATATTAAATTATTAAATTTAACATAGCCCATTTCGATTTGCTCAGGAACAAGTAATAGATTAATAAGACCAAAGATTGCCCATTGTATGTGCCCAAAATGAATTATATCTCATGTTTAACCACTATAGGAGACAGCGGAAAATCCCCGAAGCACTGGCTGAGATGAAGCTGTTCTCGGCGGGTACACGACCCCTGAACGGCCGCTGACGGCCTGGAGCTCGCGTCTCCGAAAACGTCTAAACAAACATTTAGGCAACTTATTTTGGGTATTTCACTTATTTGCTGATAAACCATATTACAAGGCCTTGTTTGATATGTGTGTCTGTTTGAGTAAAAAAAAATCTGTGATACATGATGTATTTTGAGTATTGTGCTTTGTGTTTGTTGTGATATGGACATACGGTATTAATTTTATTTGTTCAGGTTTGTTCAGCATTAAAACTCATTTTAACTCAACCATAATAATTGTTCTTCATTTTGTTTCACCATATATGTGAATATGAATGTGTGTATATGTATATACATACTTCTTTAACATGAAGGAAATCTTTAGCCTCAAATGAGATTCCCATTCCAGGCACAGGGACATCATCTTCAAGGGAAGCACTGTAGCCAACATTAGTACGTACTGCAAATGCCACTGGTTTAGTCTGTGTAGAAGGACAAAGAGTGAATAAAGTATGAAATATTAATGAGTGGTAGAAGAGAAAGATTGGAACATTACAACATCTCTCATGCTATACCAAATCTGTGGAACGCAAAATAAGTTATTTTGAAAAATGCATCAGTGTTTTGACATTGTTCGTACAATGAAAGACCATAGGGTCCAATCATGTTGTTTGAACAGCAAAATTCTTGTTTTTTGATGCTAACGGTGTCTTTACTACCTTTCTGGGCCTTGAAAGTGGTAATTGCGTTGCAGTCTATGGGAAGTCAAAAAGCTCTCGGATTTCATCAAAAATATCTTAATTTGTGTTCCGAAGATGAACGAAGGTCTTATGGGTTTTGAACGACATGAGGGTGAGTAATTAATGACAGAAATAAAATTTTTGGGTGAACTAACCCTTTAATGTGGGTTATGATCCAAGTAATTTACGCAAAGGGCTAGAAGTGACTTGTGAAATAGCTATTAGCTCCAAGGTGTGTAAACCCCTGGTGCATCCATTCCTACCGCTCCCAAACTATCTTCTCAGATTGTCCAACATGCCTGCCACTTTAGGCACTGCCCAACAGACTGAGAATCAGACTGACAATCCTTAAAATGAATTAAAAAGCTTGTTGAACCTTGCTGCTGCAGGTTCCTCTCCCCCTTATGCAGACACTACAAGGCTTCCAACCACGCAGGCAAAAACTAATGTTGATCCCAAAATCAGAAAAATCTCTCTGACCCCCAAGGAGCAGAGTGCAGCCCTCCCCAGCGGGACAGTCTCGGCTCCTCTAATTAGAGTCTCTGATAATGTTTTCAGAAACACAGATGTAGGAGCTGCTCAAGAGATTGGAGATTGGATTAGTCTCACAGCCTCTGAGAAAAATAACTTGCAGTGTTGGAACCTTTCAAACAGTTTAACCCAAACAAAACTTTATGAAATAAGTTAGAAGCAATTGCCAGGCAGAAAAATTTGGGGATAGCTGATGTTCAAGTTCTTGTTGAAAGTTTGGTACTGGCCAGTAAACTGACAAAGATTCAGGCCACTGACTTTGCACCCAGAGTGGCGGATTCAGTATTGTACCGCGTATTCTGCTTATGAAAAAAGGTACAGGAAATTCTGAGCCGAGGCTTATTTCCCTGGACATGTGTGACTCAAATTAAGCAAAGGGCCAATGAAAACCCCCTAGAATATGTAGTGCATTTCTGTTTGGCATTTGAAAATTATTGTGTTGCAAACAATGCTAATGAAGACTCTGCCACTAGTGGGCAATCAAAAGAATACACAGAACTGCTTATCATTGGCTCGGTCCACATTCCCAATTGAAACAAATCCTCCAGATGAGATATTTTGTTACTGGGGTGGTCAGCCAGGGCATAAATCCCCTTTCTGCCGCAACTAGCCTTCAAAGTGTAAAATCTGTGGCTAGGGATGCAACAATTATAGATTTTGTTGGTACGATTATAGTCTGAGGAATAAGCACGGTTTCACGATTATCACTATTATTATGCATTCATTAATTTCACAACACTACTAATGTATAAAATTCACATAAATACTCTTTAAAGTTTATTTATTGCTGCCTTATGCAACAGAAAAACAGAAATTACACAGTAACCTAATAATACAGCACAAAAACAATTATAAAGACAAACAAATGTCTATCTCTCCCTTTGGAATTAAAGGTGACCATAAACATCCATGTCAGTATTTCTCTTTTGAAAATAACAAATGGAAATAATCACAAAATTATTTAGTGTTTTCAGTTTGTGCATTCTTTTGGACCTGAGGACTTGGAAACATGGTGAAAAAATGTTGTTTTTTTTTTACTTAAACATAAATAATACTATAACAGAAATGATAAATCACAATGAAAATAAAAATAAACAAAGTCTTTGTCTCTTTGGAATGAAATAAAAGCTACAAATTAGCTATGGATTTCCCTTTTATTTTTTACCCTGCTTTTGAGTTATTGTCTTTTATGAGACTAGTTTTTCCGGCTTTCCGTGTTTTCACTGTTATACAGTAGGGGGCGCTAGTACGCATCTCCTGAACGATTGCAATGTCTCCATGCCAAAACACAGGCGAAGAATAAGCAGAAAAGAGCGATCTCACAAATAAGCAGATGCATATGAAAAATAATGCGATCATCAGCATTAAACAGCAGATAAATGAAAACTGTCTAACCATACTGAATGAAATGTCGACCCAGGACGAGCTATAGGACTGTGAAGCTTTGGGGGGAGGGGGGGTGTTGATGAACTCGATCTAACGTTAATCAATCTTTGTTTTACATGCACATGAAGCTAGAATAAAACTGATTTTTTTTTGTTTAAAAGCAGAGGCTCTGCTCTTTCTTTTGATATACTGCATGTTCAGATTATCATTCAACAAAATATTGTAGGGGCCATGAAATGTTTGTGAAAATGACAAAACTGTTAAAAATGGTGGTGGGGTTCTTTGGTGGAAATAAAGCTTCGCTGTTTGGTCCATCTGCCATAGTTAATATAGTGTGTGGAGTAGTAACCTCCGTGTCTCTGATAAGCACGACACTTTAAGCTGGTGCACCGCTAGTGTAACTTTGTTTTCATTTTGTGCAAGTTGCAACAGTTCTATACAACAGAAACATTCGGTGTAGCAGAGCCTTTACGATTAATTAACCGTGACGTTTTAAATCGCGGTTAATTGTGAAATCGGTTAATCGCTGCATCCCTATCTGTGGCAGAACTGACCATGTCGAAAAATTCTGTCAAAATTGCAAGAAAACTTCCGGGTAAACAAAGGGAAAGGGAAGAAAGAGACAAAAATAGAGAATGCCACACTGTCTGAAAAAGAGTTAGCAAAACACAGAAAACTGCTAGGTGATTAGGGGTCAGTGGCCTCCGGTTCCTGTGATAAAACTGATCCTCGCCATTTCGTTAATGCATTGTTAGGAGGCCGGCAATGCAAAGCTTTGATCAATACAGGTGCGGCAGTGTATCACAAATATTCCTCTTGAAACCACATCTGATTCTTTGTACATAGAAGATTTAAATGGTAAAGAAGTGTAAAATTCTGGCTTGGTGAAAACACTGTAGGCACAATAGTTGGTGTTGACATTTTGAAAGAGGATGATGTTTTGCTTTCAAAAGATAAGATTGTGCTTGGCTGCAATGAAACAATTTGCTTATCTCGTTCTGGTCTCCACCATGATTTGGATGCGCTTTAGCAGAAGCTACTAGTGTGACAGAGACTCGTCCTGAATGGAAATTTCTAAATTCCCTGATGTTTAGGCAAAAGGCAAATTTGATTGTGGGTTTGCAAAAATTCAGCCACTTAGCATCCCAGGCTCTATGCATGATGCCAGACACTAGTATTTATTGAAAAACGGAGCTGAAAATGTTGCAAAAGAGTTACATAAACGGGGATCATAGTTCCATGCACTACCAACTCTCCCATGTGGCCTGTCAATTGACTACAAGCCAGCAAATATTTTGCATGAGATAGGATCTGAACATTGTCATTTCGCTGCTTTAGACATTTCTAATGGATTTTGGACTTGCCCCTTAGCACCTGAGGATCAGGCTAAGGTTGCTTTCACCTGTAATGGCCAACAATGGACATGGACTCATATATCACAGGGGTTTTGTAATTCTCCCACGATGTTTCATCAGGCACTTGCAACATCCATTGACCCTGTATGCAAGACAATTGAATCTGACGGGTCTGTCATACTGCAATATGTGGATGACATTTTGATTGCTCACTCAAAGAAGTTAATTTAACTGCTGTAGAAACGGTTTTGAAAGTGAATGTGAAAAAAGCTCACCTAGCCCGACCCGAAGTAACCTATTGTCGAACTTCCAAAGCCAAACACTGTTACATGATCTAAGGCAAGTAATGGGACTTCTGAATTACTGCAGCCAGTATGTTCCGGAATACACTGAATTATCTAAACTGCTTACAGAGGCCTTGAAAGGAGGAAAGCCAGGGCCAGAACTAATTAAATGGACAAGATGCATCTGTGAGTATTAGGCTGTGTGTTCACCAAAGCGTTTTTAGCCAGCTGAAAACTCTAGGCGCTCTGCTGAAAACACCTAGCTGTGGGCGCTTGAGAGCATTCTGGCAGCACAGCGTTTTTTTCAGTTGAGATGCTTTGCTTGCTATGATATGGAATATCTGCGGAAGTGTTCTTTTCACAGATAATTAGTTTCTGTACTGTTTCTACACCATGTGCAGAATTATTAGGCAAGTTGATTTTCTGATCATATTTTTTTCCAAGCACATTTTACCAATTCCAAACCACATCAATCTTAATAACTACTATTCATTTTGTATTTAATCATTTATAAGTGATATACACTACCAGTCAAAAGTTTGGAATCGGTAAGATTTTTAATGGTTTTAAAAGAAGTTTCGTCTGCTCACCAAGGCTGCATTTATTCAATTAAAAATACAGTAAAAACAGTAATATTGTGAAATATTATTACAATTTAAAATAACTGTTTTCTGTTTGAATATATTTTATAAAGTAATTTATTCCTGTGATCAAAGCTGAATTTTCAGCATCATTACTCCAGTCTTCAGTGTCACATGATCCTTCAGAAATCATTCTAATATGCTGATCTGCTGCTCAAGAAACATTTATTGTGTACAATTGTACAAAATATTTGTGTACAATATTTTTTTTTCAGGATTCTTTGATGAATAGAAAGTTCAAAAGAACAGCATTTATTTGAAATATAATCTTTTGTAACATTATAAATGTCTTTACTGTCACTTTTGATTGATTTAATGCATCCTTGCTGAATAAAAGTATTAATTTCTTTCATTTCTTTTCGAAAAAATAAAAATAAAAATTTTACTGACCCCAAACTTTTGAACGGTAGTGTATAATGTTACAAAAGCTTTGTATTTCAGATCAATGCTGTTCTTTTGAACTTTCTCTTCATCAAGGTATCCTGAAAAAAACTGTTTTCAACATTGATAATAATCATAAATGTTTCTTGAGCAGCAAATCAGCATATTAGAATGAATTCTGAAGGATCATGTGACACTGAAGACTGGAGTAATGATGCTGAAAATTCAGCTTTGCATCACAGGAATAAATTACTTTATATATTCAAAGAGAAAACAGTTATTTTAAATTGTAATAATATTTCACAATATTACTGTTTTTACTGTACTTTTAATTAAATAAATGCAGCCTTGGTGAGCAGATGAAACTTCTTTTAAAAACATTAAAAATCTTACAGATTCCAAACTTTTGACTGGTAGTGTATAATTGTTCATTAAGGCTGGAAGTGCAAAACCCACTTATATTCAGGTGTGCATAATTAGGCAGGTTTTCTTTTACAGATAAAATGAGCCAACAAAGAGATTTAACTCAGACTGAAAAGTCAAAAATTATTAAATGCCCATGAGAAGGATGCAATACTAATGCAATACTAGAAACTGCAAAGTTAAAGCATGACCATTGGACAGCAAAACGCTCATTGGGTCAGCAGGGTTGAACATTCTTCACCTCGAGGCGACTGTTAAAAAACGCAGAGCGTTCAGTACTTCAGCGTGAAATAGATGCTCAGCGCCTCGTTTCGCTCCTGCTATTGAAAAAAAAAATGGCGCTCCCAATTGGAAAAGTACGGTATCCGCTGGGGAAAAAAACGCTTTGGTGGACATTCTGCCTTAGAGACTCTTGCTTCCACACCATCTTAGACATGCTAATGCCAGCAAGCTAGGGATGTAACGATACATCCAGAATCCGGAAAATTGATTAAAACGTGACGATTCAAGTCGGTTGGGATGCTAAATGAATCGCGATACATTTTGGGGCGGGGGTTTATATGAATGTATATTTGAAGAGAGCTGACTGGGTTCAGAAAAGTTTAGATGGTATTTTCTTTTCATCTTACTTCCGTACAATGCATTTTAAAGTACTTTTAGCACACAGTTTACAGCGGTAATCATGGAAGCGCTGTACTGCCGCTGTTCCATAAGCGCCACCTGCTGTCAAGAAAGTGTATTTGCGTTCTCATGCAGCCCGTCTGCTGTTAATAAGTTTTATGCAGCATAATTTCACAAAGCTAAAGTCTGAACATTCTGTTTTTGCTTCAAATTTTGCATCTTTGTTGGGATCGTGATTAAAATGCAGTGGTTGCCTTTAATTTTAAATGGCTACAGATAGTTCAGCCTGTAATAGAGCAAATAAACATCTTGTTCATGTACTCATATGAAGAGATTTCTTTTATTTGTATTATTTATTTATTTATTTGATTTAGGATCGGTTTTAAAATTTAAATTTAGTTTTGTTATAAAGATGGTGGTACTGAAACTGTTAACAAACACACCTAGGCTCAATCTCTAATCAAAGACAGGCCAAGTGGGAAGCCACTCTTTTGAGCAACAATGTGGAGATACAAATTGACTCTGATAATGCTTTCAATCCTGCCTCACTGCTCCCAGGTGAGGGAAATGTGCATAACTGTCTACAACTAATTGAACATGTCACCAAGAGCCCTCTGGACACTGAGCCACTACCTAATGTTTGGAAATGCAGAAGATTTTTACCTACTGCTGGACTACCTATTGCTCTCTCATTAAACTCATAAAGTCATGTGCTCTCCCTGCAGAAGGAGCTGTTTTTAAAATAACAGGACACTCAAAGGACAGCTCGCCTGAACCCAAGGGAAACAAAGCTGCAGATGCCGCTGCCAGGGGGGCAGCAAAACAAACAAAAAGAACTGTCAGTGTAATGCCTCTTTCTCCACAGGAGGCGGAGGATTGTGTCAAAGACATTTTTGCACTATATGCAGTTAATGATGCTGATGAAGTAGAGCATTGGACAAAATTAGGTGTACACCAGAGCTCAGATAGACTGTGGAAATTTAATGAGCGACTTGTTTGCCCTTCTTCTGCTCAAACTAAATTAATGTCTGTGTATCATGGTTTGGCACATGCAGGTCTTGAAAAGTTAAATTCAATGATTTCAAAAACATGGTGCTGGCCAAAGATCAGAAATGCTTGCACTGATTTTTGCAAAAGGTGCTTGGTATGTCTCAAAGTGAATTCCCAGTCAAAGCTTAACATTTCTTTGGCACATGCTGACACACCTACAAATTGACCTAATAGGTCATCTGCCTCCTAGTGGAGAATTCACTTACACTTTAATAACTGTTCATTTGTTTTCTAGATGGGTGGAGGTGTTTCCACTTCGAAACTTCACAGAAAATGCAACAGCCAAAATCTTACTGAATGAAGTTTTTCCAAGGTTGCCGTTACAAATCAATTCAGATCAGAACTGCCAGTTTATTCTTTAAAAATTATAATTTTGTGTTCTATAAGAGGAAAAAAATCATGCAATTCAATGTTTTTAAAACAGAAAAAAGCAGGAGCATGTACTAGTAGGCAAAATCAATATGGACTCAATGTAATTAACATCCACAAGACGGTCTGCACTGCACACACACTGAATTATGGGTATGACAAACAGAGGACACTGTGTCCTTTAATGGAAGTGGGGATGGTGGGCTGCTCACATGCACTTCATGAGTCTCCATGATCTGTCAAGACAATGCTCCTTTTATCTTTCCTTTCTTTATTTCGGTCTGCATCATTTTGCATCTGCATTTTTATGAAAGGTGAGAGGCAATGTAATATTTTTTATAGGAGCTTTAAATTATATTTTGTGTTATTTTTTTATCCCATTTTTAAATCCCTGCTTTGTTTTCATAGCCACTGTCTGCCTCTTATGTAACGCAATTTTCCATTATACACGCAGTATTGATCAGACATAGTGATTGTAACCTTGCATGTACATGCCTGTTCAGCTATACAGTCTCCAATGAGAATAAATGGAGAGAAAATGGAGACTTCTGTTTCTTTTTCTCTTTAGAACAATATCTTCAATTGTATCTCCAGAATTTCAGAAAACATTCTGATTTAGCAAGATAACAAAGCGAGATTAACCAAGGCTGCATTTATTTATGCATAAATATATTTTATCAGAAAATATAATAAAAAACTGTAATATTGTGATATATTACAATTTAAAATAATTGTTTTCTATTTGATTATATTTTAAAATGTAATTAATCTATGGTGTCAAAGCTGAATTTTCAGCATCATTACTCCAGTCTTCAGTGTCACATGATCTTTCAGAAGTCATTCTAAATCTTAATTATTCAAAACTTTTGGCTGGTACTGTCTATTTCCAAGAAAAACAACTGAGCTATGCTGTCCACATTAATTTTATTGCTCTATATTCCTACTGTGTATTATGTCTTATTTGTTTTTAGTTTTTATTCCTCCAAATGAATTTTTGGAGAATGGCTTCAGAAGTCTTGGAATATATTGTGCTGTTTTGTTCTTTTTGGAGCATTTCTTTTTATGATAAAGCACAAAATCAACTCATTTTGTGTTCCATATAGGACAATTTTTCAATTTTGGGTGAAGTATTGCTTTAAGGCACATTCAAAAGTGGTTTAAAGTGTTTGACTATGCGTGTGAGAGAACAGATGCAGATATTTCAAGAAACATGGTCAGTGAAGAATTTTACTTGTCTGAATATTTTACTGCCATCTAGCTTTATTTTCAATATTAATGTGAGCATTCAATAAATAAATTATAACATCTAATTGATGCCAAGCACTAAAAATAGCTATCTCCCCTAGAGATGGTAAAGATTAAATAGACTATAGAAGAATAAAAATAGATCGGAAAGACTAATGTAGTGAGATTTCATGTATTGCCTTCAAATAGCTGCTTTGATTTTCCACAGAGAAAGTTCTGTCTAAAAATGAGCCTCGCTACAAATTAAGCTTTAGAAGAAGATGGCACTCAATATCCAGAGTAGACAAACCCTAACGTTTTTTTGTGAAATGAATCAATATGAAAAAATAATTTGAACTTGGAAAAAAATCTGTAAAATAAACAGATTTATGTTTTAGCAACTTCTTGATTCTGTAATCCTATTATAGTACTTTTTACAAATAAATAAATAGTTAAAAACATGTATTACATACACTTTAAACAACAGTGAACTCAGTAATCTGGTAAATTTGTGAGCACTGGAAATCATATTTTCTCAAGCAAAGACCCGCTAATGCAAATTATACATACAGTACAAAGTGACATATGACATGAATATGACAATTTATCTTGACATCTACGCTTAAGCGCTGCGTTCTCAGCATTGTCAAAATAAAAGCTGCTTCCAAAACTTATCGGCCAAACAGAAATAAATATTGCATATGGCTGCTAAGACTAATATTAAAAGTTAGTCATCTAATTATTTTTTAAAGTCAGTTACATAAAAAGGTAGATTGGTCTAATTTAAATCCAAAAAGTAAGTCTAACTGCTAGTTGGTCAAACCGGTTCTTGAGACACAATGTTAATATAATAATGATTGGCCCCAGGCTGATGCCAATAATTTCAAAACCATTACTACTTAAGATATAGATTGAATAATATTGCAGTAGTATGATATTCTGAATATAGCCACAGACAGATAGACTCATGATTAGGCAGAAAAACAGACATCCAACAAACCCTTGTCAAACTGCCAGTTAAAGGATTAGTTTGCTTTGAAATGAAAATTACCCCAAGCTTTACTCACCCTCAAGCCATCCTAGGTGTATTTGATCCTCTTCTTTCTGATGAACACAATCTGAGTTATATTAATAAATATCCTGACGCATCTAAGCTTTATAGTGGCAGTGAACAGGACCAACGAGTATGAGCTGAAGAAAGTGCATCCATCCATCATAAACGTGCTCCACATGGGGGGTTAATAAAGGCCTTTTGAAGCGAAGCGATGTGTTTAAGACAAATATAGGACGTAGTGTAAGTGTTTTGAATTACAAGAGCCGTTACGCTTTCGCTTTCTTCGTATGTTGAATACGGAAGGCGGTTTGGCGGAGGCTAGATATTTTACTTTATAACTTGTTAAATATGGATATTTTTCTTACACAAACGCTTCGCTTCACTTCAGAAGGACTTTATTAAACGTGTGGCACTTTCTTGAGCTTCATACTCATTGGTCCCGTTCACTGCCATTATAAAGCTTGGATGCATCAGGATATTTATTAATATTTCTCCATCATATACACCTAGAATGGCTCGAGGGTGAATAAAGCTTGGGGAAATTTTCATTTTAAAGTGAATTAATCCTTTAATCAGACATTCAGTCATAGTAAGTGAGTAAAACATGCAGCAAAACCTTGGCCTTTTCGAGCTGAGCCTGAGCCTGTCTCTCAGCCTCTCTGCGTAAGGTCTCTTTATCTTCCTCCAGAGACACATCCGAGTCCGATGGCCGACTAGTGTATGAGTCCGCAGAACCCTACAACAAGAGCAGAGAGATTTCTTTTTTCATATACATGTGTATTTATATAGTGCATTTTCTTCATAAAGATTGTTTTAACGGACTCACATAGTTACTTTGACAATTTGATTGTCTTCCTTGATTTTACCACCATGACATTTACTCATTTTACAAATACAGACACCATACGTAAAGTTGAGGTGTATTGTTTTTGTATGGTGGAATAGTTTCTCCTACTCCAGCTAAATATGCAAAGACATGTAAGTAAGTCATTAGGTTGATTCCCAACATTTTGAAGAATGTTGGTAACCAAACAGTTTTGGTTACCACTGAAACAAAACAAAACATAAACAAACAGCTTCAGCAGCAGTTAATCAAACTTCAAGCATCCAGGGCGATATGTGTCAGTATAAAGTCCAAAACCACTGACCATTTGGGATGGGAAAGAGCCAGTTAAAAGTAAACAAAATCTTACTGAGCAAATTGTTATGTGCTTGGCCATGGCTAATTTTACAAAAAGAAAGAAAGAAAGAAAGAAAGATAAAAGAAATACACATATGTCATGAAAACTCTTGGAGTGTTTGGCATGGTAATAGATATGACAATGATGATATGTTTGAACTTGGCGGAATAGATCTGCTAACCTGCTGCTGCTGTTGGTTATTGCTGCTGCTGCTGCAGAGCAAGTATGGGACTTGCTGCTGCCAATACATACATGACACACTGCTGTGAGCAAGTAAGACATGCTGCTGCTGTACAATATAGCGTACATGAATTACCCATAGCAGATCTATACAGGTGGAGCTGAGGAAGGTGGAGAGTTTCTGAAAGCACGCTGCAGCTGCTACAGCAAATGCTGACCAAGTATTTGAAGGTTGAGCAGCAAGCTCATTGGCTAATACAGCAGGAACCAATCAGCTGTCCCCTATAGAGAATGATGTGATTGCAAGCAGTTAATGAACTTTAAGCCTGTGCCATCTAGAATTTCTTGACAGAACTTTGTATTTTTAAAAAGAGTACTTATTATGGAAAACTTTTAAAGAAGTTTTTAATTGTGAACTGAATGCTTTCAGACACATTACAGAATGTTAATTGCAATCAAATGAAAATGTATTAAATGCAGTTAGATGAACTTAAATCCTACTTAACTATGTCAAATAGCACTTTTAAATAGGGCCTACATCTTTATATGTAATTTCATAATTGCTTCTATTGTCTTGTGTTTTAGTATGTTAGTCAACACCTCAAAATAAGTGTACTTCTTTAAAGCATGTCAAAAGATTATTAAAACATAATGATTTAAAATGTACTTTAAACTAAAACTTTTAGGCCTGGTTTCACAGACAGGGCTTAGATTAACCCAGAATTAGGCCTTTATTCAATTAGGACATTTAGCTTATATAAACGTGCCCTAGAAAAAAATATTACTGGTGTGCATCTTGAGATATAACAATTGCACTGACATATTTTAAAATATGTCAGTGCAAGTTGCTTTCAGTTAAAACAGCTCAAACATGCATTTTAAGCTGGGACTAGGCTTAAACGCAGTTCACTCAAAAAAAGAAGAGTAACCCCTGACCCGACAAAAGACGTGATGACGAACGCGGAAGCACAGAGGATAGAGCCAAACAAAACACCGGTCATGAATTAGAAGTCTAAAACAAGAAATTTTAAAGAGAAATGTCAGAGGATTTTGATATAAGAGGAGCTTCAGTTTGTTGCACAGCCCTATTTGTTTGAACCACAAGGCGTCTAAGCTTACGATACTCCTATATCCTGTGGCATACATCGCGTCAGGGGTTACTCATTTGGCGCAAGTCAACTTGCGCAGTATGTGTACGGTCATCTGGCAGAAGCTAGTTATTTTAGTTTGTAAAGTTTTAAATATGTATATATTTCTTGCAAAAACCCATCGCTTCACTTCAGAAGGCCTTTATAAACCTTCAAAACACACCCCCGTTCACTACCATTATAACGCTTGGGAGAGCCAGGATATTTTTAATATATCTCAGAATTGTGTTCGTCTGAAAAAAAGATATACACCTAGGATGGCTTAAGGGTGAGTAAATCATGGGATAATTTTATGAACTATCCCTTTAAGCTTTGTCTGTGAAACAGGTAAGTGATTTGGAAATATTACAAAGTGCACTTTTTAAAAGTGTACTTAAGAAACGGTAATGAAAGTGTACTCTAAGCACATTTAAGTTGCCTTTTATATAAATAATATTATCTGCAAGTACAGCTGAACACTACATGTGCACAATCAATACAATTAAGCACACTTCTTTTTCATAAGTGTAGTAATAAAAACAACAACACATAAATGCATTAAAATGTGTGCATCTCTGTATGTAATATTTCTACCCCCTTTCGTGCACTAGGCTATAAAGAGAGATTCAAGGAAATGTTTAGAAATGAAACCTTGAATAGACACTGTGTTAACATGGAATCATGGTCAACTAATGTCAAGCAAGGTCAAAAGTGAAATGTGGGTGTTATATTCATGATTCAATAACATACAGAGAATAATCACAAGATACTCAGTATACTAGCATATCCTTTCACTGTCAATTTTCAAATGCACAACTCATCCAAACACACAAATACTGTAGATTAAGATTTATAGCTTCTTACGCCAATGTTGTTCTTGACTCGGTTTCCTGTTGCTCGTTTCAGCAGTCGTATCCAGGAGGCCTTCATCAGCCAATCCGGTTAGAGCATTTGCTCTCCTCACCATACCAACCACAAACTTCAATAAACTCTAACAACAACTACATACCGCCCATTATCTACCAAATTATATGCAAACATTATACTTGAGAGCTGCTGCTGTCAAAAAAATGAAATTATCATTAAAAAGTTAAAAACTAAATCTGTATCAGAGCAGAAGGTCCTTCTTTGATAAAATGCATGCAACAAATGCACTGCTGCTGTTGTTCAGCTAAACTGTTTTTCCTGTAGCTTTGACTAAAACTACAATTTAACCTACGCTACCTAATATCTCTGCTGTTGCCCGGGCTAATGTTATCAAAGCTAGATGTGCTGTCGCTGTGGGGACGAAGAGTTCTGCTGTGTTGTTGACGATGGCACGCAATTCCATGTGCTTGCTCTCGATCCCTGCGCATAGTGGATGATGAGAGCTGCAACGGCCTATGTATTTCCTTCTAGAACGAATGAGACTCGGTCCATCCCGCTGCAGCAACACCACCGAGACAGGCTGTCATGCTCCTCTATGAAGAGCCCTTCCCCGCTCCCCAGAGCTCAGCGCTCCGACGCTAAAGATGCAAGCACGTTTGCTGCAGTGATTTGCACCTCTAACTGCCAGTTTTTCTTTTATACGTTGTCCTTCCCGTCTTCTGCATGTTCCTCAGTTAAACATCAGGCACCCAGCCTTCTGTAAGCTCTAGTCTTCCTGTCTCTCTGATACGTCCTCTGTTTTGCTTTCACTCAGCCCTCTTTTCTCATCTCCCACCCTCCCCATTCCTCCTCGCTCTCTGCCTCTACGTTGGTCTTCAAGAGTCTCTCCATCTGCGTGTCGTCTTCTGTGATTAACCCCGCTGCACGTGTACTTGTGTGTGCGCGGGAGCATGTGTGCTGTTTCTGCAAAATGTGCACGTGCCCTTGTGAAAAAGAAGTGTGCTTAATTGTATTGAATGTGCACTTGTAGTGTACTTCAAATCTTAACAGATTTATTTTTAAAAACTGTAGGAGACTGACAGGCAAGAGAAGATATCGTTGAATTAAGTCGTTATTTTTGTTTTGTTTTTGCGCACAAAAGTATTCTGCCAAAGTCACGTGAACCATTGAAATTTTGAAATGTTTCGAAACAGTTATGACGTAACGAAGCCTCGTTTACTGAAATCACATGACTTTGGCAGTTTGATACACGCTCCGAACCACTGATTTGAAACAAAAGATTCGTAAAGCTTCATGAAGCAGTGTTTTGAAATTGCCCATCACTAGATATTGTTAAATATAAAGTAGTTATTTTGTTTTTGTTTTTTTGGCTTACAAAAAGTATTCTCGTCGGTTCATAATATTAAGGTTGAACCACTGTAGTCATGTGAAGTGTTTTAAATATGTCTTTAGTACCTTTCTGGGCATTTCAAATTATCTTGCTGTCAATGGAGGCCTCACTGAGCCATCGGATTTTATCAAAAATATCTTAATTTGTGTTCCGAAGATGAACAAAGGTCTTACGGGTGTGGAACGACATGAGGGTGAGTAATTAATGACAGAATTTTCATTTTTGGGTGAACTAACCCTTTAAGTCTATTCTTTTTAAATATATTATTTTTGTAATAAGTACACTTTTTAAAAAGATTTGAATAGTTTCCCAGGAACTCTTAAACACTTATGCACTGTAAACAACACATAAACACAGGATTTGTAAGATTGAACAGAAGTTATTTATTGCATTAATTCAGGCTATAAACTTGCACAACTGACACTTGCTATTAATATTATTATTATTTTTCAATAATCGCTAAAGGCTGCGTCTTTAGCCTCCTTGTTAGTGCGCCCGCCTCCAGGGCCGGCGTGTGCCTATAGGCGAACTAGGCAGCCGCCTAGGGCGGCAGCACAGTCAGGGCGGCAAGAAAGAGAGGGACTTATTTTTTTTTTTTTTTTTTTTTGGACATTCGTTTGGAATTATTTCACAAAAAGTTAACACCCGATTAGTTATTCTAAATCTAAATGAACTTAAGTCGGCATGAAACGGAAGTTGCGATTTTCTTTTCTTATCTACTGTGACGTCTATCCGAGTGAAACGGCATCTGAAATGAGAGGGCGGGACTTGATTTCGTCCTTCGGGAATTGATTGGATCATTGGAAGTTAGGCGTGGCTAACAAAATGGAGGCAGATATGAATGCCCATTTGCAGTCAGTTGTAGCGGATTTCTCTCCACTGGACTCATTCCAAGCATCCTCACGTTACTGTAAGAGCTTTATTTATTTAGGATGACGAGGACGGTTAACGGCACTAAACAGCGAGAGAGCGCGCGCGAGAGACTGACTGACTGACAGTGCGTGTCCGTTGGCGCGGAGCGAGCGGGTAAGAGCAAGTGTTCTCAGTTCATCCGCGCGTAAGTTAAGTGTGACGCTCAACATCCATAGGAATGAATCTAAAAACACTCCAGTCGCTTGCTCCGCTCCAGTGGACACGCAGCCTGACTGACTGAGCGTGTCCTCAGGTTCCTTTCCATATTTGAGGGTACTGTACACCCCAATGACTGGCACCAGCGGTGGTTAATGCATTAATCTCTATAAAGTGAAGCTTACCCCAGCGACAGCATTTACCCCATACGTCACTGGATCTGCTGGCAATTCCAGATAGCTCCACCCTCGCGCCATAGCATGTGACAGGAAGAGACGATGAGTCGTTTTGAAGGGGGAGGGGAGGTTAATGTTTTGATTAAACATTATGAGGGCACATGAATTTTAAAAAAATAATGAAGTGCACGGATAAATTATTGATAATAAATACTACAGTATTCCATAAAAAAAGTAAGAATTGTCAATTTTGATTTCATGCCGACTTTAACTTCCTTCTACTAAGTAGCAAAACCCGCCCCAACCAAGAGCGGCATATGAGCCTACCAGAGCCGTTGCGATTGGTCCGGCGTTTTGAGAAGTGAGTGGACTCTGGGTTCTACTTCTGCACATTTGCAAATCCTCTCATATAACAAAGTGTAGATATTATGTAAATAAGAGATTCATTGTGCAGACAGCTTCATTTATTATAACAGAACTTTGTGAGATCGTGATAAAGTAGCCTAAGCGCATATCGTTCACATATCGTTCACATGTCTTTTGCACGCTCAAGTTCGTTTTTTCAAATGTAGGCGCGCGGCAAGCTTGCTCAAAACAGAAGCAACGCGGTCGTGAAGCGTTTTCCAGGTGCAGCGAGATGAAAAATTCTCAACTTTTCAGAATGCAGCAAGCTTACCGCAGGTCATGTAACAAGAATCCTTTTTGCTGAAACTTCTTCATCTTCATCATAGAGAACGCAGTTCATGGTTGCATAGCAACGACAGACGCCACGGGAGCGCAAGTGCTTTGGAAAGAAAGCGTCGCGGGCGCGCTTTCCACGCGTTTTTAGACGCGATATGTGAACGGCCCCTAATATGACAACTTTTTAGTGATTATAGAGGGAGCGTGCCAATAAATCCCTTATACAGTATGCTTATTTTTCTGTCAACAGTGGTTTGTGAATGTAGACGCCTTAATAAAAAATGATCTATCAGCAGTGTTTATTCTGGGCTGTGTAGGTTGTGACGACACATAAATTCAAACTATTACAAGGAAATTTATTTTTTTTTTAAAGGGGAAGCACATCTCCTTAGCCTTCCCCTAAACCAATAAACAAAACCTCCAGTTTTTCACATGCATCTCAAAGATCGAGTTTAATTGTGAGTGTGAAGTAGGGGGCGGCACGACGGTGTTTTGCCTAGAGCGGCAGTTGAGCTTGCGCTGGCCCTGCCCGCCTCCCATGCCGGAGACCCGGGTTTGAGGCCCGCACAGAGAGGGGCGAGTAGGACCTGAGGGGTTACGTTGGTGCCGTGAACCGGATGGGGGTGAGGTTTAGAGGGTGAGTGTAACAGAGGTCAGCTAGTAAGAGCTGTGCAGATAAACCTCACTCCACTTGTCTCAAGAGGCGCGTTAGCAACTGATGCTAAAGGCTGCAGTCTTTAGCCTCCTTGTTAGTGCGCCAGCCTCCCACGCCGGAGAGGGGCTATATTGGTGCCGTGACCCGGATGGGAGTAAGGTTTAGGGGGTGAGTGTAATGGAAGTCAGCTAGTAAGAGCTGTGCAGATAAACCTCACTCCCCTTCTCTCAAGAGGCACGCTAGCGACTGATGCTAAAAGTTGCGGTCTTTAGCCTCCTTGTTAGTGCGCCCGCCTCCTACGCCGGAGAACCGGGTTCGAGATCCGCACAGAGAGGGGCGAGTATAGGACCTGAGGTGTTGCATTGGTGCCGTGACCCAGATGGGAGTGAGGTTTAGGGGGTGAGTGTAATGGAGGTCAGCTAGTAAGAGCTGTGCAGGTAAACCTCACTCCCCTAGTCTCAAGAGGCGTGCTAGCGACTGATGTTAAAGGCTGCGGTGTTTAGCCTCCTTGTTAGTGTACTCGCCTCCCACGCCGGAGACCTTGTTGCCGGGTTTGAGGCCAGCACACAGAGGGGTGAGTAGGACCTGAGGGGTTACATATCTATGGGCTATATCAGTTTATAAAAATTAAAGCCAGCTGTCTTGCACTGACTCTATTTTGTCTGACCTTGTCAAAGTCAAGGGCTGATTTACACAAAGTCTAAAAAAAAAAAAATCCAACAAGATTTCAAAACAGCACAATTTATCACTATGAACAACCTTGCATCCAAAGCAAAATATTTCCCTGTGATAATCAGAGACCAAGTTGATTTTATTTTAAACAAGATAATAACAAAATTCGTCATCAGACTTCACATAAATGATCTGCAATTTACAAAAATTCTTGTGGTGACAGAGAGACTGAGAGACTGAATTGTTTCCTTGATATTTAAACTACTGGTCTGAATCATCTCTTGATCTCAGATTCTACAGCATATTACAACAACCCAGGCTTATTTCTAATATTACTTTGCTTCCTGCACATTTTGTGACACTTTCAAAGTGAATTGTCTAAGTAGTGGCACTAAAAACGCATTACATTTTCCCAGAAACAGATGAATAGCATCTTGATGAATGCATCAACAATTTAAGTTGGTTGTTGTACGTATTGCAGAAGTTCATAACGGAAATGTCCAGCCAGTGGCACTAAGGTTAAAGGGTTAGTTCACCCAAAAATGAAAATAATGTCATTTATTACTCACCCTCATGCCGTTCCACACCCATAAGACCTTCATTAATCTTCGGAACACAAATTAAGATATTTTTGTTGAAATCCGATGACTCAGTGAGGCCTCCATAGCAGCAATGACATTTCCTCTCTCAAGATCCATTAATGTGCTAAAAACTTATTTAAATCAGTTCATGTGAGTACAGTGGTTCAATATTAATATTATAAAGCGACGAGAATATAAAAACAAAATAACTTATTTAGTGATGGCCAATTTCAAAACACTGCTTCAGGAAGCTTCGGAGTGTTATGAATCAGCGTATCGAATCATGATTCAGATCGCGTGTCAAACCGCCAAACTGCTGAAATCACGTGACTTTGGCGCTCCGAACCACTGATTCGACACACTGATTCATTATGCTCCGAAGCTTCCTGAAGCAGTGTTTTGAAATCGGCCATCACTATATAAGTCATTATTTAGTTTTTTTTGGCGCACCAAAAATATTCTCGTCACTTTATAATATTAATATTGAACCACTATACTCACATTAACTGATTTAAATATGTTTTTAGTACCTTTATGGATCCTGAGAGAGGAAATGTCATTGCTCCCTATGCAGGTCACACGGAGGCATCGGATTTCAACAAAAATATCTTAATTTGCGTTCCGAAGATTAACGAAGGTCTTATGGGTGTGGAACGACATGAGGGTGAGTAATTAATGACAGAATTTTCATTTTTGGGTGAACTAACCCTTTAGTGCTCTACTCATGTTTGAAAATAACATACCACCTACACTAAACCCTACACTAACCTAACCAATAGCGTTATCAAAAACATTTGCTGAAGCAACTACGCCATTTTATCTTGCTTGTTCTATGCAAAGCAACCGAAAATGCTGTACCAGGTGAGCTACCGAGAGAAAAGCTGTACATATGCAGTTGATTATTTGATGCAACCATCAAAATGTATTAGTTTACAAATCATGCATGTGGTAAAAGTGTTTTGAGGTCATAACATAATATTGCACAAGGAAACACGTGAAAATAAGTTTTTATTAATCGATTATCTGCCCTAATTTGCGTGAAAAGGAATAAAAGTTGGTGTTTTACTGCCATTAGTGTTCATTTCAGTTGGAAACTGTAGTGAGTTGTATGTATATTTTTGCAGTTTGGCAGAAATGCAGCTAGAGGCGCGTTTTTCCAATAAGCCTCTAACCCAAAGTATACTTCACTTTTTACACGTACACAAGGGTCAATGTACAGTGCGCATGACGCGAATTTCGTCATCAGAAGAGTACACGCGACGCCTACTGTGCGCATTTAAAAAATTTTTTGCATTAATTAGTTTATCCACAAGGTGGCAACCGTGCCCTGCTGGGGCCGGTTGCATAAACTGCTAAGACTAGTCTTACAAGTTAGTCACCGTTTTTTTTCTTTAAGACTGGTCGTAACTTTTTAAAGTCAGTTACATAAAAATGTAGATTGGTCTAATTTGATACAGAAAAGTAAGACTGATTACCTCTAACTAACTGTTAGTAGTTCTTAAGACATAGACTTAACATAATGGCTATGTTTATGCAACTGGCATCTGGGGGCGTCAATTCACAAGGTAGTCAAAGAAAAATTGCATAAACAGAACAGACCAGAACGCATGCAAGCTACAGCGACAATGGAGGCCTATATAGAGGACAGATTGTGCAAAGACGTTAGAAAGTACCCTCATTTGTACAACTCTAGCATGAAAGAATACAAATATATTTACATTGGTTACAACTCGTGGCGAGAGATTGCTCAAAACTGCGCATGCGTCGAACGCCTGTCTACATGGGTTGAGTGAAGTAGGCCTATACTTTGCAAGGCCGTGGGTTTGACTGTGCGCGTGCACTAGCTTACGCATAAAAAAATGAAGCAATACGGGCTTAAGTTTGTATTATTTTATCCCTTTTTTATTGTCTCTCTCTCTCACTCGCACACACAATCACATAGGCTCAGCTGTGCTCCTCAGGCAATGTAGCATACTTTTTTTTTCTGAGAGGTCACAGAGAGCGTGAAACACACACAAATTCACTCGGATGTATTCGACCATGTTCAACTCTGTCATTTTAAATTAGAACACCACACATCAATGTGGATAATTACACATATCGACTAAATCCCAAAGATTTACACAACCACACACGCACTAGGACAATGCCACTATGTAATCATCTAGTGAATTAAGTGACTTGTTTGCATTTAAAAGTGTTTAAAGCTTATTTAAAGTTATTTGTGTCTCTCTTTCTCACTTATCTTTCATTTTTTTTCACACTTTAAATATTAAGCTGTTTCATTTGTTATGTATAGTTATTTGTCCTCAAGATGACTAGCTAAAAATATTGACCAAGAATTCTCTCCATCTATCCATCTACAAAAACACATGCCACAAATGCACAAATTTATATGATAGATGGAGCATGCATTAACTGCATTAAATGGTATTTTCCACATCTTTTCATTGCTATCAAGCAGATATCTTATTGATTGTAAACTTAAAAAGTAATAATACTACTGTATATTTATATAGCCTATGTTGAACATAATGGGAATCGCGTATGAACTAGTCTTAACAAAGAAAAAGTACAAAAAAAGTGATCCAGGCATTACAGAGGATTTTCTAGTTATTATTTCTTGAGTGTTATCATACCAAGCAGTTGCAGACAGTACTTAGAAACCTAAAGTTCAGTATGTCTATGTGCAATGGCCTGTGAAAGCTATATTTATTCCATACTTGTTGTTAAAACCCATCGCATACGTAGTTAAGACAATCACAGGCTTGCAATGACTCTTTTACAGTCTCTTAACACATTCACACATCAATGCACGGCTGTGGAAAAAAAGTCTTCAGGAAACTTTCAGGAAATGTGTTATTCCCACCCACAAAATCTTAGCCTAGAAAATTCCAGAAAAAGCCGTGCATTGTTTAAAAGAGAAGAAAATGGAAGTTGAACATCACAAAGAATGACAAAAACTAGTGTGTAAGCAGCATAAAACTGATATTTGGGACTCACCAAATCAGACTCCTCGCTGGTTGAGAGGTACATGTCTATGAACATCTGTCTGTGTGTGTGTGCAATATGTGTGTGTCAGAGACCACTACTCCACCCAGTTGCTCTACAAACAGTCCTCGTAAGAGAAAGGGGGGAGAGGGAAGAGCGGTTTCCTCTTGCTCTTGTGGGCTGAGTTTGAAGGGGCTCAAATATGTGCTTGTAAAATGAATGGTCTGTTAGTCTACGTTCTCTCTCCTCCCGAAAGTATGTCTGCTAAACCCAGAATTCTCTCTCTTTCCCACGCTAAGAAAAAACCCCACCGTGACAGTCCATCCCACAAACAACCCATGCTCTCTCAGACATGCACATAATCACATGTGCAGGCAGACACATATTAAAGGTTAGTAAAAAATTATTCAATCCGAATCAGGGTGACTAAATTAACATATTAAAGTGGCAGCCCTATAATTCATTAAGATTTGGGATCTATCTGAATACAAGTAATGCATTACGTATTTTGAATCAAGCCCTATTCAGCCCTTTTTTTTTTATTATTTTGAATACATATGTTGTTTTGACTACAAAATTAAAAGTTTTTCATAAAAAGTTTCTAAATATGGAAACTTAAGACTTTTTTTTTTTTTACAGTAGATAGAGAGATAAATAGATAGAAAAATATACAGTAGATGTTAGATAATATTTAGTTTACTGCCATCTTGATGCTACAGTCTTAAAAATAAAGGTTCCAAAAGGATGAACGAAGAAGAACCATTCTGGGTTTCCCAAAATGCCTTTCAGTCAACAGTTCTTAAAAGAACCAATTTTTTTCTCTGTTTAATGAATATTTTAATAATCTAAAGAACACTTTTCCAATAAAGAACCTTTTGTGGAATGGAAAGATTCCATGGATGTTAAAGGTTCTTCATTGAACCATCAATGGCAATAAAAAAAACCTTCATTTTTAGGAATGTATTTGAATAAAAGTGTCATTTTGAACTTAATTTTGTAACTTTGTACTGTACATGGCCTGACTGAGTTTTAACGTGAGGTCAAGGCATGGGCATACCTTACAAAAAAGTATTCTTCAAGTTCATTTTATTAAGAAAAACATTTTTGGAAGTTGTAAATAAAACAGTAGACACAAGAAAATACTATTTCAGTACTACTATTCTACTTAAAATTTCATGTTTAATGTAATGTTATTTGCCATTTCTTTGTAATTATTTGTGAAATATTCTAGCATTAGAAGTATACGAAAATCAGAGTACTACTAGTATAAGTGTATTTCAATACTTCTTGGAACTAAATTGGCCCACTTTTTAGTGTATAAAATATACCTTTAACTGTACTTTAAGTGTAACAGTAATAGTTTACATCATTTTTTCTTTTTACAAGTATGTTGTAAACTAAATAATTAGACTGTAAACTATATATATATATATATATAAGTATACTTTTATAAACTAAAATTGGACCAATTTAGTCCCAAGAAGTATTGAAATAGTACACTTACAATACTAGTACTATATTGACTTAAAGTATACTTGGAAAATATACTTAAGTTTACTTAATTAACCCCCGGTTTCACAGATAAGGGTTAAGCCTCACACTAAAATGCATTATTGAGCTGTTTTAACTGAAAGCAACTTGCACTGACATAAATTATGTCAGTGCCATTGTTTTGTCTCAAGATGCATGCACACCAATAATGCTTTTTTCCCCCCTAAGGCATGTTTATAAAAGCTACTTAAATATCCTAATTGAACTAAGGCCTAATCCTGGCTTAATCTAAGCCCTGTCTGTGAAACCAGGCCTAAATGAACCTGAAGTATACTTGTTTTGTTATGCTTATCATCATCCAGAATTTTCTAAACTGTTCCAAATGCATAATTTGTATTTCATATATCAAAACAGAGGGCCAAAATGAAAGAAAATGGACAATTATTTCTAATCACTGTTATCTGTTTTTGATCTAAAAATCCTACTAACATTATAAGTGTTATGTCTGATCTGAGTTTTGTTTGAACTGGATTCTGAGTTAGTGTTGCACTGTTTCCTGTGTTAGTTAATGGGTGTGTCTCAATCAGCTCCCTAGTTCAGTAGTCTGGGCACTTATCAGGAAGTCGGCTATTTTAAGGATAGTCTCAATCGCAAAATCCTTCCAGTGCACTTAAAGGGGACCTATTATGCCAAATTCACTTTTGCATGGTGTTTGGACATAAATGTGTGCTGGCAGAGTGTGAACAAAACCACCCTATAGTGATAAAAATCCACCCAGTCCTTTTTTAATCCCCATAAATCATAAGCAGTGTCTCAGAACAAGCCTTTTGCAGGTTCCTGGCAATGTGATGTCACATTAGCCACAGGCCCCGCCCACGAATGTTGACAGACACTGCCGTTTTAACATAGAACCGCCCTGAGCGAATTCACAGCGAGTTGTACACAGTCTGCCATTGCTGCACTGACGAGAACGTCTCCCAAGCGTTTTAGGTGTTCTGTAGCTGGATGGATTAATCCACATAGCTCTCTCCATTTACTCCTGAAATCTGAGCCGCTGAAGACGAGGTGGATTAATTTTGTTTTCAAAGAAAATGCTCCCTCAACTCTATCGAAATATGTTTATGTCTGCGCGAATCATTGCACCGGACTGCTTTGTGAACGAATGTCAATACAATACAAATACAAAAAGGGACAATACAAAACAGAGGTTGTGCTAATCAGTACTGTTCATGATCCAGCTTACAGTCTCCAGAGTGATACTGGATACAGCAGTAATAAAGGTAAGAGCACTTTATTACAGTTCATTGGAGTTGATTTACAAATATAAAGTTTACCCGTTTATTAAGCACCACTTGAAAAGGCATAAGGTTTGTATGTATATATTTGTTTACTGTTAGTTGTAACAAGTGTTTCTGTGTACTTCGCTATGTATGTTGTTGTTGATGATAATACAAGGGAGAGAGAGAGAGTTTATGGATAATATTTTAATGCACACTTGCACTGTGTTTTATTAAGCTCTTACAGTGATTTTCTAGAGTGAAAACGGACACTTCATATTTTGTGTGAAGTGCAATAAATGTCATAAAACTCGTCGGTAAAGTTTTGGCCATCATTCGGAAAGGGTCCGGTACAACAGAAGTACTAATATAGTGGATAAAAACAAGAAGACAATATAATAGACAATTATAACCGTAATTAAATTAACAATACCTGTTCTATCTCCATGCAGCATACATTTGCAGTTTCTGACATTATAGTGCGCCCTGACTGACTCCTGACACCGGAGAACGAGCTCTTGAAGCTCCGCCCTCATAGGCCAGCACAGCAGCTCATTTGCATTTAAAGGGCACACACTAAAACGGCATGTTTTTGCTCACCCCCAAAAAGTGGAAATTTTAACAGGCTATAAAAAATTATCTGTGGGGTATTTTGAGCTGAAACTTCACACACACTCACACACACACTGTCATCAGAAACATATTTTACATCTTGTAAAAGGGGGCATAATAGGTCCCCTTTAAAAGTTCTCTTACTAAAAAAGTCCCACAATGCACTGTGAAAACCAGGGAGCATCGATACTCACTATGTTCACTTAATGGAAGTTCTAAAGAGTGAAACATAAATCATATGAGCCAACACACTACACATAATGCCACGTGACAGATTTTTTTTTTTTAAATACAAAGCATTATTTTATTATATGTCAGCATAAACATACATCGCTAGACAGGTAATGAACATAATCTAGCTAACATTTATAATTTGTTTACTGAAATGTTGCACGTATATGTAACAAGCAAAGTATTTATCATAATGTACTTGAAATAACATTAAAAAAATATATAATAAAGATATCAGTTCTGCTGTTGTTCATAAATACCACTAGTCATGTTGTACAGTGAGGGTATTGTCATGTTGCTGGAAACAGTCAACAGAGTCCCAATGTTTAGTGAGCCAGGGTCCTTACTGTCCTTACCAGTGCCTGAATTTGTGTACACGATATACTGGTTCATGACCTAGGAAGCTAGAGAGTTGATTGAGACACACCCCTTGTTTCCTTGGTCCCTGTTCATTAGTTGCCATGATTTCTGATTTGCCCTCATGTGTTACACCTTTGTATTGTTAATTAGCTTGTTTAGTCTCTAGTGTTTCCCTGTGTATTTATAGCCCTCAGTTTCAGTTGTTCTTTGTCTGTTATCGTTGTTGTTTGCTGGTTGTTCTGTTCATGTTTTGAAAGGTTCTGATATAACTGAGGTTTTTGTTATTTTCATTTGGTAATTAATAAAGACTGCTGTGCACAGATCCTGCTCTGTTTCATTTCCTGCTGCAACCAAAGCACCCTGACAGAATAACAGAAATTATTCATTGATCTAGCAGCAGTAAAGATCCTCCTCTCACAGGGGATCTTTCTCTCGGGGTGCACACACAGAGGTTTTCAGATCTGTACCATCTCGTCCATTACAATGATGCCAGCCTCTGCGTGTTTTTTCAAAGAACCAAGGTGCGCCTGCCCGGGGATGGCCCTAAAGGGACATTCAAGGAGTATTTGGACTACTTTTCCAATGTGGATCCCCCTACGCCATCAGTGAGAATGAGAAAGATCTTGAATCACCAGAGCCCAGCCAGCCACAAACCACGGCCATCATGGTCAGTAAGCCAGAGCCCACTGCAGACCCGGAGCTCAAGCCTGCCACGAAGCCCATGCCTGAGCTTATCTTCGCCCCAGAGCCTGAGCCTAGTAGGAGGTCTGATCAGGTGCGCGAGCCGGCAACACTGCCCATCCCAGAGGGAATTTCGGTGGAATTGGACTGCCTGGAATGGCTGATTAACTTGAGAGACATCAAGCCAGTTCCCCTCCTTGTTTCTGACCTTGAGTGACCTCCTTCCCTGACAGTCTCATCCTGCTGTTTAAATGTAGTTCTGTCTGAAGTCCTTCCCGCTCCACTGGTTCAAGCTTCAAGCCTGTTTTGTTGCTCAGCACCATGTCAGTGTTGTTGATGATGCTCCCACCCTGCCCCCCATTCCCACCTTCCCTGCCTGTCCCATATTGGCCAAGGAGGCTGTTTCTGAATTCTCTGCCTGTCCTGTTACAGCCAAGGAGGCTGTGTCATAAAACATTTATGCCACCCAGTTCTTCAGCCCTGTCTCGGCTGGCTTCCTTCGTTGGCTCCCCAGCAGCTCAGATCTGCATTGGACTTCCAGTTTGCCAGCTCTGCCCTGGTGTTTCGACCCCTTGGCTGCACCTCAAACTGCTATGCCCGTCACTCCACCTTGGCCCGTCAACCAGTTGGCTCCACCCTGGCTCCTTGCTCCCTCAAGTTGGCTCCACCTGGGACCATCATCCTCATGGCTCCATCGGTCTCCCTAGCCCCTCTGGCTCCACCTTGGTTAGTTGTCGCTTTGCCTACACCACGGACTTCTGGGCCGTCCTCTGCGCCTCGTCCCTTCAGCCCTTCAACTCCGTTGGGCTCCTCCTTCCCAATGGCTCTGCCTCAGTCCTCAGTCACACCGGCTCCTCCTTAGTCCTCCAGCACCCTGGCTTCACCTCGACCGCTCATCACCATGGTTCCGCCTTGATATAACTGAGGTTGGCCTCCAGGTCCTTCAGTGTTGCCTGGGCTCTTCAGCTCCGCCTGGGTCTCCACATCCACAGGCTCCGCCTCTGTCAGTCGACTCCCTGGTTCCATCTTCTTGGTAGCATGGTTTGGGGTCACTCCCTGGTTCCTCCCATAGTCATCTTCTCCCTGACTCCTTCCTCGTCCTGGGTTGTCCCCTCTACCAGGTCTATGTCCTCTGCCTAAGCCTCCTCCCACCCTCGCCCCTCCTCCTGTTAAGGTGCGTGGGCATGCCTTTTTGAAGGGTGGTAATGTTATGTTTGATCAGAGTTTGAGTTGGATTCTCAGTTAGCTTTGCACTGTGTCCTGATTTACCAAAATTAAAACTATTCATATTGTTACTCACCTAATACAGATATGCTTTGTTTCTCAATTTATGGAGTTTACAAGCTGATAATCAAGCTGATACATTACACCAACTTTCATAATCATAGATTATTTCATGTATGCTGTATGTAAAGCCTTATTAGAAAAAGACTGCAATGATGTACTCTTAAGACAAAAAGGTATGGTTACTTAGAAGCACACCAACATATGCACACACCCAGTTTCTCCCTTTGTTACTCTAGCCTTAACACTAAGTGCATAAAAATATTAATATATGTCCATTACAAATGAAACAGAGACCATTTCCTTACCTTGACTTTCTTAGACATGTTCACTGTCTAACAGTGGGGAAAAAGGATGACTACTACTGCAACTGTCCCTCTGATCAATAATTCAGGCTTGAATTCACAATGACTACATGTAGTTTCCAATTACAGTTATCAGGTTAGTGACAGACACTATGTTAACAAACAGCCATCACAAAAAGTTTGGATGAGCTGTCTGTAAATTCTTGTAAAGTAACTAACTTAATTTGTTAAAGGGGACCTGTTATGCCCTAAATTCTTGATTTTGTTTTTTGGGTCTACTAAAGTAGTTTTTCATGCTTTAATGTTCAAAAAACACATTATTTTTCATATATTTTACATTATTGCAGCACCTCTCAGTCTGTCAGTAACACTCTGTTTAGTTCCTGTCTCTTTGAAGCCCCTCCTTCTGAAAAACACAATGTGCTCTAATTTGTCAGCTGGACCAGTGTGTTGTGATTGGTGAGCATGTTTGGGAAATGTCACGCCCCTAACCATAACTGCAAGTTTCAACACACTACTAACACAACTCAACTAGGCCTCCCTCTTTTTTTTTCTTTTTGGATATGCCTTTGGCTGGAATTATTTACATGAGGAATACTGTGACGTGTACATTCCCGGATAAAAACTTAAGACAACAATCAAAGGAATTTCATGGAGTTCAGAAACAGTGCTTACTGATAGGCCTGTAGAGAATAAGTTAGAGTGGACTTTGTGCTTTGTAACTTTGCAGACCTTTTTCATGCTCAGACAGCAACATTACACACAAAAGAAAGTTGGAAAGCATCTTGTTTGCATCATTTGTTTTTAACACACTGGGTCACAAGCTCACTGCAAAATAATGAGTAGCTGCCTATTAAGTCATTACACTTTACTCTTATTTTAAATAAGATGTTGTAAATATCTAAATTAGTGGTTTTCGAAATGTGGTATTAGTATGAATTAAAGTGGTTTGTAATATTTGAAATGGTTTGTAAAATCATGTGCTTGAACTGGATTACAAAACCTTAAATGCTACTATTGTGGTGTTTGTGTTTTAGATGCTGATAAGGCTCTCTCACAAATCTGCAGTCAAGGGACTTATGGGATCTCCAAGCAGCATGATTTATATGAACTACAGCAATATTAATATTAATCAAAATCTGGCTAAATGTCCTTCAACTTACTATTATGAAAAAGAAGTGCAGTTAATTGTATTGAACACTTGTAGTGTATACTTCAAATCTTAAAAGTAAAATTAAAAACTTGCAGATAATATATAATATTAATGAAATAAAAGGCCACTTAAGTGTACTTAAAGAGAGAACACTTTCATGTTTCTTAACACACTTAAGTACACTTTGTAATAATGTCAAATTAAAAGTTTTACTTTAAATTCCATTTTTAAAGTCATTGTTTTAATAATCTTTTGTCATGCTTCAAAAGAAGTACACTTAATTTGATGTGTTGACTAACATACTAAAGCACATGTAAAGTACTTGATTGTAATTTTAACCATAGTGTTATTCAATATTACATTTAAAGAAATATATTTCAAATGTATTAAATTGCAAATGTGTGATTGCAAATATATTCAAATACATGACATATTATACTTTTCAATAGAAATTACATTAACGTATAATTTCAATTTACCATAAATGGTTGTCAGTACATTCAGCAATACACTTTAACCATATTTCAAAGACAATAGAAGTAATTATTAAATTACATATGAAAATGTACTTAAGTCCTACTTAAGTGGATCAAAAAAAACACTCAGCTATTTGCATTTAACATCAATTTAAAAAAAAAAAAACAACAACATTTTAAACATGCAATTAAGTGTCCGACCTTGCATTCAACAATATACACAATTTTATCACATTCTGAGCTCATTTAACATGGTTCTCAACATATGAAAACTGAACCTTAGATTGTGTAATCAAGACCATGGATGGGGTCAGAGATTTTGGATACAAATAAAGCAGATAGTGCACAGGTGTAGTGTTCAGATGAAGAAAATGAAGAGAAGAGCTAAGCGTGGATGTGGAATATATCTATGAGTTCCACTGAGACCTTTTATTTCATAATAGGATACCAGCCACCACTGGTATTGGGACCCCAGTTATCAGCCAGCTTAAAAAATATAGCTGTCAATCAGGGCTTAAGTAGCCTTAGTCCCATGTATGTTGGTCCCTTTAAGATACTAGACAGTTCCTAGACAATGAGATTTTGTGACATGATATTCATGCAGTTCCCTCGCCAGCCCACCAGAGGGAGCACTCGTCTGAATATTAGCCCAAAGCCTCAGTGGTTGTTGTACCTCCTATTTGGAGCAGGTTGTGTCTTTCTCCTGCTTTACATTCTCAGGTATGCAGGAACACAATGAAGATGGAGCACAACTTATTTAAATAATTCACAGTAATGTACAGAGTATATAAAGAGAGCTATTGCTGTATTACTGTATATCTAAATATACTAGTCTACATTTCTTGAAATGCTGCAGGTCTAATAGGGAAAGTATCTAACTTTTATGTTTTTTAATGTCTGTACATTTTTATGTCTATCTTTTGTATCAGCTTGTTAAACAAACTAAAAAGGTTATTTATTTACTCCTAAACAAGTTGTGTATGCTCGTTAAATTGGAATATACCTAACCAAAGAGAAACACAAATCACTCTAATTGTGACTTTAAACATAACAAAACTGTTGCAAAAAAAATCATATCGAAAACACTACATAGTGCTAAAACATCTGTTAATTCTGAATAACAAATATTTATGTCATCATAAGTCCTCATACTTTGACTAAAAACAGATTATTTATGTGCATCATCAGTGATCAAACTGCCTTAGTTAGACCCTCACCACCAAACTTGATATTGTAAATTATTGATGCTTATTTTATGTTGCTCATACAAAATTTTATAATGTGAACTTTTTTTATATTTATTTGATAGTTTAATCAACCTTTGACAAACTGGAAGTTGGATTTTTTTATTACACTGCAGAAATGTATATAGATTTTTTTTTTAACTAAATGACTTCAAATGTGTATGAGAAAAAATAAACATGCTTGCTTTAGTCCAGATACGAACTGTCTGCTCCCCCGAATGTTTTGAACTTTCTGTGTCATGTCTTCTTTTCTGCTGAATGCTTTTGAACATTTTTTTTTTTTTTTAACTTTTTGAAGTTTCATGCAGAGAATGCTGTCATGTCCGGATGAAAATCAAGGCATAAATAATGTAAACATGGCCTTGTGTGTCCTCACTGTGTGTTTTAACTTAGAAGTAAAAAACAACAACAACAACAACAAAAAAAAAAACATTCCATTAAACCATACATATGTATATATGTACTGTTCAAAAGTTTGGGGTAAGTAAGATTTATTATTATTATTATTATTATTATTTGAAAGAAATTAAGACTTTTATGCAGCAAGGATGAATTAAATTATTCAAAAGTGTCAGTAAAGATGTTTTCAATGTTACAAATTCAAATGAATGCTGTTCTTTTGAACTTTCTATTCATCAAAGAATCCTGAAAAAAAGTATCACAGTTTCCACAAAAATATGAAGCAGCACAACTGTTCTCAACATTGATAATAATAAGAAATGTTTCTTTAGCAGAAAATCAACATATTAGAATGATTTAAGAAGGATCATGTGACACTGAAGACTGGCGTAATGATGCTGAAAATTCAGATTTGCATCTCAGGAATAAAATAGAAAGAAGTCATTAAATTGTATAATATTACTGTTTTACTGTATTTTATTTTTTTAAATGCAGCCTTAGTGATCATGGAGACCTTTAAAAACAATAAAAATCTTACTAACCCCTAGTGTTCATCATCGTTTTCCATAATATGAGACACATGCATATCTGTTGTCTCACAAAAATTATTTTTTTTGTGTTTCATGACCCAGTATTTTGCCCAGTACTTTTTTTTTTTTTGCCATGCAGGTGATTTCTACCACCCAGTGTGGTTTCAGTGAGAAAGAAGGAAACAGTTACCAACTATCAGTTTCTCCTGGAGTTCTAATAATAATAATTTGTTACATTTATATAGTGCTTCTCTCTGCACTCAAAGCACTTTACAACCACCAACAAAGTGAAGCATACACCTGGATGATGCGACGGCAGCCATATTGCGCCAGAATGCCCACCTCACACCAGTTTATTGGTGGAGAAGAGACTGAGAGTGATGAAGCCAATCAGTATTTATATGGGGATGATTAGGAAGCCATGATGGTGGATCGAGATCAATGGGCAAATTTGTCCAGGATGCCGGGGTTACACCCCTACTCTTTTTCAAAGAACATCCCAGGAATTTTAATGACCACAGAGAGTCAGGATCTCGGTTTAACGTATCACCCGAAGGACAGTGCTTTTTTTTTTTGACAGTATAACGTTCCCATCACTATACTGGGGTATTAGAACCCACACAGACCACAGGGTGAGCACCCCCTGCTGGCCTCACTAACACCTCTTCCAGCAGCAACTAGTTTTCCCAGTAGGTCTCCCATCCAGGTACTGACCAGTCTCAACCCTGCCTAGCTTCAGTGGGCAACTGGGTGGTAGCTGTTGGCTTTTCAGCTACTTTTAGTTGATAAAACATTTAATTTTGCCTTTTACATTTTCAATATTCAATAACATTTGCTGTCAGTTTACTGCAGTAAATACATTCTATTCATCCATTTTCATCCATTAGGGAAACACCCTGGATGAATGGCCTTGATTTAGTTTTTTTATTTAGTCAGAGTTTCATTAAGTAAAGATATAAGGTGTTATAAGAATTAAGGTGCACTTCATTTTACAGTATTTAAGAAAGTACTGAGTAATATACTGTACTTAATAATATATATCCTAACTCTGAACCCAAACTTAAGTACATAACACATATATGTACCGGACTGTAAAATAAAGTGCTACCAGAATTATTTTTAACATAGTGTCAACACACCTCCACAGAGAAACAGATGGTGTTGCAACTGTGTTCAATATTCATCCTGTGAATGTTATTCAAGTCTTTGCAAAGTAATGGCGTGTCCTTGATAAAACAGATGGCTTCTGAATATGCAATTCCTTCAAAAAGACTTGCAGACATCACACGACAGACTCACAGAAAAACTTTTGATTAACATCAGTCCAGAAATGGAGTCAGTAAAGAAACATTGATGGTAAAACTTTTAAAAGTTAGAAACCTTTTGCTCAACACAAGCAGAGGGTGTTTGCATTAGAGTTTGGTTCGTTTGGTTGATATGAATCAGGGTTATTTCTAAAACTATTAAAAACATTTCTGTTAATTGAAATTAAGCTGAAATAAAATATAAATATTAGTTGAAAAACGTAATTTAAACTAAAATTAGAAGTGCTGCCTTTTATAAACTAAAATTTAAGTACTAAAATTATGAACTAGAAATAAATAAAAACTAAAACTAACTAAAACTAAAAATAATAATCAAACTAAAACAACACAGCTGTGAATGTTATACTTGGGTGTGCACCAAACCCAAGTCTGCTTAAATTCAAAGCACAACTACTGAAATAACACAGTGAAACAGGCTTAACTACAGTAAACAGCAAATGCTAGTACTGTTTGTGGAACTCAGGTTGTGTGATACAACATATCACCCAAAAGTAAAGTGAAAAGAGAACTGCGGGAAGAGGGGGATATTGTAAAAAAAAACCCAAAAAACTGAAAGCAAGTGCCCAAAGTAGACTCACACTGCACAGTTTATTAGGGCTGATGATATGATATATTATATTTGCAGTTGAAGAAACAAAGTCATAATTTAGCAGCCATATTTGTAGCAACCATTTATAGACAATATGGCCATTGGAATTTCTGTTCAGTTTGTAATGAGAGTATCCTCTTCTGGATGGGGTTGTCATGAAACGAAGAGACATTTTGCATAAACACAGGACAAAAATTTGACGTTATGAAATATTCATTGTTTGTTACCACACCATGTGCTTCACATAACCTTGGAGGTTGCATTGTTACAGTTCTCCCAAAGACCATCAGTTGATCAAGTTTGTGTTTTGCCCTAAAGTTGTCCAGTTGTTTTAGTTTTGTGAACATTGTACGTTGTCTTCAGACAATATGTCAAAATTTCACAATTTTTTAAATTTTCGATAGCAGGAAAATAAGGTAGTTTAATAACTAATGAAGGTCATAAGCAATAATCAGTAAGCATATAGCTGGAATATTATAGTTAACTAAAACTAAAAATGTTACTTAAAAATAAAATAAATCAAAAACTGAAATGTAGAAATTTTTTTTTATTTCAGGTAGTTGCCTAGGCAACATTTTTTTCTTCAATTTAATGTTGTATAACTTGATGTCGGGTGGTACTGGTGGGCTTCCGCGGGTTTGTCTTTGTGTCATTACATCACCTCTGTATACATAAAGAACGCGTCCCAGCTAGTAGGCTGGTTGCATGTGAGGCAGATCATTTTTGCCTTTTCTTACAGCAGCTGCAATAATTAAACTTATCATTTTGATGGCGGATTGTATGGTATGACAAATTAACGTTAGTGATTAGACTGTACAGAAATTGAAATCTACAGGTAACACTAATACACACTCATACACAGTCATGCAATGCTGATGTTGTTAACATTAACAATTTGAGAACAAAGTATAACAATAATAATAATTTGCACGGTTTGTCGTGATATGAGCTAAGCGATTGTTAAATTTAATCACCATTGGTAGCGTGATTTACTGTAATGCTTTTTTTCCCTCAGTGAGTCAGAACAAAAGTGGCAGATTTGTTACTTACTTGTTCAGATGACATTCTCCGGTGAAAATTTTTATTTTGGTCATACTTCCAAGACTACAATCTGTGATTCCGAAGTACAGTATCCGCACTGATGTTCTGATTGACAGCAAATATTAGATGCATCCACGCTGAGGAGCCGTGCCGAGGCACAACGCACGTAAAGATGATAATTCCGCAGACAACTGCAATTGCAGGTTTCAAACGGAGATGACTACAAAGAGGCAAAATTACGGACTGCAGCTTTAAAGTATCAGCAGAGAGACACGGGACACAGAGGTAAGTGATGAATATACAGCAGGTTTATTAGACAACAACGGTGGAATCACAGACGAGTGGAATATCCAGGTAAGCAGGCGGGGAATGGGAAAGTCATAAGGGGCTTATCCAGTTCCAGGGGATCCAGAGGGAACAGTGAAGCGTGGAGATCTGTAGCGGTGGAGAACATGGAGGGAACGTTGGAACAACAGGTAAGTAACAACAGGTAAATGGGTCAGGTTAGGCAACATAGTAAGGTTGAGACCAGACAGTTAATGAACAGGAGGAGTGCAGATATATAGTGCCAGTCCCAAACTCTCTCGCTTGCTCGGAACCAGTGGTTGACAGCTGGAACGTCGGAGGGCTCTTCTGTCCAGGCAAACAGAGGGGGTTCGTACCTGAGTATGCACTGGAACGGGGTGAGGCTGGTGGTCGTTTGCCTGAGGGAATTTTGTGCATACTCGGCCCACGGGAGGAAGCGGTTCCAGCTGTGTTGGTTGTCATGACAGTAGGCCCGGAGATATCTCCCAATCTCCTGGATCTTCCGCTCAGTCTGGCCATTGGTCTGGGGGTGATATCCTGAGGAGAGGCTGACGGTGACATCGAGGAGCTTGAAGAATGCTTTCCAAAGGTATGCCAAATGTGCGGAAGAGATTATGGAAGAGGGCCTCAGCTGTTTCGAGGGCAGTGGGTAAACCCCGGAGGAAAATTAACTTGCAGGCTTTGGAGAATCTGTCCACTGCTACTAGAATGCAGGTATAGCCATCAGACTTGGGTAGATCTGTGATGAAGTCGACCCCGACGTGGGACCAGGGACGATGTGGAATGGGCAATGGTACTAATTTTCCAGCGGGTAGGTGATGTGGAACTTTGGAGATGGCACAGACTGAGCATCCACGAATGTACTGGAAGACATCCTGGGCCATACTGGGCCACCAGTACCGAGCTTGGAGGAGCAAGAGAGTACGTTGGCTGCCTGGGTGTCCAGAGCCTGGGGAAGCATGAAGGGAGCCCAGAAGGGTAGTCCTCAAGGAGGTGGGCACGTAAGTTTTACTCTCTGGGCCTCCCAGTGGAGCGGGTTTGGATACGGAGGCGATGCGGATCTGTTCATCTGAGGCCCACCGGATGGGGCTCACGATGACGGCTGGAGGGAGTATGGGTTCAGGCGTGGATGGTTCCTCGGGAGCATGGACACGTGAGAGGGAGTCTGCCTTGATGTTCTTCTCTCCGGGTCGATACGTGATGGTAAATTGGAAGCGGGTGAAGAAGAGGGCCCAGCGAGCCTGCCGGGGTTTTAACCTCTTGGCACTTTGGAGATATTCCAGGTTCTTGTGGTCTGTGATGACCGTAAAGGGGTGTTGAGCTCCCTCCAGCCAATGTCTCCATTCCTCCACTGCCAGTTTGATAGCACTCCCTCAACACCCGATTACCATTGTTGTAGTTCCGCTCCACTGGGGAAAGCTTCCGTGAGAAGTAACCGCAAGGGTGGAGTTGGGGAGGCTTTCCGTGGGACTGTGACAGCACTGCTTCCACACCTGTGGTGGTGGCATCCACCTCCTCGATGAATGGGAGCTTGGGTTCTGGGTGTGTGAGGATGGGAGCAGTGCAAAAGGCCTCTTGGAGTTTCTTGAACGCGGCTCAAGCTTTGGGATTTCAGGACAGAGACTTGGGTTTCTGACGGAGCATGGAAGTGAGGAGAGTTGAAAGGAGACTGAAGTCCTGGATGAATCTTCAATAGAAGTTTGCGAAGCCGAGGAATCGTTGAAGCTCTTTATCCGACTGAGGTTGGGGCCAGTTCCGGATGGCTTGGACCTTCCCCTGGTGCATCTAGATACCATCCGCACTAAGGATGTAACCGAGCAACTGGACCATGGGGCGGTGGAACTCACATTTCTCGAGCTTCAGGTAGAGGTGGTGTTTCCTGAGTTGGTGGAGAACCTGCACACATATATTAATATGTTTAATATTTTTGAAATGTAAACGAAAAGAGGCAGGGTTGTTTAACAACACATTCAGTTCACACGTAAGCAGTAAAGACATCATTAAAATAGTTGACGTGACTACAGTGGTTCAACCTTAATGTTACGAAGCGACGAGAATACTTTTTGTGAGCAAAAACAAAACTAAAATAACAACATTATTCAACAATTTCGTCTCTCCCCTGTCATTCTCCTACGGTGTTTACGTTGTATAGACAGTGCAGGCATCCATGTACTATATCTGAACACAGACTCACCGACGTTGTTCATGTGAGCAGCACGACGTATGCATGTGATGCTGACGCAGGAGCCGGCCAATAATGAGTCAGTGTTCTGACGTGGTACAAGGAAGCGCCTTGCACGGTCTATACAATGTAAACACCGTAACAGTATGACAGGGGAGAGATGAAATTGTTGAATAAAGTCGTTATTTTTGTTTTGTTTTTGCGCACAAAAAGTATTCTCATTGCTTAAGGTTGAACCACTGTAGTCACATTAACTATTTTAACGATGTCTTTACTACTTTTCTGGACCTTGAATGTGGTAATTACTGTATGTTGCTTTCAATGGGGGATAAAAAAACTCTCGGATTTCATAAAAAAAATATTAATTTGTGTTCCGAAGATGAACTAAGGTCTTACAGATGTGGAACGACATGAGGGTGAGTAATTAATGACAGAAATTTCATTTTTTTTGTGAACTAACCCTCTAAGAATCTCTTGAAGAAGTAGTTCATCCAGGTACTTTTTGCCTACTCTTTTATGCATACTGTAAATCACATAATTTTTTGTCACATATAGCCTACTGTTTTTCACCTACTATATAGTAGGGAAGTATGCGCTTTCGGATGCAGCCATATAGTCTATGTTATTAACACAACTTTAGGTTGTAAATCTGAATATTAGAATTAGGTCTATTCAGAGCGACCACATATAGGCCTATGCCTACTAATGTTAAAATATTCACAGATCTTGATACATTATTTTTAGGCTACTGAATGGTAGTTTTTATGAATAATTTATATGAATAATTTTTCAGCATTTAGCATTATATGAATAATTTTTGTGACAGAACCAGTTGTTAAAAACTACCATTCAGTAGCCTAAAAATTTTGGGCAGATAAAGCGTGCTTTACAGCCGTAATTGAAGGCGTCAGTATTCGTGGGCTAAGTACAGTCAACTGGCCAATTGACGTCTCCTTATTTGACTTGGATTGACTCACTTTGTAATAGGGCCGCTGCATAGTCCACCGTTTGAAAAGGGTTCAAAGAACTTCAAAGTTTCCGTGGCGAGTCACGAGCAATGCCTATTCCACAAAGAATGACACAGAGGAGTTGTTTTCATTGGACTTACATAGCGGCCGAAACCTCGAGTGCGAAGTTGAAAAAAGTTACTTACTAGGGAACGGTGATTTGTGATTTGTGCCCTCTGTTTCCCTCTAGATATCTCACGCTGAAATAGGAACTACCCCTGAAACACACATGGTACAATCCAATGCACCTTTTGATCATTCCAGCAGAAGCAGCAGCGACTGACTGTGGAACAACATTTCAAGGTTCTTGGTGGAGTTGCGGTGTTCTGATTTGTCTGTAGTTTAACTTAACCCGTGACCGAATGGGATCACAGACGCCTTAAACAATGTTGTTTAAAGAGTTATTAATCTAATTCAGTTTATCTGAAGGGCGCTGATACTTGAAAGAAACATTTGCGAAAATACAGCGCGACCGAGAGAGGATTCTTCACGATGAGGCTCACTGCGGTGCTTTGTGGCAGTCTTTTAACTTTCATGCTTCTCGCCGAAGGTGAGTGTTTTGGAGTTCTTTCTTTGCTTTGTGAAGTAAACACGTCGTTACTTGTAAATACATTCGCCAGTGTGTGAAAATACCCTCCAAAACAGTCTAAGCGAACACAATTAAACCGTACGATCTTCAAAGAGTTATAGCAGACACTTACACAAACAAAACAAAACAGTCGTGATAGATTCAAACCGCGTTAAAGCAGTAAATCACCTAACACGATGGTCAGTTTGCCAAGATAAGAAACTAATACTAGCTACTATCTAGTTGTTGTTGATGTAGCATATAAATAGAATTTAATTTACCGTGCAGAGAAATTTCCTTGAGTAATGCAGCTTGGCTGAAACGAACTTGATGTCTTTCGTTTATGTAAATGTGGATGTTTCTACAATATATAACACGTAAAGTAGGCTATCTTTTGAATACCATTTGTCTTTTATAAAATACATAATCGCCACTTCGTTGCAAGTCAACATCGCGGCTCACACTGTATTTGCAACATGTTGGAACAGCCGCTGCACGCGGGCAGGAATGTAGCGACTTCAAAGCGCAGGTTTGGCCTTAATAAAGAAATACAAGGACGCAGTTTTGACAGAATTACACTGATAAAAATTACACAGTGTTGCATCAGTGAAGATGCCGTGTACTACATCGATAGACCTGTAAATGTCAACTAGATGTATTCCCTTGTGTATCAGGAAACAAAACACCCTTGGAGGGATTGCAAAAAGTGTGCGTAAATGTATCTCTGTGAGTTTCAATATTCATTGTATGCTTTCCATACAATTTCACCTCTTACATAACACTACGTGTAATTATATGTATCTGTGCCTTGTAATATAGTACATAATATAGCCTATTATATAAACATTATTCTGAAAATGTTTTCATATTTAAATGTAATGTTTCACTAGCTTTATGTCTTGTTCAACAGTAGCCTATAATATATTATCTAAAGAATAAACTTTATCTCTCATGACACAAACTGTTTTACAGTGTTTGGCAGTGAAATGTAAACTACACCTGTGAATCCTGCATGTAGACAAATGAAACTGCATTGAGGTTCACACACTATTCAATATGTAGATCAAAACCTTTCTTTCTTTCTTTTTTTTTTTTTTTTTGAAGTGAATAAAACAACATATTTGGTAGGTTTTTGACCGGTTTGGTAGGACATGTAGCTACAATTTTGTTAGGATTAGTCTCATGGACATAATTTGTTTCTTTACTGTTTTTCTTTCTTTGCAAAACATTGCAGAAGAATTGACCACTCAGACATGAAAATGAGTTGTCTATTAAGAGAGACTAATTTCTAACGGTAAACAAATATGAAGGTTAATGCTTTGCATTATGCAACAACATCCACATTCTGCATGACCTTTAAACTTGTTGCTGTATGGTGCTGGTTTTACAATTTTATCATTAATGTATCATCCATGGGTCTAGTTGTTCTGAGATGCTGAAACCTCATAACAGGATGATATTCTTTGGTGTATTCTTAAGCTGATGCTTCCTTTATATTTGTTACGTTTATAGTCACTGGCAGCCATATAGCTCTATCAATGTCCTGCTTACAAGTGTATGGGCTTTTTATAAAGTGTGTGAAAATGTGTGGCAATGTCTTGGGTTTCTCACAACCCCCTTAGGCATTAGCTCTAATGTCATGATCCTATTCAACTACTCATAAGATGCATCTGTACGCTTCTAATTGCCTTAGGAGTCCTGCCATCAAAAACAGCTCTAGTTGAAGCATTTTCAGTGACGCAACGCAAAGGTTTAGTAGGCTATATTTGTAATAAATCAGTAAATTAACGTCATCTTTTTAATACATGGAAATTTCATTTTGTAGGATAAATTGGTTTTTGATATTCTGAATAAATTCAGTGTTTCAAAAATAGTAAGTATTGAAAAATTAATATTTTAAAAAAAATAGTGTAAAAAACAGAAAAGGAAAGTGACCAATAGGCTTTCAGGTTACAGTGACTGTCAGATAGCCTAATAATCAGTCAGATATCAAAGACATCAGCAACATCTCATTAGGTTTTAGTTGGAAATGTTTACAGTTATTGTGATGAGGACATTTTTTATGTTTTCTGTATCTTATTTGGAAAAGATTTAACATTTAAACAAAACGCTGAGCTCTTAGTGACTGAGATTGTTTGTGTTGTGCAGTGTTTTTTATTTGTATGCCTAATGCATGAATTTTTTTGTAACCGTTATATATAAGCCTGCATGAGAGAATAAGTAAAGGTGTTACAAGTTTGTACGTTACACAGTTTTAGTAGAAAATGTTATATTTAGAACCTTAAAGGGTTCTGTCAGGTGCTTTGTTGGGGTTTCCATGATGGGATCATTTTATGGATTTAGTTTTAAATAATTAATTTTGTTTTAATTTTTTTATTTACATTAAATGTTATGAATTACTACAAGTACACCAGGCACAATTGAAATAATACTTTTCAGGTTTAATGAGTTATGCATTCATTTTAGATATTTCTCCTTATATAGAACCTTTTTGGCATAAAGACTTTTTTTAAATTGAGTCAAGAACCCTAGGGTTTTAGAAACCCTTTTCTAAAAAGCCCTGTTTTTCTAAGACTGAGAAGAAAAAAGTGACAAGCTTGAATCCTGAGCTAGTAGCACAAGTTAAAGGCATTTTAGAATATGAGCTTTTGTTAAAGGACATGGTGTCTACATGTTAGTACATGTTTGATAGTTAATGCAATAATCAACAGTTATGGTCCATTTATTTATGTTTGATTTGGAGGATCCAAATGAATAATGGGGAAAAAATTCTGTGCCAAGGAGTGGGTGATATGATTAAAATGTTTTTCTTTCTTTTTTTCACAATTACAGCATCACAGTATAGTTATTTTTGTTATTTTATTATATCTTTGTTCATTCAATATAAGAATAAAGCAGTAAATTACAAACAATAGGACAAGAAGTTTTCAGGTACAGTAGGTCTATCCAACAAACTAAATATGACAAATTGTAAAAATCAAATGCAAAAATAAAACACTGCATATACTTCAGTGCATGAATTAAATATAAATTGATCCTTAGTAAAGCTTCAAAAGTTATGCAGTCAATCACAAGCTGGGTTTCCATCCAAACTTGAAGTTAATCTTGTCAAATTTTGACAAGAAAAAAAACAAACAAACAAACAAACAAATGCGATTTGCTTTTCCATCAAGTTGTTCGAGCGGATGAGGGTGGTATTGCGTTTCCATCACTTGTTTCCGATGTGATACTTCAAAATGCGCATAAAAACAGTCTTTTGTCTTTTGTTGTTTAATTAACAGAGACACAGACTGCAGCAGGTATATTAGGCTGCTGTCACTTTAAGACCAAATGCACAAATCCCATTTTTCCCTCAACCTCAAATAGCGCAGACACTGGACAAAGATGAAACTTTTATTGAGCACGTGTTGACTGCCCGCATTCACGCACTCTTTTATAAGGTGTACACTTTGAAAGGCAACACGTTTCACTGTACGTATACGCTAAAAAAATGTAAAAAACGAAGTATACTTCGTGCTTAAGACATGAAAAACAACTCGGTTTAGTACTGGCAAGTTGACCGATAGACCAAACTTTCAGATGGCCATTTAAAGAAAACCCTGTTTTAGCTTATTGGTTGATTTGATTAGTGAGTAGGTAGTACTTTACTGTTGTTTGAGCCACCTCTATATGTGATATAAAGTGGGCAAAAAAAGTTTTGGGCATGCTCTCTGCCACTTAGCCAGGTTCTGTCTTAAAAAGTGGATGTGTTTTTGTGCTGATATTTTCAACTTGTGAATAGATAATTTTATTTTATGTTGTGCAATACACAATGGCATTTAGGATGCCATCACCACATTTAACCATGGTAAAGAGGGGCCATTCATTATTTTTCTCAATTTCCAATGCTCATTGGAAAAACGTGCCTGTGGCGCCATTTCTGCACAGTATTATGTTTGCTTTTGTGTGTTTTACACTTTCAAAGTAAAATGTCCAGTGAGTGGTGCTAAAAGTGCATTCAGTTTCATCCAACAGATGAACATGAAGCTGGGAATGTTTTATGCTGGTTGTTGTACGTATTTCGGCAGTTTGGAAATAAAACGTCTGGCGAGTGATGTTGAAGGCACAATATGTAAATTTCGCCGCTAGAGGTCACTTATTCAAAACAAAGGCGCAGCTTGATGACGTCTTGATTTTGTGGAATCATGAGAGGTGTTGTCTTCACGTCTACGGCCGGTGAAAAAGAATCCAACGGGACTCGGGCAGAAATCTTATTCATGGATGAGCTAATGAGCTAATAGATTTATTAACATTCCTGTAGTATGAAGCAGGGTGTGGCTGAAAGCTGTTGGAGCGGAACGAGGCCACTGGAGCGATTGCCAATGAGAGAGCAGCAGAACTTTTATTATGACACAGTCGCCTCTTCCACTTCTTCCGGTCAAGCGTATGTGGGGTAACCCAAAACGCTGTTTTATCATATTAGATACATTTGTGTGTTGAAAGTTGTTATATTTCTACTTTGTGCGTTTGCTCAGTGGCTGCTATGAGACACTTGTTGCACAGTGCAGTAAGCTAAATCTATATTAGTCATGGTAAAACATGGTACTCGTGGTAAATCAAGAAAACGAGATCTAAACAATAAGACTTACTGTGTTGAGCTATATAACATGATTAGTTTTCTTTTGATGAATGTATCCATCGCCTTTCTAATAAAACGCATAATATATTAAAGCTTCTTCTTTGGTATTTCCATGGTTTCTACAAAGTAAAACCGGAAATCGAGGGTAACGCGAAGATGATGTCATTGATAGGCGACACACGAACACGGTCCGTGTCCTGGTTAAAATAGCTTATTTCTCTGGATTTAAACATTCTTGGGAATATTTGGGATAATGTAAGTATGCAAGTCAACAAAATATATAACATTGTTTTAGTGGTTTTTGGATATTTTAATCCAAAAATCTTACATATTGTGCCTTTTAAAAGGTTAATGCTCTATTGCATTTGAAAGTAACAAACCACCTACACTAAACCCTACACTAAACCTAACCGATAGTGTTAACAAAAGCAAATGTGAGATAAAATCACATTTGCTGAATCAACCATTCCATTTAAGTTGCTTCTACAAGTCTTTAGGCTCCTTTATCATGACAAAATGTTTTGAAATGATATGTTTCATGGGCTTTTACCCAGGTGCTTTGCATTTCAACTGCAATGCTGTACCAGGTGAGCAATCGAGCAAGTTCACTACATCAGAAAAGCCAAACATATGGAGCTGGTTATGTGATGCAATCTTTTGTATTAGTTTACAAAACATGTACTATGGTAAAAGCATTTTGAGGTCATAACATAGTATTGTTCAAGGAACCGCTCAAAAATAAGTTTTTATTAGTTGACATTTAGTGACATATACTGTTTGTTCAAGAGAAAAATGAAGGTTGCTGTGTAAAAAGATTTGAATGTGATTGAAATGTGAAAATGTAATTTAAGAAAGAATGCAACATTAGTATGTGCATTGACAAGGTGTTTAGTGTCTGTAATGGCAAATTACCCTTTTAATCGGTATCTGTTCTATTCATTAGTGTGTTCACAATAGCTGGCATTCCTAATGTTTAAAGAAAGCATTCCGAATCTAGAACAGCTTTAGAATGAAGCAGTAAGTAATTTTATTTACTGGGTGCATTGTGTCTAATGAACTCTCACTACTCTTTTTCCCAGGCTGTCTCTGTCTTTCTTTTTCTCTGTCAAAGGCTTTCTGTGTCCTTGGCCTAGAAATCTTTCACTCATCCATGTCACGTTCAGTGGTCCCTCTTTTTTGAAACCCCTTGTCCAACCCCCAACACACACACACTCGCACAGAAATACATTCACACCACTATGCCTGCATACCCTAAACCATCCAAGAGGCCTCAGCAACAGGCTCTGTTAAAGAGACAATATGGGTTTCTAATAGTAATAGTCCTACAACACAAGGCTTTAAGTAGCAGTATGCAAGTTAAAAGCTCCACTCACTAATGAAGTCAGAGAACTTAAGTGGTCCTTTAGTGTTGGGACAAAATGTCCAAACAAGCCAGCCTCTCTCCCTAGCAGTATAGGATGTATGCAAACAATAGCTTTTGACTCTGTGTAGTGTCTCTGTTTGTTTTTCCCCCAATCAATGAGGAGGCAGTTGGAAAAGGGTTGTAAAACTTAGAAAAAAAAAAGTGGTGTACCTGCTCTAAAAAAATAAAAAATATTTTTTGAAGTTGTAAATAAAACCAGTATTATTAAACATGCAAAGAAAACACTATTTTTTCAAAATTTCATGTTTAATTCAATGTTACTTGCCATTTCTTTCATTAATTATGAAATTTTAATAGAAATTTCGGTAACACTTTAGTTTAGGGTCCAATTCTTCATCCCTTAATCTTACGCAATACCTAAACTTACCCACTACCTTACTAACTATTAATAAGCAGTAATTAGGAGTTTGAGGCAAAAGTCGTATAGTGAGAATTGGACCCTAATCTAAAGTGTGACTGAAATTTCTGAGTAAAAATTATACACCAGATTTTTTCAGTGTGGGATTTACTTTAAAACAATTTTCACTCAGAAATTGCTAGTAAATTTAACAACTAATTACAAAGAAACTGCATGTAACACTGAATTTAATGTAAAATTTTGCAGTAGAAAGAATGAAATAGAATTTACCTGTGGAACTTGCTCCAATAATCTTTGTTTTATTTACAACTTTGAATTCTCAATTTAAGTGTTTAGTTAGAAAGGGGCTATTGGTAACATTTTAAAATATGCTTGTATTTGTATTAGTTACTGCAGTAGTTAACATTTAATTTCAATGAACAATGTTTGTATCCAGCATTATCTAATCTTTGTTAATGTTAACTTGCACATATACTAAATACTAATATATCTCTTAACATTAATGTATGAATTTGTTAGCAAATTCAACCTTATTGTTACTGTATTACCTGGTGTTTTTGTGCATTTTATTTTCAAACAGCTTAGAGTTCATGAAATGCTTTGTTTCTGGTTTTTGACATTGAAATTGATCTTTTTTTCTTGGTTTGTGTGGGTTGTGATAGAAATATTTTGATGAAGAATGAGGAAGAATGGAATGTGTGGGTTTTTTAAAAAAGTGATGAAAGTATTTTGAGGAAGATGGAAAACCCTATGATTCTTATAATTTTCAATGAGAATTGCAAATTATAATAGTCATAGACCATTACAGTCTTTGTGCTCTTTTATTGTGACTTGTGTTTCACAGGACTCAGACCCGAACGCTCCACAAGTTTACCACGTCACAAAAACCAAAACATTTGGAGCTGGTTATGTGATGCAAATGAGAATTTATTAGTTTACAAAATTCACTATGGTAAAATTGTTTTGAGGTCATAACATAGTATTGTGCAAGAAACCAAAATAAGTCTTTATTCATAAAGAATCTGCACCTTTAATCATAATTTGTGTGAAAAGGAATAAAAGTTGTTGGTGTTTTACAGACACTATTGTTAATTTCAGCTGGAAACTGCAGTGAATTGTATGTATAGGTACACAACTTCTGGGCATGAGTGCTCCTAAACAAAAAATGTCTGTGCAGATATCAATATATGAGCTTCATCAAGTGACCCAAGACGGATTGGTCTTGGGTCACCTAGCTGTAAGTGGACAACGTTTTATACAGGACCAGAACTTTTTGTGATTCTGTTACTCCAATCACATTTAGAGGTATGCCTGGTCAAAAACACATGCATTTGTGGTGTAACCGCTCCTCTCTTCTGATGGCAATAACACTGAAGGACTGATTGAATCAACCACTGAACTGTCAATCAACCACTAAAAAAAAAAAAAAAAAAAAAAAAGCTTTTTTTTAAAGATCTTACCTCAAACTTTTAAATGGTAGGGTTTCCACAAAAATATTAAGCTGCACAACTTTTTTCAACTGTTATTAGTAAGAAATGTTTCATGAGCAGCAAATAGGCATATTAGAATAATTTCTGAAGGATCATGTGACACTGAGTGAATATTGGAGTAATTATGCTGAAAAGTCAGCTTTGCATCACAGGAATAAATTGCATTTTAAAATGTCTTCTGGTTATTTTAAGTTTCAATTACAGTATTTCACAATATTATGGTTTGTACTGTATTTTTCATACAGTCTGAACATAATAGACTTTTCAAAAACAGTAAAAAAAAAAATCTTAATTATTTCAAAATTTTGAAGGATGCACATTAGTTATGTAATAACCCGAGCTTCATGGAGCTTATTGCTTTTATAAAACTATTTTTCCACATACCTGGCAATGTTTCATAAAATAAACACACAGACACAAAAATGTAATGCTATTGGTGAAAATGTTATTCTTTCGCTAAGCGATGTAGTTCTTCACAAGCGAAATAGTTGCCAAGCAACACACAGACGCTGCAACACAAAATGCTTTTTTACAAAATAGTATTACAGTCTTTCTACTTCAAAATTTCATGTTAAATTCAATGAGTTATTTGGAAGTTCTTTTATAATTGTTTGGTAAATTTATAAGCATTTTCTGAGTGAATCCTACACCAAATTCGGTGTATAGCATTGTCTTGCAAGCTTTATTTGCTGTTCTTCAACAGTACACAAAATGTGCTCAAACTAAATTATACAGTAAACATTTATGATTACAACCTTATTATCGATACCAGTTATCTTCAGCCACAATCTTCACTCTTAAATTTGTAGTTCTTTTTTCACTTTTTCTCAGCCTTGTTCCAGCTCTGTAGCTTTTCAGCTTTTCAGGTAGCAGAGCCTAAAGACCATGAAAACCATGGCAACAGTGTTTTCTGTGCTATTTTGCAGAAGGATTTCCAGTCTGCTCAGTAGTTTCTTCACTGAACTGACTGCAAAAAAAAAAAAAGAAAAAGAAAAAGAAAAAAGAAAAAGAAAAAAGAAAAGAAAAAAAGTGTTAAAGCACAATGTATTTATTAAAATATATTAAAGCAGTCTTCGTGCTTTTTGTGTGTCTTGTTCTACTTCTCATAAGTCGTGAGACACTTTTAAAGCTTTGTCAACCTATGAATATAATAATCTAAGTTATGGAATGATTATGGCTGTTGTTGCTTAGCAACCAATATGAGATTTGAAAATATGAAATCTCAGGCTACGAACCCGTTTCAGCTGCGGCCTTGAAATTTCGCACTTTTTTCTTAAAGGGTTAGTCACCCAAAAATGATAATTACCCCATAATTTACTCACCCTCAAGTTACATCCTAGGTGTATATGACTTTCTTCTTTCAGCTGAACACAATCAGTTATATTAAAAATATCCTGGATCACCCAAGCTTTATAATGGGAGTGAGTGGAGGATGAGTTTTTGAAGTCCAAAAAAGTCAATCGATTGATCATAAAACGTACTCCACATGGCTCCGGGGAGTTAATAAAGGCCTTCTGAAGTGAATCTTTGCGTTTGTGTAAGACAAATATCCTTATTTAAAACTTTATAAAGTAAAATAACGAGCTTCAGCGCAAAGTCCATACGCATTCGACGTACGTCCAAAAAGCATTAAAGGGGCTATATGTACGATTTTTACTTTAATAAAGCATAAACATACCCCAATATGTTTGCAGATATTTAGGAAACATGCTAAGTTCACCTACTTGTTTCTCAGAAAAACAATGCTACAGCCAGATATTCTACTGTGAAATGCGCATTCCGTGTCGGAATGTCTGTCTTTGTTTTGGTCTGTGCGAAACCGTGTGCTGCCAGTTTATCCAATAGTATTTCGACATCACAGGTTGCCAGTTTGGTGGAAAACACAGCGTATTGCAGCCATGGAAACCAGCAAACAAACTGGGTCAGAGAATCGCAGATTCTACCTGACCTAAAAAGCCTCTGCATCCATCTTAAAATCTCTATGAACGACAGCATATTAAAACACAGATAAATCAACTCATCAGCTTACAGTGTGTAAGTCTCCTCAGCTTTCATTGTCAGTCACGCTCCCTCTTGATGTGTGTTCTCAAGCTGGCCACCCGTGTCTTTGAAGGAGGGGGCGGGGCAAACAATATTTTGAATTTGGACTGCAGTACCTATTTCGACCACTGGGTGCTATTCCTACATAGAGCCCCTTTAACTTTTGTGATGTAGTACACAATGACATGACGTACTACGCGTTATAACATAGGACATAGCGTAGAACGTCATGGCATTGTGTACTACATTGTGAAAATTAACGTTTTTCGGACGTACGTCACATGCATATGGCTGTCGCGCTGGAAGCTAGTTATTTTACTTTATATAGTTTTAAAGTACGTTTGTGATCGATGGATGCACTTTTCTGGACTTCAAAAACTCATCTTATCACTCCCATTATAAATCTTGGACGAGCCAGGATATAACTGATTGTGTTTGGCTGAAAGAAGAAAGTCATATACACCTATGGCTTGAGGGTGAGTAAATCATGGGGTAATTTTCATTTTTGGGTAAACTATCCCTTTAAGAACTAATTTGCTTTTGGGACCTATATTTTTAACTAAAATTTCCCACCTCTACCTAAAGTCACGAGTTTATAGTCAATGTCAGTAAATGTATATTCCAGTGTCATACCATACTGCAGAGATGTGACATAACAGTTGGGGTCAAATGCTTCAGTAAAATCTGATATTCGCCAGTTACTGTGAGACAAAATATTGTTGTGCTGAAACTAACAACATCTCTATGTACATATTGTATTCATAGTTTCCCCTCAACTCGTAAGACCTGAAATGTATTATTACATTTTTTTTTTACATGATTATTATTGTCCCTTCAATCCTCTTGATCACACTGTCAGTTGCCTCAGTCTTTTCTTTATAGTGGCCAATCTTATGTAAAAGTTTTTCAAAGTAGCCTCCTTTTTCCTATATAATGGGAGTTCGGTAAAATGAATCTTCATACATATATATATATATATTGATTGTGAGATTTTGTTTCATGTGCTGCTTTGGGTTTGCATGTAGACTATAGTCACACAAAGCTGTTTGTCTCTGGTAGTAGATTGTAACTGACTGATTCTGCAAATTGCCCTTTGATTCACCATGTATTGTTTGAGTGTACAACACATTTTTTTCAATACTATGTTGTATAGTTTGCTGAATGGTGTTTTGTTCTTAAACAGATTACTCAAATATTGCTTGTTTAGACTGTCTCCTCTAATGTTCCATGGTATACTGGTTCTTCAGTAGTGTTGTGGTGCTTAAGCCTTAAAATATTGCCAGTGACACTGTATTTTGAACTCAAAATGAGACTTACGGCTCAGACAAAAATGAAACGCACAGTGGGATTCTTGAGCTCCGCTGACATCTTAACATTAGACATTACAAGACGCTGAAAAACAAAAAACAAAAAAGTGATGCAACGGATAAAATGTTTATCTCATAAAAACGTATATAGACCAACAATTTTAAAAGAGCATAATAAAATATAAGAAAGAAAATTTACGCATTATATACCATAGGGCTGCCCCCTAATAGTTGACTAAGGGTGTGTTCACACTTGTCATGTTTGGTTCGATTGCTCTGTTAGTGCAGTTAATTTGAACATGTGTGAACGCTGCCATCGAACCCTAATGTGCACCAAACAAGTGGACCGAGACCACTGAAAAGATGGGTCTTCCAAGCGAACTCTGGTGCGGTTTGAATGATATATGAATGCAACACGGACCAAAGACATGTAAACGAACCAAAAACGGGAAGATGAGACCCTAAAAAGGACAGAATCCTCAAAAAAGATTTGACAACGTCATGTTATTGAACACTTTCTGCGTCATGACGTAATTATAATACATCATCAAAACTTATTAATTAATCTAAAATCTAAAATCTCGCCTAGGGCACCAACAGAGCCTGGGCCTGCCCTGTTTGTGACGGATGGATTCCCGCCGCTGTTTTGACTCCTTTTAAACATTTTATAAGCTCTTCTTCACGAGTTACCCAGGTGGCCAAAATACC